>OX457098.1:2525000-3775000 GCA_949752805.1 Deilephila elpenor
TAAGGGTTCCGGCATTTGTAAGATTCCGCAAGTTTACTCAATGCTCGGAATTCTTTATACGTTTGTTATCTTGTTTGTTATGTCAAGGATGTAATTGCAGATTTATTAACGTGCCTCTAAGATTAAATTAACAAGTTTAATGTCTCATATGGCATACATATTACAATTCTTGCCGTTGTCTTTGTATAAATCAGAATAAAATTGAAGTACTTTTATAATTACATAAATTGCCTAAATGGTCTATGTAGCGTACCTTAAAATGCCGAAAGATATCAACACATTTGGTATATTTTAATTTGGAGGTGTTGCGATATATATTTATAGATTAGAATCAATACCGCCTATAAACACCTACGAAATAGACAATCGTAAATTCAATATTGGCATTTGAAAATGGATCTAAAAATTAAGAGACGGGTATGTACGCCTGTTACTTCATTTTACTTTTCTGTATTAAATGGGTGAATCAAGATAACACAATGCTGTCAGAATTGGCTGCATATTTTCATTGAAATGCATTTATACAAAAACAGACATTCCCGTACCACAGAACACTAGTAAAAACGAAAAATAATTTCAATAAATAATTACTGCGCGAAATTACATCCAACATCAGACATCCAGAATTCGGTGGGCAAAAACAATTCTTGTTGCGCCGAAAACTTTTTACACACATTTAATCACTCGGCGAAGTACCAATGGTTTAGTAATCTCTTTTTTGCTACGGATCCCTAAAACCGAAGGGCGCTGTGACCCTGCTACCACGATCGCGACATACGAGTTGGTTTGTATTGTTTTTAGAAATATCTTAGGAATGGGATTCGTGGAAGCGGCTGATGTCATCCGATACGCTTTTACGGGGATTTTGTTACGAGCCACTTCAGGTGAGTGAGGAACCCGTTTGGTCAATATTATTTATAAATGGATTCTATCGGTGTATGTTTTTTTAGTTCGGTTAAGAAGATTTTAGATACATACATGCATAAACTCACGCCGTTACCCCAGAAGGGGTAGGCAGAGGCGCTACCAGGTTACACACATTTTGCCTTGAATGTGATAAGGGGCGAGCCTATCGCCATATCGGGCACAAATTCCTGACTCCGCGCTGATAATGAATCGAAAAACCCAATATCACTTTGCCCGACTCGGGATTCGAACCCCAGACCTGAGCTTTGTAGTCGTACCGTAGTACAACTACGCCACCGAGGCAGTTCAGAAGATTTTGATGTATTTAGCCTGAATTTAAAGATCTGTAAGCCTGCCTGAGGAACTGTATAAGCTTTGCCAGCATTTGATTTTTAAGGCCAAAGGTTGAACGGACCAGAAAGTATAGGGGTTATTGGTATTACGACTAGACGTTGTTTACTTAAAGAAATAGACTATTCCGTCATAAGAATTGGATTAAAATTTATAAATCGAAGAGTTAAAGCTCTCTTTCATAATACGTAGGAGGCCAATGCTACTAGATTGCAAAAAGACAATAAAATTACCCATAACATTGTTTAACTTTCCATGCCCGGTATAATTGTGTTCCATTAATAACCTCAAAAATAACTTATTACCATTGCCGAGGACCACACAGTAAATTATGATTATTATGATGATTTTTCTACCATCTATACGTCCAACCACAGAGGTAAGAATTACAATGAACCATACACTGTAGTGTAAAATAAAAACATGCGTTGTGTTATGGTGTATTCAAAGTGTACACTTACTTCTCAAATTACTTTTAACTCGTCTCCAGGTGGGTGGGCGAGGGGTTAAAATTCTTAAACGTAGTATACGTAGACTTATAAATTAAAAACAATACCCTAATAACTTAGTACAAGAATTTGTTTGATTTCGTATGAAATTTTAATTCGTGTGAAATCTAAAATATCTGTTAGGACTTTTAAAGCGACGATCTCGTCTAAATCATTTATATTTTGTTATGTTGCAATATCAATAATAATTAATTACTATATCGAGGGATTGAAAAGACATTATTATTTTATTTTATTTAACCCCAAGAAAGCCTTCACCAACCCGCAACTGGGCCTATTCAACCCAGTTGTTTACTATAAACCAAAATAGATCTCATCTGACTGGATCCGATGATCAAAAGGACCAAATTGGCAGGCGGTTGGCGGGTTGGGTCTCCACTGCGGCCGCCCGTGGGCATGCACACTTTATTGATTAAACCCGGTCGGACTGATGTTTTCGACTAGTAAATTTGTTTTTGAATAAATTTCATAGGGCCGGGCGGGCCCGTGGCCAAAGAGAATCGATTTCTTATTTATCGCCGCCTTTTAAGGGTTAAATTTTGAAGAAAATTATGGGTTATTGATGAAATAAAGTTATTAATAAAAATTATCTAAGCATAGTAAAGTTTCTATTTAGCAAAAGAGCTACAAGGTGTCATGGACATCCGTAACAGCAAGACTACTGATGTGTTTGGCCTTCAAAAATACGACACGAGGGAACGAGAATATGTAATTGATGACCCTTGAACAACACCAATATTCTCAACGTTGTTGCCAAAAAAGATAACACGCTATGTATTATTGCTCCTGTATCCATGTAAACTACATTTTAAATGTGGCAAAGTAAATGTTAAATATATGTTGAAATGTTCAGCCGGTAGCAGATTACTGGGACGTAAAAAAGAGTATACAAACGTCGAGTAAACATCGGTTTGAGTTCAAAAAAGGATTCCCAAATAAAACGCGTGGGTACAAACCGGCGCCTCGACGGAGGGCGGCCACTTACATTTCAATATGAAAGCCTACAGGAAATTGATTCCCGAGCACACGACTCCTGCTAGCGCTTCCTGTGATTTGTAACCAATTGCAATGATACCATTACCGTTTACACACAAAACTCACACAAAACTCAACCTTGTACTGAAGATATAGAGTCACAATTCGATCATATTGATCTATCGGCGGCAAAATTAAGCTGGCGTACTGGACGTAAAATGGGTAGGGCCAGTATTCAAAGATATAATGACATATTACATGGTATTTTATTGAAAAACATCCAGCAGGCGTGCGAGTAATATCGAGGAATGATGTCGTGACGCCGATTGATTGGAACCTCAGCGAGCATGTCCAAGGAATCCGTTTCCATTTGTTAGACGCGGACGGTATTAGAAATGGTTAAAATAAAAATGTTTAGAATTGCGAGGTAACTGTCATGGAGTCTCATTTATTTTATTTATTATTTTCGTTGCGGATTAAAGGCGAGTTAGTCCTCGGAGACTCGCTAAGTGCAATTTAATTGTGTGACAATTTTTATCTCGAACAGGAGTTGCAGTTGCGAATAATATTATTTATCTTTAGAATAATTTCCCAAGTAGATAATTTGATTGAATCATTTGCATTTTTAGCCGGACTTCTTACGCAATGTTTTTTTTTGTATAACAGCATGAAATACATTTTAATTAAATTTACAGCCCTAGTCGATACAACATACACTCATATTGAAAACCACTCTGAAAACCGATGAAATATTTAAAATCGGTACAATATCGTAAACTCAAACACATTCTCTATTCATTGATTTACTCGACAGACTAGTGACGTGACTGACGCATGTGCAAATTTTCGCACGAATTCGAGCTTGCATTTTAATTATGGAAAATATGATAACATTATTAGTAATTATATCACACTTTGCATATAATGTAACACTAATTAATAAATACTCGTATAATGAATATAAAACAGTTATTAAACCAATAGAAGCTTATTTCGGAAGTAGGCATAGTAATATCCGTGTTCATTAACTTTTGTAATTACAGAAAAACATTGCCACAAGAAAGAAATATACATATTGATACTAATATTCAAAAGAACATTTTCTAAAGGGAAGTAAGTGGTAAATATTTTAGGTTGTAAAGCTGTATCTGTATCTGTATCAGCCCATATACGTCCCACTGCTGGGCACGGGCCTACTCTTCAATCGAGAGAATCGATTGAGAGTGGTTAGGCCATATAGTCCACCACGCTGGTCTAGTGCGGGTTGGCGGACTTGCATACCGTAGAAATCTTACATACCGTAGAAATAAAGTAAAGCTATTATTATTTAATCATTGAAAAATCCAATTTCTGCAACTATTACACTGTCGCCTGCTAAAACATTATTGCCCATTACATACCCGGGAGCATCTTGTATTGGCAACGTCTGTAAGCGACGATAACCGTTTGAACACCCTGCAGTACTGTGGCTTGCCAACTTTTTACTAATAATTATACTGTGTTCCGTGTATCTTAGTTCAAACTCAAAAAATAAGTGCAAGTATTGAAGTAAATTATGTTTTCAGAGGCGGAAATAAGTTAATCAGTGGTTTAGAATTATAAGATTTTTTATAAAAAATATATAACTTTAATTCTTTTTTTATTTACTTATAAAAATATAATTTCAATACATAGCCACCTATTGCTTCGGATGCATAGTTCTGATCTTGGTAGTATACATAAAATAAGCGCAAAAGTCTGTCCTATTTCTTGAATCATATTTAAAAGCCAGCGATACATTTTTCATAAGTTTGTGGATGCTCATGGGCGGTAATCATTTAAAATCAAGCAGACAGCTTGCTTCTGTATCTTAAAAGTAAACAATAACCATCATTTATTTAAAGAATTTATCTATTTACCTTTATTAATAATAAGAGTAAATAAATTCGCATGTCTGTCAATTAATTACAAACACATTTTCATATTCGAACATCACTATCGTGGAGGCTGACTATAAATAATAATACGTGGACGCGAAAAGCCGGTATCGCTTATATTATTAATGGCTTTCGACGCGCAGATAAATGTATGTATTAATTACTTTCGGCCAAACAAAGTTTTATTTGACCGAAGAAACTTTATAGCTTTTTCAGGTGTATGAACACAGTAAGTTACGTCCGTATTCTGAATGGGGTTAGCGGATGTAGCGCCTTATTTCTGTACTGAGATATGATAGCCTCTAGTATAACGCTATTCCGAAGACAAATTCCACATCTCACAGCATATTATGTCCATCTAGTGACTGAATTTTGAAGGTATTATTTTATAATTAGTGCATTTAACAATATGTGTTTGCTTTGTTGATAATACCGCAATCGTGACTATTTATGTAATTTAAACTTCGAAGAATTTTCATTTATAAACTACTACTTCTGCCCGCATATTTCGTCTGCGTGGTTAACTTTATTTGAAATCTACCATCCTGTCCCGTCCCGTACCGTTATATCCCGCCTGCCCCGTCTCATTCTCACTAATGGAATGTAATCCAGTCCCATCCCATCCTTTTGAGTATAAAAAAGTAGCAAAAATATCGGAATTCCTTCTTTATCCCACGGGAACACTAAACTTTTCCGGATAAAAAGTAGCCTATGTTACTTCTAATACCTCCAAGAATATGTGTACAAAGTTTCATGATGATCGGTTGAGTAGTTTTCGCGTGAAAACGTAACAAACAAATTTATATTCATATTTATAATATTAGTAGGGATTTAATTTCACTGTTGGGCAAAGGTTTCCCTCTCTCCTTCTTGCGCGCTCAAATTTCAGGCTACTAGGGCTTAAAACTTTGAGATTGTCTCGCCAGCATTTTTTAGGTCTGCCGCGGCGTCGAAGAAAATATTACCTATAGATTGATCACCGCTTTTTAATTCTTCTATCCATGTTAAACATCTCATACTTGAAATCAATTTAGGTCCTTCGAGGCGGATAATTGTCGAAAGAAAAGTCGCCAAAGGAACTTCGCGATTACATTGCTATTCAAGCATTAACTCTCGTACAAACAAGATACATTATAAAGATGTTGGTCAACATTGAGCTATGCTACGGGTCATAAAAAGCACACTTACTCTGGAGAACAGGATTTTTTATTTTGTTACATGATGATACATGGGATATTATTTTATTATTAAGTAGGTACCTATATATTATTTCAAGCAGGCAGTATTTTAAGTGTAGGTATATTTCATCGGATTTTTATTTTTCACAATAATATCGATTTTAGTATGGAGTCTTAACTAGTACTTAGATAAGATACAGTAAAACATTGCAATGGTTGTTGAAAGAAAAAAATGTTAAATAAACTTTAGTTTTATAAACCATCTGTCGCTCAAATCGTATCGATTGAGTATGACTCATCATTACTTGCGCGTTTGCGGGCGTCATCGTGTTTCGTTCTAAGTATTTTTTAATTATCCTGGAATAAACGTTGTTTTATAAAGCTTTAGTAAGCCTTTTAATATTTAGAGTGACGGAAAACTCCAACACCGTTTTAAATAAGAAACACAAATTACTATATTCATATTTTATTTTATATTTAATTATTCGATATGAGCAACGGTGTCCATAACCCAAGTTAACTCATATTTTGGACACCTGCGTTCAACGACATTCATTTCACTTCTCATTTTGTATAATCTGTATTGAAATGTCATACTTTGTGTCTGTATCCAATTTTCAATGTGCAAATAAAGATTTTATTATTATAATATCTATCTATCTATATCAGCCCATATACGTCCCACTGCAGGGCACGGGCCTACTCTACAATCGAGAGAATCGATTGAGAGTGGTTAGGCCATATAGTCCACCACGCTGGCCTAGTGCGGGTTGGCGGACTTACATACCGTAGAAATTCTTTAAAATCGCTACGCTATTATAATATATTATTATTTATTATTTGAATAATATAAACACAGACCTATACTTTCCTTGATTTTGACTGGTTTACAATTGGTTAAACTGTTGAACCATACTCTGGATGCACCATTAAACATTTGTCATACACAAATCCCGTCTCTCAAATGCGTGACCATAACTAACGCCCTGTCTAGACCGACAAAACAATGTAGCGTTTAAAAACCCATAACAAAACACACAAACGTACTGAAAGTAACCACGAAAAGCGTATTATGCCCGGTCCCATGCAAATTGAACGTTGTATCAATCGATACGAGCGATTAACGATTATCGATACAAACCCGTTTCGACATACTATTCCCACGCAATAGTACGCGACGCGAGCTGGTTCGGAGTTGTTTACTAGCGATGCTATGCTACGCGGGGATATATTTTTAAATATTATTAGTTATTTGTTTTTATATTTCCAAGACATTTGTTATGAACCATCAGTAGACGAGTAAACTACATAATAAGATCAAGCCTTTTTTGTATTCCTTTAAATTTAATCTTCATATGAAACACTCAACTGTAACGCTATATCAAGTCTACAATGATTTGACAGACTCCGTGGCGCAGTTGATTGGGCGCCAGCTGTGAAACGAGAGGCTGCGGGTTAAATCCCCGCACCGAGAGAAATGTTTGTGCGGCTCACAAATATTTCTTTCGGGTTTGGGTGTTTGTGAGACCGAAAAGTCTTTCGTAGTTCTGATACTTGCGACACAAGACTTAATTGATCTTAATGTGGGGTTAGGACGCTGTATGTGACTGTTGGGTGTATTTATTTATTTAATACAGGGGACTGACAGTATCGGTTCCAACAATTCTTCTAGGATACTTCAAAAATAATTATTTACTAAATGAAACCTTTTTAAAAACACACATTTTACTTTTCTGTATGAAATTATCCTCCTGATTTACTGCAAATATCCACTGAATGACTTGGTTTTGTCCTTGTTCAAATACACTCAGTAACAGACATCTTAGCTTCGCCCTCGCGGGACACTATCAAACATTTATTTCGCTGAACTGGATGCGTTCCGAATGTTAACCAGACGTACGTTTTCTGTATCTGTACATCTGAGTTTCGATGATTTTTATTTTAATCGTCACAAGCATATACTTATCGACTTATAGCCCAGGGTGCGTTCGGAAACTTGAACACAGTAATGTGGGTAGTGAATGAGATTTATATGGGATGTTTATGGTGAAATATACTTGGTAGTCTTGGCTGACGGGTATCGAACTGAGCTGTTGTTGCTATCGTGACAAGAGGAATAATAGAAAATTCCTTCATAGGTAATTGATCTGAGGACTTGATTTACGATACCTTGGTGGAGTTGAAAGAGACTTGATATTCTTGATAGCATTCATCAAATTAGGAGGTAGTCGATATAGTGACTTTGTTTACGGCAAGGTACGGGTTAGGTCTTATTATGTTTAATTTTCCAGTGGAACAATATTATCGATGGTGACTTACATTAATAGAGATTTAAATCACAAGCGCCGACGTTAGCTAGCCTTCAAGTAATTTATTTTATTATTGTTGATATCTATAACAAGATGCCTCCTCGGACTAATAAATAAATCAGCAGATCCCGCCCACACACCCACCATTGCAACTCCTTTCAGCTATTATCAACAGAACGTAAAGAATTAACGCCGAGCCCTGCAGCTCGGCAAGTTTCTTATGGCCGCCACACACGTAACGATATAACTGTGCAAGTCTGAGTTTGCACCAGTATACTGGAACGTGTGAGGGCCCATAACTTTTTTTTTTTTTGTTTCGAGTTGAAAAGCTATTAAGCTCCCCTTTCGGTACCCCGGGGGAGGTCGAAAGGGGTATGTCAGTGTCACTGGCCTTCCAGCTCGGAACAATGCGGATGTTGTGACCGAGCTGGGTCCCTAACAATATCTACGCCAGCATACTGACTAAAAACCCCTCGTTAATCGTCACACGCATTGTGGGCGGTACCGGACATCCCAGGGCGAAAAGCGCCCCGATTTACGTCCGCATTACCGCCCCGCGCAAAACCATCGCTGTTCCTTCAGTGTAGGAGGCGCGGATGACACCCACTTACGCCTATTTTTTGGACGCCCGTTTAAGGTATTGTGGGCGTCCTTGACAGAGACGAGGCTCTGTCTTGCATCTCGGAGTCGTTATACGTGTGGGTACACCGCCCCCGCAGTGTGCCCAGCGACTCCGATGACCCCTTTAGGTCGCCTCTTACGACGGGCAGGGAATACCGTGGCGGAATTCTTGCACCCCCGGACCACAGGGCAACGGCGCCAGTTCAGCCGTTTATCAACTGGCGCCTCCTTCTTTGCAGACGGCGGCGAGCGGGATCGTTCCGCTCACGATCCCGGTCCGCGCTCTCCTTCCGCGAGATCACGATCTCGCAGAACGAGAGCATCGCCTGCCACGACCTCCGACTCTCGACCATGGAGGGAATCACGGCCGAGAGCGAGAGGTCTACTCCGACGGCTGCACGGAGTATTCTGCGCTCAACACCCCAGGCTGGGCACTCCGAAAGAGTGTGCTGGGCTGTGTCCTCCGGGCAGTTGTCACAATGGTGACACACAGCGGTCGCTTCCTTTCTTGCCACCCGCCACAGGTATCTACCGAAGCATCCATGCCCCGATAGGACCTGTGTCAGGCGGAACGTCAACACGCCGTGGCGCCTGTTCAGCCACTGGTCAAGAACAGGACGCACTGCCGTAACGGTCCATTCACCAGCACTGGGATTGTCCAGCCTGGAGCGCCACTCCTCCACGGCGGCCACGCGCAGGGAGGCCCGTTTGGCCTCGACCTCTCTTAGGATGAGGGCCCATAACTGCGCAAACTTCGTTCCAATTTTCGATTCGAGACTGGTGCAAGCTCGCATTTGCGCAAACGCACTTGAACGTGACGGCCAGCAATAGATTGTCTTTAAGTTGCAATTAAATCAATGAAAAAATACAAATAGAGTAGGTAGTTAAACATATTATTGTGTCTAGAAATGTACACATGTTTTACATTTCAGACCAATGCTTAATCATTCAATAAATAATGAAGAAATGTAAGAACAATTCGGTGATATATTTTTTCATTGCGTCGTCTGTTATTCTTATACCATCCACATTAAAACAATGCAATAACGTTAAACCACATTAGAGGGAAAAAAGCAGTTTCCTCCACTCGCCAAAGATCATAAAACACAGATGAAGAGATAAAATCTGTTATTTTATAGAAACCCGTGTCGTTTGAAGCAATTAAATACACACTCACGTTGATGTTACAGTTTTATTTCTGAGCAAAAAACTATTGAGCCACTGAGTAAGAGAAATAATGCTATTTATTAGCTTGGTAAATGGGACTCGGTTATAATTTATACAAAGCGTAGCGATCTAGTGATTAACTCTTGAAAGTTTGTTAGTATTAATAAGACATTTTGACTCTAAGTTTTGACTCTCTATCTGTGTACTTTGATTTTTGAATAAATATGAAAGAGCATCAAAATTTCAACTAGATCGTTAGTCACCTAATAAAAACCACCCGTTTTATTTTAGTATACTGTCTTCATTGCATTTAGTTACTCATAATCACTCTTGCTTATAAAACAGTCTAAAACATAATATTCACTTAATTGAACGAAAGATCAACCTTCATCCGCCGTCGGGGTACAAAATACCCCGCGTTGGTCATTAAAATTCTCGAACCGAACAAGTTATAACAACAGCTTCACGAAGCGAAAATGAGTATTAAACACCACATATAGAATTGTTAATATTATGCGAACCATGTCAAAAAGTATCACAGAAAATCAATGAAGCAGTTAGTAATCCGCCCGGCAACCTCCAGACAAAAACATATCGGCACAAGTACTTGCAATAATAAGTATGCATAGCGAATCGAGTCAAGTTGGAAAAAAATGTGCAAAATAGAGCATACACATGCGCTCAAATGCCAACCCTACACCATCGAGATAGAGTTGAAATTTTAATTGCGATAACATTATCTTGTTTAGCAGAAAAGGTATGAAAAAATGCGACAGCAGCCACTGTGAGAACTTCGTGTGTGCGTATTATGTTTTTTTGATACGTCCAGACAGATTAAACGGTCAGCACACTTAGGATTGTGACTTTTAAAAATAAATACAAGCAGATAGATAATATGTGCCTGTGGTGTATTCTTAGGGTTTATCTCTGGAAGGTTGTGTCAGCTTAGGACAAGGGCCATCCATCTGACGGCGTGATCTATTAATGTGTTTCATTGGAGCTTTGAATACGTAACCATAAGTTCTCGAGACATTTGTATGTATAGTTTTACAGAGACACCAACATTTTGCAAGTATTCGTAGTATTGCAATTAACAAAGAATCTTAAAAACTTGCCCTACAGATATTGTAGTATCAAAGCCTATCAAATGAAATGACGTCATCAGCCACAGAAAATCTACTGTAAAATTTAGGTCTGGTCGAAAGAGAAACTGAGTTTAATGTTTTTGTGATGTCAGATTTTAAATAAATAAAAAAAAAAACACGCAGAAATGAAAGTGAAAGTAGACGTCTTACACGAAAATTGTACCGCGTATGAAAACGTTTCAGAGACTCAAAATGTTTCGAGACTTCTTTAGATCTCTAACAGTGTATAGCGGTGCACTAGGTTTGTGATATGAGAATTAAAAAGAAGAATGCGACATTAGATTTAATAATAATTATGAATGAATAATAGCTTTTCCCGCGTGACTAAAACACTAGTCATTGATTATAAACACTCCAGCCACCCGTTGACCCAGTAACCCGCAGTACGTCAATCAGGTTGGTTATGGTCTAAATGAACCCAATGATATATATACGCTACAAGCCATAGGAGGACACGGTTGGCTCATTATTATAAATATAATTGACGGCCTCCGTGGCGCAGTAAGCGAGAAGCCTGCTGCGTGGACTTGCGGACCCTATGTCATGGAGACAAATGTTTGTATGATCGACAAACATTTTGTTTCGGGTCTGAGTGTGGTGGGACCACAATGTAGTTAGTTGTTTTCGATAACAGCATCAGAGTTTTTAAACTGTTAAACTTATTGTTTATAATAGCTACAGCATACATGACAACACTGCATTTTTCACTCATATTTTCTGTTCCAATACCTGAGGTATTACTGATTTGTTATAATTTGTATTTGTTTGTCAGCATTATTATTATAAATTATTTGGGTCACAATAGAGAAAAAAAAACATCAGATGGTCAGATTTGTGACAGAGAACGTATACAAAGCCGTCATATTTTTTTTTTTGATAAATTTTTTGAGCTGTGTTAGTTTATTTTTATGGCAAACAAGTATTTATTTTTTATCTTTTTACATTAATAACCGATCGACATCAGAGTTCAAAGTACGATGCAAGGTGACATTGGAGATGGAAAATTCGATACATTCTAAAGCAGGTCGGTGGCTTTTATTACTCGCTTGGTATTTTTAAAGGCGTCTACGATATTAAAGGCTGTTTGTTTAGGTAGTCAAACGCATTGTAAATAGTTGCAATATTTACTCTGAACTCCTCCTTCTATTAGTCTTGTTGTTAGATACTGGATAATAAATAAAAATTGCGTGCCTCATGCCTCGTGTCTCATGCTGCAAGCATGAGGTACCTTTATGTCGGAGGTATAAAAAAATACTAAGTATTTTTCGGTTGCCAAATTAAAAAAAAAAAGATTTTTCTCTTTCACACCTTACATTTGGAAGACCAGGTCTAAAATTGGGAATCAAAGTATCACGGATGGTCTATATCGAGATAATATAATTGCCGCATGAGGCCAAGGTGGGCAAAGAGTTAAGCACTATGACACATATAAAGCGATATGATTGACGAAAAAAATAAGCAACACATTCAGCTCTAAAAACAACAAACAGGACATCTTTGCATCACCCAACAAACCACCGACGGGTATGAGAGAAATTAACGCGTGATCGCGTTCACTCGATCTTATTCCGATTAATGGGTAGCCAGTTATTTTTAGACGCTCGGGGTCCTTACGTCCCGCCGCGCGCTGGACGGTTGATAGCGTTTTCTCTAGATTACACCAAGAAAATAATTACATTGTGATTGCCTTTAACAGGTGCTTAATCAGTAGGGTTAAAATAATCCTTTTAGTTCATATGTGGGTGGGTTTGGACGCTTTGAAACTTTATTGCTTATGCTGATAGGATATTAAATGGTCTTCTTTTTATTGGCTACTTGATGCGTGCAGCGATAAAATGACCGATTAATCGATTGTATTACGGAATGGATAATCGATTTTTTACATCGATCACAAGGCGGGAGAGTGGTTTGACATTGAGTGGTGTCAAACAGTTTGACGTAATTATTGTTGTTCTGAGGGACATTAAATCGATATTTAAATGTAAAACATCACTTACTGACTTATCACTTAGTATCACAAAAGAAAATAAAAAACCTACAAAATTGAAACATAGCGTGTTGGATATTTATAGTTCTTAATATCAAGCTGCAGTTGGTTAGATCCCGGCTGAGAAACGAGAGGTAGCGGGTTCGATCCCCGCACCGAGACCATTAATGTTTGTGAGGCCCATTAGTATTTGTCTCGGGTCTGGGTGTTTGTGAGACCGAAAAGTCTTACGTAGCTTCTTATACCATCGACACAAGATGTTTTGATATTAATGTGGGGTCAGGATTATGTATGTGACTGTTGGGTGTATTTATTGTTTATTATTTACTATGTAAAAGTAATTATTATTATTAAAGTATTTACTATGGCCTAACCACTCTCAATCGATTCTCTCGATTGTAGAGTAGGACCGTACCCTGCAGTGGGACGTATATGGGCTGATATAGATATATAGATATAGATGTAAAAGTAACCTTACAAAAATAAAACAGTCAATTGGGAATAAAGTTTGAATAACAGTTGAAAGCGGGACCGCATCGGGGGAAAAAAAATTCTAGCTTAAATAAATACAAAATAATGAGTAATTAAATATAACAAGCAATGTTAATAAGGGAATGAGATGAAAATCAGACCGGTCAAATTATAATCAAATTCTCTCAAATAGACGCCAGGCTGCGCTATAGGTATTCTATATAAAAGTCACCTTTGGGTCAGTTCATTGCTATAAACACATAAAATTTTATCGCCTCAATATATTTTTACATTTTATGTACTCGTATATGCTAACATTTTATTGCAATTTTATAAGATATACTGAACAAGTTATTCTATGATAAAGGAATTAATTATAGATAATATTGTTGTCATGTAATTAAATAATCATGCAGGCTGCTTGCAACAGATAGCTGTGGAAATCTTTGTGGGAGGTCTATGTTTAGCAGTGGACTTCTGATAGTTAGTGATATGCTATACATATTATTTACGGCATAGATTCGATAAACAAGTAAAAGCTTGCACTTGATTAAAACAACCAACTCCTTAAACTCACAAATGGATAAGTGTATTCCGGCTTTGAGATTCGTACATACATACATAAAATCACGCCTTTATCCCCGAAGGGGTAGGCAGAGGTGTCACCAGGACACCCACATTTCGCCTTGTATGTTCCGTCCCACGATGTGATAGGGGGCGAGCCTATCGCCATATCGGGCACAAATTCCTGACTCCGGGCTGATAATGAATAGAAAAATCCAATATCACTTTGCCCGACCCAGGACTCGAACCCGAGACCTCAGCTTTGTAACCGTACCGTAATACAACTACGCCACCGAGGCAGTCGATATGCCACCGAGATTCGTATATATACGTAAAGAAATTACACCAATTACAGGCCTCCATAATCACCCACAAAACTCCTTTGATTTCGCATCAACAAATTCCAAACCAATCATTCCAAATAAGACGTTTAATTGCCTTTAAATTAATCCCGAAGATAATACACAAGTCGTCTTGAGAGGTAGAATTAACATGTTACAATAACATAACATAATGGTGGGTGTTTTAACTATAAATCAAGGGGTAATTGCAAGCATGGGACCCATGGTCATTAGCTAACACGCAGGCAAATTGCCGCTTTGGGCGCAGGACGCATCCAGTTGCGGATTTATGGGGGCGGTGGGCCACGGATTGGTGTCGAGATTCGTTATTGTTAGTTTAGCCGTGAGTGTGGTAAACTTGTTGGGAATGGTTGTGTTTTTAGTAAAATAATATATATATTTCGTTGTTCACGCATGAGAAATTGTGATCTGTTGTCATACTTCAATAAGTATCAAATAAAAAAAAAAAAACTCATTTTCTATTCATTGTTGCAGTAAAAAGTAAAATAAAATCATTCATAGATTTTAAACATTCCTCGTATAACCTCGTATAAAAGAGGCCTTTAACTACAAGCAATGTTCAGACCATTGTAAATATGGAGTTACACTTATCTTTTAACAGATCAAAAAGACTAAGTAGATTTGGTAATAAATAAATCACAGTGTAAATTTAAATTAATTTTAATCAAAGGTAATGGACGGGGGGTTCCAGATCCCACGACTTATTGCCAAATCCACCCCCTTCGCATTCTATACCTGCCAGCCCTGCTCAACCGGCTCATAATACTGATCATTGGCTAATTAATTACGGGTAATTTTATATTCCTACTATTTGACATGTGCGCATTACTGCGTTAGCGTTTCGCACTTCATCGTGAATTTAGTTCGGCTGACTGTAATAATATACTTTTATGTTATTATAAAGGAATTTAAGTTTAATAGCGAAAGTTATTTGTTTGCGAACATTAATTGAATGGTTAAATTCAAATGCTTATGGGTGGTCTTTAGACGAAATATATACCTTCAATATTCCGTTAAAGCGTATATTTGTAGTTGTAGAAAACCTTTTGTTCAATATTGGAATATCTATTTCTTATCAAACGTAAAGACAAATCTATTAAAATTCAAATTAATTAATGTAGAAGAAATATTGTGAGCAAGATGTTATGCCCCAATCTATTACAGATAAGATATAGGATTTCTTCAATGGAGACAATTTCGATCAGTGTTATTTTAAGCCATATGGCTTTGAGACTATTCCCACCTAGGCTCTCACCTCTGCACCACCAAATAAAATAAATAAATACACCCAACAGTCACATACGTAGTCCTGACCCCACACTAAGATCAATTAAGTCTTGTGTTGTAGGTATCAGAACTACGAGAGACTTTCGGTCTCACAAACACCCAGACCTGAAACAAATACCTGTGGTTCACCCAAACAATTGTCTTAGAGCGAGGATCAAACCCACGACCTTTCGTCCCACAGCCAGCGTCTAGACAACTGCACAACGGAGGCTGTCAAATATGTACATACATACATTTATATATCACCATTTTGAAATGAACTATAATTGAACATTGCCCTCAAAGATTTTGACACTGACCTCTTAAGCCTACACATAGCAACACATAAATATAATGTAAGACATACCATGGCGGTGTCCTCAGTCGGAATGTCAGTCACAATGGAAGAATTTAGCCGTGGTTGAGGTGGACACAAATTAAGCCGATGACATGTCCCGAGGATTATTAAACGCCTCGCATTACTCTACGCTAGAACCAATTATGTAGGCCGCGGATCGAGTGAAACGATGAGGCGATTTTGGGATTTTAACTTTAAAATAACACACTAGGTACAATTAAAATATTTGAAAAAAACAAATACGAAGCTAGGAATGTGTTCATTGTCCTCTTCTTGGCAGTACATTTTAATCACATTACTCTGAAGAACTTTAGCAAGTTAGAAAATTGCCGATAACTCTAAATTAGGGTTAATTTTGAGTATACAATATTAAATAAATAAAATTACAAAAATTTACGACGTTGACACGTCACTGAGCACTACATATAGACGTCTTATTATTTGAAGAATGGAGTGGCAGTAAAAATGGTCAGACAAGTTTGCAGATGTTGGAAGGGGTGAATATGACAATGATTTCATTGGTCATGTATTGTAGTTGTAAGCCGCAGACAAGTGAAGATCCCATTAATTAAATATAAATTCAAGTTTTGTTTTTAATTATAAATAAATCAAACTGATTAAAATATTATTATGTCGTTGAAATGTGTAGTACTGTACATATTTAAACATAATTTATATTTAGCTCTCAATGGACGATTGCTTAAAAACACCATAAAGAATATAAAACAAGCCGGATTATTTACTAATTTTATCAATGCTATAACAAACACAATTTCACAAAAACCCAATACAAATGAATTAATATAGATAAAATATTGTTTAATAATTTTATCCTATTATTATATTTATCATGCATTTTAACGAAATATACAATCGTTATTTTTTTAGACTACGCTAGCTAGATATATTTTAATGGAAGATAAAATTATTTATCTAAGTTATTAACACAGCTTTTACGCTACCTCAGCAGGCTTCCAAAACATTTCGCCCAATGTAAACATACCCCATTCTCCTCAAACACAGTAAGCACCGCGTGTTTATTCCCACGCCGTCGCCCCTATCAGAAGCCACACGAAAGCCCGTACAAGTTTAACTAGTCCTTTAGATAGTAAGTTAATAATAGCAAGCCCGGCTAGAAGAAGTGGGGCGAAGCGGGAGGGACGGCGGCGCCATTAATATCCATAGGGACGCATTAGTCTGCATAATGCGTGTGTATTGTAAAAATAGCGAATTCTTCAGTTAAGTGTGTGTTTATGTAATAAATAAAGAGGTTTTTAAACAAAAAAAAGTTTAAAAAGTGGTAAATTTAGATCGTAAAAATTGTTTTTTTTTAATATTTATAGACTTTTAATTAAATAAATATATTAAATATTTTTAGAGGTATCCTTGTGAATAATACGCTAAATTTAAGCAATACATGATAAAATTATTATACAAACTAGCAACGAGTTTAGGGAATATCCGAAATACCTAAACGTAACAAGACGACAAATTGTATGACTACTTACAAATTGACAATATTCCCAAAGGTGCAGGTGGCCGGACCGAAACCCACTTACAAACATAAGGGTCGACAGCTTATTTACCCCACATTCAAAATAATGCCTACACAACAAGCCCTAATTCCGCGCATTCACACAAATAACAAATTTCGACCTTGTTATGAAATTCAATACCCCAAACGACATCGGGTCTCGCCAGCCCAAATGAAAGCCGCGAACAGTGCAAGCCCACAAGCCGAATTACCTTCAGAAATAGATAGCCGACCCTCGTCAGTCCTTTTCTATTACTCCATTTTTATACCCACAGACAATGGTCAAAATTGTTTTGTGCGGGCACAAAGCGTAAAATACTACGGTACAAGTCTTTTCAAGCCATTGGTCTATGAGAAAATGTTGGGTGATTTGGGGCTATACGGCCAACTTAATAAGAAAAGGCAATCGCGAGATTTCAGTGATTTATCGTCGGCGTGCAAATGTACTGGCCGAGATGGATGAAGACGGCGCGGTGGGGTAATGTCTCGCATTTGTTTGAGAAATTCGTTTGTGGTAGGTTGGTAATAGTTGCTATATTTTTCGTATTGTGATATGGCATCCGCAATTTTTATACTAAATAAGTTATGCTACCAGCGTAAAGGAGTTGTGACGTGTGTGTGCTCAGAAAAGTCTCTAGCGAGCAAAATTATAGTACTTTTAAAATATACATAAAAATACTTAGACCCATCATACCCAATGATATTTGAATGGACTTGCTTTTAAAATAAGTCCTTCTTCCAATATGAAATATAAAAGTCCTTTCAATAATAACGTCAAATGTATTTTTCGGTCTATTCGGTATCAGTTATCAAAGGTACTTTTTAATCGACTTCAAAAAAAGGAGGAGGTTCTCAATTCGACTGTATGTTGCTTTTTTTTTTTTTTTTTATGTTTGTTACCTCATTTCTCTGTACTGGGTAAACCGATTTCGATAATTATTTCTTTAATTGAAAGCTAGTGCTTGTCGTTTGGTCCCATAAAAATATGGTGACGATCTGATGAATATCTTCGGACCTGGAGAGGGGAACTCCTTAAAATTAAGTAGGATTCCAATGGTTCTTCTTGCATTGAATTAAGTATAAAACCAAAATTACAGTGGTGGAGGAAAGTAGGGGTAGGGGCAAGGGGGGGTGAGAAAATTAAGAAACATGTAAATAGTCAATATCTTCGGCAGCTTTTGACCGATTTTAGTAATTTTTTTTGCATCAGAAAGAACGTATTAATACTTTGATCTCACCAATAAGTTATGAAAATCTGATGAATATCTTCAGATCTGGAGAGGGGAACTCCTTAAAATTAAGTAGGATTCCAATGGTTCTTTTTGCATTGGATTCAGTATAAAAGCAAAGTTACAGTGGTGGATGAAAGTAGGGGTCGGGGCGAGGGGGGCAGTTGATAAAATGAACAAACATGTAAATAGTCAATATCTTCGGCGCCTATACCAATAAATCATGAAGATCTTATGTAATAGTGACAAAGAATCATATTATAACAGTTTAATAGTATGCCATATACCATTCCGTAATGAAACCGATATCGGCAATTGGGGGCATTGCCGAATGTTATGTGTTGGCGAACAAATTGTACATGACGATGATAACTTTTGTGAAAACATGGAAGAACGAACCGTCATGTCGGATGAATTGTTCCTAAGAAGCATTCGAGGATTAAATATCCAACAAAAGAATGTGTTTCAGAAAGTCTCAACGGCAATCAAAATCAATTTGCAAGGACGATTCAAAACTTTATTCATGTAAGCCCGCATTTTTGAAAGCCTATTATTATTGCGTTCTTTACAAGTCTCTTTTGAAATTACTCTGGAGATAGATTCCCTTATTTGAGACAGGCGTTGCTCCCTTTCTCCGTTTGTCTCATTTAAACGGCACTCTCTCATACGAGCAGCGCGTTTACTAGGTCTACCCATATTCAGGCTATCGAACTTTTAAGTCACTAAAAATAAAAAAATAAACCAAAATTTTAACAAAAAAAATAACCGACTTCAAAAAACTGACAAAAAATCATACTTAAAATAAAAATCTAAAAAAAGACATAAAATGTGACTTTATTAAAACAAACTAAAAATGCACTAAAAAGTAAAAAAATAATTGCGTATTCTAACGTCAATAATTTACAATCTATTCAATGTACATATAGGTACGATCTATGTGTTTTCCACGCAAGATTGTGTTTATATATTTTGTATCCAGTTAAACTTTACATCTAACTCAACACATACCTATGAGTAACAAATAATTATAAAAACATTCATTTACAGTTCACCTAAGCTAAAATTTGAAATATACATGTATGCACTACTTAAAAGACATTCAAATTATTATAATAATGTACAATTATTGTTATTTTTGGAGTCGGTGTCAGCCAAAGAAACACGACATTATACCTGACAATATTAAATGACAACAACTTTATGAAATATATTTTATACGAATATCCTCTTAAACTATTATGTGGTTTATTAACCTTAATTCAATAAAATATAATATCTGACATTTATGTAGTTACTAACTTATAAAACTTGGCTGACACCGACTCTAAAAATAACAATAATTGTACATTATTATAATAATTTGAATGTCTTTTAAGTAGTGCATACATGTATATTTCAAATTTTAGCTTAGGTGAACTGTAAATGAATGTTTTTATAATTATTT
This sequence comes from Deilephila elpenor, assembly GCA_949752805.1. NCBI lineage: Eukaryota > Metazoa > Arthropoda > Insecta > Lepidoptera > Sphingidae > Deilephila > Deilephila elpenor. Next base: position 2,545,293 of record OX457098.1, read on the forward strand.
GTTACTCATAGGTATGTGTTGAGTTAGATGTAAAGTTTAACTGGATACAAAATATATAAACACAATCTTGCGTGGAAAACACATAGATCGTACCTATATGTACATTGAATAGATTGTAAATTATTGACGTTAGAATACGCAATTATTTTTTTACTTTTTAGTGCATTTTTAGTTTGTTTTAATAAAGTCACATTTTATGTCTTTTTTTAGATTTTTATTTTAAGTATGATTTTTTGTCAGTTTTTTGAAGTCGGTTATTTTTTTTGTTAAAATTTTGGTTTTAAAAATAAACAATGTTTTCTTCTTTTTCTTTTTTGCTTATTTCTATATCTATCTATATCAGCCCATATACGTCCCACTGCAGGGCACGGGCCTACTCTACAATCGAGAGAATCGATTGAGAGTGGTTAGGCCATATAGTCCACCACGCTGGCCTAGTGCGGGTTGGCGGACTTACATACCATAGAAATTCTTTAAAATCGCTACGGTATGCAGGTTTCCTCACGATGTTTTCCTTCACCGTTAAATTATTATTTATATTTATTTATTTATCAACGCGGGTCATAGACTATTTTGACGCGCATATTTTTTATGCAAAATATTCATAAATATTGTGTAAATAATCAAAAACAACTCCGTGGCGCAGTTGGTTAGACGCCGGCTGTGAAACGAGAGGCCGCGGGTTCGATCCCCGCACCAAGAGAAATGTTTGTGCGGCCCACAAATATTTATTTCGGGTCCGGGTGTTTATGAGACCGAAAAGTCTCTCGTAGTTCTGATACCTGCGACACAAGACTTAATTGATCTTAATGTGGGGTCAGGACTATGTATGTGACTGTTGGGTGTATTTATTTATTTATAACTGTGTCAATGTTATTTCTAAATAAATCAGTTATCTATCCTACTATTAGTTACAATCCTTCCATACCTTTCTTCCAGGCGCCTGATGCAACTGAGGAGGTGCAATCAGCCTCAACGGAGGAGGCGCTGGGGGCAGCGCAGCCAACAGCGGCGGCACGAGTGGCACCACCCCACCCATGGGCAGCGCCACCGCGAACTTCTGCACCCCCATCGTCCAGGGCACAAACCAACCCCCGCCCGCCTGCATCGCGCCCCCGCCCGCCCCGTACCACGCCAGCGCGATCAGCTGACTTGCCACATTCACACACACGCACTGTTATCGCCGATGAGGGGCGAACATTAGGTTAGCACTGCACTGTACCTGTGGACAAAAGAAATGATTAGGTTAGTTATGTCGGTACTCATTTTATTACTGAAAATTACGAGAGAAGCCGGTCATTCGCCTGATGATACGAGTCACGACTTTCTATCTTAATACAAATGTTAGTGCCTTCAATGTTCTTCAAAATGTAAAACAATATTGCCAGCACACTTTTGCTTGACGACAGAAATAGACAAGAATGAAGAACGGTTCTGACATATGGTGGACCTAGACTTGGAGCATCAATGGTTCAGGGTCGTACCCACATGATAGTCAAAAGCCTAAGTTTTTTAAGCAATTTATTATTCATTTATAAGAAACATTAAAGAAATAACTTAATTAAATGGATTAGTTTGGGTAATGAGCTTATTAGAGGGCCGGCCGCTAACCCCTATTTTTTAATTTTCTTTTAAAACGCTTCCATCGTTTAGTTTAACTTTCCTACAGAGGACCCGCTTACCGCATTTAAGCTATAAGAAACTTTAAAATCTTTGAAAGTTTCCAGCACACTTTATTAACTTAAAGACCGTTAAATGAGCGAGTTTATTTATAGTAACCAGGAAGCGACTGACTCAAAAATTGTATTAAAATTATAAAATCGACGACTATTCTAAGAATTTCGTTAAATTTTAAAGCGGGTCAAATCGGAAGCGTGAATTAGGTTTGATCAAAGAGATTGGAACTCTCGAACACTCCGACGAAGCAGAAAACTGAAGCAACACAACCCATATTCCGAAGCGGGTAGATGACTGACAATTCCGGCAATAATATTGGGACCATTTAAAAATATTGGCGTTTTAGAATTTCCTAGTACTGTCACGTTGAATATCAAGCGTCCAAAGTGTGCGTGTGTGTGTGTCCTCAAAATCAGTCCGGACCTAAATTCCAATATGAAAATAGGTTTCAGTTTCAAAAATAAAAGACTAAAATGAGTAATAGGCTAGCTGACTTGTCTTCCTAGATTTACGGATACGCATGTCCACAAAAACATTTGTATTGCGACTGGAATCCGTTTGTCAAAGACCTCTGACTTATATACTGAAATGTTTTGATGAATCGAAATGTCATTCTCATAGTGACTATAGCAGAAAAACCGTTTTTAAAATTCTATTTATAACACAATTATTAAATGTAAATGTACTATACAATTTTATTCCTTTTGTAATAAAGCCACCAACAAATTATGCCATTCACTCGAGCACGACCCATTCATTCCTCCATTTACCACCAAACATTAATAGCTCGTTGTCCAATCTCTGTATTACTTCACTGCATGAATGAGACAATTCATTAACCTGTAGGAACATCCTCAAACGACGCGTTCGGAAAGATCAAAGGCAACGCGTCGCTTGAGCGGAAAAACAGTGAGCTCAATGTGAAATATATTTGGCGGGTGTTACCAGCTTTACGGGCGTGAAATTGTTATTTTTATTAGTAGAATCTTGAGCGTTCGACATGAGTGCGGTGTCGTAATTGAGGCACGAATTATTAATAAGATTACTAAGACATTTTTTTTATAGTAGCACGCAAATCTCACCTGAATTGTTGTCTATAACTGACAAATCTGGGAACTTGTTAAGCCTTTTTTAGGGCTCAATTATGCCAGCTTAAGCGAATCTTGATAATATTATAATGTATAGTGAGTTTTACATATCGTGTACAGTTGCTATGTGAAGACGAGTATGATATAATGTTAGTAATATTGGAGCTTATTGACTAAGTGCCAGTATTACTTGTAGACGATAAACAAACATTGTTTTCTATGATTGTTGTCGTTGTGTCTTACTTCCGTCCGGTCGTCTTCTTGACATACGTTCCACACTGTCTGTGTACTGTATAAATTTGCTCAATATATAATCCATGTTAATCTTGCTTGCCAGCCTATTTATTTCTCAAAACTCATCATATAACCTAGAAGGAAATAATTTGAAAGATTTTGGAGGTTAGACGTTGGTAGCGCTATATGTCTCGTCGTCATATATAGAAATTACTTTATATAATTTACTAATTACCACGCACTGTAACGGCGAAGGAAATCTTCGCGAGGAAACCTGCACTCCACGCAAGAAGTTTTAAGGTATGTGAAGTTGTACAACCCGGTATACCGGTATAGGACAGCGTACAAGAGCCTAAGGCTATCAAAATTTAAATCTACATTATATAGGATCAGCTAATCAGTGGCTGTGTCTAATATAACAGTAGTAGTTGAATAAATTAAACATTGAGGTCACACAAATAAGCCTAGTAGCAGCAGATAAAAAAAAACAAGATTTTAACCCGCTATAAAACAATGGTGTCAAAATAGTTCGTTTTAAATCTACTCCCGGTTAAAAGACGCCACTCATTGTCACTGTAGCGTGTAGCAGTTATATATAAATATTCCCAACCGGATTGATGTTTTGAATAACTTCCAAGATGTTGGACAAAAGAAAAAAAACTCACAATATCGAATTATGAAGTCTCGTGACCTAGTTAGTCTACGAGGCAGCTTTTTCGTGGATACAGTTTCATGTGTTACATAATTAGTATTTTTTATATTACTAATAGATATCATGCTACAGCTACTAAATCATTGGTTGTGTAACTAACGAACATTTCATTATTACTTCCTATTTATTTTATAATGGATCGAAAACATGACTTCACTGTCCTTGCTGATATACAAAGAATAAAACAAACAATATAATAATTTCAAAAATTACCACAATTAGACATTATCCTTTCCAAACCTACACTATAGAAAATGCTCTTTTATCAAATCACAAAATGAATACAAACACCAATTTATAAATATTAAAAATCAATTCAACACATATTTCGCTATTTAAAAACGTCAAACGTAGCGAACCGCAGTTTTCCACTCCATAGTGAGTGGAATGGTAGAAAAAAAAATAGATTTGCACATAAAATAAAAACGCGCCATCTCGGCGCAGATAAAATTTCACAAGTAAAGGAAAATGGGCCGTAAGTTCATGGGCATTGGGTACACGCGTCTAAATAAGGCGGGAAGTTTTTATCTCCGAGGCGAATGGGGTGGTTCTCGCCGAAATTAGATTAGGTGGCCATTTGAATAACAACGAAAGTGTTATTAATGGTTAGTGAGCTTTCGAAACAGATCTAAATGCTGAGTTTTTTTGGAAATTAGCTGCTGTGGTAATAATGGTGGCATTAACCTTGTAGTAGTATTCAGGCTACGAATCGAAAGGTTTTGTGTTAGAATCCCCGGTGTATAATAGTGTCAAAAGTGGAATAGCGCGGCGAAATGATGGGCGAAAAATTCTCGATTGGAGCCTACGGCAAGCGCAACGTCAGACGTGTACTTTCGAAGATAGAAAACCTCATAGAGGTTTTAGGAAGTTGCTGGATGCAAACCGTTTCCTACAGATTCTTGGCCTATATTCAGCAATAGTATAATGGGGATATAATTTTCAATTATCAGTTCTTAAGCAAATATTTTACAATAAAAATAGCTCGTGACTTGTCGATTTGAATATTTTCATAGCATATTAGCAAGTGCAAAAATAAACGCCGATTGATTGACTTTGTGAAGGACAATGCGGGGAGCTGTTTGTATATATTTACGCATTAGCACCTTGGGCCGCTAACTACAGATAAAGATACAGATACCTCTTCTTTCTAAGTAATTACTTTATTATACTCAGAGTGATTTGCAACATCCGTACGGATAGCATTACTAAAATTGAACAACGAACAATGTTATGGTTGTACATACATAAATTCGACTTTTGAACATCCTGCTTCTCCAAGGTCGGTTATCAAATATAATAAAAACCCATACGAACAGTAGAACCGTGAGGCTCTTCTTTATTATTAGGATTTTTTTAATTCAGGCCTTAGGCTACCACGATAGCTAGCCATGAATGATAGGTTATTTTTACTAGAATTCTCAAGCCAGCCATAGAATTTCTAGTTTCACTGTAACTGTTGAAGTGCCAACAGCTGAGACTGAAATACAAAATTTGAACTTTAAAGAGAGATGCTTCTTTCGCCACCCATAATTTGGAATCCGTTCATTGTCCTGAGAAATCTAAACCCAATCTATTGAACAATCCCTTCTTTCTCACTAAAGTCCCTAGTTTCGTACCAATACCCGCACTCAAAGACCGGGACAAACCGAATCAGAATAATAATAGGGGACTAATGAATGCCACAATATAGGGACGCAACAATGCGACGCCGAAAAAAATGGGACCGTACGAAAAGAGCGGAACGAACGAACCCACAACGCCGGTCATAGTTCAGTTAACATATCGATCGGCAATTAACAACACAATGGTGGATTTATTCGGCTGTTGGACACGACGTCAAAATCGAAGCGGTAGGGATAGAAAATGATCGATTTTGTGTAATCGATATAATTTGATAATATACAGTGTTGCTTTTTTAAAAAATCACGATGGAGGCTTGTTATTGATAGGCGTGGTGCCTTAACTGATTAATTATCTAGCCTCTTCTTAACATTTCTATAAAAGCCAAATATAAATATTCAAAATGATATTGTTATGTAATAACATGGTTGTGATTTATTTGAGAACTGTTTTATAAATTAAGTAATTCATTTTAAGTCCATTTGACAATATATGGAGACAAAATTTAAATACCCTTCTTTTTACAGGTCCTTAATTAGTTAACCACATTCAACAAGCAGAAACACCAACGGGTGGGCAAACACAAAACGAACGCTCCAATCAGCCGGGTACTACAAAACACCAGTTCCAATTATTTGTTAACTTTTCTCGTAATTGTTTCCTTTGACGGTCGCATGCTAAATACGTTTGAAAGCGTGTCGATATAACTGCATTGATCCGGTTATCCAGTTTGATAGATATATTTTTATATAGCCATTTAAAAACCAGAAGCCTAATTATGACACCCAATACTTATATTCCAAGTTCTATTCAAAGTAGCTGCAGCATTAATCTGCTATATTAAAATACAACAAAAATTAAAAGTTTTATCGTCATATCGATGTTGTGTGCACAACACTAACTTATTGACGGGCATACAAGCATGTCATCGTTTTTGAACCAAATCAGATTTTGAATGTGTTGTAAAGCTAGATGTAGCGTAACGCTAGAATTTAAGGATTGGTTTGTATTGAAATTTTTGTATGAAAACTATTTTATGGGCACGGTTATTGGGTAAGTACATAAGTATGATAATTTGAGAATTTGAATTGTAAAATACACACAATAGTCTAACACATAGATACATGTATTGAGATATTGATATCAGGAACTATTTAGGATTTTTAGACCCCAGTTTTAAGAAAGATGTATTATCTAATGACATAAATGAATGCGTTGTTAAAATGACTTTTCTCTCTCCTTTGTAGAAGACTACAATTCAGCATAATTCGTATAGACATAAGAAATAATTATGCAAACATATCAATCAAACATTTGAGCAATCCATTCACCAACATTGTTTCCAAGTACATCGTCTTGAATAGGCATAATCCTAAGACGGATTTACCAAAAGCAAATAAGAGCTATATATCCATCACTTTCTCACACTACGGATTAGAAAGAGACGTACACCGCTAATGAAGTTAATTACATAATTTATCGCCCGATGTCGCAAAACATCTAGCGTGTCATAAAGATATATGAAATTATGTCGCGGTAGGGATTAAGGTGTTACGCTGGCTTACCTTGTATTATTTGTGTGATAATATTATTTACTAGTGAATTGAAATCTATTTATATGTTGCCATTTTTAGTCTAAAGTCATTTTTATGTTATTTAAGTGGAAAGGAATGGTGAATAGGCGAGACATATTTCACATCCATTTACATTACCGTTTTTATTTTAGAATGAAACATTGACTAAAGTTTAATAAATTTGCAAACCCAATATATTTCTTTGAGTCCTTATACCACATCTTATCACAATAAAACTCAAAACAAATCCTCATTTCGTTTATATTCACATCAATCGTAAACAAGGCGCCACGCCCGAAATCGATTCACCATATCGATTAGGGATTTCGACTAATCGATTCCAAAACGATCGATTATATGCGCAGTTTATAGCTTTCGGACATAACCCTCCCACGGCACAACAATGGACAGCAGACCTATCTCCCGTAATTAACATTCGTGGGAATACGGCCCATTAACCCTTTTATGGGTCAGTGTGTCGAAATTTTATTCGTATCGATTCTACTAGTCTCTTTTTTCTGTTCCTTGTTTATGGTTGAGTCGAATGCCTTTTCTAAATGCTGTGTTTATGACTGCTGACGTCAACTTTGTCGGTGACAATGAAAGCCATTATTTCACTATACTGACCTCATGACTGCCTCGGTGGCGTAGTTGTATTACGGTACGGTTACAAAGCTGAGGTCTCGGGTTCGAGTCCCGGGTCGGGCAGTGATATTGGATTTTTCTATTCATTATCAGCCCGGAGTCAGGAATTTGTGCCCGATATCGTGATAGGCTCACCCCCCATCACATCGTGGGACGGAACATACAAGGCGAAATGTGAGTGGTGGAGGACAATGTCCTGGTGGCGCCTCTGCCTACCCCTTCGGGGATAAAGGCGTGAGTTTATGTATGTATGACCTCATGAGGTTGGTAGATTTTACTTCTTATGGAAATAATCCTAGTTATGCATTATACAATCTTAAAATGAAACTTAAGTTTTTGGAATGGATAATTTGGTAAAAATGCATCTTACGCGGAAACAGAACTTCATACTTCGCAATTCACATCCCCTGTTCGATGTTACTACGCCAGAGAGGGAATATAAAATATTATTTCTAAGCATTATTCCTATGTGTACCGTTCTTTACAAAAGTGAAGAGTACGTGACTATCCACCAAGAATTTTTATATTCAAACATCAAGAACATTTTTATAATAACTGGATATTTAATTATACTAATGAAAGCCTTAAAGCAGTGAGTATGCGAGCGATGTGCAGATGGCGATTTTTTTATTCCAGCATTAATATTTCTTATCGGTATACATTCCGTTTCGTTCTGGCATGAGGGATAGATAAGTTAATGGAATATTCTAGTTAAAATAGAGTCGTTAAGCCGCCTAAGAATCCTTTAACTGGTTGACATTAACTTAGAAGTCATTATGGCATCTTTCATTTGCTAATACTCGCCGTTGAATACGAATTAGGATTATTATATTATACTAGCTTCAGAGTTCAAAAACCTATTTTATTTACATACATACATAATCCTACGCTTTTTTAACCAGAAAAGGTAGGCAGAGGCGTCACCAGGAGACCCACTTTCCTTGCATGTTCCATACCCACGATGTTGTAGTTAGTTCCTGACTCCGGGCTGATAATGAATAGGAAATCAAATACCACTTTGCCCGACCCGGGATTCGAACGCGAGGCCTCAGCTTTGTAATAGTACCGTAGTACAACTACGCCACCAAGGCAGTCAGTAGTACAGCAGTACTTTATTTAGATAGAAAGTAGCAAAATAACAAAGACATTTTATCAGTGAAGAATTCTCGCTATAGTATCAACTTAAGTGTGATTGCGCCGTTCCGACCAGAGGTACCAATCACGAAAATATATAAAAACAGCTATGCTATTAGGTTCGACCTTTACGCCCTCACTTCTTTTGACTGTAGTTCGGAGTCTCTGGGAATTTCTAAATATATCATGTATCCCACTGCAGGGCATGAGCCTCCTCTACAATGGAGAGTACGATTGGGAGGGGTTAGGCCATATAGTCCACCACGCTGGCTTAGTGCGGGTTGGCGGGCTTTACATACCATAGACATTCTTGAAAATCGCTATGGTATGGACTATGGAGGTCGCATTAAAACTTACATTCGCTAACCGATACTAGTATACTAAGTTTACTCAGGGTGAAAGTAAATAAAGTAAGAAACCTTTTGTCTGGGTGACTCTGCCCTAATCAACATATTATAGTGATGCCCTTTGCCTGATAATATTAAAATGTTATTCCACCTGATTCTAATTCTACAATCGCATAACGTCTAGACGTCACGCGACTAAAAAAATAACTAAAACGTACCTGTTACGAATAAATCGTCACAGGTGTCAAGAATGATCAAGATATATACATGCACATAGAATTATCCGCAGATTGTGTCAGTACATTGATGGAATAATAAGTTATTTCGAACGTGAGATTAAAATTAACGTCATAAAGATTGTTTTTCTTTTACTAATAACAAGAACTAGCGTTACTAATAATACTTCATATTTTTACCTCAAAAGCGTGGATTTTAAGGGATAAAGTAATAAATTCTCATCAATTTTTTTAGCATAAAATAATATCGGTTCGTGGCTCCATTCCTGTGTAAAACCAACAATTTAACGTCATACCAAAATGTTAGTAGACAATTCTGTATAAAAAGTTTTAACTCATATTGGCATCGTGTTTCCATAGTTTGTCATAATAAACAAACGGTGTAGGGTTCAATCTTCGGGTAATCCAGTTTAGTATGGTTCGCTTCCGAATATTTCCATAAAATATCTCAATTCTGGACAATAAGGAAACTCCGCTAGACTCTGTAACAACCTCCAGGTATATACGTAACAATTACGCCATGAAAATATTAGAATTGCGAGCCATTAAAATTCACTAAGCGTCGAAATCTGGCTATTGGTACACCTTCCACGCGTGCAAACTCTTACTAAAATATTATCAAATAACAACACGTTTTATAAGTGAGTTCCATTGTGCCTGTACTAGACTGAATTTATTAATTCATAAATTCGCTTGCTAATATTTAAATTATGTTGATTTAATAAGAATGAAGTGAAATTTACATGTAGACTGCAGAAGTGCTTATATTACTTTGTCTCAAAAGTAATAATCATAAAATTATGTATATGCAAAAGGTATAATGGATACTAAAATTGATTCGTGTCTCGAAAATAGTCAGTTTATGACCAGAGGAGAGAGGGGACACTTTGCCAAACAGTGCGTCATCGCACGTGATATCATAATCACTTAACTAAATCAACATTTTTGCATTCAATCTACTTTCAATAATCGCTGAATATAAGTATTCCTAAATAAGAATAAATAGAAACCAAATACAAAAATACCCTTTTAATTAATTCATATTGCAACACAATATTTTGTGTAAACAATTTAAATTTAGCGATGATGTTCTCACAAAATTTAATTACAGCGACCCTTATCCCAAACTTAATTTAACACGAGATTAAATATACATACGAAAATAAATAACGAACTGCAATAAGAATATGCACGTTGTTATAATAATTAAAAATTTAGACCAGATTCCTAACATAAATTTTTTTCGGTATGCAATAATTTATAATATTTTTGTAAATAAATCTTCGATGTTTGACGCATGCTGTGTCTGAATCCTTTTAAGGGCGTGGTACACTTATCATTTGATAGGAAAAATAGTTTTCGTATTTCTAAATGTAAGTCGCAATAATGTTTCAGTCTCTTGGTCACAAATTACGCGTAGAAACTTCAATATCTATTCAATTAACAGATAAATTTCCAATGAATTCACATAAAACTACCAACAGCAAAATACCATACTCGTACATAAGAATAATCACCTCAAAAAGCGTAAAAACTTCGCGAGATATAATTACTCACACTAAGGATTATCAATACATTTTCATTAAAGGTAGTATCAAAAATACACCTGAATGTCACCAGATGCATAAAACCCGAGGATGAGTCAAACTAACTAAAATAAAGCTGGCTCACACTACACGACTTTGGCGAAAATGTAGCTATTCAGTAGGAAAGCGACAGGATAATTTAAAAGGTGCCAGTAAACGAAAAATATTTAGACATAATACTTTAACGGTAGGTGTAACTTAGCCACTATCTATAGAAGACTGTAACCTCTCATCTTTATAAGGATTGTCAATATGCATCCTTTTATTATCTTTAAAGGAAACATGATTAATCACCTCATTTGCTTCTATTTCCTCATTGTTTATAGCTTACGCATTTAATACCATATTTTTTAACTCTGCGTTGATTAAATTGCTTTTTGATAATTTGAAAGTGTGATGCAACTTATTTTATTACTACGCTAGTTGCAGAGTTACCTACCTTCAATACGACCTTAAGTGTTAAATATTCAAGCCCATTCATATTACTTTTCTAATCTTCTTTACTTAAAGCAATGACCCTAAATTCAAAACAGAGTTAAATTGCCAACTCGGAATCTTGGTAGATTTAGAATCAATCTGTAAATTTTATAAACTCTCATCGAACTCATATAATATACTTACTAATATATTTTCGTTATTTAGACTTATAAAGACCAAAATTGGGTTCACGAGTAATAGTTTCTAACTCTAACTAATTTTACTATTTAATTCATTTCGTTGCGGTAGAAAGTTAAATCAGAAAGTCCCAAGGACTCTTTGAGTCATGAAACTTGAGAACAGATCTAGGAATTTACAATAGAATTACTTATAGAAATTTATAAGCGTAATCACTAATAATCAGACGAAGAAATTCATAAATTATCGGCAAATGCTGATCCAATTCTAACAGAAACAATATTTCGCATTGTATATGAAACAATTTCACTGTGAGCCATACTTTACTCGTGTTGTTTCGTACTTGTTTTCCGCTGCCTGCCGACCGGTTCCGACTACATATTTGACATATATTTAGCAGTACAAAGTTGCAATTCAAAAGCACATGTTAATTGTAGAAATATGGTAATTTCGTAAATTCTGTTTTGCTGGCATTTGCATTGCAATATTGTAAGGTAATTCCGTATGCCAAATAAAAGTTTATTATCAGCGAGTTTTAATGTTAATGAGCACTAAAAACTATTAATATACCTGATATTCCCTACCCTTTTAACCTTTCAATCCTTCTTTCATCTATAATAATATGATGATTCCTCTTTGTGACTCTTCTTGAGATGATTCACATCTACAATTATCCCATTCGATGGTTTACATGTCTGAAAAATGCGGCTAAGTCCTCGGTCTAAAAGGCCCCTTAATGCCATGGTATTCCGATTAGATGAACATAAATTCGGAACTCCGAGCGCTGGAGACACATTGGTTGTTTTGTGCCGGCCGTGCGGTCCGCCGTAAAAATAAACTTTAATATTTCATGTATTTAATATTCAGAAGGGTTTTTGTGGTCTGGCAACGGCTGTAGTGCTTTGGTGTTATTTATTGGCGGTCATTTTGTGACCATAATTATGTTGAAACAGAGGCACGTACCATCGTGAGGCTTGTAGTCAAATTGTTAACTCGTGGGGTCATTATGTTTGAATGGAATGTGTGACTACTATGATCCACTTGGTGAGAATCTGGTTGTGTTGGAGGCTGCGTTATTGATCACATAAATCTGTATATGTTTGTGTAATCACCTTTCAATTTACGTCCTTATGTTTTTTATTTTTAGTCCGACTGTCTGCCATAAAGCCTAGTAGAAGCGGCCTGCATCCCGTAACTTCCCAGTCCCTTTAGTCTCGTCTAGTGCACGCTCTTAAAAACCTTTAAAATATTTACTGCATCTAAAATTTCATAAGCTTACGAGCATTACTCTACGAGACCTATTTAATAATTTATTGCTCTCAATTTGAAAACCATAATGATTTTGTGACAAAACATAACGTGTTTAATGGTGCTATAATATCGTTCGTTGTAAAATGATCGTAAAGTGTAAGATCTCTGTTTATCGACAGCGTCCTTTACCAATGCAACTGAAACTAGACTCTATTATCTTAAGTTTAAGTTTAGTTTTAAATGTTGATTTCATTTGTTATCACTAGGTTACTGGGTGTGTAATCAATATATTAAAGCCCCTACAATAAAATTACCAATGTCGCGATAAGTGGCGTCGATAGTCAGGAACTTGCCGAAATTTATTAAGTTCGATGACGTAGATTTCACGCCAGTATTTGTAGTAGAACGGAAACGAATTAGTTTAGGAGTAATTTTACAGCCTCGGTATAGTAGAACTCATCAATTTTGGATCAGAAATTGCCGCCTACATAAGAGTAATTTTCAAGTAAAATTTAAATTTAGAAAAAGTAATCTACGTTATTTTGTAAGGTTATCAAGAGGACAACTTATCGCAAAATGTAGTAAATGTAGTGAAAAATATGCATTACTACATTCTCTTTATTTTTTACGTTTCATTTTTACATTTTTATATACATATACATTACAAAAATATTTATTTATTTATTTTATTCTATTAATATTTGGGAAACATACAGAACAATAAAGCATATAGACACATTACAATTAATAATGCACTATCCAGTGAAGCTTCCACAATTAAAAATATATACTATATAATATAATATATACTATATAATATATACTATTGAATATATACTCATAATAAATATAATTACTACATTTTAGGCAAAATATGCAATGATCGTTGAAAATAGGGTAAATAAGCAAATGCATATGCAAATATGCGAAATATATAATTAACTAATACCTAACATAAGATAATGAGCGGATGTTGATACTTCACACCTGATTCATATTCAAACTATTATGAGTATGTCTATATTCAAACTTTGTATATTTTTATTACTGGCAAGACGTATACAATTATAATTTAAAATATCAACGATATAATAATACGATATTTCACTGAGTGAAAGTGTTTTTGATATTTTTAAATGTTGTCGTCACATCTTTTTTTTCGATGAATGGCGAGACGAGCGTGCTATTCGCCTGATGGTAAGCGATATGGCCAAGGACAGTAGCAAAACCAAACAACACCATCAATTACAAAGCAATGCTTGGCACTCCCCTGCGCTCGCCATCCTGAGGCATTAGATGTTAAATCTCATTATGTCCAGTAGTCACTCTAGCTACAATGTCCTTCAAACTGGAACACAACAGTGCCTTTACACTTTCCATATATCTATGTATACATCCATCTATTGCCAGCTTTCATTATTAAAGTACATGATTTTATTCAAACTATCTTCATCATTGTTGTTAGGTCTCATCAATGTACTAAGTACCTGAAACAATCGTTGCAAAGCGAATTGCTTAAATTATTTATAATTCAAATGTTTCTATTATGTAAATATTTTGTGAATTATTCATGATTTATGTAAAATAGTTTCTAGGTTTATGATTTCCTCGTTGTATAATTGAATATTAAATGCCATAATTCGCAATTAAGTCTAGATTTTAAAATGAACTTCACCTAATATGAAATGAATTGAGTTTTAAAGTTTTGTAGTACAATAGTTTAGTTTACAATAGTTTTTCTGCGTACAATAAAGATTTAAATAAATAAATAAATAGCTCCATTAATGGTATTCAACCAGCTAAAATTAAAATTGTTTTGTGCTAAGTCCGCAACATTGAAATAGCACTAATTATGATTATTACTTCTTTTATTCCCATAGTAACCTGAGATATGGGTTATACAATCTACGATCACCCTTGACGTTAACATCTTATTGCTGATAAACTAATACCCTGTTAACAAACTAGTATCAATAAATTAATCACTAAAATATACCACTCCACCACAATGACAGCCTCCGTGGCGCAGTTGGTTATGCGCCGGCTGTGAAACGAGAGGCCGCGGGTTCGATCCCCGCACCGAGAAAAATGTTTGTGCGGCCCACAAATATTTCTTTCGGGTCTGGGTGTTTGTGAGACCAAAAAGTCTCTCGTAGTTCTGATACCTGCGACACAAGACTTAATTGATCTTAATGTGGGGTCGGGACTATGTGTGTGACTGTTGGGTGTAAGTATTTATTTATTTATTTACTATCCACTAAACACACTTCCATTCATACGAGTATTAACAGACTCCTTTACTCTAATGTCCTTGACCCGCTAGTAATTCCGTAACCTCTTTCGATTACCAGCCAATTACCGCTTAGATTCAGCAGTTGATAAAGAAGCTTTATGCCTTTAAATACAAATTACTTGATGTACAGTCGCTACCACTTGTATGAAAATAAACTTTGATGTATCAGCCCATATACGTCCCACTGCAGGGCATGAGCCTCCTCTACAATCGACAGTACTCTCGTCTCAGAGAGTAATCGTACGATTGAGAGGGGTTAGGCCATATAGTCCACCACGCTGGCCTAGTGCGGGTTGGCGGACTTACTTATCAAACAAATTATTACAAATCGCTATGGTATGCAGGTTTCCTCGCGCTGTTTTCCTTCACCGTTATAGTGCGTGGTGATTGGCTATTAATACACATATGCCTCCGAAAAGTTAGAGGTGAGCCCTGGGATTTGAACCCGCGACCACCGTGAACATGTTGGCAGTCGCGACAAACTTTGATATAATCATTTTAATCATCGTGAAAAATAATTATGAATTCTAATTTTACGATATAAACAGGTCTGGATTTCGACAATTACTGTTTTCACATTGAGTAAAATTGTGGCGATCTCTTATACTGTTCAACTGATAAGTTCAGTGCTAGATAAAATTAAAAAAGAAGAAAAATATGTGTTAGGTACTCATATTGAAGTTGGAGATGAAATAAACTTAATAGTTTTCAGGAATAATGCGGGAAACATCATTGGATATAAAATAATAGATATAGAAAACAGAGGGCTTGATATAAAATGAGACCATTTATATAAACGATAAAGCACATAACGACTTATAAAAATACACTATGCAGACAACTGTACGCGATGATCTAATCGCAACGAGGATAAGAACAAACAAACGAGCTCGTTGTGCAAACGCATTCAATTGCCGTCATGGGAAAATGATACGAGGGCAATCAGCAATTGGACGTCAATTTATTAGGGTGCGTTTATGTTTTATTGACTCACCCGTTATCGTCGGGGTTGTTAATAGTGGTGTCAATGTAGATGAAGATATTGGCGTAAAGGAATTGTGTGTAAGGTTATGTTTTGGTGGATTTATAAGAGCTGATGTATTTAGCAAACTTAAAATTGAAATTTCTAAAGGATTCCTTCCTATTTCTACCTATAGTCAAATTTATCGTCGTATGAATATAGAACTCTTAATGATAGTTGCAGAAGGTCTTAAATAATGTGGAAAAATATATGAAATGAAAATCACCTTGCAAGTGACTAAAACTTCTATTTAAAGAGATATGACTAAAGAGGAAACCTAGTAGGCACACATAAAAGGAAAAACAAAGCATAAATCTCTCAACAAAATATTATTTTATTTTACAAACGATTCTAAAGACAAAAAAATTTAATCGGAACTTGATGTATCGTAACACATAAACAAATAATCACAGTCACCGAACCATTAGCGCGTGTCACTAAAGCTGTCGTTACACTAATGGCGAAGCGCGCCAGATGTTGTCATACCAACGTTTCCGATTTGTGGCAACCCATCCGATGTTGTCTCATCGTGAAAGGCTCCTAATATTTACCTCAGCGTAAGCGCAAATAAACAAACTTTTCACGGCGGCTTTACGAGTATTTTATGCGGAAGCTGTTATGGCTCCGATGTATGCTTCTTAGAAAATTGCAAAATGTCTGAGAGTTTCCTAGCGCCCGTACGGAATGGGCAGTAAGAAGGTCGTAATGCATTTCGAGGACCGCAATAAGGACTAGCTTTGATGACTTCGTGTTATTCGACTAGAAATATTAATATCTGCAGATCCCGAATGGTATCATTAAATTATCTCATCATCATCATCTCATCTGCATCAATTTGTGTAGATAATTCCATTAAGCTAACTAACTGCAGATTATGTTTGAAACAACGTATGAGTTTGAAATATTGGCAACCATTGTCTTCCAACACCAAGGTTACGTAAACCAACAGCCCATGACAGTACGTGTATTACCGTTTTAAAGATGATCACATGCATCAGACGCTTATCCGTTTCCTCGTGTTCATAATTACTTTAATATATACGCAATACCGGTTGTCATTACCTTCAGGAATAAACAATTATCACCTCGATGGAGCACAAATACCTGTTAAATGAGCTTATAATTTTTTATAATTGAATATCACGCACGTAATTCTAATGTCATGGAGACATAATGATAAATTACACGCAAGTCTAGGTTGAGTTATTGAAGCAGTATGTTTAAATGATAAGGAATTAGTATAAAAGCAGATCGGTGTAGTGGTTCATGCTAATCACTGCATCGCAGGGATTCCATATCTATTACAGATCGAAGATCGCGCAAGATTGTCCCTTATAATTATATGCACTACCGCTTTTATCGGAGTCAAGTAACATGGTTTCTCAACATAACAATAACGTGTTAAAGAATCAATAAAGGATCTTTCAGATTTGCGACTAAATTTTTATTATCTTAATATCTAATACCAAAGCCTTAAGAAAATACCAGCTCTAACATGCAAAATAAATCAAAATTCATAAACACCTGGAAGATTATCTCATAACTCCAGTAAATACTGTTTGGTATCTCCTCGATGATCACGTTTAAGCGTACATCACGACACATTCACAAACGGTTAAGTTCCAATATTAATTACTTCTGCAGGAATAATAGTTGATATATACAGATTCATTGTTGGAATGATGACGTGATCATGGGAACGTTTGCTGGGGCTATGAAGTCATCTGTGCCGTTGACGCGGAGTCAGTACAAAAACACTACAGATATAATCTTGAAAGAAGTTTTTACTGGAAACGTTAGAGCGTTTTTACCGATGCCTGATTTATTGTAGATAATGCTCGCGAATAAGGCAGCTGTCAAGAGCAAGCCGCATTGAATAGTGATCGTTCTATAACAGCAACTTTGTAAAAGTTTGTGCCTTTGTGTGACAAAAATGGTATTCTATGGAACCTGTATTGTATTTATGCGAAAAGCTTCGCGAGACGGTATGACGCTTTCTTTGCGGTTGTGAGGGATTAGTTCAAAAGTGATCTACTGCCTGTCGGTTGATTTTCTGCACCTTTGAAAATCTTGTTAAGAAGATTTTTTTTGACAAAAACTGTTAATTACACACATTACTTCAAATTACTGAAGCATACCTATACTTCAGTAAATTGTTAATATTCATATTTATCTTTAGCCCATATTAAAATTTCATTCGTTATTTTATAGAGCACAAAACACTGAAAGGTTTATTGCTGTGTTACGCCAAAGATTGATATTAGCGAAAAGTTTACCTATTTCTTTAACTCCTTTAAGTAGCTTATCTATGGAAAGGTCACATAGTGTTTGAGCGACCGGGCTGAATTAAATATGCTTAGAAAGTCATTTTCAGAGGTCAATGGGTCCCAAAACTTTTGGTACAAGTTGGCAAAGCGTGTTGACATTAGACGTCGCTGCTTACAAGGATTATTGATTTAGGTTGGCACTCCAACTTTGCTTCTATTGGAAATTAGATTCCGATTATTGAAATTGTGATAGCTTATTTGGAGTAGGATTAGAATGTGTAAGGATGTCACCGGTTTAAACCTAGGTCACACCGTTAACTTTTAAATTGTAAATGTGTAATCAATAATAATTTTCTTTAATGAAATAAAATATACCTCTTGTGTAAAGTTCACTGAAGTATATTAGGCCATCGTGATTGACTAAGCCCCAGAAAAGCGAAGAAATGAACTGATATAGATATTATCAAACAAAACATGTGTAGCTCTTAGAGCACAACAAATCGACTTGCGTGACATCTCTCGTACAATTACGCTATCGTCGGACATGTCCGTGGAAGTATTTTCCTCAATCATAAATAAAGGCAGAATGAACTAAACGAGGAAAAATGTTACAATTAGATTTATAGGAAGGTATAATATATTTATATATATAAATAATAATATGACATCGTCATGCTTGCATCAGCGAATAAACAGAATAAGGATGATGAACTCAACCTTCTTAATAGTAGAGAAACAATCTCAATATAATTTCCATAATTGTTTTAATTTCTCCCGTATATAACACTAAACTTTGCACTTAGAATTGGGTTAATTAATATATTTCACTGCATTTGAAAACTATTTCAGAGAATGTTACTGATAAACATAACAAACTAATTGAAATTACTACACTACGAACATTAAACGAAAATAATAAAAACGAAACCACAAACAAGCACGTCAAAGATAGAGAGAGAACTGAAGTTTCAGGTTTACTTAGGACATCGAGTGCGAACTTTGCTCCTATCCTAAGGTTATCGAGAACGTTCAATTAGGAACTAACTCTGCCTCGGCTAACATAATTAAGATGGGATGATTTTAAGTTTCTTAGTTCGTAAATTAGTATGAAGCTGAATAATGAAGTAAATTGTGAGGGGGATCGTGGTTGAGATGGTAGAGTAGATTTTATAGATACCGCTAAGGTACAGTACTTTCCGATGATCTATAAAATAGAAGTAACAATATTTAGCAAAACAGTAAAATACTTTAGAGCCCTAGAATGATGATGAATGAAAGATCCTGATGATGATCATATGAGGTCGTTGAATGCAGGTCGTTTCTAATAAATAAGGGTAGAAAGTAGAAACAAAGAGATAGTGGCGGATGAAGTAGTTATAGCAGTTAATAAGTCACATCCAAAATTAAATCTAACTTTTTTTACAAATTAAATCAATTCACCCAGTCAGCGTTCCAGTGTATACCTAAAAACAATCTGGGGCAACCCTAACAATTCTTTCGTAAAAATGATAAGAGCATTACACCTTATCTTTATTTTCTTTTTTATCGTCGAAGCTCATACTTTTCGGAGTCCATTGCTTTTTGTATTATCTTAACGTTTTGCAATATGAAAACAAGTCGTCGTTTCGAGTGAATACAAAAAGGAACAAATTAATTAGCTCGCTCCATCGAAGTAATTGGGTCTTAGAGTATAATAAACTGGGGTATTTATTAATTTACTTACACCGAATTTCGAAGAGCTGTTTCCTCCGAGATAGGTGTTATAGTAAACTTTATGACGACCAATTTCGGTAATTACATGCAGTAAAATACTGGTGTTAATTTATGTAATGATATAAACTGATGAAATTCAGGAAGCTTAATTGGATGTGTTCAATATAATGTTTATTATTGGAACAGGATCGATCGGTTTGGTAGCAGATGTTTCAATTTGATCGACTGCTTTGTAATCATAAAATTTTTGGTCGAGTTTTATAAATATTTATTACTTTATTGGTCTGTATTTAGTACTGTATTTATGATAAAAAAGTATGATAGATTTGGTAATATGCATGGCCTAAGTATTCTATAACAAAATTAGGATACTAATTTCATACATTTTTAACGAGTAAAATTGCCGCTTATGATTACAATAAAAAATCTTAAGCAATTATTCTTCTATAAACACGTCGTACAACATAATCGTAAGTACCAATTGCCTTCATGCACCCAAATTATGTGCAAAAATAACCCCATCAAATAATTAGACAATAACCACAAATATTATAAACATACACGGCGTATAAACATAAAACGTTAATATAGTAGCAAACTGAGATCGTTGAATAAAACGATTAAAGTTTTTATTAGCATCTCTCGCTATGAGTATGAATATTTACATTTGTCACTGTTAGTGTATAAAATAGCGTAATGTTCGCACTGTCTAGTTGGAGTTTATCTAAATCTAGTTTTATGGCAATGGCAATAGGATATGCGGAATCGTAACTGTTTATAGGGAGCTTGGTGCCTGGTGGTCTGTGCTGACCCCAATATTTCATTACGCCTGTGATGGTTATTTTTAAATTGCATGGTGGCCTGTTGGTAACGGACCAGACGCGACTACTAAAATGTTTACGGTGATCGCGGGTTCGAATCCCAGGGTACATCTCTGACTTTTCGGAGTCATCTGTGTATTGATAGTCCATCACAGAAAGAAAACATCGTGAGAAAATCTGGATATCAAAGTGATTCAGTAAAATTTCTATGGTATGTAAAAGTCTGCCAAGCCGCACTTGGCCAGAGTGGTGGACTATACAGCCTAACCCCTCTCAATCGTACTCTCAATAGAAGAGGAGGCTCCTGCGCTATAGTGGTACGTAAATGGGCTAATACAGAGGATGGTTTTTTATACTGGCGTAATAAAGTGACTACAATGCGTCTGTAGGCGCGGGACAGATAGTGGATCAGCATTGAAGTTTCCTTAACCGGGTCCCTGTCTGGGCGAATACGAATATCCTACAACCAGCAACAAGATTAGGTTATGCAATTTTATTTCCAATTTTCCTAATAGCCTTGGAGGTAAAAAATATTAAAAAAATCACATAGGAAACTCATGCTTTACAAAAAGTCAAAATAACGATTAGTCTTTCGATCGATTAGATATTTGTCTTTTCCTATAAATATCCTAGACAACTTTTAAATTAACTGAATTTCTAACTTCAACAGCCGCATTTATAATTTTATTGAACGGTATTTTAAACAACACATCAATATACTTGTAGCAGTGATCAAATTATTTTCGCAGTAAACATCTGTGTGTGTGTAATTTGCATTCTGACTGATCATCAAAAATAACCACTCGAATATTGCGATACACCGAAATTGCACGATAGGTAGTACGTAGCGATAAAAGCGCAAGCACTTTGCATATAAATATATTATATACAAATTAAACTGTTGGACACTGAAGAAAAGGTATGTGAGTTAAATAATTGCTTTGAGGTAGAAAACTTTATTAAAATAGCAATGTGAACGAGCCAGTAAAGAAATAACTTAAAAATACAAATACAGTAATCTTCGAAAAAAAAACTGTCTTGGGATCGAATCTATGATGTCAATTAAATATAATCTGAGAAATACAACTTAACCGAATAGTCGCACACTTTTAAAAGAATAATCTTATTTATAAGCTTTGTATTTATGTGTACTTATTTTTAATCAACTTATTTACCCTCGCTGCAGGAAAACCGATTTTAATTACACCGTCAAAACACTCATAATTTGCTCAATTATCTTCCATTTTTATACTTAAGAAAATAATTAAAAATTAAGATTCACGTTGTTGACTAATTTATAAAACGCGTCTAAATAAAACATAATTGAATGCCTTTGTCTTTGTATTGTCATTTTTCGTATACGTAATACACCTTAATAATACTCCGAACAGTCAGAGACATAGTTCTGAACCCGCACTAAAATCGAGTCTTGCGTCGTTGGTATAAAGAACTACGAGAGACTTTTTGATCTCACAAACACCCAGTCACGAAACAAATACTTGTGGTTCATACAAACATTTGTCTCGGGGCAGGGATCGAACCCGCAGCCTTTCATTTCACAGCCGGCGCCTAACCAACTGCACCTGCTGTCAAATGATCGAAAATGAGTTCTCTATATTATGCAAAAAATAGGCCGATAGATGCTTCCAAAATGCCGCTACCATTATAATTTAACAAACAGGACTGGTCCTTAAGTGCGTGGTGGCCTGTTGGTAACGGACCAGACGCGACTGCCAACATGTTTACGGTGGTCGCGGATTCAAATCCCAGGGCACACCTCTGAATTTTCGGAGTTATGTGTGTATTGTTAGTCAATCACCACGCACTTTAACGGTGAAGGAAAACATCGTGAGGAAACCTGCATACCGTAGCGATTTTAAAGAATTTCTACGGCATGTAAGTCCGCCAACCCGCACTAGGCCAGCGCGGTGGACTATATGGCCTAAAACACTCTCAATCGATTATCTCGGTTGTAGAGTAGGCCCGTGCCCTGCAGTGGGACGTATATGGGCTGATATAGATTATCATATAACAAACAGGACTGGTCCTTCTAGTTTTATATGGCTTAATATCCTACCCGTAGTACGAGGGAATCTAGATTTTTGTCCCATTCAGGACTTGATGCAGCGTCATACGTTAGTAATATTAACTAAAATGAGCTTGTTCAGTTATGGACCCTTACCGAACATTAAATACACTTATTTTTATCTATTTACGGCATCATTAAACTTTCGGAAATAAATTCAAATGATATAAATGCGAATAAAATCAATAAAATTCCGTTTATTTAATGCGTACTAATCCTAGCTCTGCCGGTGTTTAAAAATAAATACTTAAAAGTGGCACTTTATCTCTGATCGAAAAAGATAAAATAATTATAAAATGTCTTTTAAACGTTGTATAGATAATTTTTATTGCCTTCATTTATTGGCGCGAAACGTGTAAAATGTTTGAATCTAACCAAGTACCAGTTTTCTCGACTATAAAATATCTTATTTCACCAGTACATTTTATTATAGAAATAAAATTGACTACTTACGGTACATTCATTAATATATATTGCGGGCGTTAACAAAATATGTTTATTTATTTTGACCATGCATTATGTTTCGAAAAAACTTACACTTCTTAACATCCTAATTATAATAATAAATATAAATACATTAGGGTTCTTATGTAAGAACTTAGCATCACCATTTTAACATACATCGCTCATTTATTTTTGTAACAGTGACATAGATTCGTAAATGGACGTCCACCCACGAGGTGGACAGACGACTTAAGATTGAAAAAGTCGCTGAACTTTCAATAGATATTCAAAACATGGATTCAGCACGATCTGACTTATATAATACTTATACTTATATCTGCTATCATATGAAAAAAATATGCTGTGTATAGTTTTATGTGTACTGTACTGTATCAGCCAATATAAGTCTCACTGCAGGGCACGAGCCTCCTTTACAATCGAGAATACGATTGAGAGGGGTTAGGCCATATAGTCCACCACGCTGGCCTAGTGCGGGTTGGCCGGTAGTTTGATGTATGCTTCACATTAATCCTACACCCGTACTTTCAAATACTTTTAATCGTAAAACTTGCACGAATCAAATGAATCTTGAAAATTCACTCATGCCGTTTTAGATTTTCAGCTCATAATCTCTTATTATCTCAGTGAAATCTAATACCGTAGTACTAAGCGTGAAAGACGCAATACATTACTCTAACCAGACAACAATCTCGGACACCACAGCACCAAGGCCGTCAATGTAAATCAAAGTGGCACAATGCGAGATCACAAGGAGCGAGGTCGCTTCACTTAGCGCACTAGTTATAATCTCGTGATACAGAGACTGCTGCCACGCATCAGATTGTTTGAGAAACAAAGTGCTTCAATGGATGACGTCATGGATGTTGTTACTACTATGTTGCGCGTAATAGATGTTTGTTCATAAAAAAAATACAATTAATGTAGTCAAAGTTTATATTTCGATGTAGGTAGCAAAGTTCAGACTTTGTTTGAGTTGAATTAAATTGTAATATATCTGGGATCATATATTGGTGCGTACAATAAAGTTTTATCTCTAAAAAAAGTGCGTATTTTGAAAAACAAAGGCTAGCTATGGAAATCAAATTCTAGTATTTACGGTATAAAATTAAAATCAACAAGAGCTAACAACACCCGCAACATATCTTACGTTGATTTATTTCCACTTCTATTTATTGCATCGACGCCGTTTTATATTATATCAAATACCAAAGATGTCTCTAAGATAACAAATTATACAAAAACTATCATTCGTAATAACAATCCATTTGCATCTTTACCCTATGCTATTTGCGGTAAAACACACTTCAACTTGTAGAACGTTGATTAATAGTATTTCTACAATTTTTTATACATATAATAAACAGGCAAAATCAAATTAACCGAGATACCATCGCAGAACATTGAGAACCGTGTTTCTGCAAACGGCTAAAGAAATGTCCAAAAAACATGTTCTGAAATCTCACCATTATTAGAGTAACAATAAAAATCAAAATTGCGCGAACAATGGAACACGTTGTTAACAATAAAAAACTAATAACACGTGTATAGTATATACATTAGTCTGATTATTTCGCGAGAATACAAAAAAAACTAATAAAATGGACAATCTATTTGAATCTAATTTGGCATGCAAAGCGAGATTAACAAGTATTGGAACGGCGATCGGTGGTAAAAGAAATATAGAGATTATTTTTTGTACAATTCATGTAATGTTTATTCCAAAAAGATAAAGGTGTTTATATGTAAAGATCATGATATTGCAACAGAAGTTGAAATCATTTAAGGGGAATCTAGACACTTTCTTCTAGAATCAACAATTAAAGAGCAATTGTGTGAGCCAACAACATTCTATAAAATATAAGTGGAACATAGAGGTTGGATGAAGTAAGAAAGAGAAATGATTTTGCTTCACGCCTTCACACATCAGCTAACAACCATTTAGCCATCGTGTTTCGTCTCAACACAAAAATTACTATGGCTGCCCCTTGCTTTATTTCCTCAATAGAAAAGTTAAATGTATAATACCTAACATCGATCAACGAAGTCACAAGCATTGTTAAAATCAATTGAAATTAAGAAAAGAAGAACACGGGCATCCTCAATCCAAAATCGAATGAAAACTAATAAAACGAACATTCAGCGAGTGACCAGAAAGTCCCGGAATCGCAAAAAACTAGAATGAAACACAAAAAAGGAACAATCGCTGGTCGGTGGGCGGCACCCTCCTTCGATGACTGCGTAATTTATCCACTAACTAAGCTCTTTATTTTTTGCGCCCGCCATTGTTCGTCATGATATGGTATTAATAGCGTTCGTGTGTCAGGGTTAGCAACAGAATGAATTATTCATGGATGGATGGGTGTTTTTCAAAATTTTAATACTAGTACGACACGCTATTATACACGTAAATAATGTCACAGCAGTAATTATTGCTAATTGAATAAATTGAGTTTATAGTGGATGTTTGTATTAATTTTGCTTTTACAGAAACATGTTTCGGAAATTAGGATATTATAAAGTAAATCAACTAAACAGCAAGAAATGCATCACCTCGATACAGATTATGAATTATTGTAAAGATAAATTATAATTAAATTATTATAACGAAATACAACATGAGACAGTGGCAGGAGATTTTAACCAACAAGCGTGGTCGATATTTTGGTATCGCACGGAATATGCAATATACCAGCAGCTTCGATGGTTTATATTATAAAGAGTATATAATGAAGGAACAAAAGGAGTGGACGCATTATATCCAGCTTAGTGTTCGTCGAAGCGTACGACCAGGTAACTAGGGCATTGTTCTTGTCCATTGCGTACTGACGTGTGTTATAACATGCCTATATCTAGTAATAAATTACATACTTAATATATCACATATTTGTAAGGCACGCGAAATTAAGTAATTTGATGCGTAGTAGAATGGTGGGGTAATCTTGACAACAGTGAAATGGGCTGACTACTGACTAGCCTAAAGAACTCTTCGGGAAGCTTTGCTTTTGTATTTCTCTTTGTATACGGGTACATCTATTCTCTTTCTCATCAAAGCCTTCAATTCTCCATCAAAAGGTAATGCAACTAGAATTGAACTGCCGCCGTATGGTAATTCTCATATAAATACCAAAAAAATAAGATTTGTACTACGTAATACATTTCATCACTCTTTTGAACTTGTTTTGTTAATCAGATAAATGTTTTGCCTAAGCTTGAGATTTGACAATAAAAAGTAAAGATAAATGGAAGGTCGATTATGCTGGATAAAAAAAAAATTGATAACATTACGAATTAGCTTGTTCCAACATCAAGACTTGATGCAAAAATTAGCAGTACTGTGTGATTTAAGCGTAAATCTGTTTTTTTATTTGTTTGATGAACTCAATCGTTTCATAGGATTGACAGATGTTTCATCTAGTGTCAATCAAATCAATACAATGATGTCTTCGTTTATGTATTCAACGTATCCACTGCTTGTTTTAGGTGTTGGAATTATTTGTTTTGTAAATTCTTTTTCAATGGATACCTTTGTAGTTACTTTGACACTTTCGATTTCAATATGTAAAAAACAAAATATATGATGCCGTAACTACCAGTTTAACTTATTTATGTATTTCTGATTCTACTAAATGTTTCTCGCAAATTCCAAGGGATAGTGCAGATCTTAATACACCGCACTAACCTAATAGGGGTATGCAGATTTATTATTTTTTAACTCGTTTTAATAAGCTCTTCACACGATTCTAAAATAGCCCTAACCATAACTGGCACTTCGATTATCACACCACGCTTTATGACACATGATGAAAACATACATACATACATACATAAACTCACGCCTTTATCCCCGAAGGGGTAGGCAGAGGTGGCACTAGGACACCCACATTTCGCCTTGTATGTTCCGTCCCACGATGTGATAGGGGGCGAGCCTATCGCCATATCGGGCACAAATTCCTGACTCCGGACTGATAATGAATAGAAAAATCGAATATCACTTTGCCCGACCCGGGACTCGAACCCGAGACCTCAGCTTTGTAACCGTACCGTAATACAACTACGCCACCGAGGCAGGCATGATGAAAACAGTTAACACCAATTTGACAATTTTAGCTATATTATAACTGCCAACCCTACGGATGTTGGCATCGTGTACTAGAAGACGTATAAAACACATAGCATAAGATTCCGAACGAGTGCGTAGTTACGTAAGTATGGCTAATGACATTGGCTCACATTCGGCCGGCCGACAATCGTTTAATTTGCGCTCCGCAGTACATAGCAAAGCAAAAAAACTAAGAAACTCGAATGCTATTTTAAGATCTGTAAGATTCTTGGAAAGTCTACGTTTGGCTTTGAAGAAATGTTATAAAAATGTCAAAGATTTAGGTTGTGCAATATCAACATCCGCTAAGATCATCAGATTCATTTTGATGTGGTGAGAACACGACGGACGAGATTTCTAATTAGAAAACGCATGTCTCCCGGAAATTATGAACAGTTCCGATAAAAAAAGATGTTAACACGCAATGTTAGATTTGGTATGAACGATAAGCTTGGCTGATTTGTCTTATGGGATTGACACATTTTAGTAAGAAGAGTTGAGAGTGCCGAGTGACGTAGCATGATGAAATGTCATATTTGAGTATTATCATTTAAATTATGAGTTTATTACATGAAAGCATCATACAAATCTATCTAAAAAGTTTTCTGACGATAATAGATTGTGCACAACTGATCCTGAATGTCATGTGTCATGAATCATTCGTCCAATTGACCCACAACCGTAAACTTGCGCTTTTTTCAATGGACTGATTTCATGCAATCAAAATATTCTTAATTCAAATAGTGAAAGTTTTTGAAAGATTTAGGTAAAACTATCACAATTGCAGGATAATATGTTACAGTTTTAAAAGATACATCACAAGACATTTTTAGCAACATGGAATGTCATATATTTAATCAATTTAAAATCTAGATCAAGATCTCATGCAAAATAGATAAACTGAAAGTAATAGTACAATTTTAGAGGCATATATCAAGTAGTCACTAGAAGCTAATGATGTCGATGAACCAACCACAGTCCACGACGTATTTAACATAATTTTTGTTGAGACGCCGCAGCTACGTTGGCGGTGGGTATATATTTTTTTGCGAGTTGGCGTAAGCCCAGAGTTTTCCGTCCTGCCTCACGATGATAGATCCGTTCGGTGACACGCGCCGTATGGATGGTGAATGCGTTGCCCTCGCCAGATCTACTCCAAATCATATAAATTTTATAAATCTCAGTAATTTAAATGAGAATATATACCTTTAAATTGTTATTTTACTCAGAAGTGAAACAATATATGAACATGAGTATTTGCGTTGGGGTTAGTTTAGGGACCGGACAGTGACATCAGCTTTATATTCCGAAAAAAATGCATGTTCCTGTGGGAGACCGGTCAGTTCAAATTTGGCGCACAAATAATTTTAGACCTTTGACTTTTTTTCGAACGAATGATACGTTAACCTGCACCCGGTTGTTGCCTTTTGGCAATGCTAGTAATTTGTTCAGTCATTTCGTAAATTCACTATGATAATTAATGTAATGGACTAATTATTATGATCGCATATGGGTAGCTCAGAGCCTTTTGTTTCCAGTTCAGTACACTCAGAAATAATGATTATAAGCTGAGCTGCGCTCCTCTAAATTACGTTAGATGCACAAAGCGCGATGAGCACAAAACCTCAGCCGAACAATACAGCCTAGTTCAAAGCGGAACATTACTTTGCGTGCCACAAAGGTCTTGCATAAAACAATCCACGCAAAGAGCAAAACAAAAAACACACAGACAAAGAAAACGGAAACTTTTAATCCTAACATTAGCATGTTTTAATGTAAGTCCCGACATCCGTGCGGGCTGTGAGGCAAAAAACCAAAAGCCTTGAAACCGACCACATAAATACGTCATTAGATGCATATCGCTTTAAAGCAGCATTATTATTGCGAACTCAGCGATGCATGCGCTTGATTCAGGCAAAAACAATAACATTTTCATATTACATGGTTACGTGTGGAGACATTTAAATTTATAATTCGCTATGATAAAGGAGCGTAAGTAAATCCCGGGTAATCGGTTCCGATCTCATTTTAATTCTGGAACAATTTGTATATGTTCATTATGGTTTTGTTGCGATGCGGGCACGAGCCGCGAGTCGTGAAGCATGAGCCAAAAGGAATGACTGCGAAATATCTTGGAACTGATAAAAAGTACATCGAATGTACAAGGATTTTTCAAAGAGATTTCGAGAACACATTAAATTAATTACACATTTGAGCAACGTGTAAGCCGTTTACTGGTAAGTTGAAGGAAAAACCAATTGGACTGGTAATTATTATTTTTATGAATTTAAAATTATCAAGGATGAGTTTTTGTTCCACATTTGCGAAATGACAGAAAAACTGTAGGTCTTACGTGGAAAAAACTACAGATTTGAGTCAATTAGTACTGTTGTATTTTAGATGATAGAATCAAATAAACGCCTTTATTATATGACATTCAATAGTCTTTTTATGAAAACTGTTATTTTTCATTTCAAAACAAGATTTTAATATGTATGTCGCGATTATGTTACAGAAGAAGCTATTTTACAAAATGTCAACATAGTACTTAAAACACTGGTATTTTGTAAACCACATTGTTAACCTTTGTGCAACAACTTACTTTAATTTCTATTAACATGTATGTTGGTTAGAGAAGAACACTTGAATTTAAATAAGTGCTTGTAAAATATGAATAAAAATTTTGTACACAAAAAGAAAGACCGCCGTCTTCTTAGTCCGTTCAATACCCAGCATATCATATATTTACATTTAAAGAATTTGTCAGAAATTAATCAATACACAATCATGTTCAAAACATTTAGACATAAAATAATAATCAGAAGCAAAGCACGTGGGCTTCAAATACATTCAACCTAAACAAAAATGTATGACTAATTTATCAACTAAATTCCAAGAATTTTTTTCAAATGCAATTGTTTATTTATTTAACTAGTCGTCTTACGAACTGGCTGGTTTTACGACACGCCTACAGCACACATGAAAGTGTATTTGTTCAGTACTGTATAAATTCGTTATGTGAAGAATTTGTTTAGAAGACATTAATTGTTATTTAGGGAATCAATTTAATTAGAAAGAAAAGTTCGATTTTTTTTTCAAAAAATGGAAACAAATATGTGCGCCATCAAAAAAATAACAATTAAAAGTAATGGTAACAAACTTCTGTAGCTTCCTCTGGATATAATTAGGAAACCTTACGAATTTTATTTTTCCACTTTTGAATTGATTTTGAATATAACATGGGACGTCCTAAATAAACAAAAACAAAAATATCAACCAAATATCAATTACACAAACATTTGTATTAACGCGAAGATACAACTCGCGACCTCTCGATTTAATAACGCTGTCTCGCATGTTGCTTATGATAGTCTAATACAGGGTATATCAAGACCGCGACCGAAAACGAAGCCAGGTGGTAGTTTTAGTGGTTACAAACACGATGCAAATAAAAATTTCGCTAAAACAGTGACAGATATTTTATTAGAATTTTTTAAAAGTCATCATTTTTGGGTGGTAAATACCTAGTTTTTACGAAAATACTAATTTAAACCCTTACGTACTATTGCGTGTTTAAAAATAAAGAGGTGTACATGTTTATTTTAGGAAAACTATGTATACCGGGTATATCAAGACCGCGACCGAAAACGAAGCCGGGTGGTAGTTTTAGTGGTTATAGACACAATGCAACTAAAAATTGCGCACAATAAGCGACAGATTATTTTTTGCAATTTTTTAAAAATCATCTTTTTTACGTGGTAAATCCTTAGTTATTGCGAAAATAGTAATTTAAACCCTATCGTACCATTGCGTCTTAAAAAATTAAAAGATGTACATCATTATTTTAGGAAAACTATGTATTTATCACCCAAATACGACGATAAGTAAAAAATTACCAAAAAAAAAGTTGACGATTTTTTTTGCGAAATTTTTCATTGCATTGTGTCTGAAGTCACTAATACTACCACCTGGCTTCGTTTTCGGTCGCAGTCTTAATATACCCTGTATATTGAACAAATTACGATATTGACATTTCAATAGACAAGCCTATCAACACAACATTAATGATTATGAATCAACAATTGCCATCACGTACCATCCGACCACCATCCGCATGATCGCGGCATTGTATGAAAATGATTCTATTCGCGACCACGCCACTGACCCCAATCATAACTGACACCAATATAATTTTATTGTTCTTGGTGCACGCGTCTTCAATTGCTCAATCAGTGGCAATGATTATTGTACTGTACTGTATCGGCCTATCATGGTCCGTTACGAGCACAAGACTCTTGCACAACCGGAATTCGACTGAGAGGGGTTAGGCCGTAGTCCACCACACTGGCCTAGACTTGGGCACTATAGATAATTTTGTTGAGATCTCTATGGAATGTAGGAATCCTCATTATTTTCTTATTAAAGTGCGTGGTAATTGACTATCAATACACACGTCTCCGAAAAGTCAGAAGTGTGCCCTGGAATTTGAACCCACTCCAATTGCCCAATCAGTATCATACACTTGTGATCTGGATTTAACACGAGTGGTCTGCGTTTTGTTCTGATTGGCGTCCGCTTGGTGCGGTATTTTAAGAATTGAATTGGAGTGATTTGTGGTTTCGGATGTTTGTAGATGTTATGACTAAATAGAATGGTCGAGGAAGCTTTCAGAGATTTTTCAATGATTCGTTATCTGTATCTGTTGATCTGCACCGATTATGATTACTCTCATAGATATGTTCATATGTTGTGGCTCAGTTCGATTGCCCGGTTGAGTCATATACTCGAGTCAGAATAAACCAGATTTAAACTCGAGTTTTACTAAAGCATGTTGCGCCAACGTCACAAATATTTCCAGACACTTCGTAGTTTATATATTAGCTATACAAACCCGACTATCAATTACATCCAAGCCCATCTTCTGCCATTTACTCCATACGGCTTCACGGTCATCTATTGACCCGGCATTCCTTTATTTTTCCATTATACAGGGTATATCAAGACCGCGACCGAAAACGAAGCCAGGAGGTAGTATTAGTGATATCAAACACAATGCAAGTAAAAATTTTACAAAAAAAATCGTCAATTTTTTTTTTGTTATTTTTTACATATCGTCTTATTTGAGTGATTAAACATAGTTTTTCTAAAATAATTACGTACATCGCTTAATTTTTAAACACGCAATGGTACGTAAGGGTTTAAATTAGTATTTTTGCATAAACTAGGTATTTACCCCTCAAAACGATGATTTTTAAAAATTTGTAAAAAAAAACCGTCGCTTATTTTGCAAAATTTTTAGTAGCATTGTGTCTGTAGCCGCTAAAACTACCACCTGGCTTCGTTTTCGGTCACGGTCTTGATATACCCTGTATAGTTTTTTCGATGCCACGATACGGGTAATGAAATATGTATGACCGATAACGACACATAGGAGTCTAAATTCTAATTCGACACAATATACATACATTCGCTTTTAACTACCGACTTTTTTGTCTTATTGTATTTCGTAGCGGCGTGCCCAGTCTTTTTATGACTATTAAATTAGATTTCATTTTGTATTGTTCCATTGCTGAGGTTTTTAACTATGACATTGTTGTGACAGTATCGATAGAGTAGTTGGTTACAAGAAGACTTTCAAGCGTTTGACTGCGAGTTTGATCCTTGCTCCAAGGATTATAATATTTGTGGGAGTAAATTTTTATAAATAAAATATTTACTGATTCCAATCAACCATAGCTATAACCTAAGTCATAACTAATAGCGAAATGTAAATATTAGCAATGTGGGCGCCCCCATCATTACGTACCCCATGTATCCAGACAACGCAAACAATTTAAAACAAAACATTACTAGCTCATTATCGCCAACACCTTATTCCTACTACGACTGTAAAGGAAACAAAAATAAATTATTCATATTACTGTCACACGTATTAATGAACGGAATCATAATTGCATCGACCAGGACCGGTGTAGAAATAAACTAAGTCTGTGCGGCAGGTGGCGCGTCTAACGAGTTTGTGCAACACTTGCCAATGTTACTATGGTCTTTTTGTTACTTTTCTTGGTTCAAATGCGCTTTTATCAGTTTGATAAATTGTAATTTGATTGTGGTAGGATATTCGAACACAACTGTTATGGATTCATCTTAGTGACCAATATCTGTGTTTTGCGTTTTGGGTTCACTGTGTATTTTTTATATATTTTTTTTATTTATCTATACTGGCCCAGTGCTGGGCAATGGTCTCCCTCAACTCCTTCCAATTACTCCTATTAGTTGCTGATACCATCCAAATGCTGCTAAATTGGTCTAGGTCGTCACGCCACTTTTTCCGAGGCCTGCCCCATCGCCTCTTGCCCTCCATAGGCATCCATTGCGTGGCAATCTTCGTCCTTCTTTATGGGTGCATCTGGATGACGTGGCCTCCCCAATTCTCCTTTAGTTCGGCCAATTTCTGCCCAACATCCTTAATTCTGGTTATGGAGCGTAAGGTGTTATTGGACACTTTGACCATGTAGGTCTAATTGTCTCGATCAGAAAATAAAAGCTATGTATATTATGTAGGTAGATATTCTCCGGATTGGACTCATACCATCAGGTACTCATACCAGGTGCCTTGTCGTTACTTTGCCGTGCTAGGGTAGTGCTAGTATAGTATGTATGTATAAAAGAAAATAAAACAAAATCCATGGTTAGAGTAAAGTGCACATTCATTTGCATTTGTTAAATTGTTATCACTGATTGGTACAGCTGATAAGAAAACTACTCTATGTGGTAAAAGATCTCGATTTCTACACGGATTAATGTTTGCGTAGGCTAAAAACTATTACACGTCTAGACTGTAAATGTAATGTATGCATCCGTTGCAGCTTTGATGGTCGCTATATGGTGGATAAGCTTAGGAATGTTGTTTGAGATGGCTTGGTTACTACCAGAGTATGTTGACAATTAATACTTTGGCTTCAAAATAGCTGAACCAAGATTCTAAGGTCGATTTTATAAACAAAAAGGTCTTGTAAACGAGGCTACTAATGATCGAGTAAAGCGGAGAAGAGTGGATCCCACGTACATAGCTGTAGTGATCTACCCACAAAATAAACATATGGAGTAATATATCAAGAGAGGGCTGGATGCAGACCGATTGCAACAGGTCGCTTTATAAATGTTTAAGGGAGATCTGTGTCAAAGTATATTATTGCAATGTACATAATTATAGCTGATGACAATGTTGATAGCGTATAGATATTTACTCCGGATCAATAAATATTTATTCTATCACGAGACCAAAAACCATCCCACAGTATCTGATAAAAGCGACGCACATGTGTCTGTGGCGTGTGATTATCATAAAAATAGTATTTCGGTGAAATTCAATCGAGCAATACGGGCAATACAAATGGCTATTAAACGCGTGCCGTGCCTCAAGGGGAGGGGAAACGGGGAGGGGAACGCAGTGTTGATATGCTAATTATTTTGATTTAACACACTTCGACACTTAATAATGAACTTTGTATGCGCCGTACAATTGTGCCGTCTGTACGTGGTGGAAGAATATTAATTGCTTACAATAAGGAGACATACGTTGCGGTAGGTCTAGAGAAAATATTTTTAATAACACGGTAAATATAATTATTAATAGTGATGGTTAAGTGGAATGCGGAATGAAACGGTGATCTTATGTTTGACACCAGGTCTAAATTTTATTGTGAAGTATTGAGAGATTTATGTAATGGACAATTGATTAGTTCAACTACTGACCACTAATATGTAAATAGAAGTTCGTTGTAGGACTTGACCTTAAAAAATATTCGCGTCCTGCAACATTAGAAACATCGGCTAAGGTTGGATGTATAGTGTACAGGTTTTATTTAGCTCAAGGCAATACCAATGTGGGCAAACTTTCTATTTCCAAAAATAGACTAAATATATAAGACGAAAATTTTGATGTTAATGGAGCATACTTTGACTTTGTACCACGTGATAAACTCGTTGTATTCATGGCTTAAAGAATAAGTAGGACAGCTGTTGCTAGGTGTTGCCAAATTGTTGCAATCTTACGATCAAGGTTAACATTTAATGCTTTAAAAAAGCAGTATTCAGTGACCAAAATGACTCCAATTTTAATAAGTTAAAGTAGTCGGAGTTATGTTAGGAATCATCTCGAATATGATTCGAAATTTGCTTTCAAATCTTCAGCTCATCTAGAAAGAAGAAAGAAAAGAAAAAAATAGAATGGAAAGAGAGAATATCTAAGTCCATCAACATGGTTTTCGATGCATGCAAGCAAATGCCATTGGCAAAATACCAACAATTGGGTCGAAACCTTCATTTTGCTGGATCAATTCCCTACAGTGCAATCCAAAAAACTCCAATGTACCGCCATCGGAACCTTTATGCTCTAACCCAGCAGCCAAACACCACAGAATTATTAATTTACCATGACTGCTGGAACCCAATACCCATACTTATTTATTTATCTAGCGGAGACAATCCACATGTTTGTTCATTTAGTAAAATCACATAAAGCATTTCACCCACGTTCGTCAGTCCCTCCCGGCGCCCTCACAAACGGATCGTGACTCACTCCCGATGGATCCCCGAAATCATTTCCATTATCAATGAAGGAAGCCATATCGGCGGTGTGACTTCATTATGTAAATGTTTGGGCGAGACTATGGTAATTTCCAATGTCAGATTAGGTTCTTGTGTCTGTTTCAATTGAAAGGTTAGTGCGAGAGGATTGTCTTTATTAAAATTAAAAATATAATTAATGCGGATGTAAATTAGCTGACATTGAATTTTTTAATGATCACTGAATAGACATAGACCTTGGCTGATAATAAACGATCAAAGCTGATTAGGAATAGTTGAAACTTAATTTATAGTACTACAAAAATAAGTACGTACAGTCTTGAGAATCGATTTGTATGCCTCTGGGAAATACTTTCAACAAAGTCTATCCTATAAATAACTATGGAACACTCGATGTACTTTGCACATGGGCGACATTTTTTATAACAGCCTCTAAAGACGAAATGATTAAATTAGCCGGCGAAAATAAATATATGCGACTCATAAAACTTGCACTAACGACAGAAAGCTAAGAACAAAATGAACAAAGTAAAGAGTCTAGTTTAAAAAGGGTTATCTCTGGAGCACTCAACAAGCCGAGAAACTGATAAACTTAACTTACATCCATTTGAATATAATTCGCATTAAAGATAGCTCATTTTGGTTCGTGAAGTAGTGTTTAATCTAATTAATTTATTTTGTATGTAAAATGTTAATTAATAGTAAGAACAAAATGAAGTGCACCTGCGTCCATATCAGTTATATTTATGGGGGAAACCAGTTGTGGTATAAAAGTCTATATTTGTCGCCAAACGTGTATTGGATGCACTTTATGCTTTTTTAGGAGATTGTGTTGCTTCGTCAAACGTCGGCAGTGGAATTCTGTTGGTTGTCACTGTAATAAATAAAAATGCCTAACAGTCACATACAAATTTACCACGGTCAAACCGAAGCCCGGTTTCGTGGAGATAATATTTATTTTTGTTTCTAA
This sequence comes from Deilephila elpenor, assembly GCA_949752805.1. Lineage (NCBI taxonomy): Eukaryota > Metazoa > Arthropoda > Insecta > Lepidoptera > Sphingidae > Deilephila > Deilephila elpenor. Next base: position 2,582,339 of record OX457098.1, read on the forward strand.
CTTTGTATTTTAATAAATAAATAAAAAATATATATATGATACAGAGAAAAATAATTCATTCTAAATGCGGTACTGCAGAGAGAGAGAGAGAGAGTCACATACATAGTCCTGAGCCCACACTAAAATCGAGTCTTATTAGTTATTAGTACAGCTATTGACTAACTTTCTATTAGCATTGGTTTTTTTTATGTAATACAATATTTATTTGGAGTGATTATTTGAGCTAGTCGCATTAATTTATTAATAAAATAAAAAAAATACTTGAAAAGTTCGTCAAATACTGCAAGTAATATTTGTTTTTTTTTTAAGAATCAAGTAGCACACGGATTTACTATTTCAGAATTATCGTAAATACGTCGCCGTTCTTTGTAGAATCACACATTATACGCATAACACAGTATTATTCTGTGAGATAGCCGGCTTCTTGCCAATCTGTCTGTAATAATAATATTATTGAAAATAAAATGAATCCACTTAAACCCCGATTAGATTACTATCGATCACATCGAACCATTAAGTAAGCAAAAACGGTTACATTGTATTGGAAAATTATCCCATAGTTTACCTAAACAAGTGGTTTTTCTTGAACTACCCGGCTCCCCCAACCGGTTGTAGCGAAACTAATAATGTCGGTATAGATTTTATTGCGCGGTAAAACTTTTTTTAAAACCAGTAAAAGAAATGTGCTCTGGTATAAAATGCTCAGTCTTTAAAGTTGTTGTTTTAACCATTAGAGATCGGTAAATATTTATAACGTCTTTTTCGGTGTGTAAAGGATCAATTTTTTAGTTATTTTTATTCGAATCTTTTGCTGTAAAATACTCATTGTTTGCAGTTCGCTCAAGGGAAAGTAATTTGTACTGGTATTACTAGTACTAGATGGTATAGGAATTTACTATATTACTGAATTTCATTTATATACTAACGAAACTTATGTATTTGCAAAAGCATAATATGGAATAATATTAAATTATTATTTTATTTTGCATTAATTCAATTTTTTACACTGAAATCTGGTCTTAAATGCATTTGGGCATTAGGCGAGTGAAACGCAAAATATTTTCTCTCAAAATAAACCAAAAATTGTTGGTATAAAGCTAAATTGACAGAGCAATGGGTAAAATGAGAGCCTACACACGTCACCGGCACGCCTCCACCGAGTAAATTGACCATTCAAAATAAATGACCAAGTTTTTATGCTGAAAATAGGCAAAGGCAACACTCTTTTTGTGCCTACACAAATGAGGTTAGATTTGTATGGGGTTAAAATAATTTGCATGTCGCGTTAGCGTTTTAGCTGATATAAAAATTCAGGGACTGAAATGAGATTTAGAAAATTTGATGACATTACTAAGTTGTTAGATTGTCTTACTTTCCAATCATAGCATACAGAAGTCGAGAATTTCAGTATTAATTGAACTTGTTTCCGTTCTTTTATTATACTAATAAAAAAAATCATTGCCTTTAAGGAATAACAAAAAATATAGATCATGAAACACGAAATTTTACAAAATTATATATTTCAAAATTTTACCACAAAAAGACACATGAAATATGAATCCGCCTTAACCAAGCTTAGCAAAACCACCCTCCTCTTCAAGGTAAGTAACCCTATAAATATCCGAGGGCTCACAAATTTTATCACTCGAATAAATACACCAAAATATATCCGCAAAGGCAACAAAAGAAACACCCGCGTCACTACCAAGCAACATACATAACCGAATCACAATAAACAACAAAGGGAGCCAGCGGGAATATCAATAATAAATCATGCGATACAGGCGCAGTAAAAACGTAATGTAATGATGCTAAATTGAGTGAAACAGAAGCTAATACCAGGGTCGGTATCCTTGGCCCGCCCGGTAAAAGAGCAGCTTTGGACGTAACGAGCGCACTTGTATTCGCTTGGCGACTTTGATAACACGAAATTCGGTTATGATGATACGTATTCTGTTTGTGGCGTATCTTCTGCAGAATTTGACGAGGTTTAAGAGTAATGCACAACAATGGCCATTTAAGCTATAATGCATGCCCTGTTGAAATGTAAACAAAAGAAACTAAGTCGTTGAATAGAATAAACGAAGAAGCTTTACCTTAGAATAGGAAGGTTGAGGTGAAACGCGCGGTCGTAAAATTTTAATACAATATGAAATCGCTGAACGGACCCACGCAGTATCATAATAGTGATAGAAGAAATATCGAAATTGCTTAATACACGTGGGTATTCAGCCTCGTTATACCGAATCGTTCGCATCAAGGAGACCGGAGATGGTATTTTTTTTCTCATAACTATACAAAAGCACGAAGCAATCAGTTAACTTATTATGAGAACGAAAAATTTCATTATCACACGTTGGCCGTTTTGAGATGTGTGTGTAATTTGTACGTTCAATAATTAGGTGGTGCGTACGCGGGGAAATAATGAACGTCACAATTACGTCGGCGTATAAATGCGTTGTTAAGTGCGGCAGGTAGGGATGGCCCTGGTCGAACGGACGAGAAATCGATTTGTTTTCATCAGTCGACCATCATCATCAAGTTAATGAAATCTTAATCGCCATTCGGTTACTACCAGTTTTTTATTTGTCTTAATTTTTGTTGGGGGTGCGCCATAATTATTAACTAGCATTTTTTTTATCATTAATTTGTTATACCGGTGGAGAAAAACAATTAAGATCATTTACTTGCTTTTTTTGAAATGCCTTGTATTGGGTGTCATCTTTATGAGAAGTTTTATTGGGTATGCAAACGATGCCTTTAAAAAACCTAATAGAATATTTAAGCTACTACCCAACTTATTAATTGCTTTTCGGCACATCTCAAACGGCAATTACATTAACAAAAAGCCCGACAGATGTCACTGATGGCTTTTGTTGCTTCGGAGTCAAATTATGTTACTTTTTTAGTATCTGTAGACAAGTTTTACGGCATTTTCGGACAGGTGTGCGAGTTGTTAAGACGCTCCCGTGAGAATAACAGTGTAAACATGTAGCTCAAGGGCATCTTCTGAGATGTACAGAATGACATGCTGCATTACTGAAGGTATTATGATTGTTTTCCGAAAAATATTATGAATGGTGACTAATTTAGGTGATTTGTTAGCTTGACCGCCATATTTGAACTTATTTCACCTGTCTTTTGACTTTAAATCTGTAATTTGGTAGGAAATAATGTATGATTAAGTTCTTGAATGTATTATGATGTTCAAATACCTTAAGCATAGTGAATTACAAAAGAAGTATAGAAGGCATCTATAGATTCTAGGTCTCTCCCAAATTACTTTCAATATATCCTGTCTATCCTATATAATCTTTGTTAAAGCTCATCATTTCAATACTAGATTTATTTTTACATTCATCATTCCAATTCATTCTGTAATCTGCCACCCCTACCCACGTTTTGGTAAGACATTTACTGATGCAAGTAATCTTTACATTAATAAGGGTTTCATTATAATTTTGCAACCTATTGTGGACTATGACAGTCTTGTTTATACTGCAGATAATATTCAAGTGTTCGGATTTAATAACATTTACGGGACAATGGAGCGACGACTGCCTTCGAGCACAATAAGAAACCGTGTGCTGTCATCAAATAGATTTAAAATACACAATGGTTGTTTATGCTCGCGTTTGTATCATACCATTAATGAAATTACTAGCTTCTGCTTTTGCTACTCATCTATTTCATGTATAATATAAGAATCGTAAGTTTTAGGGCATTATGTATTCCATGCCACTTTAAATTTCATAAGATGTCTTAGGGTTAATGTCGAGTCGTCCATCAGGTCGTCAAAAGAAAAGCAAATTAACAATAATATTTTTGTTTTATGTAATAACAAAGAGATTTTTTCATTTTTGCGGCTATAGAAACTATTTTAAATAATTTCAAAACGGCAATGGTTATATTTCAAATAAAAATATCTACCCAATATAAGGTACCTACTTCCAGTCAGTTACGCAGAAATCGTTTAAGCTAATAAAGTCAGCTACCGAACTGGTCATTCTTCATAAAGATTATCCAACTATAAACCAGTATTAGGCTTACGAGTTGGACCTCCTTTTCTATGTCAAAATAAGGATTGAGAGATCTTATCGACATAAATTTAATCTCGCATTGATTATGTTTTTAGAATTTAAGCTCTAGTTATAGTTTTTTTATGCCAATAGTCTTTATATTTCAACTGACACCACAGTGACTGCAATCTAAATTTTCATTTCTTGCTGGTCGATACAATTTTGCCGGCCTGGTTTAAACCGGATATACATAGGCTGAAACCGAAACTTAATACAGTTATGTGTGTATCAAAGACGGACTTTCAATCATCGTGTAATGGCAGTCGTTATCACAAACACGAACCAGCTTCTACAAACTAAAAAAAACCTAACATTTTTGGATTCCATGAGATGTCACTAATTAATATCCTTATATATTATTTACCTACATAATATTGATAGTTTGGTTATTATGTAGTGTATTATAAAACGATTTTATCCACACAATCCACTACATCTGCGGTGCCCGTGACCCGTGACACCGAACACATAAATTACGAACGTGTAAGACATTATATTTTGATGAGAAGGCATTCAGTCACGATATTTCGCCTTTGTGCATTATTAAACATTACTGGATAATTTGATTACATTAAGCAATAATCACGTATACACTAAAGTTATCTCATTGTAGGTCTAAGAATTTGCTTCAACAAAATAGAAAAATTTAAGCGTATTTGTCTACTAAATAGTGAGCATAGGGTTCCGTTCTATGCGAGAGATTTTTATCTTGCCCTGTATTTGGCTTTTTGGAAGGGTGAATTAAAGAGATTTGTTTCAGGTCTTGGTGTTTTTGAGACCGAAAAGTCTCTCGTAGTTATTGATACCCACGACACAAAACTTGATCTTAGTATGGGGTCAGGACTATCAATACGACTGTTGGGTGTATTTATTTATTTTTATTGAAATGAACACTAGTTCTGACATATTTACACAATTATCGTCAAAATAAAATAACTATTTGTTAGAGGGACTAAACATATTTTCGAGGTGACGGAAGTAATTAAGATTTCTCTAATGAAAGTGCTTGCTCTCGTTGACTTCGCTCAAGTTTATTAGTATTACCAAACTTTACGAGCACATCACATACTTATCTGACTAACCTTCAATTAATTATAGTCAAATACATCTATACGTTTTATTTGATTTATTAATTTTGTTCTGGTAGCACCTCTGCCTACCCCTTCTGGGACTATGGCGTGAGTTTATGTATGTATGTATAAATTTTCTAATTTTACTTTACACATTACATCTTCTATATAGGCTATGTTCATGGCCTCCAGAATCTTCCCAACTTTGTTCAAACTGTCCAAGATTTACCTCCTACACGTAAGGACAATGCTCTTACTTTCGTAAACACAGCAATCAAATAAACAACAACACCTGTAGACACACATAAAGACAAGAATGTTAACCCCGTTGCAATTGTACATAACATTGGTAAACGATTCGGCCTTCAGTGCAAACTACGCCTTAATGGTCCACTTGTTCCCGTATGTGTTCAAATTGCCCCTAATAACAACGTTGAACGTTTGCTTCGAATGTGTAATGGTGGTCCCGAAATATGAAATCGTGTCGCGCGTCCCGTCTGCTGTCAGATCATCGAGTTTTATTATCATGCTGTTTTCATTATTATTGTACTGTGGGTGGTTATTATGCGTCTCTTTTGCAGTGTCGGAATCTTTTTTGTCTGGTTTAATATTGCTAGGGTTTAAAATGTATTTTACAAGCCTTTAACGTTGTTAGTCATTTATTATTATAGCCAATGTTTGTATGCTCTCAATACATTATGATCTGTAACAACATTGCGTCATAGGTCTTGTAGAAAGACGGAGCATTGATTGCGTTTAATATTTAGATCAGATAATTTGTTCAATTTGTACTCGTCACAAATTCGTGGTTGGTGACGATTTTTTTTTAAATTAAATCATTTCTTTTGTACTATCAATATAGTCAGTTTACATCAAACACTCGGTGACTGCCTCGGAGGCATAGGTTTACTACGGTACGATTAAAAAACTGAGGTCTTGGGTTCGAATCCTACATTGGACAAAGTTATATTAGACTTTGCTATTTATTATCAGCCCGGAGTCAGGAATTTGTCCCCGATATGGCGATAGGCTCCCTCCCTATCACATCGTAGGATGGAATACACAAGGCGAATCGTGGTGGTACCTCTGCCTACCCGAACTGGGTAAGGGGCGTGAGTTTATGTATGTATGTACATCAAACATATAAGTAGGAATTTAATATTGAATTGGATAATATTTCAATAAAACTAAAAAATAATTATGTATCAGACGTAATTGTCCAATAAATTCTATTACTGATAAACAGGGGCAACTAAAACGAAAACGATATTCAAACGCAATTTCTATAATGGTCGTTTTTAATGTCGATTAATATGCGGATACACAGATGACCTTCGTTGCACAACTGGCTTCTGTAGATCAAACGGATAAATGATATCTAATTGCCTGTATGAATGTTCATAAATTACGATAAATGTGTGTACAGTACATAATTTAGAAACTATATTTATTAATTGATTCTACGATTATGCAGATGTTTCAACAGGATAGTAAATTTGCATGTAGTATGGCCAGAACCGTCTCTAATATTATAAGATTCGTCAGTTAATTTTCCAAAAATATCGTCAAACAGTTTTGCTATTTTTTATTACCTTGCCATTGGTACCGGCAAAGCGAATTAGTCCGAAGCATTTTATTGTCAACTGAAGCAATGCATTTGGAAACAAAAGCGGACACAAGGTAAGTGGTTAGCTACTGGATAGGCCTCAGTCAAGTTTCATACTGCTATTTAAAGATGTTCTTGTCACACCATAAATTTGTCTAAAAATATTTTTATGTAAATCTTCTTTCTCATATCATATTTATAAGATATTGTAAAAGCACACATGAAAAAATTATTGTGATGGTATCTGATTGACTAACTTGAAAATAAACGGAAACCGAGTTGGATACATCTTAATTCTCAAAACTTAATTAGCAATACAAAAACCTCTAAACATAAATCTTTTTATGGCTATTGCACAATTTCGGATACCAAATGAAGAACCGGTCCTGACGGGGTCAATGAAACGGAAAGCTATTTATCATTGCCCACAAAAATTCTATAATTATAAGTTATAAAACATTTCTTCATACAGTAAAAAGGCGAAGTTTGATTGCATCTCCTCGTAAATTATTATTTTGTTTTTATTATGTTTTTCGAACGTTTATTACTGTTGGAACTTTTGAACATCACGTTTGTATTCATTCTTTATTCATTAGCTTGAAATATGTTTGAAACAATAAAGTGATTATTATTTTGTGTTTTATGTTGAGGGACAAAATTTACATTAATCATAACAACATTGTTGAAATTATTAATTTAGATTTTAAAATCCTATATGAAAAAAAGGTAAAATAAATATTTTAAATTATAATTGTTTACAATTTAAATTACACTTTTGACTATACCGTCACGTACTAATTTCCATGGGGTTGAGTTTAGTGCAAGCTGTGTATTGAGATTTCATCAACAGAACTTTTAAGTCATGATCTGTCGGGAATTTGTTTTTTTTTTTTATGTTATTAAAAATGTGAAAGATTTAAGAGGCGACCTGAGAATTAAACACAGATTCTAATTACTTAAGTTCTGAGTAGTAAGTGGTTTAATGGACCGATTAAAGTTTACAGCATACAGAAATGCATACATCTGCCAATACTTTGGCTATACAACTATTGAAACAAAATCCTCTTAATTAAACAAACATCTTACAAATCTAACCATTAAAGCATTAATCTCGAATCTAAGTTCAAAATCAACACGACAAATAACACAAGGGGACCGTAAATAAACTCCGCGAATGGACACGCAATCGATTGTGAACCAGCGATAATTTATCTGGATGTCAATTAAACTTGGCTAAACTCAGAAACATTTACTAAGGAAAGTGTCCATTACCGCACAATCGAGCTTTTAATTGGTGACGTAAAATTAATTACCGCTTTGAAATCTAATTGTGAGTAAAGTCGGACCGACTGGGTGCTAGCGCCGGCTGGCCTGACTCAGGGTGCGGGTGAAGTGAATGCGATGTTGTAAGCTATTGAGAGCTACATCGCTTTGTAGCGGCTTAAGTTGGGTAATGAAAAGTTATATAGCCTAACCCTCAATTCTTTTGATGGTAGAGGAGGCCCGTGCCCTGCAGTGGGACGTATAAGGGCTGATACAGCATGAAAAGTTGTTGCAATATTTCATTTCATTGAACAGCTTTGTGACACACTTTTTTTTTAATATAACCTACAAAGAATAGCTTTACATTGCCTCAAGATAGCTATTGGAAATTGCTTACCTTAGTATTGCTTTGGGCAATGTTCCAATGGTTCAACGGTTTTACTACACGTATGCGATATGCATGTTACTTATGATATGCACAAAATTACGTCTTCTTCTTTTGCTTCTACAAATCTCTAATTAACACGAGTTAGCTGCTACATGACTTTTTTGCATGCTCTAAACAGATTTGACTTACGTCTTTAGTTTCTAAATACTCTACAATAACCTCAAGGGCCAGCGTAGACCGGGACGGCATGGCAAGGGATTCTTCGATGCCGCGGCATAAATATAAAACAATAAAATTTATGTCGTATTCCCAGTTAAGTTTGAATATCCTTTGGTACAAAGTTACCCTAGCCATGCCGTCCCAGTCTACGCTGGCCATTAAACAATAGTACAAGTTACCAGCAAATTATCAACAAAATTTTCTTATTAGATATCTCATCGCGAACACTACGACAACACCCTGAGCAACATGTCCCCGTATAAAGTCTTATGTTGACCGGTTAAGTGAAAGAATAAATCAATCGAAGACCGGTCCGGATGACCATGATTGGAAACACACGGCCGCAAATAGTAAAAACAGTTGTCTCTGAGCTTAGTTTTTACTCAATTCTATATTGTAAATATATTTTTATCACTGTCGGATAGTTCAAAGGCGGACCGGTTGATATATTAATGATAATTATAATTCTTTACGTCGACGGTTTCGCTTCGGATTATGTATTGGCTTAGAATCAAAAGAGTTGGTCTTCGATTTTTTATTTCTTGCATCGGTCGAAGACTTTGGTATGCCTTTGTTAGATTTTCCTTATGCAGAATTAGTATTTTTTTTGTGATTATTATACTTTTTATTGACCCCTATTTTTCAGCAATATCATGGTAAATTAGCAACTCACCCAATCATAAGTGACTACTGCTGCCCATTCATTTCTATAGCGTCGTAAATTATAATAAAATACCATTATAAGACAACGACAGCCTCAAAGACAGTAGTCATCACGAGGCTTCAACGGTTATTCCCAACGTTCAAAAATTGTACTTACTTTGTCGAAGACTCCCATACAAAAACATAGAATCCCATGCATACCTCAAATATCAACATAAATAACTTGTACTCCGACGTCAGCTCGCAACTTGCCCAGTCGTCCCGTCAGTCTGGTCGCACTTACCTGGAACACGAGAAAAAATCATTGATACGCGATACTAGTTTCTAGCCGTTTATGGCCCTGGGGGTAAAAAATACCCACCGAGTAACAAACACAGTGAGCCGAGACGGCGGTTATTGGGTTAATAAATCTTGTTGGCCGTGTGGAAGGTATTATTCAGCTGTTGCAGTTCGCATATTAAGAAGTCTGGGGAGGTATGTTGACGGGTTAAGTCTCCAATTCTGTAGAGATGGATAGTGGATGTACTTGTGTTTTTAGCTTTGGTCTGACAGACCGGCGACCGGGTTAATTAATCGCAAGTGATTATCGCTGTCCGTGAACACGTATAACACAGCGGGATTTCTAGGTGTAGCTTCCTTTGAAGATGTAGAAAATGCGGAAAGTGTTCGTACGATAATTAAACTTGTTGCAATCTCATTGGACGATCGGTTCTCTTGACGAATAGAATGTTAAATGGTTTGTTTTACATATAAAACGTACTACATTATTTTGTTTAAGAAGTTCTTACTACCTGTACGAATTATTGAAAAGTCCTATATTATCCCCTGTTATGTCTAATTTGGACCAGTGGGTAAGAAACTGACTGTATAAATAAATAAATAAATACACCCAACAGTCACATACATAGTCCTGACTCCATACTAAGATCGAGTCTTGTGTGGTGGGTATCAGAAACTACGAGAGACTTTTCGGTCTCACAAACACCTAGACCCGAAACTAATACCTGTGGATCACACAAACATTTGTTTCGGTGCGGGGATCGAACCCGCGGCCTCTGGTTTCACAGCCGGCGTCTAGCCAACTGCGCCACGGAGGCATGTGTATAGTGTGGAATTGCGGTTTGTATCCCTGTGTCCGTTAGGTCTTGCAGGATTTAAAAGTTCCGTTAAGTGCGATTATTAGTAATTACTAGCACCGACGATACTTGGCATGCCTCCTCATATTTATAATTATTTATTTAATTGATACTTCTGATATAAATTAATCATCTCAACCAATAAAGTAACCGTAATTTCAATCAACAATTATCAAAGCAATTAGCAATTAAATTCTCAAATACAACATTAATATTTTCTTTTATCTCTTAAACACAAAATTAATAAGCAATCCCAATCCCTATCTAAGGATCGATCCGGAAAATAGACCAATCAGAACACATCAAATGTGAGCGTGTCGGCAATTCCTTGAGCCCATTGGTTTATTTTCACGATCGATCTTTAGATACAAACGAAGATCGTTTATTAAACATGGCCATTAGACTGCTCTCTGTTTATCCCTTTCTTATATCCTATGGTTATTTGTAAGATAGATTTGATAGATAATACCGCCATTTGTACTATTTATTTTTGTCACGCAATATCTTCATAAATGAATAAATAAATGACCGGTTTTTTAAACCATCACATACAGACACAAACAAGAACCGAGTGAACGAAACAAAACAAGGCAACAAAGCGAGCAATTTGCTCATAACACTGGCATTAAATAAAAATAAATAAATAAAAAGAATCTTTGACGCGTTAAATACAGACAAGTGACATCGCAGAGGTAAGACCGCACCTAGGCATAAAGCGGTCATTTGGACTCAAATTGGCCATAACAATGTTGATATTGGCCTCGCGTGGGGCCTCCAGGAAATATGAATTGATTCGGCAATTCCAATGCAAATATTTAGCAATTGTGTATATTTGCTGACGGTACTTCAGGGCTGTAACTGACAAGATTGTAGGTGTCAAACAAATTCTGATGCGAACATATAAAAATTGTCATTGTCTTTGGAATAGTATGAAATGCATTAAAATTCATATGAAAGTATTTCTATTAAAAAAAACTCGCTGTCGATTTTATTATTTTAAAAAACTGCAGTATACTGCTGTTTAATTACAGTTTCAAGGAATCATGCTGTTTTTTTTTTTATATTCCTTATTTAAGTATAAGTTTATTAAAAATACGAAGTATTAGAACTAGAAAAAATCTTTATTCAAATGACTAATTTTATGTAATGAATATGAGTATTTTACCCGAACCTCGCTAGGCATGGCCATTGATAGAGCAAAGGTGTTGGCGCAATATCGCAATAACGCATATACACCAACATAATATCAATAAATTATGTGCATAAAACTTCATACAATAATAACCAAGCGGATGTGGTAATTGAACATTTTTATCCAAGTTATGTATTCGCAGGGACAGGTTCTTATGCATATCATTATCACTTGAAGCGAATAAAAAGTGGAATTAATAAAATTCAATTCGAGTAATTAGCGCCAACGAATGCTGTCGAATGAGGTAGTGTTTTTGTTTAATTAAAATAACACATCATATTCGACGATATAATTTATTTTTAGACCTTTTTTGACTCTTGGAGATAATCTTGTATAGAGAAATTCGTTCGTTAAAAACTTGCTAAAAAATAGAGTGTTTAGTGCAATAAGATTTCGTCACCCTTAATAGCAAATTTTACTCAATAAGATACACTCTAAGTTCCGTATTCCAGTTTATTAAAAGAAGACATACTTGATTTTCTATTTCTATTCCCAACAACTAAATAAACAACCTAACCTGTCCGCGATCAAGATCACCGATTGGCGCAGTGTCAGCGCAGCGCCTTAAAAACGATTCAAATCAGATTTCAAATTCCGAATGCGGGTGAAGCCGTAAATAAATCATCATTAAACCCGTGTTTTTCGCATTATCAATCAACTCATCGACACTGGCGGATGGCGCTGTGTCAGCGCAACGCTTCGGCGCAGCGGCGCTTATCAGCTTATAAATGGTGTGCAGTCCCGCACGCAACATTGATTCTCGGTTTCCAATCACAACTGGTTTCGTAAGGTACGTTGATGGGAACGCATTGAAGGAGATGCGTGGGTGGTGGGTCCTGACCTCCAGTGTAAAATGAGTTGCCATTTTTAAATGAGAAAGTTTGCAGGTTTGCCATTTTGAAGGAAATATGAAGGAAGTTACGTATTTATTTAATTAAATGTTTTGTGTTTTAATGTTGAATTTAAATTGATTAAATTTAGTTCACGTACCTATGAATAACAATTTTCTATGAGTAATATCAAACAAACGTAATCATTGAACGATACATCATGAGAATGAAAGTTTTACATGAATCAAATTATATCGAAAACGCAGGCTTTTGTACGTATAACTAGTGATTTTGTCTATAAGACCTTTCTAAGAGCAGATAAGGTCAATATCTATTTTGAGACCTTATTTATGAGGCCATTAGGACATTCATCCTTTAAAATAAGTATCCCAAGCCTATTTACACTATCAGATCCCTAAAACCTAACCTCAATGAACCATTTATACCCATCACATTACGTAACCCATAACTATCACGCATCCCTGGGAAGCATATAAATATTACATTATCGTCACACATATTTTATTACTATCTGCGAGGCGACGTTAATGTCGCCCATCTTGCGGCCCTGAGTACGTCCCTGGGCGTTAACATAGCGTAGATAAGGGACACTCATGACCACTTTTCATTATTGTAATGGCGGAGAATCAATAAGTAAGTAACAACAAATAACCCGAAGTAGATAAATTATATAATTTTATCTGTTGAATGTAAGGATGGCAATGTTAGGATTAATTATAGAATGGATCCGGTTGGTGGATTTGTGGGAATCGATACGTTATGTGTGTCTTTTATAGGAATTGCGTGCTGTAATGAGCTGTCTGTGGGCCCATATATCTGGTAGGGAGTGCGGGATATGAACGGGGGGAATTGGGTACAGCGAAAATTATTTTGTCGGGATTGGAATAATCCTAAAAGAGTTAAGGCCAAGAAGACGAAAGAAAGCAATCAGCCACATCATTGGACAAATTTATGATAATTACAAAATTGTGGTGAACCATCTTAAATATCACATCGCCCGTCAGAATGTAAAGATGCGTGATTAGTTTGCAGGAGCTTTTCTTTTGCCTTTAAATTCAAAGAACCTTAAAAGAACGGGCTGATGTGTCCTTGTCAATTTTAGTTCCTAGAGAACACAATCCTTATCTCTGCCGGTATGGGTGGTATTTAAATTAGTGAGCGAAATGAGAAAGAACACACATAAAGCGAACTCTCTTTCGCCCGGATGGATAGTGACCAATACTACAATTATAATGTATTAAGCCTTTTTGATTATTGTTTACAGGTCGACGTGGAGATCCATGGAGAAGACCTATGTTCAGCAGTGGACTTCCTGTAGCTGAAGAGAAAGAGAGAAAGAGAAGCTTTGTTGATTAAGAATCATTTAATCTTAGTTTGAATATTGGAAATACTAAGTGGTGAGTTAGATAAGCTAAGCACACTGCACTTACTATGTAACCCTATTGCAAAAACATTAGTTGCATCATCGTCGGAATGTCATGAATGAAAAATATTTATTCCCCGCAATTTATGTGCGAATGCGCTTATGCTTACGGCACTGTCATTTCTCATGTGACAAAAATGACTTCTTAGTTGCAACAAAATTACTTAGAAAGAATCGTGGTATAATAGCCAGCTTTGATTAAGATACATAAATGGTTTGACTGTACAGGAGCAGTAATAATTGTCATAAAGGCACCAAGGGAAATCACAGATTTGCCGTTTTCGATCATCCAGCATTTTGATTTCATTACTCTCTATTCATTTTCAAAAGTTGTCTACTAAAGCAATGTTTTCAAATAGGTTCATTTTATTATTGCCTGTGCAGGCAGACGAGCTGGCGACCTGCTTGATGGTAAGCTACCACAAAACTGCCTCGGACTTTAGCAAAGGCAGGGTCAAAGTCAAGTACGTCTTGAATACCGTTTTCGATAAAAGTTTCAACATACCAAAAACTACATTTTTGATAACCATCTTCCATGTCACGTGGCACAACAATGCCTTATTAAGCCACCCCGTTGCCATACTGACTGACATTTTGACAGTAACTGTGCCGCCATAAACGGCACGCGAAGCCGTGACATGATTGATGAAAGTTGAGACGGAGATAGCGGGAGATATGTTGTGCGAAAGGGACAGAACATAACACGAATATGCGCTGAGTACATACGATAGGATGTCGGCCTTCGATTGCATTGTGATATGTCTTTATTGCGCACACGTGTGTTATAAATGTTACTAATTACACTGGACTTGATTAATAATAACAATGAACAGTCACACAAAGAGCTTTCGTTAAGTCGGTAAGAGATTGCCGAAGACTCTATGATGACCACACTTAACTCTTTATATTCAGTTCCCCATCATCCATGACTGGAGACCCCCGTATGGTTCCTCTGGGTTATTTGTTTTTATAGATGGTGGTAATCTTACTTCAGGTATTGCTTCATATTTTACCGCTCTATTATACCGGGTATATCAAGACCGCGACCGAAAACGCAGCCAGGTGGTAGTATTACCATTTTTTTTGGTAATTTTTTACTTATCGTCGTATTTGGGTGATAAACACATAGTTTTCCTAAAATAATGATGTACACCTTTTTATTTTATAAGACGCAATGGTACGATAGGGTTTAAATTACTATTTTCGCAATAACTAGGACTTTACTACCCAGACACAACGATTTTTTAAAAATTGCAAAAGAAAATCTGTTGCATATTTTGCGAAAATTTTATTCGCATTGTGTCTGTAACCACTAAAATGATATACCCGGTATACACGTAATACATAATTGATAAGTAAGTACCTAGTATCATTTAATTACACTAGTCCTATGCAGTCTATAGCGCAAAAATCTACAAATATGCATATCTCAAAATATGCAACAACAGATGTATTTTACAACATGCAATGTCGTTAATACAACAATGAAATCCACGAGGAGTGTATAGTAATTTGAGTGTTTACCTTAGCAAATCACTGGTTGATTATACAACAATAAAACACAGGTTACAGAGCCAAGTAAACATGAGGTCACACGGTGGCCTCAAAAAAGGCTATATTTCATTTATAAGTCAGTATTAAAATCTTAACCCAACCCGCACTAGGCCAGCGTGGTGGACTATATGGCCTAACCACTCTTAATCGATTCTCTCGATTGTAGAGTAGGCCCGTGCCCTGCAGTGGGGCTGATATAGATTAAAATCTTGCTACTAATGCAGATTTAGTGTAGCTAGGATTTAAAATATACCTACCAAAGAAAAATCGCGAATACAGTCTATTTTCGTCCCACTATTGGGCATTGAATTTAAGACCTCCGACACAATTAAGGTACGTGAAGTCTGACAGCCGGCATTAGTCCATCGTTTAGGACTAAAAACTTATCAGATATTTCATAATATTTGTAAGATAAATATTTTTTCATCACAAGAGATTGAAAGAGAAATATTAAAACTGAAATACTACTATTTTTCAATATACAGTGTTTTAATCGTATCTAGCATGTGGAAATAAACAGTTTCACCAAAAACCAAGATGCTGACACAAAATACCCTATTTTTGAGCGGAAAGCCTCCTCGCGTCACGTATGAGGGCAGATCACAACAATCATCTGTAATATAGATGTTGCTGACAGCCCTTTGTGACGTCATAAAGGCGAATAAGACGCCCTGCGTGGATGTGGCTCAACATCTTGTAGGTAATGAATCTTACGTCACTTTTCATTTGTTAACCGACTTAAAAAAAGAAGAGGTTAAAAAAAATCTGAATATTTTTTTACGTAGAACAAAATATGGTAAGAAACGGTTGCCTGATTCGTGGACAAAAGCGAAAGGATTGCATTCCAAGTATCAAAAAATAACTAAAAATCAGTAATATGTGTATAAAATAATCAGTGATGGAGCTTAAACTACAAAAGAGTATAAATATACTTTTTTATCTCGGAAATATACCCAGCTCCTCAAGAATCAAATCAGACAAGTAAAGCTAACTTAAAGCACATAGGCAGCAATAAACTGCCTAAAATTCAAACAATATAAGCAGTGAAATTCGTTTGAACACACCCGATAATACGCATTATCCACCAAAACAACGGCTATTGAAATCAATTGGATCAAAACTTGGTCAAACTATTCTAAAGGTAATTATATATTTGACAATGGCTATTGGATCGAATGTTGACAAACTGAACGTCGGACAGTGCAGTGCTAATAGGGGCGTAATTTCGAAGCGGCAGCGGACAGATGTTTCGCGATGCGATACCCGATCGAGTTAGTGTGGTAAATGTTTGTGGAACTTGTTATGAGCGAAGAGCGATTTCCAAATATATTATTATTTAAAAGAAAGCCTGCATAACAGTGGATTGCCATGTTGTCAGATCATCTACTTTTTTAGTATTAAAAAGATATAAGCTAAGCTAGTCAACCTAGCTTTTATTTAGTGTCAAAGATTTATTAATTTTTATATTCAATTTGTATTAATATCGTCAGATATCTAGTCAACCAGAGGATATTATTTTAACATCTTAAACTAGTACTGTACTTGTGGAAAACATCTGATGTTTTGCAACGACTGAAAGAATTGCCATGAAATATGGTTCTAATACGAGTACATACTACATGTAATCATCTCGATTGAATGGGCCTTCAACACAAAATAAATATCTGTGCAGACCTTTGGTAGGTGAAACACCATGGACAGAAATGCAAAACCTTAAAATACAATAGAATATAATCTTAATTTTTTACTTAAAAGTTGATACAACGTGAATCTTGTAAAATTTTTGACATGCAAAGTTTTGCTTCTAACGTAACCAAACCTTTGTTCCCGGCAGTGACTAATAAAATATTAATTGACGAAGTTAACTCGCTTATCCCCTACCTCTTGTAATGTTCCAAACACGCAAGCACTAGTCGCACGGTTGACTACATTTACAATCGAATTATAATTGCAACGACATATTTGTGCTAATTCCTGTGCACTCGCAAGCGAATGTGTATGCAACGTCACAAACAAAAGAAGCTCGATTTATTTTTTATATAAGTTGAAAACAATATTTTTATAATCCTTAAATGAATGCGGCGCAATATGATTTTATTACGTGGCGCGGAATGGTTTATCTTATAATTTTGTCAAATTAAAAAAAATTGGCCTAAAAAAAATTCGAAATTATTGAGAAGGTACACGTTATCAGATAATTTCGTAAACATTGTTAACAAAGAATACTATCGTAATTTTAAACAATCTATTATTATGCTTATTATGGTCAAAATCTAGACCGTTTTAGTGTTATCGCTGGTATATTTCTTATCGATGAATGGTAGCTAAAATTTATTCAGTGATTCCCCAATGCATGTTGTTTTATTCAAAGTTAATTAAATAAGGAAAATATGAACAATATTATGTTTCCTTGTATTTGGGTATCATCAATGAACACGAATACTTTTAAACAAATGCACATTAATTTCAATAATAATAAATTCCGTATATTTTAGCCTACATGTTCAAATAATATGTTTATGAAAAGCCTTTGCCATACGGGAGACGTACATGCAGGGGGAATCAAGTAAGACACTTAAAAAATTAAGAAAATCAGACATATTTATACGGCTAAGGAAAGCAGAAACTCGTAGTTTAAATCTTCATTACTTCACTTAAAGATCAATGTATTGATAAATTCACCAGAAGTGCCATTAGGCAAGCTGCGTGTGCGTTATTCAAATCAAAGCTAGGTATTTAATTTAAACTCAATTCACAAATTTATTTTTCATCTAATACTGCCTCATACATGAAATGAAATGAAAATAATTTATTGAATCCATTAAATGTTCAACATTATTTAGACTCAGTCATTTTTTGAACTACCACCCGGTTCGGAAAGCGGTTTTCACTAGAGAAGAACGGGCAAGAAACTCTATTGTTGCTCTTTTCAAAACCAGTTTACAATGTAGTTATTATTACAAAAATTACACGTTGCTTTAAATCAGAGCAGTTCATTAATAACTTGTTATAATTTGCAAGTAAGATATATTTTAATACGAATAAGTTTACTTTATATTTGATATGGCTGAGAGAAACGAAGTAACTCATAACGAAGAATCAGTATACTCTGTTTCCCCAACGCAATAAACATGGATTCACATCTCCATTACATGAACACACTGATTCGAGCTAATATGTAGGTAGGTACTAGAATTTCATACGTCGATTCACGTATACGGTACAATTCAGCGAAAAGCCCTTATACACTAGTGTTGGCAAGTGGCAACAAAGTATCAGTGACCGTTTGACACATTTCTCTTGACCCGGCTCGCCAGACCACTTGCCAGACGAGTTGCCGGTAACACCTCTCCGCTGTCTGTATAGCGGATGGATGTGGCATGGATTATTTCATTTTTTGGTAGCATTTTTATATAATGTAGTTTTGTATTACAATACCTAACATAGTTATTAAGTACCCAGACTCCACAAATATTTGAAAATCATGCAAATATTTATTCTTGTGTCATTAAACCCGCCAATATTGAAATTTGACAGCCTCCGTGGCGCAGTTGGTTAGACGCCGCCTGTGAAATGAGAGGCCGCGGGTTCGATCCCCGCACCGAGACAAATGTTTGTGAGAACCACAAGTATTTGTTTCGGGTCTGGGTGTGGTGAGACCGAAAAGTCTCTCGTAGTTCCTGATACCCAAGACACAAGACTCGATCTTAGTGTGGGGTCAGGACTATGTATGTGACTGTTGGGTGTATTTATTTTATTTTTTATTTTAAATATTGGTTATTTAAACACCTCGTGCATGCTCAGGCATGCTCGTATCGCCATTTCCAGCAAAAAAAAAATATTCAGTTCTTCTTTTTAGCAAGAAATAATCTCAATCCTGAATTCAAACTCATCGCTTCACGTGGTATCACGAAAACGCGTTTCTGCCGAGCTAAGTATGTAGTTTTCCATAATAGTGCCTCGAGCCGAGATGTGAAATATGGCGGAGTATTTATATTCAAGTGTTTACCGCACTTCGAGCATCAATCATCCGAGGATTAAATCATTGTGTAGCTGTTTGCTGCTGTTATTGCTGGTTTGCTAAAGGCCATCATTATTTGATAAATAAATACTT
This sequence comes from Deilephila elpenor, assembly GCA_949752805.1. Lineage (NCBI taxonomy): Eukaryota > Metazoa > Arthropoda > Insecta > Lepidoptera > Sphingidae > Deilephila > Deilephila elpenor. The sequence continues at coordinate 2,601,897 of OX457098.1, forward strand.
ATACAACTTCTCATCTGATTTTCGAAAGGGGATTGGCAAAGAAGGCACTATTCCCAAATTATACCGAGCTTATTTTTTATTCCAGAGGGGGTTACTATAACTTAAAATTTCTTAATTCTAGCTCAAGTATGCAAACGAGACCATACGAATGATATAAGAATAAATAGTAAACATGTAGTTTCGAACTATGATGTTTCGAATTACTTTTACCAAGTGGGAGAAAATTCTTTCACTTCACCCAACTTAGCGATAAACTTTAAAAGCACCAAACACAAATTCCAAAACACGAGATCTTCACCATTTTCTTCATAAAACGTGCAGTACTACGTAAAACATGATACAAAGAACTATTCTGTAACTTACGGACAGAACAGCCTTAATGTGTTTTAAATGAGCCATTCATGGCCCGAGCGTGGCTTTTGAGACATTTCTAAGACTCCTGTGCACTCGTTCAATACACGCATGAGTCCCGTCTTACGTAAAAGGCTCTTGACTTGCGCTACCTAGAATCCCTCTGAAGAATTCCGTTGACATTTATCCGCGGGAAACGCTTTGGCGCGGGAGTAAAATGATAAGTCTTAAAGAGTATGTTGCATGATTTTCTTGAGAAAATGAGACGTAAGATGGTAACCTTATAAGTCAAATCTTTTTAAATCAACGAGAGGTTAAAAGTTGTCGATCGAAAGTACGAAGATGTGTAATAATAACGGGTATAAAAGAAGTTATGCAACTTCACAACAAACATGACAAATGTTCGTGCTATGCAAATATTTGATCAAATAACACGTGTCGTTGATTTTTGTGTATAAATGAATAGTGATTGTTGAATCTAGACCTTATTGGTAGTTTTTTTGTACCGACGCCCTAAAGTGATTTTATTTTAGTCGATAGTCAGTCTAGTTAGATAGATTACGCATCGCCGAAAGATGGTTAAGTATACAATCGCTATAGACATCTGATATCTGGGCCGACACAATCCTATAACCAGCAACATCCAAACATTCGGAACCTGGTATTGATTTAAACCAACCGTACACTAATAGAACAGAAACGGTAGATCAAACAAACCAGTGGCCTGTTCGTATTCGCGTCAATAAATCAAAAGCTACGTAACGTTTAATGCGGTCTGAGGCTGAAAATTTGAGCATTTGGTATGTAATAAGCGATGGAACTAGAGTTGCTCGATTGAGATAAACTATTTCGATACAAGTGGATTGGGCTGGCAGAAGTTGGATCCGTATATGGATTGTGATGAAACTTATGTGAAATCGTTTTTTATTGTTGAGGCAGAGGTGATAACGACACATTTTTATGAAGATTGGTACATCTGACAGATTCATCTACTTACCATAAACACCCACATCACTAGAGCGTTAGCATCCGACTTTAGGTACTGGTATATGAAACTGGATTGAATGGCAATAGGCAAATCTTACTCACTAAACCAGACGTGACAGGAAAATAAATACTTTACTTAGGTATTCTGTAAGGAATTCTATACATATAAAATATACATGTGATGTTATAAAATTAATATTACAAACATACTGGCTTGATTGATCTATCAACATTATTTCATAGCTAAAATAAGCTGTTTAAACAATCGGTTAAGAAACTGAAACATAAAGAAAGCAAAAAAATAAAAAGAGATAGTCGCATAATTTACATCCAAATCAAAACCACATTTTTTATACGATGTAAACCGTAAATGCGTGGTGGCCTGTTGGTAAACGGACCAGACGCGGCTGCCTACATGTTCACGGTGGTCGCGGGTTCAAATCCCAGGGCACACCTCTGACTTTTCGGAGTTATGTGTGTATTGATAGTCAATCACCACGCACTTTAACGGTGAAGGAAAACATCGTGAGGAAACCTGCATACCGTAGCGATTTTAAAGAATTTCTACGGTATTTAAGTCCGCCAACCCGCAATAGGCCAGCGTGGTGGACTATATGGCCTAACCACTCTCAATCGATTCTCTCGATTGTAGAGTAGGCCCGTGCCCTGCAGTGGGACGTATATGGGCTGATATATAGAAACCCGTACTTAATGTTTTGAAGTTTGAGTACAAAAAAACTCAGTTTGCGGCGCATCCAGCAAACTATAACTTGCGTCTATTAAAATTCAGCGAAAGTAGTCGGTCGTCGTGTCGAGGTCGCGGCGAGTAAGAGCGGGGGGGAAACCGCGGGAGGGGATCAGCGGGGAGGAGGGAACCTCGTGCGTACGCGCAAGCGATTGCACAACAACTTGTAACTGGTGTTGCCAGATTTAACAATGAAATTCGCGTGACGTGAACGATAAAAGCACGCATAGATGTTTTTTACGATAGTGTTTTGTTTACAATTTGAGTAATGTTCTTTTGGAATTGAATAATGTTGTTAGCGACTATGTGGTTTTTTCTTTATGATAATACTGTTTTAATGATGATGGAGCAGAATTATGGATTAATTTATTGAAGATGTTTTCCTTGCGCCCCGTGAAAGAGCTATATTGTCTTATATCGTTGGGTTAGTAAGGTTAATTCAGTTTTTACAATGTTTATCTTACTCTCGAGATCTGTAATTGTATAATTGCCCAATTAACTTTGGTTTTCATGGACAAATTTCATAAGAACCGCTTCTACATACTAATTAAATGAGTGTAATGCTACATTAAAACCTATTTTGTCTCATGTTTGCAAAAGCAAAAGGTTACTTGATGATCCTCATTACTTTGAACAATATAATTATATAGGAAGGCGTTATGATTTATAACATCTGAGATTATATAAATGAAGGTCTGGTAACACCACCGAGACCGACATTGACTGCAGGTAACTGGGTTAGCGGTTTATTGATATTCTTGTGATGGGTGTTTTTACATGTTTTTTATAGTAATGAGTAATTTTAATACCGCATTGGCCTTGGATTTTGATGGACTTTTTAGTAGATTTGTTTGTTGTTGTTTTTGTTTATTTTATGTACATTGAGTCAATGATAATTTTATATGCATATACATATGTATGCGGTTTTGGCAAGCAGAATTTAGCATAGCCCACAGTGTTACAGTATCATCTAGGTAGAGCGACGTCGGTTCAAAGAATATCACGCATAAATCAATATAACCATGCCAGTTTCCTAAATTGCTTATTCACATATCGTTTCACAATTATCATAATCTTCAGCCTCACCATGTCCAGTAATGAGCACAGACTAATCACAACCACGCTGAGATTATGTAAATCGTTTATTTGAGCTTCGCTCTATTTATCTAATCATAATATGCTGCACTTAATGGATGTTATCAAGAGCACAGGTAGCTAAATTGACAAACCGGCTATACACGAAATTATTAACATAACTCGTAAAATCGTATGCAATCTTTTCGACCTTGGCGGCAACATCTACGGCGAATCGCATATCATTATCATAATTATCACCAACTGGAAATATTTAAACATTAAAATATATAAGAATTGTAGAAAAAAGACGACAAATTACAAACACATCAGCGATCACAGTCCAAGGTGAGGTTGTGCTGTAATGAAAAACGCAAGTACATGATTAATATGAGAAGTTACGAGTTGTTATTTTGCAGTGTAATTGAATTTGCTAGTTTAAGAGGCTTATGATTAATAACACGTAGAATCACGCTAATTAAAGGTAGACAGGTACCTAAGGTGAATATATAATTGGCTAACAATATGTAGTGTTCTAAAATATGGCAGCCAAAGAAAATATCCAACATTATTCATGGCAACTTCTATAAGAACATAATGTATTGAAGACGATAAAACTGCACTGAAAATTACAGTAGGGTCATCATAAGGTTATTGCGAGGAGAAGCTAAAATAAAAGAGAAATAAAATATAATACAGGAATTAGAAACGTAAATAGCAATAATTGACAACGTGGCAAATGCAATTGAGTGATTTGAAAAACCATCATTATCAAGCGCGATCGTAGAGGACCTTACGTTTCCCAACCAGCATACCACCTAACCAATGATGCGATCAAATATTTCCCAAGAATGCTAACGTTAGAACGAAAAGGCTTGAGCCAAGACGCCGAGCACTTGGTTCAGAGCTCTTAGTCCACTTCAGCTAAGATAAGACGTCGCTAATCGCCCGCCCACCTGTTAGACGCACTCGAACACGAATTCTAACAGAAGCTGTTACACTGCTTGAGAAGAGGGTTAAGTTTTATTCTTTAGATTCATTACGAATTTTGTAACATTAACGTAGGAGGTAGATATGGTTGTTCTTTGATTTTAGTTTTGAGGGCATGAAAACTTTTCGAGGTCATCCTTATTAATATCTATTTACGTCTCAGCAAAAGAGATTATAACCTTTATGAAAAGATTAGTGCCATAAAAATTATTGGCCTGACAAGATTATCTCACTAGGTCTTCTAATTACTAAGAACAGCAAAGTTCCATTAGAGTCCAAATGTACATGCATTAAATACTTGAATTAGTTTCTCATAACGTGGTAATTGACGAATCCAACTTTACAAACATGTTACTCGTACACTTTTATCTCTTAATTCCGTACCAAAACATCACGGAATCACCGGAAAATTATACAACTTAAAATGACCAAAAAAATGTGTTCGCACGCTACATCCCAAAAACGCGGAGACTATTTGCGTCGGTCATAAAACCATTTGATGTGCCACTTGTGGCGTACATCAAAATGTCGGATGAAGGTTGCCCTGCAACCGGAGCTGTACTTGTAGTAGGGTTGTCAGATGCTATTTTTCTTGCATTCTTTAAACATAAATGTAGTTATCAAGTTTAGACCCACTAGGGCAAAATTTTCTTCCAAAATAAAATATATAGGATGATATCTTGACCTGATTTTCTTTAACGACAAAGTTATATATTAGGTCGACTGTTGTTAATAATTGTACTGTTAATTTCCATTTACAACAAACGGAAACTCACTCAAAATGACTAGCAAGTCCATCGATTAAACTGAAAATGAAATAGAACACAAAAATCAAAACTCTGAACTCTTCGACCAGTCCCGGCGACAACGAAGAAGCTCAAATTGATTTATTTGGACATTAGGGTTCGCAGTTAATAGAAAAACCAATTCTCTCAAGTCTCAATCCAACCATAAATCGCACAAGCCTGTTTCAAACTCTTATTAAATTCCTATGGCGTGCCCTCTTCGAATATTTTATTGACAAACTTGACAACCCTATTACACAATCGCGATCACGCTGGGTACATAATGAATTCTTTTATAATATCCAGTTTAGTCTTTGAACTTTAGTACTGCATGCTCGAAATTATCTTAATTACGATGATTTGGGTCAAACGGCTTCTGCAGGCGAATGTTTATCGTTAATTTATTGGTTGTATTAATTTTACGTTATTGGTAGTTGGGCAATATTTATATTGAATGTAATGCAATTTGCCATTTACGATGTTATTATTTCGATTGATATAAACGAATACTGATTTTTTATTATGCATCGTTCCTTCAAACATATAATTTATATTTATAATAAATAATTACACCCAACAGCACATACATATAACTTTATTTATAAAATATAGCTTTCTTTGTTACTCATGGAGTGTTTTAAGCCATCATTTTGCCCTGTGGTTAGGATGCGTAAGAATCTCGCCACGTAACACTCGCCGCCGAATAAGAAGTTTCAAAGGAATAATTCGGGTCACTGGATACGTAACGGGATCGGTACTTTCAAGCATAGCGCCTTCAAGATGGACGAAAGTAGGAGTAATTGTAATACAATAGCCCGTAACTAGATAGACCCATCCTAGGTGTAGCGTGGTCACGTGACTGAAGTGCAGTGCCCTTTTCTCCCAATCATATCCAGCAACAGCAAAGTGCATGGTGGCCTGTTGGTAAGGAAAACACCGTGAGGAAATTTGTTAGAGATCTAGTTCATCTTAAATATATGCTATGCCGAGCTTGAAGGGCGGTGAAACTTGTAAACCCCCGTTAGTCTTTACTGCAAAAGATATCTCACATACGGATTTAACTGTTTATTAAAGCATATTTCAAATAAACTCCACACACTTATACTCAAAATATTAATACACAAGATTTAATCTCTAAAAGCTTTTGCCGATGCGTTGACCCCGCAGTCGCGATAGAATAACAAAAGATTAATGTTGCCGAAGAAAATTCTTAGACGTTGAAATTAATCTTTATCTACATTGAATCGCAAAGAGCGACGGCGTACTGACTTGACGGCAAACAAAAAATGGGAAAATCTTAAAAGGTTACAAAAACAATAATTGTTCGTCTGAAAGAACACTAATTTGTAGTGAGTAACATCGTGATACAAGTTAAGAACAAATGGTAATTATGACTCATTTATAAAAATCAGGCCATCATAAATAAATAAATACACCCAACAGACACAAGACAAGATCGAGTCTTGTATCGTGGGTACCCGGAACTACGAGAGACTTTTCGGCTCCACAAACACCCAGACTTGAAACAAATACCTGTGGATCACACAAATATTTTTCTCAGTGCGAGGGTTAAGCCCGCGGCCTCTCATTTCTCAGCCGGCGTCTAACCAACTGCACTACGGAGGTTGTCAAATGGCTATAATATTCTCACTGCCAAGCACGGGACTCATATACAATAGAGAGTTCAATTGCGAGGACTTAGGTTATGGCTGGCCTGTGGCGCACTTCAAATCCTGGTAAAGACATAATAGTATAACAAAAGAACCTCCGGACTCATGTTGTATTAATTCTAGTCACTTCTTAATGACCGGCCTAATCGATAGAACATTCAGGAGCAGCACAGCCATGCCACTATACAAGAATGTTTTCATGAGATGACACCGAGCTGTAGTGCATACTGTTTGCTATAATATTGTATTGCTAAAACAACATTTTAAAGTAAATATGTCATTTATGTCACAAGCCATCAACCTTGAAGAGCATGTGTGCCAGGTCAGGAGAATTTCAAAATTATTCCATGATTTTTTCCTCAAATGAGTAATCTGACTACTGTTTGCATATGTCATGTTTGTTTTTATATTTGCGATTTGCACGTAAACCACACATCTTGCATTTTTTAAATTATTTTATACATTGTAGTTCATTATTTGTACTGTACTGTATCAGCCCATATACGTCCCACTGACGGGGCAGGGACAGGGCACAGAACTCGACAATCGAGAGTATGATTGAGAGGGGTAAAACCGTATTGTCACCACGCTGGCCTAGTGCAGGTTGGCGGACTTTACATACCATAGCAATTCTTCCGAATCGCTGTAGTATGCAGGTTTCCTTCTCCGTTATAGGGCGTGGTGATTAAATTTCAATACACACAGGACTCTAAAAAGTCAGAGGTGTGCCCTGGGCTTTGAAACTGCGACCAACATAACGCTACGTCTGGTCCGTTACCAACAGGCCACCACGCACTTTACAATTATTTTGTAAGTTAATAATATTCTACATTGGGGTTATATGATCCTCATTGCTATTAACAATAAAGCCAGTTACATCACTAATAAACCACAACGGGAATACCTTACCTAATCCAATACTTTACGGTTTTTAGTATACATATTAGGTACGTATGCTGTCATCACACTCAATATATAAATGTATATAAATATTAAATGGCCTGGATTTATGTGTTAGTTACTAATAATAGCCTAAATAACTTTATTTCTTACGCTAGTCTAGTAGTAGCGTTAATAGGCTGTAGCGCTGTGAGCTCCTGGGTTCTTTTTCTACGTCGACCAATCCACATGCAGTTAGTTTTTCGATTTCCAACAATGGAAATGTTGTACTCGAAACTAGAAGTTTAGTGTGGAATTTGAGAACTGGAATAAGTTCTGCAAACTGTGCAATTTGCTACACTGCCTACCCACTTGTGTAACTTTTACCATTACAAACGACTCAAAAACCCCTCCGATCAATACAAATGGCGCAAACCATTGAGTTGGCGCAGTGTTACTTGTCCTCAACACTGTTAATTCGTTACTCATCACATAACAAGTGAATCGCGTGATCGGGTCAAACAATGGCCGCCATTTTAGACTTACAATGTCTTACCGTTGTCATGTATTTTATAATGGCGCAAATAATTGCTCGGGTGGTATCGCGTGATTTGATTTTTTATTTAACTTTGCCGTTGTTGTAGGTTTAATGTTTGTACGGAATTATAAAAAAAACATACTTAAATACGTGGAACGTCAGCAGTTAAAATGTTTGTGAATGAGGTTAGCCGAGGCCCCAATTGTCTTTTGCATGCCCTATTTCTTTTGATAACAACATTATGTCAATGATGGAAAAGTAACTGACAAAATAACTCAAAAGATTTTGTTCATACTGCTATGCTTTTCTTTTCCTTAAGGTTTACTTTCTTCCGTAACATCTACAATCCTATTTCTTTACTCATTTAAAAACTACGAAATAAACGGATACAATAACTCGATTAACTCAAAACCGAGCGCAAAATAATGTAGGAACACTTAATTATTTAACTTTTTATCATATTTTTTGCCGGCAATGACCTTGAGGATGAGCAAACACAAAGCAGGTATTTTTCACACTGCATTAAAACACAAACGGATACATGAACAAATGAAAATAATGTTTAAAATGCATATAGAATGTCAACTGTTCACATTAAACTATTGTTGTATGCGCCATTGTATGCATAGATTGTTTGCAGTTAGGTACTCATAAGGAAAACATACAATTATATGTTACTCGGTAATTTAAAAATGCTTCTTTGTGTAGTGGTAAGTTAAGTAAGAAGTGAAATATAAAATCTTTGATTGCAATATTTTTTTTTGGTCTGGTTTAGCTTAGATTAGCGGCTCGGAAACTTTGACAGCCTCCGTGGCGCAGTTGGTTTGACGCCGCCTGTGAAACGAGAGTGTGGGGTCAGGACTATTTCTGTGACTGTTGGATGTATTTATTTATTTATATAAATTTTCTAGATAGATATGGTTTAATCGACATTAATATTGATAAAAAAAACTACGTTTAAAAAAACCGACTTCAACTACTAAAAAGTATAAAATAACTTAATAAAGATTTAATTTAATACACCTCTTGTGCAAACCTATACCTTTCATATCAATAAAATACAATTATTTATATGTGCTACCTATTGATAGGTTTGAAATCGGTGCCAAGCCAAATGGAATAGTAGGTACCTACACTCGCCGCGCGTGACCTGGAGCGGGATAGCTTTGTCTACAACAGTGTTTTTCAATCTGTGGGTCGCGACCACCTGGGGGCCTTACTCAAGACGTCGCCATTCTTACAGAGTATAGGTGTTCATAATAAATATAGGTACCAAAATGGAGAAATTCATTAACACAGTCTTCTAAATCACTTTCTAAATCACATCTAAATCTTTTTTTTAAACTTTTAGTCTGTGTATCGCCCACGGGGGTCGCCAGAAGTTTTTAACCTGAAAAAGTGTCGCATATTAAAAAATATTGAATAACTCTATCTATCTATATCTATATCAGCCCATATACGTCCCACTGCAGGGCACGGGCCTACTCTACAATCGAGAGAATCGATTGAGAGTGGTTAGGCCATATAGTCCACCACGCTGGCCTAGTGCGGGTTGGCGGACTTACATACTGTAGAAATTCTTTTTAAAATCGCTACGGTATGCAGGTTTCCTCACGATGTTTTCCTTCACCGTTAAAGTAATAACTCTATACTAGTCTAAAACAATGAAAACAACACAAGCGGGCAAACGACGTAGACGGTCGTCTCGAAATATAGTAAAATTTTGATTCGTTGTAACCTAATTTATTTATTATAGATTTGTATAATTTATCGGCTGCACGAAGGTTTAATATACAAGTTGTTTTTATAATAGTAGGTATTCATTATTACTTAATTCCATTATTAGTTTGTTTTCAAAACAGAGGTACCAATACGCAAACCAAAATGACACAAATTCACATTGCTTATAGGATTATTTATGTAGGTTAATCTTTAGCGTAAAAATTTGTTTACAGAAACTAATGTTGCAGAAACTAATGCTGTTTATAATATTAAGTTTTATTTTGTTTAAGGCTTGGCACCGACTTCAAACCTATCAATAGGTAGCACATATAAATAATTGTATTTTATTGATATGAAAGGTATAGGTTTGCACAAGAGGTGTATTAAATTAAATCTTTATTAAGTTATTTTATACTTTTTAGTAGTTGAAGTCGGTTTTTTTAAACGTAGTTTTTTTTATTTTTTACTTTTTAGTGTGAGCTAAACTCAATTTTCGTTAACAACGCTCATAAGAGCAAAACGTCTACAGTAACTTAATTTTCTCACCCTCCTCCTCACCCCCACCACTTCTTCTGTCTCACTATAGTTCGACGTTAATACTGAACCTGTTAAAAAAGAACTATTGGAAACCTACTAAATTTTGAGAAGTTCGAAGGTCCGAAGATATTCATCAGGTCTTCAACAATTTTTTATGGGACCAAATGACAACTATTTCGCATCTAACTAAAGAAGAATAACTGAAAACGGTTCAAAACTGCCGAAGATATTAAGTATTTACATTATTTTGATTTTCTCGCCCCCCTTCTCACCCCCACCCTTTTATCTCTACCTTACTGAAATTTGACTTTAATACTGAACCTGTTACAAAAAGAACCATTGGAAATCTACTCAATTTTGAGGAGTTCTACTGTATAGATCCGAAGATATTCATCAGGTCTTCACCAAATTTTTATAGAACCAAATGGCAACTATTCCGCATCAAACTAAAGAAGAATCACTAAAATCGGTTCAAAGCTGCCGAAGATATTAAGTATTTACATGCATATTAATGGAAACTTACTCAATTTCGAGGAGTTGTACTCTCCAGGTCCGAAGATATTCATCAGGTCTTCACCACTTTTTTATAGAACTAAATGGCAACTATTCCGCATCAAACTAAAGAAGAAAGACTTAAATCGGTTCAAAGCTGCCGAAGATATTAAGTATTTACATGTAAATTGATGGAAACTTACTCAATTTTGAGGAGTTCTACTGTCTAGGTCCGAAGATATTCATCAGATCTTCACCAATTTTTTATGAGACCAAATGAAAACTATTCCGCATCAAACAAAAGAAAAATCACTAAAATCGGTTCAAAGCTGTCGAAGATATTAAGTATTTACATGCATGTTAATTTTTTCACCCCCTCCTCACCCCCACCCCTTTTAACCCACCTCACTACAATTTGACTTTTATACTGAACCTATTGCGTAAAAACCATTGGTAACCTGCTCAATTTCGAGGAGTTCTACTCTCTAAGTCCGAAGATATTCATCAGGTCTTCACCAACTTTTTATGGGACCAAATGGCAGCTATTTTGCATCCAACTAAAGAAGAATTACGTAAATCGAATCAGAAATCTCAGAGTAATCGGTGAACATACATAAGAAAAAAAAATGTACGAATTGATAACCTCCTCTGAAGTCGGTTAAAAACTGCATGATATTTTCCATCTCCAAGCGTGGAGTATATAAACTCTAGTTCCTTATATAAATTGCATATATATATAGTTTATGACACCAAATACTGAATATTGGCCAACAAGCGCACTCAAGGATGGTGAATGTCTTTGCATTCGGTCGTAAAATTGTTTATGTTAATATTGGTAATTATTTCTCATACATCATGACCTGATTATAGTATTGATGCACAAGCAATTCACGCTCAATCTATACATACATAAAACAACGCAAGTATTTCTAAATTCTATTTATCTATTTCAGCCCATTTACGTCCCACTGCAGGGCACGGGCCTACTCTACAATCGAGAGAATCGATTGAGAGTGGTTAGGCCATATAGTCTACCACGCTGGCCTAATGCGGGTTGGCGGACTTACATACCGTAGATATTCTTTTAAAATCGCTACGGTATGCAGGTTTCCTCACGATGTTTTCCTTCACCGTTAAAGTGCGTGGTGATTGACTATCAATACACACATAACTTCGAAAAGTCAGAGGTGTGCCCTGGGATTTGAACCCGCGCCCACCGTGAACATGTAGGCAGCCGCGTCTGGTCCGTTACCAACAGGCCACCACGCACTTATTTCTAAATAAATAAACTGATTTCAAAGACGTATCTTTATTCTAACTTAGTGGCGCAGTTGTACGGTACGATTACAAAGCTGAGGTCCCGGACTTGAATCCCGGTCGGGTACCTACGTTATTAGAGACCTACCACTAGTAAATATACGTTATTTCCGAAAGGATACGAACACGCTTTCGAAATTCGGCTACCTACTGAACGAAATGCAACAAGTAGTATTCTATGACGACAGCTGACTCGAACAAAAATATTGTCCAACTATTGTTGAGACGTAAAATTAGGTATTCACCGTCTATGTATCCCGTTTTTCATTAGAACTATATTTGAATTACTGAATCAATGCGCACTAACAATGAGATGAGTTTTCAAAGATTTTTCCATTCCATTTTCGTTGTTGAATTTGACTTCCTTTCACGACTATTTAAAGTGAGGTGATCTTTACATAAGCTGTATCAAAACACATGAAAAAACTCATTCAATATTTTCACATCGTACTACTTGTATAAAACTTTTACTTACTCAGTAACACGATATTAATTAAACAAACGCAATTACTTCGCTTTTAATTAAAAACCCCGATGTCTTTGTATCGTCGGGCTTACACCCAATAACAGATGACATATTCATAATACTGGATTCCGGTATCAGGTATTCTTTTGTGTTGTTACAAAAAATATCATGAATATGAAACATGAATGCGAGTGAACAATGGTGTATTTTTTTTTCATTTTTCATTACCTATATTGATGTCTGTTTCATTTATGATTTTTATGGTTTTTGTTTATATTCCCACGACGAAGTGTCTACAATGAATATGATGGTATGATAGAGTTTCTACCAAAGAAATATGGCCATACATCATCTTCATTATCCTCAGTCTAAAGCTGTCCACTCTTTGACATAAGGCTCCTTTAAACAACCTCTACTAGTGCCCTTTCGCAAATCGTCACTCCAGCTAGCTGGATGGCCTCCTACACTGCGTCTATACATCACCAAAGCTTTAAATTAAAAGCTTATTATGTTTTTAAACTCTTATTATTTAAGTGGTATGGTTCGTTCTGTTTTCTGTTAAAAGATCCATCAACGTCCGCAGTACTTCTCGTAATCTTTCACATTTTATGTTTAGTGAGATAAATTCTTTCCGAGCACACTAAAATTTTTAGCAATAAATCAGATATTTCAGTAAGTTATGAAGTGTCGATAAGTTTTATGCCTTTAAAAGACGTTTGATCGCGTATCTTTTCCAAATAACGAGTTTTTTTTTTAATATTCACAGACATTATTCAGTAACATTATTCATTTTAAAAAATGGCTGCAGAAGTATTTTATGACTCAACAAATACGTGAAAAATGTATCTAAGCGCCATGTTGTAAAATCTCCAATTAAAAAAAAATACAAACTAAATAAACAAATCACATTAATAAACAAACACACGTCAATACTGAGCTGAGTACAACGTAAATATTATTGTAACAAATGATGTCCAAGCAGCTGATTCAAAATATTTGCAATGAGAAGGTCGGTTAGACCAATTCATTTGAACAAATATTGGATATGTGACAGACGTCATCGAATATATTACTAGTGCTTGTAATGATTTGAAAGAACTGTCGACGTAAAAGCTATTATACTATAATAAGAAAAATCTAAGCATAGTAACACGATTTCTGTTTATCTTGGTATCCAATAGTAATCTTTATCTTAAATATAAATAAAATGCTAAAAACATTTATTAAAGTTACCCAATCAACCCACCCAGGAGTAGAAATAAATCATTCCACGCGAAAATCCGTTAAGTCACATTAACCCCGCATAGTCCCCCAAAGCACATCCGAACAATGTATGAGATTCCTTACAAAATTTCCTCAGCGGCACTATCTCGTGGAGATAAAACCACGGTCTTATTTAAGAAGCTCTTTCATGTTTAACATTCCCATTTTATTCAATCTTTATAGCGTCTACGGTGTGCACGAGGAAACACTTTGTAAACTCAGCCACGGTAAATATTTTCGCTGAAAAACTAAACAACCTTACACCCGTATGATTTATGGGCGGTGTTTTTTTTTAATAAACTAGATCGATCGAGGTGAAGCTGCATTTTGTTTTGTTTATTAAGATTTATTCTCTTAGGAAACTTTCCTTTGTTATAATTAAATTTTGGCGGAAACGCGTGATGTATTAATTAAACCTTGAGACAGGATCGCGAGCAAAATTTAGTTCGGTTATGTCCAAGCAGATGGCGCTATGAGGAATTTGTAAATTTGTAACCTTATCTTTATAAAATAATCGAGTAAGTTTATTTGAGACAAACACTTTAATTGAACAATAATCCAGAATCAAAAGACGAGTTTCAATATCTTCGTAATTTCAAAAGCCTACACAGAGCTAACAACGAAACCGTCAAAGAACACCCAATGACCCGCATTCACGAAGCACTAATTCCAAGCTAATGGAAGTAGACTTGAGAAAACTCATCGCTTCAAGTCGCTGGCGGGACAATGCCGGCTCCCAAAACAGTACTCCGCGAAGGTGTGTTATGTAAAAGCTAGGTGAACAATAAAACAGAGCCGTGTCATCAGCGTCACTGAGCCACTGACCCAAATAGCAGGACAATATCGCAAAATGGCCACGGCGGGGATGCGTTTGAACTGGAAGAACTATGGAGTGGAAGGCATCGGTTTTTATTTCAATGTTGCCTCGTGACCCGGTTACTGCTCGCTTTGGTGATAATGAATGCAAAATAAGCGCAAATTATACGTCGATGAGTTGTGTAGGTGCAATCGTAAAATTATTTGAGGTGAGTTTAAAAATAGCTGTGAATTAAAATACATACATAAACTCACGCCTTTATCCCAGAAGGGGTAGGCAGAGGCGCCACCAGGACACCCATATTTCGCCTTGTATGTTCCGTCCCATGATGTGATAGGGTGCGAGCCTATCGCCATATCGGGCACAAATTCCTGACTCCGGACTGATAATTAATAGAAAAACCCAATATCACTTTGACCGACCCGGGATTTGAGCCCGAGACCTCAGCTTTGTAGTCGTACCGTATTACAACTACGCCACCGAGGCAGTGAATTAAAATAATAAACAGAAAATAGACAAGGAATATAATTTACATGCATAGTTGACTACCAATGATGCGGTGTAAAAAAGAGAATGGATCTATTTTAACCACAATTGTAAGAGCTTTTGGAAGACCGACTGAATTGGGAGAAAGATGAACGAAATTGGAAAACTGCTACATGTCATTATAATTGAAATGTTTGACTTTACTTTTCAATTAAATATTATAAACTTCAATTACAAAACAAAAGACAATTTCTACATCTTAATTGCCAACTTAAAAATTCAAACTCAATTCGAGCTACATTATAAAATTGCGAACTATGAAGTTGTATCATGTTTTAAACTTTTGCAATATAAAATATTCGTTAGCTTAACTCTATAAAAAAGTTATTAATGTTTTCAGCTTTTGTTCACGTTTATTTAATTAATATAATTGTGCTTAGTGGTTATTCATGTTCATTATGGTCTATTATGGGACGTTTAAATACATGTAAATTTATTAAGCTATTAATTGTACAGCGGGAAAATTATATGAGCGAATTAACTCGGTCACGATCATTATATAATTATGTACATACGTACAATTAAGCTAAACAAAATTTGGAGACCAATTTTATTTATATATTACGTTTCAATGTTTTTAGACTCGTGTTGGTGTAATGAAGTATATCGACTTGAAAAATACGTCAGTTGCTCGAATTGGAATTTATGTCAGGTATGGCGATATTCTCACCTCCTTATGACATTTCAGGACGAAACTGACCGCGACGATCGGTAAATGTCCCTAACAATGTGTCAACATAAGCTTTCGGTGAAAAAAGCACGCGGTTATGTCTTTAAAAAAAGGGTTTCGGCGGTCGGACACGGTGATTCAATACCAGCTAGGTTATCAGTAGGTTAAATCTGTTACCTTATGGTAGAATGGCTTACCAAAAACATATTTTTATTCAGTTTACCCATAGGGCGAGTTTATATAAATTAAAATATATCAAATCATTATTCACTTCCAGTACTCTATTTCTCTGTTCAGTAGCAACGGAACAGTGGAAAATATCACGCAAGGAGCGAAACAAGGGGCCCAAGTGGAACGGAGTTTCTGTGTAAAAAATAAGGATTTCCACGACGATGAGGGGTTTTACGCGCCCCGCGATTGTCGAGCTTTTATGAGCGAGCTTTTTAAAGCTCTGGTTATAAAAGTTTGATTTGAAAAATTCGGATATTTTATATCGCCATAGAATGGATTAACATTTTATTATAAAAGTATGATTATTTAAATAATTTTTTTCACGTTTTTAACCATAAATTTCAGTGAATTATAGTGTAAATGCTAAATAAACACAATTTAATTTATATTTTAAATTATTATTGAATAATATAATCTCTTTATTCTCTATTAATAAATACTCTTTTTAGGCAAATGTATGCAAACATTAAAATATTAAATAAAATATGAAAACACATTTTGCAGTAAACAATTATAATTAAACAATTTCAGCGACATATACACACATATTTACGATGTAAGTTATTTCATATAATACATTACAGTAACTACAGGACATATTGCGACTTAACATCTTATGTCTCAGGTCGAGCGCAGTGGAATGGCAAGCATTGCTTTGTAATTCATGGTGTTGTTTGGTTTTGCTACTGTCCATGAGCGATCGTACCATCAGGCGAACGGAATGCTCATCTCACCATTCACCCCAATAAAAAAAAAAATGTGTGTGTGTATTAGTGTACACACGTAAGAAGTCAAACTTCTTTATGACATCATTTTTCGAAAAATGATCTATTAATTACAAATTTACAGAATTGGTAAAGTAAAGATAAATGAAATAAAGTTTCAAGTTTAGGAGGGGGGAAATTTTTGAGGGAATTTGGGATTTCTATCGGGGCCAATTTGTAGCCCTCACCGAGACGGTTCCAAGGATACCAAGCTCGGTGGGTCCACGACCTTTATTGGCCGAGATAGGTTTAGGGGGGGTGAGGTAAAAATTTTAGGTGGGGGTAGGGGCGGGGGGGGGGGGGGGGGTTAGGTTTCGTGGGGGAGCTATTGGGCACCTTAAAATATTTTTGGGTGGGGAAAGTTGTGGAGGGGGAATTCGGGAATTCTGTTGGGACAGGATTGTAGCCCTCACCGAGCCGGTTCCAATGAACCCAAGGTCAGTGGGTCTACGATGGATAATGCCGGAGATATGAGTAGAGGGGGTGAGGTACATTTTTTAGGGTGGGGGTAAGCGGGGGGGGGGGAGGTTTCGTGGGGAGGCTATTGGGCACTGTTTTGGATTTAGGGTGGGGGAAGGCCAGAGGGGGGGTAAGGATCAAATTACAAAAAAGTGGGTGGGACTTAAAATTTTGGGTGGGGCTTGGAAACGGTTGGGGGTGTGGCTTACTGAAGTGGGTACTAATTTACTAAATAAAAAAAGATGGCACGTAACGAAAGAATGTGACGCGTAACGAAAAATTTTTCCAACCCCGATAAAGAAGTTTCACTTCAATAAATATTGAAATATATATATATATATATATATATATATAATTTATAATTAAACTTTACGTATTTTTTTTTTGTTTCGAGAGAAAAAGCTATTAAGCTCCCCTTTCGGTACACCGGGGGAGGTCGAAAGGGTATGTCAGTGTCACTGGCCTTCCAGCTCGGAACAATGCGGATGTTGTGACCGAGCTGGGTCCCTAACAATATCTACGCCAGCATACTGACTAAAAACCGCGATGTGTATAGGCAGATTCATACATCATTAATAGTTTAATAGCTGCTTAAGTTAATTAATTCTTCGATAAACTAAGCAGTAATTTAGAAAAGACAGACGTGGACCACATTAAAGTCACATGATCTCTTTGATACTGCCTCGGTGGCGTAGTTGTATTACGGTACGGTTACATAGCTGAGGTCTCGGGTTCGAGTCCCGGGTCGGGCAAAGTGATATTGGATTTTTCTATTCATTATCAGCCCTGAGTCAGGAATTTGTGCCCGATATGGCGATAGGCTCGCCCCTATCACATCATGAGACGAAACATACTAGGCGAAATGTGGGTGTCCTGGTGGCGCCTCTGCCTACCCCTTCGGGGATAAAGGCGTGAGTTTATGTACGTATGTATGTGTGTATGTATGATATCTTTGACGTTGGATATATGCATAGTACATTATTAAAATAAACACTTACTTACGTAGACGTAATGCACCGTACTCTCGTACCAATACATGTATTTCCTCAGTTCAAGGCCACTGCTATTTACATAAATTGTGAGACATTTTTATTGCTTGTAAAATTTTTTTTTTGTGAAATTACATTATTGAAACTTAAATTATGAAGTAATACTACAATCTCTTGGAACAGGATTGAGCTGCATACTCAATGTCATGGCTTTTAAAGCTGTTACAAAACATTTTCTGCTTCCTTGTTTTGAGAATGTGTTTTTGTAAAATCAATATATTTCTTCATAACTTTTTACTACTTATTATCCAATTTTTACGCGATATACTTAAAGGAACAAAATGTCTGCGGCTTACTTATAAGTTATAACGAATGCTTGTTTTTAAAGAAAACGTGTTCTTTTTTGTTTGGCATTACAATGTAGGATAAAGATATATATTTTTATTGCAATGAATGGCGAGACGAGCATGCATTCGCCTGATGGTAAGACGACCGCTCATGGACGTTAGCAAAACCAAACCATACCATAAATAACAAAGCAAGGCTTGGCATTCGACTACGCTCGCCAACCTGAGACGTAAGCTGATGTTAAGTCTCATTATGTCCAGTAGTTACCCTGGATATAATGTCCTTAAAACCGGAACACAACAATACATTTACACTGCTGTTTGGCGGGAGAAATATACACTGCGGTGGACCTACCCAGGCGGTCTCTTACATATGAGAGACCTACCACCAGTAAATAATTCAACTTTTAGGTGCGGCGACAAGACGCACAAAACGCCACTAAGCGATGTCATGTTTTTTAACTCAGTAATAAAATATAGGCTGAAATATATTGCTCATAATTCTCTTGTCACTGTGGATATCAATTACTGTCATAAAATTCATATCAAGTAATATATTTCTGTCACGAAAATATTTTAAAACTTTATGATAAGTATTTTTATAAGGCCAGAGGTTAACAACTGCAATGTAATTTAATTTTAGGGATGGAGTATAAAATAATTATACATTAAATAAAAAGATGCCTATATCGACCGACTGGCACACCAGCGTGGTTTTTTTGTTTGTGTACTGCAGTACAAATAGACTATGGACGGGCAAGAATTAATACTTAGTTTTGTCCCCCATTTTATTGCGACTTTCATTAAGTACACGAAGTCTCTACCATTTGATTTCTAGAACTAGAAAGTAATATATTGTTAGCCCTCAGATATTTATTTTGCGTCTGGGTGTACAGGCTTTTTTTTGCAAAAGGCTCCAACACGAAAGAATGTATGAGACAATATTTATTATATGTTAATATCCTACCAGTAATGTGCCAATTTAATAAACTGAATATCGCTATAATGGCTTCTAAGCGGTCCGATCTAGCCGTGACCTTATTCGTCGCTATTATCTAGTGTCGTATTTTAATAATATTCCACCGAGGCTGCAATTTATACGAAATTAAATTAATAACACTAAGACCCTCTTTTGTGTTCGGTCCCCTAAGCTCTTATGGACCTAATTAGGTATGCTATTAATAGCAATACTGTGGCTTTGTCGATGGCATCTGCGTAAATGTCTATTATATTAATGAGTAATTTGTTAAGGGTAATTTGTTATTTTAAATAGATTATTTTGTAAATATAGATAAATAAAGTCTTGTTTTTTGGATATCATAAACTACGATGGGTTTTCAAATCCAAAATCGCAACTGAAATGCTTATTACTGACACAATTTATAACATTGCGGAGATTTCTCCCATTTTCGCGACTTTTTGCGTTACTTCCCGTAGTCCTTCCAACGATCGATGTTATTATTTCGGTGACTGATTTTCGGATTACGAGCTTAGTGAATAAAATAAGAGGATAAAGATTATCTTTATTACACACTACGTTACTCTTTCAATCTTGTCACGTAATATTTGTCACTATAATAATACATAGGTATAGATATACATTTGAAATGTAAAATATGTAATTCGCGACGATGCTTCGCGTCACATCAATCCGATGCCAAGGGGCGCATATTTCAATTCGAAATTATTGTAGTATACAAATCAGCGCGTAAAAGAATTCATATTAAGGTACATTGCATTTTTCAGTATATAATAAATTATTTAATTCTAAAATTGAAATTGAGGTTACTTTTGTCACGTGCAAAAATGCTGTTTCATATCTCGTCTATTTAAATCAAGGAAGAGGTGAAAACTATATTATGATTGTTTTTCCACAATATAAAATCCTTGATAGTTAATCGTTGATTTTAATCTGGATGGAAAGTATAGAGAGAAACTTTCATACTTGAGATTTACAAAGATTTTGAACATTGCGTTGCCGTGATTCAACTGTATTCGCTAACACTATTTAGTTTATCAACTCGTATAGCAACTGAAACGTCTTCTAGATGACTTCTGTCACTCTGTCTAAAATTACGCCACGCGACACCAAGCTCTACCTTCTTCGTCATCATATACCAATTCATCTTATAGGTTAGCAATCAGATCATATAAATTGACACATTAAATCTCTATTAACCATCACGATTGGTAATGGGTGATCGTTCTAAAATGTCCATCGGGCTGTCGCGTGCCGGACTATCTGGCACAGAGTAATTGCGTTGTCGTGATTCAACTGTATTCGGTAACACTATTTAGTTTATCAACTCGTATAGCAACTGAAACGTCTTCTAGATGACTTCTGTCACTCTGTCTAAAATTACGCCACGCGTCACCAAGCTCTACCTTCTTCGTCATCATATACCAATTCATCTTATAGGTTAGCAATCATATATTATAAAGTGACACATTAAATCTCTATTAACCATCACGATTGGTAATGGGTGATCGTTATAAAATGTCCATCGGGCTGTCGCGTGCCGGACTATCTGGCACAGAGTAATTGCGTTGTCGTGATTCAACTGTATTCGCTAACACTATATTTATTTAATCAACTCGTATAGCAACTGAAACGTCTTCTAGATGACTTGTGTCACTCAGTCTAAAATTACGCCACGCGTCACCAAGCTCTACCTTCTTCGTCATCATATACCAATTCATCTTATAGGTTAGCAATCATATATTATAAAGTGACACATTAAATCTCTATTAACCATCACGATTGGTAATGGGTGATCGTTATAAAATGTCCATCGGGCTGTCGCGTGCCGGACTATCTGGCACAGAGTAATTGCGTTGTCGTGATTCAACTGTATTCGCTAACACTATATTTATTTAATCAACTCGTATAGCAACTGAAACGTCTTCTAGATGACTTGTGTCACTCAGTCTAAAATTACGCCACGCGACACTGAGCTCTCTTCTTCGTTATCAAATACCAATTCATCTTATGGGTTAGCAATCAGATCATATAAATTGACACATTAAATCTCTATTAACCATCACGATTGGTAATGGGTGATCGTTATAAAATGTCCATCGGGCTGTCGCGTGCCGGACTATCTGGCACAGAGTAATTGCGTTGTCGTGATTCAACTGTATTCGCTAACACTATTTAGTTTATCAACTCGTATAGCAACTGAAACGTCTTCTAGATGACTTCTGTCACTCTGTCTAAAATTACGCCACGCGTCACCAAGCTCTACCTTCTTCGTCATCATATACCAATTCATCTTATGGGTTAGCAATCAGATCATATAAATTGACACATTAAATCTCTATTAACCATCACGATTGGTAATGGGTGATCGTTCTAAAATGTCCATCGGGCTGTCGCGTGCCGGACTATCTGGCACAGAGTAATTGCGTTGTCGTGATTCAACTGTATTCGGTAACACTATTTAGTTTATCAACTCGTATAGCAACTGAAACGTCTTCTAGATGACTTCTGTCACTCTGTCTAAAATTACGCCACGCGACACTGAGCTCTCTTCTTCGTTATCAAATACCAATTCATCTTATGGGTTAGCAATCAGATCATATAAATTGACACATTAAATCTCTATTAACCATCACGATTGGTAATGGGTGATCGTTATAAAATGTCCATCGGGCTGTCGCGTGCCGGACTATCTGGCACAGAGTAATTGCGTTGCCGAGATTCAACTGTATTCGCTAACACTATTTAGTTTATCAACTCGTATAGCAACTGAAACGTCTTCTAGATGACTTCTGTCACTCTGTCTAAAATTACGCCACGCGTCACCAAGCTCTACCTTCTTCGTCATCATATACCAATTCATCTTATGGGTTAGCAATCAGATCATATAAATTGACACATTAAATCTCTATTAACCATCACGATTGGTAATGGGTGATCGTTATAAAATGTCCATCGGGCTGTCGCGTGCCGGACTATCTGGCACAGAGTAATTGCGTTGTCGTGATTCAACTGTATTCGCTAACACTATTTAGTTTATCAACTCGTATAGCAACTGAAACGTCTTCTAGATGACTTCTGTCACTCTGTCTAAAATTACGCCACGCGACACTGAGCTCTCTTCTTCGTTATCAAATACCAATTCATCTTATGGGTTAGCAATCAGATCATATAAATTGACACATTAAATCTCTATTAACCATCACGATTGGTAATGGGTGATCGTTATAAAATGTCCATCAGGCTGTCGCGTGCCGGACTATCTGGCACAGAGTAATTGCGTTGTCGTGATTCAACTGTATTCGCTAACACTATTTAGTTTATCAACTCGTATAGCAACTGAAACGTCTTCTAGATGACTTCTGTCACTCTGTCTAAAATTACGCCACGCGACACTGAGCTCTCTTCTTCGTTATCAAATACCAATTCATCTTATGGGTTAGCAATCAGATCATATAAATTGACACATTAAATCTCTATTAACCATCACGATTGGTAATGGGTGATCGTTATAAAATGTCCATCGGGCTGTCGCGTGCCGGACTATCTGGCACAGAGTAATTGCGTTGTCGTGATTCAACTGTATTCGCTAACACTATTTAGTTTATCAACTCGTATAGCAACTGAAACGTCTTCTAGATGACTTCTGTCACTCTGTCTAAAATTACGCCACGCGTCACCAAGCTCTACCTTCTTCGTCATCATATACCAATTCATCTTATGGGTTAGCAATCAGATCATATAAATTGACACATTAAATCTCTATTAACCATCACGATTGGTAATGGGTGATCGTTATAAAATGTCCATCGGGCTGTCGCGTGCCGGACTATCTGGCACAGAGTAATTGCGTTGTCGTGATTCAACTGTATTCGCTAACACTATTTAGTTTATCAACTCGTATAGCAACTGAAACGTCTTCTAGATGACTTCTGTCACTCTGTCTAAAATTACGCCACGCGTCACCAAGCTCTACCTTCTTCGTCATCATATACCAATTCATCTTATAGGTTAGCAATCATATATTATAAAGTGACACATTAAATCTCTATTAACCATCACGATCGGTAATGGGTGATCGTTATAAAATGTCCATCGGGCTGTCGCGTGCCGGACTATCTGGCACAGAGTAATTGCGTTGCCGTGATACAACTGTGATCGCTAACAATATATTTATTTAATCAACTCGTATAACAACTGATTACGTTTTAGACTCGTAATTACGTTAAATCACCCGATGAATTATTAAGGAGTTGAGTCGGCGGCATTATGCGCTATAATTAGACGCTGCGTGTTAACTTTGTTTTGTAATTTGTATTTAATTGAATTGATTTTGTTGTTAAAATAAATAATGAGTAATTCACTAATCAATAATACTTCTTTTGTAATAAGTTTTAATTATTTCTCCCGATGTTGCTTCAAATATTACGTATATACCAATAAGACGGGTCAGAGCTGTACAAATTAATACTATGTAACTATTTATCTCTACCTGTGAACCACAACAAAATTATTTGACTTGGGTTTATTAAATTCAAATTTAAATAACAGTAAAAATAATATACCAAACCTGCATGAAAGAATAAAAGGTAAACTCGTTTCAATTATACAGGGTGTCGCAGAAGTAGACGATAAACCGGCAACTAGAGATAGACCAAACTATGACGGCACATCAACAAAAAGAAATGATAGCCCTATCCCAGATAGTTTTAAAGATATAGCCATTCTAGTAAACATTACAAAAATCTTCTTTGACCCATACTTTGCAGCGATATGACCAGTGATATCCATAACTTGTATGTTAATTATTTTGTTGTGTTAGATACTGAACACTATGTGTAGTGTGTGAACGACAAACCCAACAATGGGATGTATTCTTAATAGCGAATAATCAATCGCACAAAGTACCTGGTACCTTCCGACAGGTCGATGTGAAGATCATTGAGGAGGCCTATGATCAGCAGTAGACTCGCTGTGGGTAAAGAGAGAGAAAGAGGGAGTCGCTATTTATATTTAGAAGCATCAAGAATCTAAACAACGGATAATTTCTTCAAAAGCAATACAGTAAAAATTGAATGCTATAATAACACTTAAAATAATGCTGTAATTATTACAAAGCACCTCCTTCCTATGCCTAATTATATCCTATTCTCAAAGTTTATAATAGGCTTTATTACACAACTCGCGCTAACAAGGTTATTGGACTCAAACTAATTGTTATTAAATTAAATGTCTTCGTGAACTTAATTTCTTATAAGGTTAATATACACCTATAGATAAATAACATAATGGGCATTGACCTACTCATTACCAACATATAATTTTTATAGCATGATTCTGCAACTATTGAAAATATATTTTATTTTCCAGTACCAACCCTATTGAAAAACTTATTACTTTATTGTTATCATCACCCGTTTTTCTACAGCTAGAAAATGTCAAAGAAAATTAAACCCTAAGCCTTAAAACAGGCTTGATAAAACCAACATGGGAAATGTATTGTAATGAATGTAGATTAATCCAGTTATTCAAATTAATATATTCTTACATAGGGGCTCAAAAAGAGCCGTAGGGTGTGTGGTGGGGGGAAGGGGATGCTCAGGTGCAATTTCCTCCCCTTAATCTACAAGCCAACACGCGTGTTGTGTGTAGTTGATTTATATGTTAACACTGGGTTATTGATTTGGGATACAGTGTGTTCGGCAGGGTTGTCGGAGAAAAAGTGATTCGTTATCTTATTAAATAAATAAATACACCCAACAGTCACATACATAGTCCTGACCCCACACTAAGATCGAGTCTTGTATCGTGGGTATCAGAAGCTACGAGAGACTTTTCGGTCTCACAAACACCCAGATCCGAAACAAATACCTGTGGATCACACAAATATTTGTTTCGGTGCGGGGATCGAACCCGCGGCCTCTCGTTTCACAGGCGGCGTCAAACCAACTGCGCCACGGAGGCTGTAATGATTAAAATATGATTTTATATTTGTTATTGAATAACATATATCAATATAAGGTATCCCCAGACCTGGAACAAATACTTGTGCAACAAACAAGTCACCAAAAATTGTCTCGATGCGGGGACCGAAACCGCGACCTCTAGTTTCGTACCTAGCACTTAATCAACGGCGCCTTGGATGTTGTCTACTTATTTATAAATAATACATTGTATAATTATTCCACTGGCTATAAATTGTTATTTTTTATATAGCCTACAGTATTAAAATTAAACAATACATACCACATACCGCCAGCCCTACACGAGGTAAGATTTATCTTCGTCCATTTATGACGTCAGCAGCCGTGTCCGAGATATTCAGTAAATATTAAAGGTAACAAACAATACTAACTAATAAATCCCAAGGCTTTTCTACTTCTATTGGGGTATATTACCATTTTCAAAGGCGCATGGAGGGTGGTGTTGTACAATATAAATTATAAACTATTAATATTGAATAATGGATTTGTCTGAAATTAATTGAGTATATACCTAAAGAGCCTTAGCAATTGCTGTTATAAGTACTCGGATATTTAAGCGTTCAGAACTACATCTTATACCAGAAACTCCTACCTTTCACGTTACTAGAACTATGTATATCACCAATAGTGTCGTATGAAATATCTAGTAACCTAAGATTTTTGTTTGTGTGTAACGAAAAGGAAAATATTACAATTTGATCCACATTAGAATTACAGCAGATTTTTACGAAGAAAGGTATAACCACCGCTCCAAAGCACAACTACACTGCACACCTCTTTATAAACAAATCGCAGATAAAATATCTTGCATCAGCTATTGAAATTATACTGTCCCCATTAAAATGTACATAAATAAATTATTTTTAGATATGGATGTGTATGAGAACTTGTTTAGTCGCGATGTCCAGCAGATGGGGCGTCCAAGATGCCGGGCACTTACCTGGAACAGGAGAAAAATTCATTTATACACCCGACTAGCCAACCGCTTATGGGACGATAAAAAACTTAGACATTCCAACACAGTAACTCGCAGGAAATCATCGGTTAATAGGTTAATAAATTTTCTAGGACATGAGCACTATTAAGAGTGGTATATAAACAAGTATTTATGTATTTCATGCATAATCTTTGTAAATTGGAATGTCTATTTAAATAAACGTGGATGTTAATTAAGATTAGTTCAAAATATATGTATAGCATAATGCTATTTTTTGTGTCATGCGATATTGTGCCCTAAAGCAATATTGCGTATTTTTTTTCAAAATATTGGTTACTGAATTGAAATGGAGAAGGATTCAAAATTTCAAATCTCCATGACACAAAAATCCTCATTTACATTTAAATACTGTTTTGCACACATTAATCTCTTAAAATAAAACAGAGCTCCAAATTCTAAAATCATTTAAATTAATTTCAAGTGTATTTTTAATTATTACATCAACATTCGAAATCCACGCTCAAGTGGTTTGTTTTAATTACAATTACGCGAATAAATTAAAACCAACGTTAATCCGAGTACATATAATGTGGCTTTGTAAAGGTTGCACGAATGATATTCACAATGATTCATGCTGATCAATTTAAATTGTTTTTTCTACAAATATCTTGTCAAATAAACCTCGCACAGTTGTTAGGGCTTTCGACGTCTCCAATAAACACATCGGGACATTCAAATGTCGGAATTTATATCGTTGTAAAGCACAATTTAATTTTATTTATATCTATTAGACAATAAGGGACTGAGCCAACTGGATTAATAGAAAACCGGGGAGCTGAGTTAATTGATGATAATAACGCGGCTATGGCATCAACACTTATAAATAATGGTTTCATTTTTACATTAACTTATAATTCTGTCGTTTTATTGGTGAGGATGAAAATAAGGTTGATCTAGCTGAATTAATTTTTTTATACAATTGTTGACAAATGGGATAAGAATTTAAGGGATTTTATGTAACAAAATACTAACAAACAAACAGTATGTAAAATCTAGAAGTGGAAGCCGGCCTGTATAATATATATAAAGCGGCCTTTATTAATGTATATACTCGTACTATATAAATTACTGTTATGTGTATATACAATGGAGGTGACATTCGTTTCTTAACTCTTTTTCCTCTTTGATAAAATAAAGAAAAAAAATCGTAAGTATATTTTTATCTACATAAGTTATATAATATTCTTATGATTGATGATAGCTGTAAAAGGCGTTCGACAATAAATTAATATTTTTTTAAAGTTAGAAATACAAAATTTGCTGTTTTAATTACCAATGTCTCGCCGATGGGAAAACCCAACAGTCAGACAGGTAATATAAAATAAACATTAAATATCAATTTATTATCTATTTAATCACGTGCCTTTTGCATCCAAACAACACACTTCGATATATTATGTAGATGCATGAATTAAAAAGTCATTTCGTAACGATAAAAGGTACAATCCTCAGTATAAAATAAGGGCGATTCTTAATTGTTAACTAAGTACATGTTTATGTATTTTGGTCCAATATTTTTTGCTATCAATGGATTTACGTTTTATAGGAACGGAGGAAAAACGTGTGAACCGGACCGCATGACACAGTCAATGCGCTTCGCTACACGTTCTACAAAGTCATGGTGTGAATTCTGAAACCGAAAGTCACTCTTAGTTACCGACTACGTCATAAGACCCATACCTTATTTCAAGAATAGTGCTAATTATTAAATAAAAAATACTCCTATTAAGTATATTGAATTTTGACTCCAAATAAATCATTTTGAAGTTTTTGAAGACACAACTTCCTTTTGTAAATAAATAATAAATATACCCAACAGTCACATACACAGTTCTGACCCCGCAGTAAGATCGAGTTTTGTGTCGTATCAGAAATCAGGTATCAGAAACTACGAGAGACTTCTCGGTCTCACAAACACCCAGACCGGAAACAAATACCTGTGGATCACGCAAACATTTGTTTCGGTGCGGGGATCGAACCCGCGGCTTCTCGTTTCACAGCCGGCGTCTAACCAACTGCGCCACGGCGGCTGTCAAAAATTTGGATCCAAAATTGTAACATTTAGATTTCTTTCTTCGCATGCTCGTTTGTCCCCGAAAATATATATAAAATCTATGCGAATTGTATTAGCTCGATCTAATCAATCTATTTGAATCTGTCCTTAGCATGTTCGGCAGAACAAAAAAAAACACTTACACAAACATTGGTTTGTGTCTGATTAATTATCCATGTTTATTACACGAGGCACCGTGACTGGACAGCGTGCTTTTATTTCTCAAACGAGAACATGGCCGAGTGGGTCGCTTTAAATGTCTCTACATGGGAAGTACACATTTTTTAATTAAAAGCCGGCTCTTTTGATACATGGAATGATTAAAACAAACACGGCCCGGTCACGCCGCGTATCGGTTTTGCATCACGTATGTTCGTATGGACGGATTTATGCGCGTTCGTAAATCTTTATTACTCGTATTAGCGCGTCGATGTTTGAGTTTGGTGAAGATGTAACTATTCATCTGGTGATTTCCACCGCGTGTGAACATCTTTTAGATCTTTTTACTTGAATCATACGTTGGTTTCCGGTCTATGAGCACGCAAAGGCAGGGAAGGTCAAAGGTCGAAAGAAGGTATAATGAAATGTTTATGGGGTCTATCATCGCGTTATCACAATTAAAAAAAAACCATGAAAAATACCCAAAAGAAACTACAAATTGTAGGCTAAATGCTGTAAACACTAACACCATCCAACATTGCGTCATTCACTGCAGTCACGAATTGCAATACCATGTAAAAGGATCCGCGAACATTTCTAGCACAGCGCGCGTATTCATCCACAACAGATGTTTTCTATGAACTACAGCTGCCGGGTTGAATATTCCATGAATAATGGAAGCTTTGGTGATGTTAGCGGATTTGGTTTCTCTTGCGTTCTAAAATAGTTACTAATTTGCCCGCTGATATTTCCCGGAAGACCCATAAAATTTGTAGAATTTTCATGTCTGTCCTGATTGTGACAAGAGTGTACAATGTAGTACGCAGCAAAGTAGCTCACAAAAGTTTGTTACTGTCGGAGATAAACAGTGTAGTTTTAAGCAAGGTGGTACATATGTTTGAATTTACTGAAAATATGCAACTATCTGTCATCAGTTGGTCCTTGATCTATTTTTTCTTAGCACCATGGGCAGTAATGTCATTGCCGTGCACATAAACTCTTCAAAATCCACTGTCTATAAAATCATGTCAAGCCAACTACATGAGTGATTTAAGTGTGTTTTAAAAAAGGATACATGGATCGCCTATGTCATGCGTCATAGATGGCAGGGACAACGCATAATAATTCACACGCAACATCGACAAGCAACACCTGTCTTGAGATAAATCCCGAGACTCGATGCCGGGACACGCCATCGCGTCATGGTAATGTACTGTCAATTTTGCGTTAATATTTCTAAAACTCATTTGCATTCGGAGCGAGGAATAAGGGAATACATATTTGTACCCTAGTATGCTATGTAGCGACCATATTTCCCTGCACGAGTTTCGAGTCTCTCCCTGACCGACAAATGTAATCCAAGCTATTGCTCCAGTTATAGCGATTGGGCAATGAAACAGACCTTTACAGATATTTGACGAGAGATCAAAAATTGCTGACACAATATCGAAGATACCGAGATTGGAAACGAAAAACATTGAAACATAGTAGTTAAGTAAGCTTAACAATAATAATTATTTAATAACATGTTATTTCAAATAACAATATCTTTAACTCCGTAGTGAATTATAATATGTTCCTTTATAAATTCTGCCTCGATAGCGCAATTGTACTATAAAATGTTTACTAATGTTCTGTATTAATTATTGCATCAACCATTTGATACTTTTATGCTCAATCAGCTCTCCATTCCATACATTAATGCTAGAATTTTTTGCATAATTTTAGAAACAAATTAAGTGCATAATCTGAAGACGGTAGAATAATAGGCATCATATTCAATAGTTCTCCCAGTTGAAGATTATGATGTCAATAAATTAATATAATGTTTGCCAAAGACGAGCACAGAAGATTTTATGAGCTCCAACTAGGTACTCGTTAATGTGGGAAAATAACAATTAATAATATGAATTGCGCATTATTAGCATCCTGATGAGAGACATTATTTAGGGCTGGCCACAACCGAGCAGTTTGCAGAGTAAAAGCCGACACATTTAGATCGGAAACGGATTGTTAAGATCCGTACAGATATTTGGCTCATTTTTTATATAACAATCAATCTACAAAACTGACACAGAGTGGAAACCGATCCTATGACTTTAAGGTTTACAGTACGCTAGAACTAGAGTCATGAATAGACAATTGATAATGTTATATTTTTAAATTTAATCATAAAAATGTTTGCTTCGTGACTAAATTTTGTGATTAGCATTGGGATGAGCTCTCAGCTCACCTGCCACCTCTATTGAGTCGTGAGATTTTTTATATCTTTTATCCAATTCAAATCTATAACATACGTCAGAAATGTCTACGAATGAAAGACAGCAGTTTCCAAACACAAGCCACCAATCTATACACCAAGACTAACAACCGGGCCACATCTGTTTACAGCGTAATTAAAAAAGATGCGTCGCTCGCTGGAACTGCACATTCTAGTAAGAAATGCTAATTCAATTGGAAATACTCCGGGCCGGTTTGTAACCGTCAATGTAATTATAGCTAGCATACTCTATGAGTTTGTTTGTAGTCTAGTTCAGACGACTTTCTTGTTAATATTAGATAAACTTGCGTGAGACGTTTGGGGGTAAGGACAGACCTAATAAAGATTGGAGTTGGTTACTGGTACTTCCAAAAGGCTGTTCTGGAGGTTTTTGTGGAAATCATTTTTCAACCACATGAAATCAGCTGTGGTATTCTTGTGGTTGAATGATAAAAGTTTGTTGGTAATATTGACAATTGACTGCTTTCGGGATGCTTGGGGGAAGTGAAAGGCGGTAAGAGAAAGACTGTCTGGAAAACGATAGGCAATCGGTGACAAAGAGTCAATTGTCTAATAGGTTCAGCGCGGAAAGCGAATCTTGAGACCTATAATTTCAGGAGAACATTAGCTGTGTTCGTGTTTGAGCATTCACGAAGAGCAGAAGAGATATTTTGGTTGTAATTGTGATATTAACCAAAAATTTCTCGAATCTTCTGGTATCGGTAAACCAAACATTTGTTTGGGATTTATATGCATGACCATCAAGTATATTTATCAAAACATTAATAAACAGCGATCGACGAAAAATCCCACATGCGCGATTAATTTTGAAGACATTTTCTTTATTGCATTCCGCATGAAGACATTCGTTTAAAGGAGCTTACGATATTGTAAATTGTGGATTAATCGATGCTCTTTATGATCGTATCAAGTTATGCATTAACTTTGATAAGTTATCGTTAAGTTGCGCGGTACAACACGTATATTTTAACTTAATGAGCGTCGTATGTTAACCTATTTGCATTGGAATATGTGCAATATTCTTTAAATATTTTATTAAGTGTCAAGTCTTGCACCATTAACTTCTGTGTTGTATTAACTACTTCTGTATTAAGTAAATAGTATAAATTATACTCTTATATACCAGGTTTATGAACTATTTTAGGAATGGCTGTTCGACTTCTAATTCTTTTGAATCATAGGTGCATTGACGATCGTTCACGATGTAGAATGAAAATAATGAGTTAGAGAAGAGAAAAAGCTTATCACTGAACTGGGCAGGTGAGCTAGTGACCCTCATTACGCAAGCGTTACGCCAAGTGTAGTTATAACCGACTGGCAAAACAAAAATTCTAATAAGAACCACCCTTCTCACTAGATTCAAACGCCTCATTAGTGGCTCACAAAAACAAAAGGCAAACCCATTAGCATGTAATAAATAAAACGATACAAAAAGTAGACGCGCATTCTATCGATAAAATCGTAATTTTTCAACGGCCCTGCGATCGGTATCTGTATGCAAAACCGTCGCGGAGCACCTTGCGTTTATTTATCGGTAGGCATTGTATGAGCAACACCTAGCGGTCGGTCCCCTTGACGCGCGGAATGAGTAGGCCCACCATTATTTTATTATTAGAACGGACTTTTTTCTTTTGTGTGGTAGGGCTGCGGTGTGGGTACTAGTCAGCGTTTAGTATAGGATAAATTTGTATTGAGAGGTGCTACGGTAATTAATCTCGATATACTCTTGTATACGTTTCGTGGCATGGCAGATGAAACTCCTCATTTGTCGTACCCAATTATATATATATATATTTTTCTTCTTTCCTCAAAGTAGAAAACATACTTCTTGCTTCCTTGCTGTGGGTGTTTACCTATACGCGAAATTGGTCACTTTTTCTCCAATGTTTATGAGTTCATGCTCTGTAAAAACATCGTATTGCTTGGCTAAAAATATCTATTGCTCTATAATTTTTTTACAATTAAATGTCCCGATGTATTTTAGAGTTACTTTCAACTTGTATTTCTTTTCACATGTAGGTATTATTTGTGATCTCATTGCATGAAAAAATTTAAATAAATTCTTATTGGCTTATACTGAAATCACGGAATATCCTAACACGTGATAAATATATGGTATCCTATAGAATGAAGCTCAACCAATTAGCCGGACGAAACGGCTCTTGAAGAATTTTATAAGTTTCCAGCATTAACCGTTTGCGGCCTATTAGAGTGCTTTTGTGTTTAATTCTAAATATGTTTTATACTCAGTGTATGTCGTATGTCCGCGCGTTGGATTCTGAAGATTTCTCTCAAGTTATTTAGTATCTTTCTTTTTTAAAAGGCTATAGGAGATAAATGGTCGTCAGTAATGTATGGAAGATATTTTGATTAAAGGCTTATATAGTGAAATGGCGCAAATGGGTTGGCAATTTTCTCACTACTTTGTATAATAGATAGTCATTCACATGATACTAGCACCTTATCTGATAAACTCGTTGTTATGTGTGAGCCCTAGAATAAGATTTTCGTACTGTGATAATGTTTTGTGATCAAATGTTTCTGCATAGTGATTTAGCCGTAGATAATGCTTATAGTTTTAATCATGACATATAGGTACTATGTATATACCTGTTGTGTTCCATTATTAACAAAAATGTAACTTACTGAAGCTTTTGGACCACCAGTCGTGTGTACAGCGATAGCCCACGACAAAACATGGCATATCTCTACGAGTGATGTTTTGAATAAGTTTAATCATTTGTTATTAAACTTCTGTCGTCTGTTTCATTCCTAGACCTAGTTTAATGTTTGAAACCAGTGTTTGAAAACTAAACACTGATTATTTCAGTTGTTTGGATTTGTGAAAGGGAAATTGATGAATCCTCGCGTAAAGCAATTATTATTATGCCTTAATTTTGAGCTATTTTCAAATTTATATTAGCATCATCAGACCTCCATTTATTTATAACATTTTCTCATATCAGTAGTAATTTGGGATGCACTAGTAACTTAATAAATAAATACACTCAACAGTCACATACATACACAGTTTTGACCACACACTAAAATCGATTCTAGTGTCGTGGGTATCACACATATATACTGCGCCACGAAGGCTGTCTAATTTAGGAAGTACTAGAGCATTAGTATTCATTATTTATTGTCATAGATAAAGTCACGCCTTTCTCCTAGAAAGGGCAGGCAGAGGTGTGCTACCAGGACACCCACGTTTTGCCTTGAATGTTCCGTCTCACAATGTGTTAGGGGTCGAGCCTATCGTCATATCGGGCACAAATTCCTGACTCCGGGCTGATAATAAACATAAAAATCCGATATCACCTTGCCCGACCCGGTTCTCGAACCCAAGACCTCAGTTCCGTAATCGTACCGTAGTACAACTACATTACCGAGGCAGTCTTATTTATTGTCATTAGCTTCTAAAAGCGTTTGTACGTTTAAGACCACTGACAGGAAAAAATGAACTACGCGGTTAGGAAAAAATGAGTGTGATTATAGTGATATAGTACTAGGAACTAGCCAAGCGTCACTTATTGGATAAAAAATGTTTACCTTAAAAGTGGTGTAATGGCGTGCGGTTACATCTCTCGCCATGGATTTAGATTTATCGTCGCTGGAAAGTTTACAATGATGTGGTCTATTTGAGAACAAAAACTATGGCTCTTTTTATGGAATTGTAAACAAATAAATATTGTTTCGTAAAATAATGCCTCGGTGGCGTAGTTGTATTACGGGACGGCTACAAAGCTGAGGTCTCGGGTTCGAGTCCCAGGTCGGGCAAAGTGGTATTGGATTTTTCTATTCATTATCAGCCCGGAGTCAGGAATTTGTGCCCGATATGACGATAGGCTCGCCCCCTATCACATCATGGGACGGAACATACAAGGCGAAATGTGGGTGTCCTGGTGGCGCCTCTGCCTACCCCTTCGGGGATAAAGGCGTGAGATTATGTATGTTTCGTAAAATATGACATTATTGGTCTCGAGGCAGCGTGATGCGTTGTGATTGCACGTATGGGCTGTGGATTGACGAGGTCCCGGGTTCGAATCTGTACTACCCTATTATTAAAGTCACCTATAGTCTTAACACCATAGTAATAAAAGCATCTGTTGGTCCCGCCGTACCAGTAGTTGCCAATATAATTGAATGTACTCTGTTGACCAGAGCACATTTGTCTCCTAGCGAGTATCGAACCTACTACATAACTAGCTTGCCATCTAACGCTCACATTAACAGCTATCATCTATACGAAGGTTGAAAAACAATTGCACAATGTTTAAACAGTAGTAATGATAATTGCCGTGGACGAGTGCGCATCGTCCGCTGTACGATCTAAGAGCTCGCCAATTACACACATCCTGCTGTCAAGAACGAACCAAGGTCGGTTCTCTATTGATAATCACTTTGTAATTAATTTTAAGGAGTTTTTCATGATTGTCCATCAGTGTAATTTATCAAAAGAGAGGCTGAAGTCCACAAATGACGTGTTTAGTTAAAATACAAAGATTGTACATACATATATCTACAATCTATTAATGTTGATTTTAAGATAATTACACAAATTCTCTATTCAGCCACAGGAAGTCCACTGCTGAACATAGGCCTGTCCCATAGATCGCCACATAGACCTGTTGGAGGCAGCCTGCCTTCAGCAAGTTTCTGCGACCTTAACCAGGTCGTCCGTCCACCTTGTTGGTGGGAGTCCGGCACTTCGCTTGCTTGTACAAATCAAATCAAATCAAATTCTTTATTCAAGTAGTCTTTTACAAGATCTTTTGAATCGTAAATTTCTGCTACCACCGCTTCGGAACGTGTTGTAGCTGTGAAGAAGAAACGGCGCAAGAAACTCCCTCAGCAACACGAACTGTCTTCATTGTTTTTTTGCTTGTCTTTTCTTTCTTTTTCTTTCTTTTTGTACGTGGCCTCCACTCCAGAACTTTTCGGCCGAAGCGGCCATAAGTTGTATGAGCTATGTGCCCGACCCACTGCCATTTCAACTCGCTAATCCTAAGGTACATAGACTACAAAAGGAAACCGATAGGAATTAGTTTGTATGGACTCTTTACTGCTGTGCATGTGCGAGTAACTTGCACAGAATATGGTGACAGATTATTTATTTAACAAAATATATGTTATCCTTTCAGCGACAGTGTTCCTTGATTGTAATAATTGATGTCAAAAGTGATAAACATCTGAGTGACTTGGCAGGTGAATGACCTAAAGAGCGTGCGCCGCCTTTGATGTATGTCGTGTTTAGATAAGGACATTTAATACATAGGTTTCAAATGGCCGAATTCGCTAAAACTGATGCGTTCTGTGTGTAAATCTATTCTGATTTCTGATAAAGCAATTAACACGGAGAATAATTTAATTGTTAACTTATATCACTTTCATCGTACATTATATAATATTACTTATATCTCAACGCATAATAGAAACACGCGTTTCTTGAGTCTCTGTTGTGTACTAATATGCAATAAATCTGCTATGAAATAAAACTATTTTTCATGAATTATATCGCGGATTTGATTTCAATTTAATTACCTGCATACATTTTTAATTACCCGAAGTTTCGGTTGCTTTCCAGCTTTCGTGGTCACGGTGCGGACGGACAAGTTGCGATAAAATCTGTAAAAGTTTTATTTCAATGTGTAACATTCGTGTAAAAACCATTAAGGAATCTACAATGACAATGTGGAATCAATATCTGCTTCGGGATAAGTATTTACTTATGACGGATTTGAGTTGTGTGTTGTCGAAAGGCCTTCGATACTTAAAACTTGACATACATGTATTAGGTACTTCGTCATTATGATTGTGAGTAGCTGTAACGTGTATTTATTTTTAAACCCGTAGACGAAATCACGGATAATTTCTGGTGTATATAATTATATGTTTTTGTGTTTGTCGTTAACTATGAGAGAACTATTTATATAGCATTGTGTGTAGATGACTTCCTAGTTTAAACAAGGTTTTAGTTTAACCAAAAAAACCAAGACATTGACATTGTTACCAGTAGTCCATGAAATAGGTCACCTTGCATTTTATTTAAATCATCTTTGGAGCCTAACATATGTAGTAAGTAGTTGAACTTTTAATGTAATAGTTTCTTAGATTTACGCAAATGTTACACATTGAAATAAAACATTTTTTTGCGGACTTCTTTTCCCTGCGTTTCGATTACTTTACAGCTTTCGTGGTCACGGGGCGGACTCCGAAAAATGTA
The DNA here is from genome assembly GCA_949752805.1 of Deilephila elpenor. Lineage (NCBI taxonomy): Eukaryota > Metazoa > Arthropoda > Insecta > Lepidoptera > Sphingidae > Deilephila > Deilephila elpenor. The sequence goes on from OX457098.1 coordinate 2,639,215, forward strand.
AATATCAAACCAAATCCGTAAATGTTTTATTTGAACTTTTAATATACCTACCTATTGAAAGTGTCTGCCGTAGTTGAAATATTTAAAATGTACCTTAAGAACTTTTTGGGACATTGTGAGGAGGAGGTTAGGACATTGACATAGGTACTCTAATTACTATCATCCTGCTTTCGAACCCTCGTCACTAAATCAATTGAGATGTAAATCTCTCTATCGCTTTTCTAAATGCATGGGACTAGTATATTTGTAATGTAAAATTAGGAATGATATGTTTAATATAGATTATAGATCATCGTGTCTTTTGTCATGGTTTTAAAAGATTATAATAATGACCGGAACGTGTTTTTTACAAACTAATTAATTGATTACTGACGAAAACTTACAACTGTCGTCAATTTCATTTCTATGACAACAGCCGCCAGGATACCAAATACCTGTTTAAAATTAAGTAGGTCATAAGAAAATTCGCGTGTTACAGGCTGTACCTAACAGTCAAATGTGTCCCCCGCGTCAAATAAACAGAATAACACCATATATTCAATGTTTCTGTGTTGTTCGCGAAGCACTTGTGTTAATTTTTTATCGAGGAGCTTTGCTGATCGATAGCATTATTAACCCTTACCTGTTGTTATCTTGATATGTTAGGCTAAGAGGTAACATATTAAAATATTGTTAGTTAAAATGACTAGGAATATTGAAAAGTAAAATTTCTATTTCCGTCTATTTCTAGGAGTCAGGAATTTGTGCTCGATATGACGATAGGCTCGCCCCCTATTACATCATGGGGCGTAACATACAAGGCGAAATGTGGGTGTCCTGTGGGCCCCTGCCTACCCCTTTTGGGATAAAGGCGTGAGTTTATGTATGTATGTGTTTACCTAAACACGGTGGCTGGTCATTATGATAGATTTTACATCTTATATACATGTTTAGGTAAAAGGAGACCAAAATTATATTTGTATCGAAGAGAAATTATAAGCCTTTTCCAATGGATACTCTAGTTGGCACTAAACTAATTTCATCGTGCCATTATCAAAATTAATAGAATGCAGATTAATGGTAAACCAACTTATAGACCAACTTATACAACTTATAGCCTCTTGGTCTATAAGTTGATGTTCAGGTGTATAGGTAAAGATATTTGAGATTAAGCTAAACAATGATGAGAATATGTTTTATTATAGACTAGTAATTGGGTATTTGACTGTTGTGGCAATAAATTATAAAATGTGTTGCATATGATAGCTTTTTGGTAAACAATAATTATAGGTATTTTTATTTACATTTATCTAAATTATAAATATTTAAATTATCTAAAATAAGTTTGCCATTTTTTATCTGTTGATTAAATGTAACAAAACACGACAAGCTGTCATTGTGCAGCGTGTGATGTCACAATTTTCAATTTTCATTCATCTCTGCCACTAAGATCATTCACCATTTATAAAGCGTGACGTAACTATTTCAAAGTCACGTGACCTACCATTTGGTGACTTATATGATGATAAAACTGAAAAATATGTTTATTCGTTATAAACAACTCTTTAAAAATAAATTAATAGTTTGAAGAGGTATAGAGTGATTATATCTAGACTTTAAAACACTTTTCAGAAATTAGTCAAATAGCCAATTATGAAAAACGTCCACGATTAAATGCAAATATTTGACATTGCGATGACGTGAGAAAATTATAATAATTTTTTCTACGTCATAAATTATATTTTTTCCGGTTACAAAAGGTTGCTGGGGAAATCCTCGTGGATTTATATTTCTTAAAAGTGCGGGGTAGCCAGCCTATTGGACCGGTCGCGACTGCACGATGGTGGCCGTCGGTTAGAATCCTAGACTTCACATAGTCAATTGTGTATTTATTGATTTTTATATTGTGAAGAAAGCTGCATATCATAAAAATCTTAACAAGATTTTCTATGGTATGTGAAGTCCGCCAAACCGCTTTAGGCCAGCATGGTGTACTACGGCCTAACCCCTCTCAATCAAGCTCTCGGTAAAAAATTCCCGTGAATGAGCGATTATATTTGATGATTTTTTTTCTAATTAGGTATCTATCTGTCTATCTATTCAGCCCCAGAAAGTCCAATGTATATAGGGCTGCCCCAAGTATCTATATCTAATTAGGTATACAATTATTCATACTTATATTCCATTTTCACATGTTTGTGCGCAGTTTTAGTTTTATTATCGACAGGTGTGTTCGCAGACTGCGGGTTTGCATGCGTGCGACCGCTTAAGGCGCTATAACCTGAATGTCAAGTGCCTATTTACGAGTGTCTGCTGAGTCTCATTCGTATGGCGACTAATATAGCAATTGCGTACCATTTAACTGTTGATTGTGATGAAATTTGGCATTGGGCACTTAAAGTTTATGACATAGGGTTTTTTAAATAAAAGTATTAGTTGGGTAAGCTAGTTAGCAGTATGTATAAGACCACATAAAAGTTACCTCGGAATCTGTAACGTTTAACTTAAACATTAATTAAACAATTGGTATCGACGTCTTAAAATAATTGAGTCTACTTTATTTGTTAACACTGACAAAGGTCAAAGTGCAGTATTTTAAACACACATAATTTAATTCATATTGAAATTTTTCTAAGAAATTAATTGCCAAAATCCGACACCCATATGACAAGTTCAACCTAACACAGCCAACACTAACAAAACGAATATTCGGGCGAAGGTAATCTCAGGTAGGAAGTCCATAAGACCAATTTTAAAGTATAGTAAACGCGACAAAACTAAACTTTGGTACTTTGGTTTTATACAAGCGATCCGAACCGGAATAATCTCGGTGTATATGAAGCGTTTTCAATGAATACATGTGGTGTATAAAGTGCAATAGAAAAAAGTGACGTAGTATATTTATAGTGGTAGTGTTACACGCCTGTGACGTCATCGCCACGGCAATGAGAAAGCTGTGCTCCATTTTTTTGCTCCGTTAGACTAACGGGGTCTTGTGGTTCAGTAGGTACGCAATATGCTACTATGTTGGGGGTGTGAAGTTAAGTGATTTAACCCGTGCGTTTACGTTTATTGAAAATATTTTGGAATCGTCGAATTGTCCTACGACCATTTAAAGGTTAACTTCATTTGCTAACACTAACAGTTGTTTAGCGTGACACACTATAGATGATTTAAATATGATTTAATTAATGAATTTATTTACACTTTATTACACACACAAATACGATGAGACATCACACACACAAAGTACAATTGGCGGTCTTATCGCTGTAAAGCAATGTCTTACATGCAACCATGGGATGGGCTTAAAAAAGGATATACAGAAAATTTACTAGGCTGAATGCAACTTATATATTTTATCCGTTTGCCGAACCACGTGAAGTAGATCTTACGTACGAGAGATCGTCTACGTAACCACCGCTTTGTCTATTTCAGTCGAGTTGTTAGTTGTTACTTTGTTGTGGGTTTTACGGTTTGTCATACGAACGTGTTCGGATTGAACATTGTATCTAGTGATTACTGGATATTGAGATATTTAAGAGTGTGTGGCGGCCTGATGGTAACGAACCAGACGCGGCTGCCTACATGTTCACAGTGGTCGCGGGTTCAAATCCCAGAGCACACCTCTGACTTTTCGGAACTATGTGTGTATTGATAGTCAATCACCGCGCACTTTAACGGCGAAGGAAAACATCGTGAGGTAACCTGCATACCGTAGCGATTTTAAAGAATTTCTACGGTATGTAAGTCCGCCAACCCGCACTAGGCCAGCGTGGCCTGGTGGACTATATGGCCTGACCACTCTCAATCGATTCTCTCGATTGTGGAGTAGGCCCTTGCCCAGCAGTGGGACGTATATGGGCTGATACATTAAATTAAAATATACTTACACATAATGTGTGATGGCGACGACAGTCTTGAAGTAACACGCTATGGACAATAATAAAAATTCAACGTGGTTAAGTTTGGGCAAAGCATTCTCAGTTCCCACAGAATATAATTGTACCTTATGAACATTACGAACTAGTAACAACTAGTAATTTACGCAGCATTCTGAACTCTGGTAATAATTTACGTCAAATTATATTTGACAGAATATTACCGAGTAAAAAAATGTTATTAGGGATTAATCTCCCTATTTATTTAGGTAATATATCGTTGCGTCTCTCTGTTCATAGTAAAGTAAACAACCGTGATAATGTTTGCGTTTTAATGTTTTCATTGAATCTTGGACGCGGCGAATATTAATACTCTACCCGTTGTAGACGGTACGCAGTGTGTGACGTCACACTCGGGTTTGAGAAAGATCTGCCCTGATTTATTTTGACGTACACGGCGTCTCGTGACGAATGCCATTTGGTTTCGTATATTATAATAGTGTATGTTCTTCCAGTTCTGTAGTGATGTATTATGTCATATTTTAAAAATATGTTTTATTATTTTCAATGTCTCATTCATCTAGCGACTGAGGGCGTGTATAAAAATGTTTTTGGATTGGATAATCATTTTATGTTGTCTTTTCGTAGACAAACGTAATGTACAAGGTGGTCGCGAGTACCATTTCTAAGGCACATATCTTACTTTTTGAAGTAATGTTTGTATTGTTAGCCCATTACCACGCACTAAAGTTGAATGAATAATAACGAGATACGAATCATACTATCAAAATATTTACAAGAATTCATATGGTATATAAAGTCCGTCAACGTGTAGGTAATACGTCAGCGTCCTACAAGTCTTCTCAATCAAAATCTTGATTCTAAAGCATATCTTGTGTTCAACAGAAAATAGTCTAAAGTTCGTATGGCATACAATATTATAATAATTTCTGGTTAGTAAATGCGGGCATTGCAGACGAGTCGCTCGGGGTGCCAGTATGCTTTGATTTGTTTGACGTCAGTTACACGTCTGGACTGTAATATAAGCTAAATCTTTTTGCAATATTTTTTGCCGAATTTACGTAATTTTGTCATAACAGAATAAACTATGATGTGTTAAGTAAGTCTATTGCAAATGTATGAGGTTTGCTATCACTTTTGAGTGTCTTGAAGATCAATAGCAAACATTTTCGTTGCAATTGTGGCTTGTGTTATAAAAACATTATACAACGTTCTTGAAATAAATTGCATAATCTAATGATGAACAAAAATGTAGATAGCCATCTGTTCTATAAAATTGATGAAAATTTAAACTGGATTTCAAACGAGCAATTAAAAGTAAAGTCACCAACATAAATCCACATGCTTTTGCTTTAATTTAAACAATATTTTCTCATCCGCAGATGTGAAATATAAAATGCTCCATTCCGGAGTTGTCACAATCAGGCCAACCGTTGCTGAAAGAATAAACAAACTATAAAAACGTTTCCTCCTTCATGTTATTAATAAACTTGTCCTCTATTAAGGATGTAAGGTGACGTTTTCGATGGCACAAAACCCTCGGGGCAATAACAGTTGTTTTCGTATTTTAAAACTAATTTCTTCCCGAGCAACGATTCGTGTCGGCTTAATTAGCGTGCCATTATTAAGATCCAGCCATTATCACTACATCACGACAATGAAACGCACGGCAGCTGGTTTCATCACAAATTAAGAACACAATAAATCTACTTGGAAACAATTCGAAATCGCTATGGGTGTTGGCAAGCGCGACGCATTTTTACATTTCTATTGATATTGTACGCGCGACTTTGCCTTTCCGACGTTATTTATTGCTATTAAAAACTTTTAAATTAATAAATAAAACAGCCAAGGGAGCGATTAATTTTAGCCAACTAATCGGTGACGAAATTATTGAACCAGCATTCCAAAATAATTTAAAACAAAAGGTCTTCGTGAATGTTTTTTTACATAAAAATAAAATACGGAAAGGCAGTTAGCCGGCCAAGTATCTGTCGCGACACCGTCGGATGTGTTTAAAATAGCGAGTTTCTAGTCCGTACGCATCGATGGTACAATCGTTAGCGCGTTTTGTTTCGGAACGTCTTTGTCTGGCCTCGTCATTAGAATGTTTAAAGTTCAAATATAAATACGACGGCTGGTAACCGACGACATTGCGGCCGTTTTCAGTTGTCTCTTGCTTTTGTATAATAATTAATAGCTAGGAATAGTATAGGAACAAATCTCTTACTATTTCAATACAAATATCATTTTATGCTAAATGTTTAGTGACGTTGATCATCGCTCTAAGAGTGTGACTATTTTCGAAATTGAATTAAAAATATTCTATGTATTTATTTATTTTTTCCTCACACCCGCCACTGCAATGCCTGTAAGCTAGGAGCAACATTAAATTGGGTGCCCCATTTTAATAACACCGAGAGTGTCCATTGTGTAAGCAATTTTTTTCACTCAATTGCGTTTCACCATTACAGCACGAAGATGTAATAAACATACAAATTCATTCACAAACTTCCAAATTTTATAAATACGATTAAGAATGTGTGCATAATATTTTTTATTATAGCGAAACTATGCCAATGTTTTTATATTTTTTATTGGTACGAGAGAGACGGAGTTTAGTTTGAAAACTATGATACATGTAAAATAGTAGAGCTAATGAGTATCGTTTTGAAAAAAATAATTAAGGGGCTGTGCACACAGACTATAGAGCTACTTTAGAAGAAGAAAAATGTATTTTTTTACAAAATTTACAATTACACTGAAAACTGTTACTGCAACTGGCATCTTTTATCGAATACTTGTAAAATGTTGACAGATTCCTACAACTAAATTTGCTCAATGTGTACTGCGCCTAACAGGCCGGCATAATTGTGTCAAATGACCAGAGATAATAACCACCCCCACGCGATACTCTATCTAGATATCAATGTTTTTTACAATCAAATGTGTTACTGGTGGTAGCTCTCTCAAAGGTGAGAGGCCGTCTGGGTCCACCGCAATGTCCATTTCTCCCGCCAAACAGCAGTATAAATGCACTGTTGTGTTCCGGTGTCAAGGATTTTGTAGTCAGAGTAACTACTGGACGGCGAAATGGAGAAGACTCAGCTGGAAGACGGACTCTGGCACCGGCCGGGATAACCCCAAGTAGAAGGAAGAAAGGATGTCTTACTGCTTAATAAATTACTACTCGCCAGAATATCAGCATCACAAACTCCTGTCTACACGTCTGCGATATACTTAGTTTTTAATTCGTCCCTTTGCATAAATTTCATTCCTACCTCCATAAAGTAGAATCTTTACTGCAAACACGCAGCACAGATCTAATAAAATTAAGTCAAAGTCCTGCCTAACCAAAAACCTTACATCTCGTTCTTTACATAATACGTTTTATTACTCTTGACTGTATTATGAGAAATTTTCGTGATTAATTAAAAAAAGGAATCTTCAAGTTATCTCCTGGGGTATGGATAATTACACATTAATTTACGTTTAGAACTATTTTTTATTACGCACTCGATAATCCTTGCGGCTCGGTTAATTTCTCCGTGTAACATTTTATCTTGATTACTGGCTGCGTTGGATTCGTTTTTTTTATTTATTTATTAGTGCGTTTACTTGTGCGGTTTTTAATTCATCTATTAACATCTAGTGATATTTATAAAACTGGGAATTTTCTGTTCATTGCTCCGGCACGTTTGAACTTATTTTATGAGTTTTTATCCCACAATTATCATGTAAATATTGTGAAAATGGAAGTAGGCTCTAAGTTCTTTGTCACTCGCTTTGTTTAATAATTTATTGTTGCTGTAAAACGTACAATGTTAATAGGGTATACAAAACAATGAAAACTTCTCAATTTCGTCACATACAGTAGTTATGTATTATGTAGTCTCAATTACGGGTCACATGAGTTTTCTTAGATTTCCATAAATTAATTGATAATGTGAAAAATTTTAATATAATATACTAAGGAAGCGTGGTATAGTGAGATGGTAATTGTTAGCCTTTGTTGGAGTGTAATATTTATTTATCTATATGTAATGCACGCTGTGGCGATCCTCCACATTATACACACAAAACGGAGAAACAATCTATTTTAAATAGATGATAAATAACGGTTCACCAGCTGACCGCCGGCCGGAGCTCAGGTAGTCATGACGTCACCGGGCCCGCGCCGGCGCAGCCATTCGGCGCACCGCAGCGCCATATCAGTCGGCTTCTGCTCGATGCGCGCTTCACACCGTACCTATCGCTTTCGCTTTGCCTTACGTACCGTGCGCCTTTGCAAATCATTTTCATTTGCTATTTATTATAAGACTGTCGCTTTCCTCTCCTTCTTAGTATTTAGTGGACTGATTTAGTGTGTAGTGAAAGACTTGTTTAGTATTAGTGTAGTGTATAAGACCTTAGCCTTAGTGACTTTGTACTTTTCATTTGTGTGACTTTTGTGTGTACATTAAAATCTGTGTACGCATTGTGTGGAGCATTTTATTTCCGCCGCTTCCTGCATAGGCTCTGCTTACCGCACTCGTCACACGTCGACACGCAGCCGTGTCGATTTCAGGCTACCCGCGTATCCGACTTCTCGGAGATACGCTCACCTACACGCATCACCTACACCCTCATCTACATCTCCACATTGGTGACCCCGGGAGAACACCATTATGAGCGACAGCAGCAGCGATTCTTCACATACCGCCGAGTCACGTAATGGTGACACACGCACCAGCATGACACGGCGAACACGAAGATTTCGGGTGTGCTCGGAACAACCGACGATGACGTCAGAGGTCCAACGGCCGGATTTCAAGGTACCTGCTTTTTCATCGGACGAACCGGAACTGTGGTTCGCGCTACTGGAAAGCCAGTTTTACCTCTTCGGCATCATCAACGACGGACTCAAATACACGACCGTCCTTTCAAATTTGGATATGACACACGCCAAGATAGTCAAGGACGTCATAATTTCGCCCCCGACCACGTGCAAATATGAGCGAATAAAAAGCGAACTCATTAGACGGTTAACCGCTTCCAAAGAAATGAAGCTACGGCAGTTTCTTTCCCAGGAACAACTTGGGAACAGAAAACCCTCACAATTTCTGCGCCACCTCCAGGACTTAGCTGGACCCAGCGTTCCAGAGGATTTCTTGCGCACCATCTGGAGTGACCGACTGCCGCGCGACATCCAGACTTTGTTGGCCTCGCAGCCAACCCGCTCACTGGATCAACTAGCAGACCTCGCCGACCGCGTGCTAGAAATAACAGCACCAATCCACGTCGCAGCCGCCTCTACACCCCACGTGTGTTCCTGCGGCAGCTCTTCAGATGCGATCGCCACGCTCCGAGAAACAGTGCAGCGTCTCGAAGCCAAGCTCGTTGAGCAAGCACGCACAACCAGGTGTCACCGGACAACGGGTCGTTCTAGACCTCATCGGCAAGCATCGTCTCCTTCTTCACTCCGGAGTAAGACACGGTCCCACTCCAGATACTGTCGATACCCTATTTGCTGGTACCACATCAAATTTGGAGCTAACGCACAGAAATGCCTCAAGCCCTGTGATTTTAACGGCAGCGGAAAACTTATTTCGCCAACACCAGTGACATCTTTCCGCCAACCAAGAAAGTTTAACTACAAACTAACGCACACTCCGTTCCGAACCGAGTATGCTATCCAGGAAGCATCCAGATCCCGGCAGTGCAAGACTGACATAAAAAATACCCGGTTAAAGACTGGAGATGGAAATTTCGCATCGCGTCAAGGCTTAATATTTTCGGAGCATTCAAATCTACCCGAAACGCGGATGGAATTAAATTTAAAACCTGCTCTAAAGACAGGGCACGACGGGACAAATCGATCCGTCGTTCAAACTTCCGAAGCCTCCACCACACCGAAAAAAGTTAGGTTCTGCGCATTTGCCACCGTCCAAATAATTTAATTTTATTGTGTATATTAACCAATGACAGTAATATGTTTTTTCTATCGCCCTTGACGGTCTCTGGGGGGGAGTGATGTGGCGATCCTCCACATTATACACACAAAACGGAGAAACAATCTATTTTAAATAGATGATAAATAACGGTTCACCAGCTGACCGCCGGCCGGAGCTCAGGTAGTCATGACGTCACCGGGCCCGCGCCGGCGCAGCCATTCGGCGCACCGCAGCGCCATATCAGTCGGCTTCTGCTCGATGCGCGCTTCACACCGTACCTATCGCTTTCGCTTTGCCTTACGTACCGTGCGCCTTTGCAAATCATTTTCATTTGCTATTTATTATAAGACTGTCGCTTTCCTCTCCTTCTTAGTATTTAGTGGACTGATTTAGTGTGTAGTGAAAGACTTGTTTAGTATTAGTGTAGTGTATAAGACCTTAGCCTTAGTGACTTTGTACTTTTCATTTGTGTGACTTTTGTGTGTACATTAAAATCTGTGTACGCATTGTGTGGAGCATTTTATTTCCGCCGCTTCCTGCATAGGCTCTGCTTACCGCACTCGTCACACGTCGACACGCAGCCGTGTCGATTTCAGGCTACCCGCGTATCCGACTTCTCGGAGATACGCTCACCTACACGCATCACCTACACCCTCATCTACATCTCCACAACGCCATTGGTAAGTTTTACGACTCTCGGTCACGTATGTAAGTATATGCTAAGATGATTATTTACTTTCAGATGATCTGATTGCTCATTTATCTATAAAGAAAGATTACGTGGGCACCAAAGCAATCTAGTTGCTATGCATGCGGCAGAATATTTTTAGAACCGACCAGCTGCATAACAACTTGTTTGGAAAATTATCCAACGCAAAGAAAACCTTGTTTCTGGATTCAAAATGGGCGGATTTATGTACAAAAAAAAAAGACTTTTTTTAACCATAAAATTAAAGATTGTAAACACTGTGTCCTGACAAGCGAGACAAATAACTAATCATCTGAACTAACGCCCGTACTTTGTCGATTAGCAAGAATAATGATCAGGTATTTTTAACTCGAAAGAGCGTCTGCACATAATCACTCTCAACTTACTTATAAGGTGAAAACATTAACACTATTTTTTGCACAATTACGTAAAGAATGTGGTGTTTCAAAACAAAAACGTCTTAACCACCAAATAAGCCATTAAAAGCATTGTTAAGTCGACATTCAACCATTTAAAATCACACCTGAGATTTAACGCTCAGCCATCACTCAAAAATCATGCATAACAGTTATTAACACGGTGTAAACGTTTTCATGATGTTCCATAATCGACAGTAATACTTCAGATTCTCGAAGGAACCGGTAGGTGGCGCCCGGGGCGTCAGAAAAAAATGAAAGTGAAATAACGAAACCGACTCGCGTTTCTAGGCGAACAGGCTGCATCCGGCTTATATCGGTCATTGTCATCCGCGGACACCTGTAACCCGGGTCTCGAGCCTTTTTAACCTATATCTTGAAGAGGTGTAATTCAGAGGCATTGTAAATAATATGCTGTGTTTTTCTGTAGCCCAAAAGAATTATTTAATTGTGTTAAACAACTTCTAATACTTAAGAAATGTATGTTATTGCGGGGTCCGAATAATAGTGACTGCATGTATTTATTATATTATGTAATATACAAATAAAAATAATTCAAAATGTCTTATGATTGTAGTGGATATTTAGTTACATCTTCAAAGCCTTCAAGGAGTACAATTTTCTGAGAATTCAATTTAAAGCTGCCATTTACAGCTTACTGCTTATTCGCGCATGACTGAAGAATGTTCTTATAAAGGGTTTATAGAAATTTGATACAGATCTCCATAATTTCAAGATGGTTGGAGAGATGTGTCTAGCAATAAGTACGATTCAAAGATCTCCTTTTGTTGTTGCGTAAATGCTACGGTTAATACATATTATACCTGTTACACTTAATAAACTAATTATTGAGATTAAACTCGTTACTCCACATTTACGAAGGTAAAATTAATAAAAGTTCCAATATACTTTCGATTTTTACAACAGTCCAGCGAAATCCCGTCAACGCAAAATGATTCGAAACCAAAAACCACGTTTATTCGATTACGCATTCACAGACAGTGTCGCATTCGCGCTCGGATTAATTCGCACTCGTGTTTCGGCATCGCCGCTTTGATTTCAAACGTAATGACGCTGTCCGGGACATTCGAAACATTACGGGTCACGGTGGAGGCATCGTAACGCAGTTTCATCCCGGACATGATAATTCTAAAACGCGTTATGTGCTTTACGCCTGGCATTGGCGCTATTTGAGTTTCTTTTATTTAAATTTCATTGCCCAATGCGTGTCATTTCATCCGCATTTACGAGTAATCTTAAGATATTATTGTGCGGAAACGGTGTTTTGAAAATTTTGTTGTGTGTAAGATAGTTTTCGAATTGTGTCGGTATAAAAAATACACTTTATATCGTTGGTTTTGAAGTGGAATATACGGATGTCACAACAGTAATTATTATATCTTTTTATTGGCATCACATTCGTTAACCGAGTGGAAATATTACGCACGTTTTGTGTAGACACGGTTTTATTTGCAATAAATTATGTGTTTTATGGCTTTTATAATGCAAATTAATTGCATATTATAAAATTATGTAAGAATTTAACGTGAGTTTTCAAAGTCAAGAATATAATGGACAACCTCGGTGGGTCAGTTGGTTAAGACGCCTGCTGTGTGACAAGAGTTCGTTAGTTCGATGCTCGTTCTGAAACGAATGTTTTTGGGACGAAAATTTATTTCGGGCCTAATTGCAGTACCGTCATATCTCTCTGGTACCTTCGATACACAACTTGTATCTTAGACCGGTTAGGGCTACATATGTATATGTGTGATTGTTGGGTATTTTATAATAAAATAATATAAACATGTATTGCAGAATAACAAGACGATAATATTTCATTTGCATAATACCTGCAAGTCACGTTTGGCGGGTTTTATGACCTATTTATAACTTGACCACCTACCAGTTTCCTGCTTGTTGGGACTTGATTTTGAGAATATAATATTATATTTAGGATTATTTTCCTCCATTTTGTCAGCTTTACAGTCACACATGTAAACAGATTGACTCTATTATAGCTTGCAAAAAACTCATGCAAATGATCACATCTATACAATCTCGTAAGATGTACCCAACTCGGGGATCCAATTTAGAACATCACGTCTCTATTTACCTACACAAGCACTAAACAACCATAGCAATTAAAACTGAGAGCATGAAGCTATAATTCATATGAAATATATTATGTTTCATAATTTTATTTTTCTGCGTGAATATTTTTTTACTGCTAGAGAATATAAAATTAAAGGCACCTCATTAAGGTTCGGAAAGGTTTTTTGGCTCAATGGCGTAAAGCCGGTTGTGAAACGCAAGGCCGAATGTTCGATGTCCGCAACAAGAAAAGAGTATATGATCAAAAAATATTTGTTTCGTATCCGATCTTGTGGAATTGTAAAGTTAATCGTAGTATGTTGTATCCTGAACAAAAGACAAATACCTCATCTTAGAGACACAACTATAATATTTTCTGCAAGGGGTATCTGATTAATTAATTATTAACGGGCTTATTCATAGACAGTATTAAAACCTAATTTGGCTATCGAATGTTTTGCCTTCTTCGCTCAAACTAAATTAAAAAATCGTCCGAAAGGGACAAAACATTCAATTACTAAAATATTTACCTGCTAACCACAAAGCGTGCGATAATATTAATTAATTTAATACTGGTTGTGTATATTGGGTTTTCCCATCGCAAACATCTTAAAGTAAAACAAATCTGTATATATTTAAATTAATAATTGTTATAATATTTTAAACTCTTAATACCTGATTTAATTCTCATAGGTGGTAAATTCCCTAAAATTATGTTGTACTAGTCATTTGAAATAAAATGAAAATAATTTATTGAATCTATTACAATGTTCAACAGCATTTTGATTGTCATTTTTTCATCTACCAGCCGGTTCGGAAAGCGGTTTTCCCTAGAGAAGAACGGGCAAGAAACTCTAGTATTGCTCTTTTCAAAACAAGTTTACAATACAGTGATTATTACAAAAGTTACACGTTAGTTTAAATCAGAGCAGTTTATTAAGGATTTGTTATACTTTTTATGCAATTTTTCATGTCTTGTATCTATAATTTATGTCTTGGACTCAAAACTTCGTGCTTTTTGCTGCCATGTCTTGTATTTAAATATTTGAGTTTTCTTAAGCAGACTAGAAACTATAGTTAATAAAACGATTAACGTGGATATTGTATGTATCTAAATTGACCTTTAACCTCAACATTCTCACGTTTCGAACTAAAGTGTTTTAGTATTTACTTTAGCCGTGTAAATTATCGCGATACGATAAGTCTAGCAACCCGCACTAGTCCAGCGTGGTGGAGTAGGGTTCAAATCTCTGTGAATCGCAAAGGAGACTCCTGTCCAGCAATAGAAATATAAATAATTTATTTGCACCATATTCCAGACATACAAAAACACTTACGGCCTTATTCATACACAGATTATAAACCTATTTTAGCTATCGAATATTTTGCCCCTTTCGAACGAATTTAGAATTCAGTTTGAGTTAAGAAGGCATTCTTTAACTAAAATAGGTTTTAAATCTGTGTATGAATAAGGCCGTTAAAATATATCGTATGATATTAACTTTAGAAAAGTGATTGAGCTCTGATCAGCAAATAAAGATTTAACTTGTGGTATGGGCATGGCATGGATATGGCCTGTACTTGACTGTACTATGAACCCATAATCTGAGCATTGGACTCCTCTAAAACGTAGATTTCGGTTGACAAGGCTAGGCTAACAATCCACCACGCTGGGGTAGTACCGGGTGGGCGACTTCACATAATGATGATTTTCTTACCTTTTCTTTCACCGTTAAATGTAACATTATCTTTGATTTTTCTGTTTTACGTAGTTCTTAACGTAATAAGGGAAAATTCGATTGCAAACTAAATATCATCGTTCTGCCTCCGAACAAAGGAAATATGTCAATAGAAATTCCACACAATTCCAAATATTTGACCAGCTCCGTGGAAATGAATATTTAATTTGAATTCTCGCGTAGTTCTGCGGTTCTCAATAATCGTTTACCGATTAATGAGTGTTTTAATATTAATATTTGTTTTTTATTAATAATAATTCTCAGTGGAATGCTAAGCATTTCTTTGTAATTCATAGTGTTGTTTGGTTTTCTACTGTCCATGAGCGGTCGTATCGCTTACCATCAGGCGAATGGCATGCATTAAGAAAAATGAATTCAAAACAGCTGATTATTGTGACAAGAGTTATTGCTGTAACTTTTATAAAAACTTTAAACATGTTTAAAATATCCATTCAGGTTTCGGCTTTAAAGATCGCAACCCAGAATGATTTAAAAGGGAAGATTTATCCACACAGTTAACAAGCGACTAAGTGTAATGTTTTACGCGCAACTTTTGGGCACGGTGATTAATATTCCGCTGACGCCGCTATCATTCAGCTTTATCACAATCATTTGCATATTTCATTGAAGTTTAATGAAAAATGAGGGTAGACGGGAATTATGAAACGGCCGCACAAACTTATCACAAGTATTGTTTGAGAACTCGTTCCGACAGCCGAATAATTTAAACTTTCAACGAAACAAAAAACAATTAAATAACACTGACGGCAAAATAAATACACCAAGCAAGTATAAACACACGGACTTACTTTATAATATGACCGATGATGAAAACTCAATCCGCGTCAGTCAAATCTTCAGTTTGCGTAAATCACAGAATATTCAACACAAATACCGAGCGATGCAATTAATAAACGTCACACGATAACATAACATATACAATGGTCGTACTGAAGACGAATATATAAATTAATGAAAATTCCACGCCGAGCGAAATAAAAAAAAACGTAACGTAAATTTTCGCGGGAAACGGCGAGCGCGCGACAACGTACCACCTACGCAGCGGTCCGAGCACGACTGATCCGAGCGGCCGGCACACCGACGGGATCACCTGCAATGCGTGCGCTGATTGGATAAGGACAACAGCATACACAACGCCACAAGCGCGACAGAGAAGGCTACACATACACGTGCTCACCCACCTTGGGGGTGAAGCAGTCTTCAGGAAAAGGGCGCGTTACAAAGCTGGGAATAAATGGCTATACATTTTGCATTATGAAAACAGGGGACAATGCTACGTCCTTTGTTGGATAGGGAAACTCGACGCGATGTTCCGGCCCTATCTTATTTCGCTAATGAACCGCGCCCTTGTGACACTAATGTGACAGTGGGACTCTTTTGTTACCAGACGCGGCGTACATAAATCATACTATGCAGCTTTTCAGTTGATTAAAAAGTATCACGGCGGGGAAGTGAAATTTCGCAAGTTAAAAAACATTGGCTTAATGATAACTAATGATTCTTTATCTGCGAAGTTGTGAAGTTAATTTGCGCAATTCTAGAGAGTTCGTCTTGGTATTGGGTGTGTTTAAGGAGCAGTTTTGTATGAAAATATTAATATTTGATATAGAAAACTGTTCGGGACCGAGGCGGGGCACTCGAGAATTTGATAGGTGCCGGGGAAGTGAGTTTGACGTACAATATTAAATGTAGTTAAAGATACGATGCTGCAGTATCTTCGCCAATATCGTTACAGAGGCGAAGCTTCGATATATCTTATATTTCTAAAGTAAGGTAGCATGTTGCTTCTAGTGAGAATTTTTTTATTAACACAAAGTGATTGCACAGCACGTTTTCAGTGCTTCCCAAATAGAATATTGACGAGCGAGAAATAATCTCTGTCAGCTGCTAAAATTTTGCTGGCCTGCTCGTAACCGGGTGTATATTGTACACAGGCTGATCCAAGACGCGATTACAGTTTGTAAGTCAGTAAGACGATTTCTATTTTAATATAGTTTTAACGCTGATCTTATCAATACTTAACTAATATCCGTTATTTAGATTACGTTTATCTTTAATTTCATGTATACAAATGTGAATTATTTGGCAATTAATTTCTTGTACATTATTATCTCTTTTATGAAAATGAGAGTACCTACAAGTTTTTACAAAACTGATTCATTCGCAACATGAAACGAACTCGCGACCTTTCGTTTCAAAGCAGGGTTTATCGCATATTCTGCGATATAAATTGTTCATAGTAATATTTTATTTTTTACCATGACGAATTTGACTATTTCTAAGCAGTAACTCTTAAAATAAAAAAAATATAGCTTCATAAAACAATGTTAAACATAAAATTTTGATGTTAAAATTTAATGGTGTCATTTTAAAACTAATAAACTAAAGTCTGTGGCAGAGACAATTATTTTATTTTAAGATTTAATAGCATTTGAATTGTCTGCAAAATCTCATAGTTTACACGAATTACACTGTTGCTACCTTCTCTGACTTCCAAGAAACTCAGTGTATTAAAAGTTCACAAAGTTATGACTAAGTATTTTATTCCCAAAGACCGGCATGGGTCCTAAGATTCTGAATTATTCTAGGTGTAGGCATTGACTTATATTCTACCGATAGACGAGACACGTCAAAGAAATATAGTGCCCCCGTATTTTAAAAGCACACTGCAATATTACATCATTTACCTGGTATTTTATTAAAATATTGTAACTTCAGACGATTTGTTTTCGCTTTGACGGCGAAACATTCATTTATTACTTTTAAACGTATGCGATAAGGCGTACTGCACTGTCACTGTCACGAATCAAACTGATTCATGTGCGGTGCATGCACCGCAAGTAGGTGGGACACATTTTTTGTACTGAATATCTTATCTAATGTAACATTTATATCGATGGGTGTAGGTATATACGGATGACGGTGATCATATCCGGCAGGGGCTTCATTGAAAAATAAATACACCCAACAGTCACATACATAGTCCTGACACTAAAATCTTGTGTCGCGGGTATCAGGAACTACGAGAGACTTTTCAGTTTCACAAACAATCAGACCCTACACAAATAACGTGGATCACGCAAACATTAATTTCGGTACGGAGATCGAACCCGCGGCTTCTCCTTTTACAGCCGGCGTCTAACCAACTTCGCCACGGAGGCTGTCTAAACATCGATTAGTATAGGTATAAGAAAATATGCTGAAAATTTTAGTACATTAAAATAAAAAAAAAATACTGATTTTATCGCGGGTTAAGTTTTATTTTTACATTTTTTAACTTTTTGATTACTTTACAGCTTTCGTAGTCACGTGGCAGAATTTTGACACACATCGACCACTTTTAAAAGACAACTTGATGACTAATAAATTATAATTCATACTGTCTGTTGATTAGAATCAGATTAAATAATATTAGTTCCTAATAAAATATTCATCCGTCAGAGCATAATTGCTACACTAACTAGAAGCTTGTACCTCGCCCGACACCATTGCTATGCACTCTAATTAAATCATTATTCAGGGTTTGCACTTTGCCTCGTCAAACAACCGCGTTCTGATTTAATTGTAGCCAAATACAAATTTGAATAATATGTGCGAGCATCAAACGCATGCCTGCTCTCGTAAATGCATTTCTATGACGCAAATTAGTGTGTTTTGTATACGGGTAATGTTATTTTCACTCTGCCTCTACAAAGTATAAATTTTGGCCTTTTGTGGAATTGTTTTCATATATCTATGACTTCCCGTTGGTCAAATGTCGACCTATTTGGAATTTTTGTTAACTACAAGCGAACCGTGTTAGCCCAATTAAAACGTCATTCTGAAAAAATGAAATCGAACTAAAAGAGCCTTAATTACTTAGATAAAGATTTTTTTCTTTTATGAAACCATTCATTTTTCCTTGCATACTTACCCAAAAAGAAGTTTGAGAAAAACTAAAGCGAATAATAAAATAGTTTCGTAAACCTTTAACCTCTATAGACTTCCTTCCCGCTATTTATAACACACAAGTATTTGTAACTAACTTTGATAGTGGAGTGATCGATCGTAATACCAACAAGCCAAAATTATTCTCAAAAGACTACCAACTATATGTTCCCAAGGAAGGCCGTATATCAATTCCCGTTGGAATCGTATACCACAACAACACAAAATTATTTTGGTAGCAGTAATAATTTACCTGTTAATAGACCACTATGGTAAGGCTTTTATTTTGAATTCTGCCTGGTTATATCTCATAACTATGAGCTCTTTAATAATATGTCAGGTAAAATCCTGAGATTATCGTCTCTCCCTGAGCGACACTTAACATCGTCATCTCAGTGACGAGCGTGGTGCAATGCCGTGAATTTATTTATAATTAATAAGATATGAGCGGTGTTGCGTCTGTTTATGAGCAAGTGTGACGTTTACCATAAAGCGAACGACCCACTCGTGTCGTAATTTTTTCCAATGAAAAATATGCCTATACTATAACACCGTGCCATCAGTAAAAAAATACTATTTAAAACATTCAATTCCCACAGCTGAAATCCAACAGGTAATATTGCACAACATTAGGTACACAAGTTCATGACGTCACGCTCAAAAATGCTAGGCAGTTAAAAAAATAGAATTTACGAACACGGAACAAAAGACAAATGAGTGACACATTAATTACATTCGCCTACTAATATTGTTTCCGTTGCGGCGTCTGTGCGTTGCTATTTCGGGAGCTAACCCGATCGTGCAACCCGTCGGGGCTACACTATAGCTATAATTATGCTCAGTTTTTAGAATGGTGATTTTTTATCGGGTATCGGATGTGGGCTAATAACCAATGTGAATGATGATCGTTGACTAATAATATTTATAATATCATGAGGATTATAATATTATTTTCATATTTTCAGCATCTACGAAGCTCTATTTGGCCATCGTCAAAATATTACAAATTTAATGATGAACTGATGATGGAAAATATTTTGACATTATTCATACAGAGAAGGAATCACTGATTTAGGACGTTTCAGTAACAGCCGTAACTCATGGTATTTCCGCCGCAGCGCCAGTATTTTAGTATTGTAGGATGGATTTTTTTTTTTTTTTTTTTTTTTATTGCCGTATAGGCAGACGAGCTAGCGGCCCGCCTGATGGTAAGCGGCTACCGCTGCCCATAGACCTTTGCAATGCCAGGGGTCCAGCACAACAAAGTCGCTGCCTACCTTAAGGATAGTACTCTCTTTAAGCCTCGTTTGAAGAAGGACAGGTCATAGCGCTCAGGAAACACCGATGCAGGGAGTTCATTCCAGAGCTTGCACGTACGTGGTAAGAAAGAACGCTGGAAACGTACCGTTCGGGAGCGGTACGCTTCCAGGTGGTAGGGATGAACTCTGCTGCGGTGACTTCTAAAATATATACATTATTATGTATTTGAGTGACACCTAATTAATTTACAAGCCATGCAATCCGCTTTGCGCATTATGGCCGATCTTAATCTTATATCTAATGACAAAAATCAACAAAAAAAATATAATCTAAACTGTTCAATATTTTACAATAACATGGCGAAATATCGAAACCGAATGATAAAATAAAAATAAATTAATTTAGTATTTAGAGCACGTGGAAACGAGTGGCTTCGGCCAATAAATGAACGAAAAATCTGGAAAAAAAACAACGCCAAATCCATTCTAGAAAAATTGTACCGTTATGAAAATACTATTTAATAAAACTATTCTGCGAAACATTCCAGTTTTTATATTGTTCTCAGTTTTCAGAACTGTTGAACGAGAGGTCGTGACCAATGTATTTTATTTGTAGGAACCGAAAGTCCTCTATATTTATTTAATATACTTTGTTGCACAACAATAATAGAGAAAAATGTAGGTACACAATAAAATACTTAAACCTACATTTACTGGTGGTGGGTCGCTCATATGTGAGAGGTTGCCTGGGTAGGTACCACCGTAATGTCTATTTCTCCCGCCTAAGAGCAGTTTAAATGAAGGTTCCGGTTCCGGTTTGAAGGATATTGTAGCCAGAGTAACTACTGGACATAATGAGACTTAACATCTTATATCTCAGAATGGCGAGCGCAGTGGAATGCCCAAGCATTACCTTCTAATTCATGGTGTTGTTTGGTTTTGCTACTGTCCATGAGCTGTCGTATCGCTTACCATCTGTCCCTTCGATATAGTTTTCATTTATTTTATTTAAATTCTCATTACTAATTTCCAGTATTTTATCAAAGGCTAACTGTAAACCACATCGCTTCAGTAAAAACACGCAAACACGACACTGTGGATTCCACTGTCGAGTCTGATGAGGCGGCGGTGATTTCGCGGTTAGAGCAGTCCACGTCGCTTTGATGTAGAAAGGACTAATTTTCATTTGTTATAATAGAATTTAAATGTTTTTCGTTAGTTCTTGTTAATACACGATTTTTCAATGGAGATCAAAGGCTAATGGCTTGATGGAAAGTTTTCTGATTTGACAAAGTGACTATTGAGCACCTAATGGCAAATTCTGTCATGCAATGACAGCCTCCGTAGCGCACTTGGTTAGACACAGGCTGTGAAACAAGAGGCCGCGGGTTTGATCACCGCACCGAAACAAATATTTGTGTGATCCACAGGTATTTGTTTCGGGTCTGGGTGTTTGTGAGACCGAAAACTCTCTCGTAGTTCCTGATACCCACGACACAAGACTCGATCTTAGTGTGGGGTCAGGACTATGTATGTGACTGTTGGGTGTATTGTATTTATTTATTCAGTACCGTGAGGTAGGTACCAATCGGCGACAGACTTAAATTTCTCGCCATTTGACGTAAATGCTTCTGCACGCCATGCTTATTTGTAGCAAAGAAGCTGGTGTAAAGCCATTACTATGAGCACATTCAACACAACCTTAGGTTCGAATTATGTAGATAGAGATAGTTCGGTTAGATAGCTTGAGAATTCAGCTAGAGTTGTTAATGGCAAGGTTTAAAAAGAAAACTAAATCATTTGTATCTGTATCAGCCCATACACGTCCCACTGCCACCCATTGAGAGGGGATAGGCCATAGTCCACCACGCTAGCCTAGTGCGGGTTGGCGGACTTTACATACCATAGAAATTATTAGAAATCGCTATGCCATGCAGGTTTCCTCACGATGTTTTCCTTCACCGTTATAGTGCGTGGTGATTGACTATCAGTACACACATAACTCCGAAAAGCTGTGCCCTGGGATTTTAACCTGCGACCACGGTGAACATATCTGGTATCTACAAATACCTTACAAACAGTAAATAAGTCACGTTAATACGCCACTCAAGAATTCTTTTAGTTCTATTTCTATAGATTTCAATTGATTACTTCCGACGCCGTTCTAAAATGAAGTTTTAAATAATTACTCGGCGCAAGGGTCAAGGTGAAGGTCGCGCGCGGCTTGTGCCATCTCCGGCATTACCGGCAAGGACGCGGATTAATATTTACCCAAAATTACAATTTACATATTATAATTACATACAAATTTAATACCATAAAACTTTTTTTATGAAATGGGCGAAGTACATTTAAACACTTTGAACTAAATGATGACTCATTTGGCAGGCTTCGAGGAGTAAGTTGAGAGTGTGCTATAAAACCAGAAGCTGAGGATACCATTCTTTCCGTTGCCGTTCTTCTCTAGTGAAAACCGCTTTCCGAACTGGGTGGTAGTTCAAAACTTGAATGAATCTAAATAATGTTGAACATTTTATTGGATTCAATAAATTTTTATGTATTTTAATTCCTGCATTGAAACAAAATAGGCTTGAGCCATACACAAATTTGTTTCGGGTCCAAGTGACGTAACACAGAAAAGCCTAAAAGTTTTGTATTCCCACGTCACAAAACCTTAGTCTGTGTGGCAAAGACTGAGGGCGTAACTATTGGGTGTATTGTTTTATTTAAGCTTTAAAAAGCCACATAATTGAGTCAGCGAAAGATAATTATTTACTGACAATAACTCTGTATTTAATTTCAATAACTATCTGATGCAGGAATGAGCCAGAACTTAAAGCAATTAACCCGAACATTTCAGGTATATATCAAATAAATATTATTCGAGCAGGGTTATAATTTTCTTGGCATGCAATTTCATTTGGGGTGTAATTTCCAGCCTACAAACGGTGTATTCCGCACTATTAACTTTGGCTAAATGGGTCACGGAATATCATATTACCGCTACAAATGTTTCGATGTTTATTTTCCGAATTCCTACACTTGGATATTATTTTATATTATAAAAGTATTATGGATTAATAGTTTGATACGTGTGTCTTTTGTCGTTGTTCGTATCGTACTACTCAAAGCGCAAGTCTTGCCATAAATGTTGCATTTCGCTGCACCTATAGTCGCTTTGTCATTCCATTTGTGCATTCAATATTTACACATTCCAATTTCATAATATAGATACTTGTCTGGGCTTGCGATCCTGCAGTATTCAGATAGAAAACATAATTTTAGTTCAAGTGAGCATAGAATCTGAGGCTTTTCATTCCACACCCATCAAGAAACCAAACATACTGATAATTTTGAGCAAAATTTTAGTGGCAAAGATGCTGGTGACCACCAACATCGCCAATTCTCATTCTACATACATACATAAACTCACGCCTTTATCCCAGAAGGGATAGGCAGAGGTGTCACCAGGACACCCACATTTAGCCTTGTATGTTCCGTCCCATGATTTAGTAAACATACTCCAGATATTGCCGCTGGGCTGTCACGATTTTACGCTAATAATTTTTCTGGATGAGGGAAGATACGTATAATTGTTCTTGGTAGTAGCAAACAGAATAGTTGGCTGTTCTCCTGTTCTACGAAACGCTGAGCTAAATACACATTGGATGCAAATCCTTGTAGCGAGAAGTAATTTGTCGGTATGTTTGAAATTATGTTATAGGAATATTGTTTAACAATTCTGTTATTTTTTATTCATATGTCAGGGTACTAAATATTTTGGTACGTATATGAGATGATAAAATGTTTGCAATTATCTAAAAAATATTAATTTATTTCTTGATTGTAACGAGTAAAACGTTTTTTGTTACGTATACTCTGATATTTATTACATGAATGGAATTGAAATTTCAGTAGCACTATACATTTTAGGGAACGCATAATGTACTGCGTCAAATTATTATCATTAATCTCAGTCAATTAACTTAAGCAAAGCAGGAAAACGGCAATACACGGTGCGAAAAATTACCCGCAACCGATCGAAAAAATGTGGCGTGGATTAATACTAGAATTATGCTAATGTCGACCTACTCGTTCGAGGCCGGAAGTGCGACGGCGGAATTCACCCCGTGTGCCGCCACAATTTCGACTGTTTTCGTCCGCGTATGGACGTTATGCGGATTCGAACCGGTGACGGGTGATTTGTTATGTGCCGTTACGATGGAGTATGCACGGCGTGGTTGCGTGTTGATGGGCTTAGTTGTACAATTTAATGATGCAATATAGAGGTGGTAAATAAATATAAACAACGGTCTCACTTAATCAAAAGTAGTTTCTACCCCTTTAAATTCAGAATCTAGCTGATAATTTCCAGCAACATTACAACCAGTATATCTCATAAAATGAATATCGCTGCGGGAATGAAACCCACAATTTCGCAGCTCATAACCGACATCTTGACAAATAAACCTCAACTTCGATAAGCCAGATGTGTGTACACTGGCGTCGAACCCACGACCAATTCTTCCTCTTGCATTATCACAGACTTCCGAACAATAAGCAATTTATCAAATAATATAGCGCAACCTTACCAACAGAACAATAAACGAATAACAATAATTACTTCCTGCGGTACTAACAACGCTTTCATTAGATGCTCTCGGTTTCCGAGGGTTTAACAATGCAAGGCCGCCGCTTGAGGTCTTCTAATTGCTGGAAAATTAAGAACCGCACTCAATGCGGTGTTACCGCCGACTCCGCATTTAAACTGGAAATCGGTATTTAGGTTGATCGCAGTCTCAATGGTAAAGTTTGTTTATTGTAATCATTGAGACTTTATACGAGAGACAATAAGGGATTAACCATCACTCATATTTTGAACCGAATGCAATTTTTAGACAAATACAGGGTATATCAAGACCGCGACCGAAAACGAAGCCAGGTGGTAGATTTAGCGGCTACAGACACAATGCAACTAAAAATTTTGCAAAATAAGCAACGGATTTTTTTTTACAATTTTTAAAAAATCATCGTTTTTGAGGGGTAAATACCTAGTTTTTGCAAAAATAGTAATTTAAACCCTTACATACCATTGCGTGTTTAAAAATTAAGCGATGTACGTAATTATTTTAGAAAAACGATGGTTAATCACTCAAATACGACGTTATGTAAAAAATAACAAAAAAAAAATTGACGATTTTTTTTTGTAAAATTTTTACTTGCATTGTGTTTGATATCACTAATACTACCTCCTGCCTTCGTTTTCGGTCGCGGTCTTGATATACCCTGTATAAAGCGAGTTATTTCGACAGGGAAACCGGCGTTAATTTACTTTCCTAGCGATGTATTAAAATAAGAAGCATTTATTAATATTTCCGAGGGGCTTGGCGCCCGGAGAGCTTACAAGGTTTTAAGTTGCGGGTTTCAATTCCGGTGCTCGGTAATTATTTTACGAAATGTTTGTGCAAACTTTTTGAGTTACGTAAATGCGAAGCGAAATTACGGTTTTGTTGTCTATATCTATATCAGCCCATATACGTCCCACTGCAGGGCACGGGCTTACTCCTACAATCGAGAGAATCGATTGAGAGTGGTTAGGCCATATAGTCCACCACGCTGGCCTAGTGCGGGTTGGCGGACTTACATACCGTAGAAATTCTTTAAAATCGCTACGGTATGCAGGTTTCCTCACGATGTTTTCCTTCACCGTTGAAGTGCGTGGTGATTGACTATCAATACACACATAACTCCGAAAAGTCAGAGGTGTGCCGTAGGATTTGAACCCGCGACCACCGTGAACATGTAGGCAGCCGCGTCTGGTCCGTTACCAACAGGCCACCACGCACTTTTTTGTTGAATCATTAATAATTTAAAATCAATGCTTTACAGAAATATTTTAGAATTTTATTTTATCATCGTCGTAATATTCAGCCTGCGGCTAATCATTGTTGAATATACGCCTCTATTTGTATATAAGCGGAGTTATTCATAGACAGTTTTAAAACCTATTTTGGCTATCGAATGTTTAGACTTTTTTGCTCTAAATGAATTAAAAAAACGTATTAAGAGACAAAACATACGATAATTAAAATGTGTTTTAAAACTGTCTATGAATAAGACCGCATGTGTCTATAGAAACAGAAACAGGATTATGACCTTTCCATCTCATAAAACAATTGTTATTAACCTTTCATTTATTTAAGGGCAACCTTAACAAGAGTGAGATGACAAGTACCTTGAAACGACGAGAAAGACGGTGAAATTGGACGAAGCGTAAGTAACATAAAGTCAGGATGGAGCAAAGTTGATATCCAGTGTCTGCCTACCCCAATTGAATACAGGCATGACCATACATACAAAATGCATGTACCTATAATTTAATTCGATATTGGGAACTACCGGACATATCTATGGATTAAACTTGCCATAAATATTTGATATGTGAGCACGATAAAAAATATTTATATTGCATACCGATAAGATTCGTCCTGCAGTTGTAAGTTTATAAAACATACAAATTTCACATGCGCAAACACTCAAACACGAAACCAACATCTGTGGTGCATATAATATGCCCATAGTGTTATTACACTATAAAACAAATGTTATTTAATAATAACATTTTTTTCATTGGGATGAATGGCGAGACGAGCTTCGATCCGCCTGATGGTAAGTAATACGACCGCTCATTGACAGTAGAAAAACTACAACACTACAGTGTACTTACATTGCTGTTTGGCGGGAGAAATACATAGCATTGGTACCTACCCAGGCGGCCTCTCACACATGAGAGACCTACCACCAGTAAAATAAGTAGAATAGATTATAACTTGTAAAAATATACAAATTTCATATGCGCAAACACTCATACACAAAACAAACATCTGTGGATCATAAAAGTCCGTAGTGTAATAAATAACTTATTACCCGTGAGATTGTTCACAAACCAAACTTTACTTATCTTCTGACAGGCTCCGTGACGCACTTGTTAACACGCCGGCTGTGAGGCGAGAGGCCGCGGGTTTGATCCATGCACGGAGACAAATGTTTGTGTGTACCACAAATATTTGTTCCGGGTCTGGGTGTTTGTGAGGCCAAAAAGTCTAATAGTTTTTCATACCCATCTTTGTGTGGTGTCAGGAGTATGTACATATGCGACTGTTAAGTGTGTTTATTTACTATCAGTAAATTGCACTGATAAATCCAATCGCGGCAAAACCAACACACATTATCCCACTTATTGAAGTTTGCTATACCGGGTATATCACATTTTAGCGGTTATGGACACTATGCACCTAAAAATTTAGAAAGAAGCGACAGATTATTTTTGCAATTTTTTAAATATCGTGTTTCGGTAGTAAATAACTAGTTCTTGCGAATATAGTAATTCAAACTTCTGCGTACCATTGCGTTTTTAAAAATTAAAAGCAGTAGGATATTATAATTTTAGGAAAACTATGTGTTTTTCACCCAAATACGACGATAACAAAAAAAAAAGTACAAAAAGTAATATGACGTAATTTTTTGTTGCATTGTGTCTGAAGTCACTAATACTACCACCTGGCTTCGTTTTCGGTCGCGGTCTGGATATACCCTGTATATTGGTGGTTGACGTCTAACATAAACAACTTAAGAAAACCTGCATTAAGAGAGTTTTACACGAATAATCTGAAGGAGCAATACAGCATCAGTGATGGAGTAAAGCAGCACTCCTAAAGGAATTGTAAGCTGACGAAATAGTGAAAGCTAATTTTATCATCAATCTTATATTACCATTCAATAAAACAACACTAAAATAAATTAATCTTTGGTCATATAAGTTCAAAGACTCATTCATAAATATAAATTAAACATCCCGCAAAAATGATCTTAAATTAATAGCAATATTGTACAAATAAATTCGTCGGGAGCGAAACGTTTAGGCGGCAAATATTATGTTTTACGACAGATATAAAAACTGATAAAAGCCAATAAAGGCGAGCATTAAACGTAACAAATTTTGAATATAAATCATTCGATATCAAAGGCATTTACAGCCGCCTTATCTTGTTATGTAAAATGTTTAATTTGTGTTGTTTTGTATTGAGGAATATTAGGTGTAATAAACGATATTGATTCAAAATTTCTAATAATTTATATTGGAGACATTATTATTGATTATAACCGATCCCGGGTCGGGCAAAATTATATTGGATTTTTCTATTCATTATCAACCTGGAGTCAGGAATTTGTGCCCTATATGGCGACAGGCCCACTCCCTATCAAATCGTGGTACGGAACATACAAGGCGAAACTAGGGTGTCTCAGTTCTGCCTACTCCTTTTTGGGGTAAAAAGGCGTGAGTTTATGTATGTATAATTTTTAGACTCTTTAAACCTCTTTAAGTTATTATAAAGTATGCTATGCAGAGGTTTAACAGATAATCGTTTTTTTAGTATATTATTAGTTTTGGTATTATGCTTTGAATAATCTTTCGTTTTACAGCTACTGCCTATAACTTTTATCATGTAATATTTTCTTAGGGCGCCCTTTTTAAACAGTCGTAAATTACGTACCTCAAATCATGGATTCTGGTTAATTTTCTATCACAGTAGAAAGCTAATACTGACCTGAAACAAACAAAACAAACACTATATTATACAATTCATAATAAATATTTAACTTCTAGAAAAATATTTTGCTTGGCAAAGTGCATATCCTGTGAATCATGCGTTTCTAGGTTCAATTCCATATGGGTAATGTTACTGAGCAATGGAGTTTTTATTTATAAACACATTATTGCACACATAAAATGAACCAAATAAATACACTTAGAAATCGTGTACAAAAGAAAAAGAAAGAAGTAAAAAAAAGAAAGGAATTGCCATAGCAATCCTGTTACTGATGGCTTTCTTAGGCGTAGTCATGCATCATTTAGTCTAAATTGTATTTATACCAAATAACAAAAACATTAATAATAAAACAACATGATACAAACGAAATAATCACGCTACTGCAAGGATATTGTTTCACTAACTATATTTTCTGTGGCGCATTTCATAAGCGATAGCGTCTTTCAATAAATTAACCCCTAGGTTTTTCTTTAGTCGATTTGATCCCACGACTGGGTGAAGGCTCATGAAACGAGTGAATGTAAAGTCCACAGTTTAGATCCCTACATCGAGATAAAATTACCGGGTATATACTGCGACCGAAAACAAACCCAGATGGTAGTTTTAGTGGTTACACACACAATGCAGCTAAAAACCACGCAAAAAAAAAGCGACAGATTTTTTTAATATTTTTTTAAGTATCATCATATTTGGATGGTACTCGTAAATACCTAGTTTTGTGAAATAGTAATTTAAACCCTTGCGTACCATTACGTCTTTAAAAATAAAAAGATGTACATTAATCTTTTAGTAATGTTATTTACTTATCACCCGAATACGATGATCAGGAAAAAAAAAATAAAAAAAAAGGATGACAATTTTTTATTGCGAAATTTTTAGTTGCATTGTTTTTGAACTCATTAATAATACCCCCTGGCTTCGTTTTCGGTCGCGGTCTTGAGATACCCTGTACATAGATAGATATTGTTAAAATATTTATATATATAGTGCATTAGCTCTGCTATAAGACAGTTTTATCTATAATTTACTCACGTTTTATACTGATAACATTGATTAATTACAAATCCTTATGACCTTGACTTAACAAAACCCAAACATTAAAATATTTATTTCAATGAATACACGTGACTAAACATTGATAAGGAATTTTATAATCACATTGCATTTAATTTGATCTATTTCTAATTTATGAATAGATATTAATAATTTATTATATGATCCAGCCGCTTTGTATTATATACAGTAGTCACCGTAACGACTAAATTTCGTATGTAACCAGCAATACAATTTGGGTTTTTCAGTTTAAATTTTTTTAATTTGCAAGGAAGAAGGATATGTACCTGTGATGGCTATTGGCCTCAATTCCCATCACATATAGACATCAAACTCATTATTGGACTGCAATAACATAATGACGATATAATACAACAAAACCCTAATTGAATCATCCGTCAACTTTTCAATATGCACTTGTAAACAATACCGCAACACCAACATTCATCTATAATTTACTAACTCAGTACTCAATTGGATACACAAGTAAACGAATCGGTAGATTTTACACAATCAATTTCAGTATCTATTAGAGTAAATACCAAATGATAAACAACTGTATTTGTGTTCAATCCACGATTAATGATCGTTTGAAAACGTACGCACCGGATGGTTACAATTTATAGCCATGTTAAAAGAGTTATTATTACAACGGAATATGTATAATTTAAACCATCCCATTTGTACTATGATACTAGCGGATCGGCTCGGATTCGCATGGAAATTGGAAGAATATAATTTTTCACATCACTTTACCCCAAGTTACCATTCGTGACGAACAATTTACTCCACGTATATCTGCGCCAATATAATTCATAGATAAAAATATTTTTCTGACTGATTTTATACTCATTGTTATAATTTAAATAATTTCCTTGTTATAATCATAGACTTTAAGCCATATTATGGTATTTTGATGCATTAATAATCATAATAATTATAAACACAAAGATCTAAAAGTTAAACACAATCATCAATATAATTAATATTCAAAGGCATTCTATATAAAATCGAATAGTACAGCAACAACTTAATAGAGCGACATCTAGCACAACACAGTTAAAACTATTTCTCACTCAGAGGGTATGTCGCTGTTGCAACGCCTCCAGTTCATGTTTCGCGCCGTAGCAGATCCGTCAGACAGTAATTATTAAAGAAGTTCGCCCATAGACGTGGAAGGTAACTGGATTCAATTAAAAGTTGCGCCCGCCCTCGTCTAGTGCCGACTTTTTGTTTGGATTTCGACTTTTTAATACCAAACTTTCATTTAATGCCTTGCGCTAGACATGCAATACGAATGTCGATTAGCATTTTTAAATTAACTTTATTTATTTCTTCATTTTTTCTGTTGATAATTGCTTTTCAAATGCATGACTTGATTAGGGTGTAGGGAGTTAATATTATGTATATTTTAAATGCCTCGCGGCTCTACACATTTAGTTGAATTTATATCTAGCCCATAACAATTGCATAATTTATTGCGGACTAGTGGGTTATATATCAATCAGGGTAATTAACAATTGCTTTGTAAAAAATCACGTCGATGTGTTACTACGATAAACAAACCCACATTCACATTAATTGTAGATTTGCAGCTAGCACGTATTTTATTATTAGCATATTATGCATCCGCGCAGTGCGGAGTGACGTGGGTATAAACCTCAGACATTTACTGGCCGCTCTAAATTCGTACTAAAATTACACCATACACACCGATATATTATATGATTTTTGACTTTTCATACATAAAATTACTTTACAGACCGCATGTGTTTTTAATTTTTGTTCTTTTTCTAGTAACAATATAGACGTGATTTATTAATGTTTGCTTTTGCCGCCTCAACCTTTGCATTAACCACTTGACCCTTAACAACATTGTCCAGATAAGATTTAAACATTAATAGAGCTTTACTAGAACGTAGAACTTCATGCGAACTTTATGTAAAACTTTATGCGTTAACTTAAATTAAAAAAAAAACAAACTTATGTAAGTAAAAATTCACACCAGCAATGATTCCAAGTATTATCTGCTTGAACCAGCAGGAAAGCGAATATTACCATTTTCCAGTACAAAAAATGCACGAAAGCTACATAAATTTAACGACAAAATTATCGAAGCGTAAATGATATCGTTTCCTGCTGAATTACATGTAGCGTAAATACAACTTTAAAGTGAGAGGGGAGATATAAAACACCACATGGTAAAAAGGGACAGGAAATACATATTTTTAAGGCTCCACCGAATCGAGTTATGATAATAAGGGTAAATTTTAATGATAATGCTGTCGTGTTTGTGATTTCAGTGGGGATAACGCGGATAGAAATTGCGGTAAGGGACCTCAGGTTAGTCGGGAAAAACTTAAATTTGGTTTTCCAGTACTGATTTCCTGAAGTAGTTTTGATTTTTGAAACTGAACACTATAAATGCTTAAGCAATGACTTATGAGATGAATTAAGAATTTTAAGTGTTTTTATATGTACCTACAATAGGTCCGGCAAACGGGTAAACAGGTCAGCTGATCGTAAATGATCACTGCCGCCCATGAACATTCACGCTTGGATCATAGAGGCCGATGAAATTGGGAGGTGAGCGGGAAGGAAAAAGGATGGTAAGACGAAAGAGGTATTGGGCATCAGGCAATCTCACTCATTGAACGAAACGATCTCCTGTGAGACAGTGGCACTGCCCTGGAAAAGCCTGTCCATTCTTGCTGAGTCATGAATTACAATAGTGTGGCTCTACCCCTTCGAAAAAAATACAAGCGAAAGACTCGTCTAAACGCATAGCATTTGCGATTTCTATCCGTTTCCGAACGAAATATTATGCTATTAATTTTGAAGCTATGTATTTGAGCTACCACAACTTGTTAGTGACACTACCTCACAGATATTTTTTTTTATGCCTCGATTTCATTACGCCCTATATTCCATAATAAAAGTTAATTTTAATTCTCTACCTGATATAAAAGGCACGTCACAATTATAATATATTTTACACGTATATAGCTTTCAACAAAGCGAAGAACAAAAGATTTTCAGGCGAACACCTATACCTGGGGAGATCACGGGCTGAAATATTTTCGTCCGGCATTGTCCGTCGTCGCATTAATCATGCGAGAGGCGAGTGACTTGAACCGAACTTAGAAGATGGAGAATTTTGTTGTACTCTTGAACTGTGTCTGTGCAGTGGCTTTAAAGCTTAAGATCCTCTGTAAGATCACATTATTCGTGTCAGTTAGGGTTGCAAGTAACCGAATGACTACCGACCGGTTTCCGTATCCTATCTATCTTTAACAAGAGGGTAAAATAGCTACTATTATTATACAGCGTATATCAAGACCGCGACCGAAAACGAAGCCAGGTGATAGCATTAGTGACTTCAGACACAATGCAAATAAAAATTTCTCAAAAAAAATCGGCAACTTTTTTTTTGTAATTTTTTACTTATCGTCGTATTTGGGTGATAAATACATAGTTTTCCTAAAATAATGATGCAGACCTCTTTATTTCTAAATACTCAATGGTAGGTAAGCGTTTAAATTATTATTTTCGCAATAACTAGGTATTTACCACCCAAAAAAGATGATTTTAAAAAATTCTAAAAAATAATCTGTCGCTGTTTTGGTGAAATTTTTATTTGCATCGAGTCTGTAACCACTAAAACTACCACCTGGCTTCGTTTTCGGTCGCGGTCTTGAGATACCCTGTATTGATACGATTCCATACTTCAATAAACTAAGATAAACATATACCTTTATGTTGCCTAGCTATTTATACATATATGCGCCATATCTATATATCTATATCTTTGTTAACTGAAACACAAAATGCATCGAAATATCTGTTGAAATCTCTTGTTAAAGTTAGATAGATTATAGAAACCGGCCGTAAATGGACGTGGTAAATCTGCACAAAGCGAGTAGTCTTTAGTAATGGCTAATAATACATAGGACCATATTATTGTTTTCAGTTCTTATCATCTACCGTTAGTCTTAACTCATAAGTCTTTTTATATTATTTTTATTTTTAGCAAGAAGCATGGAAGTAAACCCCGAAAATGATGGCGTGCCGACCTCTACCAATTTAACATAATTTGGGGGATAAAAGGAACAAATACGAACCAGTGGAAGGAATTAAGGGAGACTTTTGCCCAATGTGACCTTTTTCTCTGTAGTGGCACATCATAGGTTGAAGATATATAAGCAGTTACAACCAAACCAAGCATACAGAATGTATCTATATTCTACATACTCATCTTTGCAACATCTTCTGTTCGTCACAAGTCAGTCGCCCAACGTCTCGTTTTATTACCCGCTGGCAGAACATAAATTGTGCATAACGTCTGTTTGTACGTAACGGCACAATGTTCATGTATCGCCTGGATGAGAAATTAATCTTATTTCCACATAGCAACGTGGGCAGCGGCTGTGTGATCTTCGGGTGTGAGGTCCATTTACTGTGGATGTGGATTGTATGATATGACATGCTTTATGAAATCTGGTATGATAGGTATCAGTACATACATACATACATAGACTCACGCCTTTATCCCCGAGGGGTAGGCAGAGGCGCCACCAGGACACCCACATGTCGCCTTGTATGTTCCGTCCCACGATGTGATAGGGGGCGAAGGGACTGGTAATGAATAGAAAAATCCAATATCACTTTGCCCGACCCTGGACTCGAACCCGAGACCTCAGCTTTGTAACCGTACCGTAATACAACTATGCCACCGAGGCAGTGGTATCAGTATAAAGAGAATATGAAAATTGTGTGGGGAGAAATGGCGTTAGTTTTAGTTTTGATCAGTTGGGGAAGGTTCATGCCCCTATATATGTGAGAAAGTTTGACCGCCTTCTCCTCATTCCTATCTTTAAATAATATGTCCTGACCCCGCATTAAGATCGAGTCTTGTGTCGTGGGTATCAGGAACTACGAGAGACTTTTCGGTCTCACTAACACTTAGACCAGAAACAAATACCTGTGGTTCACAAAAATATTTGTTTCGGTGCAGGGATCGAACTATATGACCTACACCACGTTCAGACTCAAGTATATTGCTAAAGCACTTCTGTTGTTTTCATAGCACGTTCCTGTTAACAAAAATCTTATCTTATCAGTAAAATATAACCAAAAAGGAGAGAATTTAAAATTCCCTGCCGTCTAAGAATACGTAAGTTATAAAAGTACACAATGTTCTCTTTCGTCCCGAAGGGCAGCCGGATTCCGTAGTTCATCAAACGACTGAACTCGGTAATTTACAAAATGCGGAATTTTGCCTTCTTTGTTACGGGGCACTGTAAGAGAATAATTAACCAATATTTTTTTTCCAATCGGCAGTTAAACGAAAGGCCGAATTTACATTTTATGACCCTAATAGTGTTTCTCCAAATGACATACCTACTAATTGTATGCCTGCGTAATTCGTATTATATTTCTTAAATATAGAAACGGTTTTCCTTACTTCGATTTTTCACTAAAGACCAATAAAATCCAACCAACACCCAACCAACTTAGGTTGGGTTTTATTGGCTGCTTAATATTCATGCGGTTTTAAAAATAGGCTCCAAATGTATTAGATTGAACATGATTAAATATGAGAATATCTATGGACACCCGATAGTTATTACGACTCCTAACTCTTCTATTCTCTTTTTTTTACATACATACATACATAAACTCACGCCTTTATCCCCGAAGGGGTAGGCAGAGGCGCCACCAGGACACCCACATTTCGCCTTGTATGTTCCGTCCCATGATGTGATAGGGGGCGAGCCTATCGCCATATCGGGCACAAATTCCTGACTCCGGGCTGATAATGAATAGAAAAATCCAATACCACTTTGCCCGATCCGGGACTCGAACCCAAGACCTCAGCTTTGTAGCCGTACCGTAATACAACTACGCCACCGAGGCGGTTTTTTTTTTTTCATTGCGATGAATGGCGTGACTAGCATGCCATTCGCCTGATCGTAAGCGATACGACCGCTCATGGACAGTAGAAAACCAAACAACACCACGAATTACAAATTATCTAATTTCTCATGGATTAGCAACGGTTCTATGATTCTCCAGATGTGTTTATTGATGGACGGTGATCAAAGTCAACAGCAAAAGTAACTCTTGCTTGTTTTTTATATTATAGCTATAAAAATGACACATGTCACCACTTAGAAATGAAATTCGGAAGATGAATCTTTAACAGTTAAACGTAATTGGAAGAAAATGTTCTTAAATGCCCCGTGTATAAATAGGCCGGAGCTTTATGAATAATTGCCGACGACACAGTATACGTCAAAACAGTGATTTAACATCTCATAATATTTACATTTGCCGCGTACGGTCGCAGTCGGTTATTGTAATCGCCGATCATTTTGTTTATAATACAACACACGTTCGTATGAAATCAGAGCGGGCGATGTTTGTTGATTTACTCTGAGTATTTACACTGTTGAGTCATAATCAAATAATTGGAAAGTATATTTATGTGGGAGAAGATGTTAATTAATTGCAGGGAGGTTATTGTGGTCATCAGTAGCTTCTCGAATGAGAGGTCCTCTTGATAGGTGATAACGCTTTTTTCAGCTAAGCAGGAGGTACAAGATAAATACAGTCAAAACTAGCCATATCATGGCTCTATCATTATTTGTCACTTCTGTAATTTTTGACCCATATTACGCTATCATAGACTTCTCAAAATCTTCTCAAACTTCAACTCAGACTTCTCAAAAAATAGTATTTTTGAGGTTCAGTTTTTTGACAGCCTTACAAGAATCCAGAATGATTACCTTCGTATCTGAGTTATACATGTCAAAGCTCCGAGTTGTCCGTAGCCGAGAGCTGCGGAAACAACTCCCTTACTTTCTAATACAAGCATTCCCCACGCAAACAAAGTTGCTCGCATAAACCACCGGGATTTTTGTAAAAATAAACGATATTCTGTATACTTTTGCTCTGTAACCATTTGCATTAAGAGATTGGTAGCTACGTTTGCTGCATGTATATTTCAACTCTTTGACTTTCGGACTAATGCATTTTGTTCCGTTCGCTTTGTCTTGTTATGCATCAAAGAGTTTTGTGCAAAGAGGCTGTTTACCTAATTGAGGTTTCATCATGAAGGAGTTATAGAAAAGTTTGTGGATTTCCATTTGTTTTCAAACTTTTTTATTACGTGGAAAAGGATCGTATCAAAACGCTCACAGAAATCTTAAGAAAGTACATTTACATAACTAACATGATCTTTAATCAAATCTGAAGCCTGAACCAAACATTTGTCCAATACTTGGGTGTTGTGGGACCAACTATTTTATAGTTTGTGATGTGGGATTTTCTGTATATGTAATGGAGTAATGTATTTATTTATAGGAGTTTAATGGCCGTAGTTCCTGAAAACTGGCGTGTAAACAAATGCTTTTGATGTAAACCCGTGCAAGTCAGCTTGATGGGCATAATACATAAATTTAGGAAACGCATATTTTAAAACATTTCTGTCTGACTATTAAAAATTCCATCATGGCTAGGCGATGAAAAAAGTAAGTGTGTGGTAAAGAATAAAAAATGGCCCAGCTTTTATTCTCCGCGGTGTGGATTATGTACAATTTGTGTTTGGGGAAACCAGTTTTTTCCGGTTTTCCCTATTCCTAATACTGATGTAGAATACTCACGTGTTAACAAACGGTTTTCCTTAAATATTTATGTCATTTCACCCAGCTTCAGAGTATTCTTACCAAGCTACTCCTAAGTAGCCACTGCTGGCGCCAAATGCTTACCATCACGTCACCAGTTCGCTCTTTAATCTTTCATCCCAAAAAAGTATTCGAGGCGAACGAACTCCATTCATTAAGACACGTAATATTTTCGAAAGAGTCAAAATGTTCCCAATATAGCGAGCAAACTTTTCAACTCCGACCAATGGCCGGTCAGTCAAACGCTCTCCAATTTCAAAGCCTAGGGAAAAGTTGCAAAAAGCCGGGCTTTTTGTTGGTTATTGGCGATTTCATGGATTTTTTCCAGGGCAGACGCCGAGCGGTCCCGCAGAGCCGAGCTAGCGTGAAAACCTATTGTCTCTTTCAATGCATTCGTCAGGGTTCGAATGCCGTTAGAGATTAATGAGTTTTGTGAAAATTGCACACAGTTTTTCTAAATATGCAGTCTTTTGTAATGGTGAGTACTGCAGGGTGTGTATTATCTATTGGATAAAAATAATATAAATATGTTTATTTTAGTGTAATGAATCTTACGAAGGATACAGGGTTTTTTATCAGCAATTTTTCCTGTTCAAGTCAGAGTCAAACTTTCTGCTCTTTTATTCCAGATTACAATCTATCCAATTACGCCACTGTGAATACCAAATCCTGTTGCTTTTAATGTACTCATATAACATATCCACCGACCACCAAAAAAATCTATTTCAACCTGTTGAATGTGTCATTTTTTTAAAACCGACCATCGCTCCCAAAACTCTCAGGCAGTAGCGAATTAAAAAAAAAACAATGAAACATAGTGCCAACACACTGTCCCAGATATGATAAAACTTCAAAGTTCAAACTGAACATAACGAGCCGTCACCGAAATCTAGGATACATTGTACTAATCTAAAATTAACTAAACTCCATTGTCTTACG
Source organism: Deilephila elpenor (assembly GCA_949752805.1). Lineage (NCBI taxonomy): Eukaryota > Metazoa > Arthropoda > Insecta > Lepidoptera > Sphingidae > Deilephila > Deilephila elpenor. The sequence continues at coordinate 2,677,480 of OX457098.1, forward strand.
TCCGGCTGTCTGTTTCGTTTCTGTCTGTCTGTTAGACGAGTTGTGAGTGACGCGTCGCGTACGTCTTTTAATGTGGATTCCGTTGATTGTTGGTAGAAGCTATATTTTTGAAGTAGTTGCTATCTGTGTCGCTTTAGATTTAAAAAGTGGCTAATTAGTACTGATAATTGGCATGGAAAAATTACTACTATTACCCTACATAATAGTGAATAAAGTACTTTTTAATTAGAGTGTGGAGAGATGAATGCTGAATGTAAACGAGCTAATCCCGAAACTCACTCCAAATGTTTGGGTAATTATGAAGAACTTTAAACCTTGTATGCGTTGTTCGTTATTCGGTGAATTATAAAAATTCTGCCAGAAACTTAGTTTATCTTTAAGTCTAAACAAATTGATACCCGTAGTATATTGTATTCCAAACCCCACAATATCCAATAACCGATACACTCAATATTTCATATTTATTTCTTTCATTTCTGTATATTTCATCCGGGGTTATTTCCAATCTGTCTGCGTTCGGGAACACTTTGATCAAATATCCAGTTGTATTTCTGTTTATCAATCAAACGGCATCTCGGTGGATTGAATTCAGTCTTCAGAAACTGTATCTTTGTGGATCATCTCCGTTCCAGACTCAATGTGAATGTAGATTTTTTCAATTCCACGTGTTGATTTAAATATGCTACGCTGTTTAGGATATATTAGCTTCGTGTGGATTTCTTTATGCAGGTTGGTGACGTGCGTAACTGTTCTAACGAAAATAACATCAAATTCTAGGATTCAGACCTTGAAACGTATGTCAAATATCTCTAAATTTTTATAACATCTAGATTCAGTCTATTTACTAATGCCCCATTTATACGGGGAGAGTTCCTCGCCTCGAATATACGATTATCGTAAGGTTATAAAAAAGTTGCATCGTGTAAACATTTTCGAACGCGATGATCTTATGGCGGTTATGTCATGTGATAATGGTATACGATTCTGGCCACGAGAAACTCTCCCTGTGTAAATGACGCTTAACTCTAGGTTATTACTGATATCAATCAATGCTCATATCATCTGGAAAACTACCAGTGCATTGACCTTTGAGAATAGTGACTATAATGCTGATATGTACTGTCCGATAACTGAATTTTGTTGTGAATAGAAGTTAACTCCCTATCGCATCGTGGGTAGTAATAGACGCAGCGATGGGTAGGTGGTACTAGTCACTAGCAGCCTCTTTGCCTATCCCATTGGAGATAAAGGCGTGAGCGTAGGTATGTTTGTAGTACGCCTTTGTTATTGAATAAAACCATAAATCCCCTAACTCGTGATAGTACTCATCCGAAAGAAAAAACTCAAAGCCGCAATTCGCGTACGTCACGTATTCCCACGTGATATATACGGGCACGATACGTTAGCGTGATGCGAACGTGTACGTCACGTGAGGAGAAAACGCACTGTTCTGGATGTGGGCCATCGGCGGCGGCAACAAAAAATCTTTTTAAAACATCATAAATCAGCGGCGCGGCCGGCGGGCTGTGACGTCGCCTCTCCATTCAGCGGCCCGAGCGGGTACTATGCGTTCTCGAAAGAGGAAAAAGTAAAAAATATTTTTGATATATTCATAATATGTTCCAGGAATCAGGATTAAGATTGATTGTAGTCACGTCAGTTTCAATATAAAAAATATTAATAAATGGGTAGGAAATTCCAATGTAGCAAATTATTACTTTCCAATTTAAACATTCAAAAATTCTGCATTGGAGTAGGTATATTTAATGTGATGTATTTTAAATATCACCAAGTCATGAAAATTGTGGATTATATAATTTAACATAATATATTTATGATAATTACTCTAAAAAGGTTCTTTTTGTCGCATAAGTTCGTCAAAAGAGCAAACGGCTCATTTGGTAAAATATATGAAATAATATGAACGTAGCTGCGTTACTGTCCTTTAAATGGGACGTAAAAAGAAAAAAATTACGTAGGAGTAAAGGATTATTGTACTTCAGGCATTCGCAGCCCCTAAAGGAAACACGACAGCAAAGCTGTCGGTATTGAAATACAAATTATTATTTCCCGTTGAAAAACTACATTAATAATATGCCCAGGAATACTACCACAGTACGGGAATACGATTTGGACACATTTGGCTCTGTTTTTTTTCCTGGCTCTTAAAAATGATTTCAAACTTTTCATAAAAAAATGTCAGGTGAGAATGCAGTGAGTTTCTTTCGCAAAACCTTATTAAAGGAAAATATGAAGCGAACCGATGCGTACTGAAACTTTTTATATATAAAAAACATTCTTTACGATCTCTTTATACGTTTGTTTGTAGTAGTACGTCAATGGAAATAAAAACGCTACGGCCATTTTATGTTTTACACTATCTTTTCTTTCTTCCTCAACATACCCATCTCACTTTCTTCCTGGATATAATAGTATTTTTAACATAAAATATGATATAATTTTTCACGTCCGGTAGTCGTTACATATATCAAATTAAATACGTTAATATTTCATTGAGGTCTGCAGAGCTTCGATAATCAATTTATAGTTTTCTGTGAATATTCTTTCGTGGTTATCACGACTGCATGTAAATAAAAAGCGTTTTAAATATCTATTAGCAAAATAAGTAATAGAACTTGGCTGCTGTCAGTCAATCCTCAAAGGCATAGAACGTGCATATACCATCACTGAAGGTGTTCATAGGCTACGTTAGTCACTTAAGTTGCTTTCATTTTTACTGCTCCTATACCTAAAAAATCAATCTACCAAACCTTAAACATGACGACAAAGAACTAGTTACTATGCGCTAATTACGTAATTACGTCAAACAAGAAAATACAAATGAACGAGGTTTAAAAAGCTTAAAACTTCCAACCCCGCTATTTGCTTACATTACAAATTATTTAATAAAACAAAAGCCTTTGCGGATAAAAAATGACCGCCCAGTATAATAGGCATCAGAGCCGTTTTTAGTAGAGTCTGTCGCGTAAAAACCGCACGGCCGACCCGTTCGTACAGCGATATGTAGGTCGGAATGAAGTAAATCCCGACGTGGAGTGGATTTGGACAGTTTACAGAGGGTATTATAAAGGGAAATGCTAATTTCAACACATGATGGGACCCAAAATAAAATTCTGAGTGTATTTTTTTTTCAAAATTGTGTGGATAGGAAAATGAAATTTATATTTAATACTGTGACAATAATGGTTTAATTAGCAGTGGTCGTTTGTAACAATAAGTACGAGTTTTCGTCTGATGCACAGTGCGTACCAATTGTGAGATGTCGATTGATCCCTGAAATTCTATCCTGTAGGGGTCATACCTATTGGCATATTAGTAAATCAATAAAACCATACTATGTATTTGCAAACCGAAATCAACGCCAAAAATGTGAAGACAGCTGATCTTTGAAAACCTCATAACCCGACATAATTAAAAATCACCCACGACACGCGGCGAATGCGCCCCATTTCGCCCCTTTTAAGCGCCGTTAATCCCGGCGGCTTTTCAATAGGAGAACCTTCACAGAGGCCCGTCGGCATTAAACGTTGGACACAATACGTTTCTGTGGAGGCGCGAGGAACGCCGATCAGCTTTGTTTACCCACTTACTGTGCCACACTTGATGAAACTTGCAATGAGGGCTTTTTTATAGCGTGGATGGTAATTTCTCCGCTCGAAATTTGAAATTGTACAAAAATGTTTTGCAGTTATTTTCAATGGATTTTTATAGCACTCTGTGTCGTTCGATTTTAGTAACAAAATATTCCATACAAATAATTTGTTTATAATGAAAGTCGTTCAAAATTTGAAAGTGTAGATATGACATATTACAGATTTTAAGTGGCAAGAGGGTGAATTTTAATCCTGTAGAGAGCGATTTTTTGCCATCAAGAAATATTTTTAAAATTGTTTGAATGCAAATGTTATCCCATTAATAAATTAATAAATAATAAAAATGAAATCAGCACCAGCATTTAGGTGTAAGAATGCTACATACATATTACATACATACATAAACTCCTTTTTCCCAGAAGGGATAGACAGAGGTGCTACCAGGACACCCACATTTCGCCTTATATGTTCCGTCTCACGATGTGAAGACGGGCGAGCCTATTGCCATATCAGGTACAAATTCCTGACTCCGGGCTGAAAATAAATAGAAGAATCCAATATCACTGCCCGACCCGGGACTCGAACCCGAGACCGCAGCTTTGAAATCGTACCGTAGCACAAATACGCCACCGAGGCAGTCGAAGGACTAGGCAAATGTGTAAGAATATTGTAACCAGTACATATTATAAACATACAAAATACTTAGCGCACAAAATTGATAAAAACAACACATAATAAATTACAAGAGATTCAGCTTACCCAACGCAGTTTACTCTTACGAAATTTGTTTCCAAGTTACAACATTTTAAAATTCGCTCACCGAATCTGGAGTAAACAACTTTCTAGAGCGAAAGTTATTTTTACAATTTTTCATTGTCACTTAAAACTGAGCTATGTTTGGGGCGGGTTCATCTATATCCATTTGCTTTTCGAAGATTGATGGGTGTATTTTGTAATCAATAAAAGGTGTCTGGTGAAATTCATCCAGTTTTACTAGTTCACTTTAAGTTTTACTTGGCCTCTAAAAAAATCTAAGAATGTCTATAAAATAAAATCTGCTACCACGCAAGATGAAGCTTTGTTTTACAGTGGGACATCAGTTGAAAGAGAATGGCTATTTTGCAATAATTTTTTAATGTTGAAATTAAAATATTTCGTTGTTAAGGATGCAGTAGAAGTGAGGATATTTTATAAGCGAAATAAATTTATTACGCAAATATGAATACGGTGTACACGAATTAGTACGCCAACTACCAAGTAGAGTTTCACACTCATAGTAAAGTTTTGTAATTTTGGTGAAAGATGACTATGACAATAATTTCAGGATCTCTTTTACCAACAATGCAACTTCAACCAAAACACTTTACACAAAGCATTATAACAATTACGTCTGTATACTAAGTACTTTACCGTTCTACACTATCTCTCGATCCTACTTAAAGGAAGCACCCTTTTAATTCCCTCTTTTAAATTTTTTAAATCTTTCCCAGACTGAAGAGCGTCTTTACGCTCTAGTATTTCTGCACACAAGGAATCTTTATTAACTTTTGTCCGCTTTTCAATTCGAGTGGATTAAATTACATTTGATCGAATTAGAGGCTTAGGTTTTTTTATTGGGAACGTTCTAAAAAATTGTTCAGTAGCTCTCGGCTTAATTGAAAAGTCTGAAGTGGCTTTGGGTTGATTTATACAGGCGAATTTTAATGTTTACAACCAGATTCGGTTAATTATGGCTAAGTTGATTACTGTTCTTTTAGATTACGTTTAGGTTTTCTGTAATTGGCTTTTTAGGTTAGAGCTTGTGATAATTTTCGAGGTAATTCAATGGTTACTGATGTCTATTTTGGTAGTTGTAATGATTTTTTATTTAAAAGTATTTTGTATATTATTTGTAATAAATTTGTTTAATAATTTGTTCTTGGGTAATATGAGATGGTCTATACTCACTTTTCAAGTTGTTTCAGTGAACTATTCCAAATTGAACAGTAATCGATTAGGATTATAATGTCACAAATGCTGTCATCACCAAATAGCAATAAATGATAGATTTTTGAACACCGAACTGCTTTGTCACGCCAAACAACCAACTACGACACGAAATGTAAAATAGAGAGAAAAAGCAATACAAACTCTAAAACTAGACGTGGGAAGTCTCGAACACAGAAACAACACCGAACGTTATCCAACTTTCCCCAACTCCACGCAAAATCTTCTGTATTTCTTTAACAAATCGCCAGACGTCGGACCTTTGCGAAGTTCCCGGCAGTGGCTTGTTAAAGGTCGCATCATCCCTTTTAAGATATTAAGCCTTCCCTTTTACCCTTCGCACCAACAGATTTTATGAATGTATCTGCCGACAATTTTTCGTCCATTATTTGATGTCAAACTTGGCATTCTGTATTGAATAGCCGATCTTTTTGAGATCACATGATGCGCGTAATTTTATTTACTTTTGACAAATTTCATGTGTGTACCGTTTGATAAATAGTGAGAATAGAACTGGCGTGTTTCTATACGCTGGAAAATTGTATTTTATGCTCTCAAATGTATGTAAAATGTATCTATGTGTGTGTATAATGGCATATTTACTTTTCTTGTAATATTCAGATTTCCGTTCATATATATTTTTGGATTATATAATGTAGTCGTTGCTATTTCATGCTGGTGTTCAAAAACTGTATTAAATCCATTGAAACCTTCATCAACGTTAATCAATATCAAACACTTAAAACATCCAGAGTCTTAGACTACAATCTGGTGAAATTAAATCTGTTTATTCCTACCACATTACACACATATATCACAGAGCTAGAGTTTCTGCATCCCCGCATAAACAGACACATGTCCTCAGAATTTACTGCAAAAAATAACTTCTAAAATTCCGACCACGAGTGCGCCGCTGGCCACAGATTATATAACGCCGCCCGCTAATATGGGAACAGTCAAAGTAAAGCCAGCACAACACGCTCTGACAGGCCACGTTTAAAGCCCGGCTTTGGGGGATTTATTTGAATTTGGAACATTTTAAAATTAAAACCAACAGTTCTAAATTTGAAATTTAAAAAAGCCCCACCGGCCGCACTTTGCAAGGGCGCGTTCAGTTACCAGATTGTTTTTTGAACTGGCAACATCTGTATCAGTTGTAAAAAATGTTACTGCAAAAAAGGAATAAATTTGTCCATGGCCGACTTTTTGAAGTATGCATTCATTTATGGTAAACAGAACTGAAAAAAGCCATCTGAAAAAGGCTCATAGCAAATACATTACATGTCGTCCTTGGAAATTATTTTCCGTATCAGCCTACATTTTCCACGCAGCTAGGCACAGACGATCTCAAAGGTGTTACGTATTAGTCCAAAACGTAGGCCTAACGTAGATTTGATTAATTTTATGCTCCTTTGAAATATTGGAGAACGTTCAGGTATACGATTTAGATTGCTTTCTCCGTTAGATATTAATAGTTATATGAAAAAAAAATTGAAACGTATTGCCGTCCAAAACTTTTATCAACTACACTATCAGCATTACGACCGCTGAAAAATTGCTTCAAAATAAATGTTTTCCTACCTTGATTCAATAGATTACTTGAAATAGAAACCGGGCCACTAAGAGCACGTTAACACAAACCCATTCAATTAAACGACATTAATGGGTTAATAAAACAGACGAGTTTTCGCTTTGTGAGGGGAACAATGGACGCCAAGTAAGTGCTGACCATCCGTACGATACAATGAAATACAATATTGGAAACGTTCGGCTGAATGACGCCTCATATGTCGACCGTACTGAGTTACTTCGGATACTCGATTGATGAGATTTGTTCGAGACCTTTTGATGTAATATAGCAAGTTTTAACACATAACTCCGAAAAGTCAGAGGTGTGCCCTGGGATTTGAACCCGCGACCACCGTGAACATGTAGGCAGCCGCGTCTGGTCCGTTACCAACAGGCCACCACGCACTCTACTAATTGTCTACTATTTTCATAAATATTATAATTGTCCACAGAGTGAATCGACAACTTACCAAGAAAAGTTAGAAGATCTCTTGTTTCTGGTCACTTCCAACAGGTTATTGTGATATTTGTGGGCCCTATATTACTGATAATGGAGTGACCTATAATGCTAATTGTCAATATGACATTCTGTTTCCTTTGAGAATTTTCATTCATCACTACAAAAATCCTCAAAAGGCATTTTACTTATTTTGCTAACCATAGTAGGGGCACGAGGCCCACTAATTCAATACGCTTTGATTTATGATATGGAAAACGATTTCTCTTCGTTAACTCCGAAGCATTTTTCGGTATGTTACTCGATACATGACTCGCAGTTTCCCATACAAAGATGGATGCGCATATACCAATAGCCCACATTTCATTACCAAGTTGCGCATTGGAAGCATTCCAACCGTGAAACGTTCAGATGATATCTACACATTTTTCACGGAGTTTTTATAAAGTCGCCTCGGCTTTTAGATGGAGTTTAATATAAATTCTTCGACGTCGAATATGATCTATCAGGCGATAGCTTGAATTTTCCGCGTGGGAACTGTTTTACTATTTCAAGTTGTATTATTGAATATTTTTATATTAAATTTTCTCGGTGAATTTATTTAAAGTTGTGATATATGCATTATGAGTCTTGAGAAATCAAGTTCATTTCTTGGTTCACGTAATTTTACTTCAGTGAAATATTCTATTAAAAAAATATTTGTCGTAACTTTAAACACTTTTTTTGGCAGCCTCCGTGGCGCAGTTGGTTAGACACCGTCAAACGAGAGGCAGCTGGTTCGATCCCCGCACCGATACAAATGTTTGTGTGATCCACAAGTATTTGTTTCGGGTCTGGGTGTTTGTGAGACCGAAAAGTCTCTCGTAGTTTCTGATACCCACGACACAAGACTCGATCTTAGTGTGGGGTCAGGACTATGTATGTGACTGTTGGGTGTAATTATTTATTTTAAAACCATATTCAAAAGACGGCTAGGCACATACTTTTCCTCAGATCATGATGTGTAGGCGTAATTACTTTCCATCAAATACGCCGATTGTTCCCTTATAAATTATTATAGCTTATAAAAATAAACATCCCCATAAGAATAAGACATAAAGTACAGAAAACAACTAAGCAACCCAAAATCCGATAACCAATAAAATAAATTAATCCAACAATTACCACTTTAATCGCAAAACGCAAACATTCATACATACTCAATTAAATTTCAGCAGCACGTTTACCAAACAAAGTTTATGACTCCACGTTATACTAGTATCTGCGAAGTGGGAGCGCGAGCAAAACAGCAAACTGAAGACGACGCGCGACTGCGCTCCGATAGTTTACCCTATTATGAGATGTTTGCCCCAAACACCGGTAAATATACTGCCAATCAGCTCGATTTATGTACTAGCCTCGTTTGTTTTAAATGTATGGCCTTTGTTCAGCAAACTTGGTTCAAATTTAACGGTATTTTTCGTGCAAAACTTTCCCGATGTAACTTTGTTAGCGAACAATGTCAGATTGTGTGTGCGTGCGCAAAACGTGCAAAAATAAGAGTTGAAATAAAATTAGTTGAGGGAAAATTATGTGATAACGCAGATTAAAAATGTAGAGTAGTATGGAACGCTATACAAATTTTGTAGTTATGGATTAAGTTTTTTAAAAGTTATGTTCATTTGGAATTGTGTTTTTATTATCTTTTCTATCGTTTGATGATAGGATATGATGATTGTTAGATGTTAATTTTAGGTTCAAGTAACGCATCTATATTCTCTTCAGTCGTTTATCTGGTACCCTTGTAAAACTGGCGTAACCACGACTAAAAATTCTGTTCACGAATTTTGCTTGATTTTCTTCGTAAATGTAATGATAATCCGTACTAAATCTTTAACCACCGTACAAATGAACGAAGCCGTGAATATGTGCTTCAATCAAGGCAACCGATACGAACAAATCCCCTGCGTGCGTTGATTCGGGCCGCGTTAGGTACAAATCTCGCGAGGGCAACACATCGGGAAGTGTATGTTTCAAATGAGTCCGTTTCTATCTCGGGTTACGTTACTCTCGGTAGGCTTAATAAATTATAGGGGGTTTGTTTTGTGTTACGGGTAAACATGATCATTTTATATGTTAGGATTAAGATAATTGATATTTACCTATTATAATTTACAGTAATGCCTGTATTATTGACTACGATCGGTAATCACAAGACATTTGCTATTTGAAGCGATCATTTTTTGTACATTTTAGTTGACTGCCTCGGTGGCGTAGTTGTATTACGGTACGGTTACAAAGCTGAGGTCTCGGGTTCGAGTCCCGGGTCGGGCATAGTGATATTGGGTTTTTCTATTCATTATCAGCCCGGAGTCAGGAATTTGTGCCCGATATGGCGATAGGCTCGCCCCCTATCACATCGTGGGACGGAACAAGCATGGCGAAATGTGGGTGTCCTAGTGGCGCCTCTGCCTACCCCTTCGGGGATACAGGCGTGAGTTTATGTATGTATGTATGTAGTTGATTAAAACGATTAGTAATATAATTAACTCAATCTGTTTGAAATTGCTAGTAAAGATAAAATAAGTAACTGTACTTTTCAAATACTCATTTCGAAATATTATTCAAATTAAAGGTATTTCTTTCTATCCAACAATCCACTCATAATTACAATGAATGATATTAAACACTGTATACATAATTAAAAACCAAAGCCAATATTTACACAAATTTCCGATACCACTCTCATACGCAAAAACAAAATCAGCATAAAAAAGCTTTGCAAATAAAACCCAGTAGGTAAATTAACCTCTCGGCTTAAGCGCACTCCCGTACGTATCTTCCAGCAATTACGTTGGCCTAATGAAAGTGTATCGAACACGGCAATGTTGAACTTTACTTGCCCGGTGTACACATATCGGCGCCACTCAATATCCACCCCATCTGAGCCCAGACCGCTGTAGGACTTATAGCCTTTGTAAATCTGACGGTAAATGAGGTTACCTCCGCGTATAGTTCCACGAGGATAAGTGTATTCGAAATGACGTACTTACATACCCCACCTACGTAGACTGTCTCAGTGGCGTTGTTGTACTACGGACAATTACAAAGCATACAAGGCGGAATCCTGGTAGCACCTCTGCCTATACCTTTTAGGAAAAAGGCGTGAGTTTATGTATGTAGTATGCACGTAGTACGCTTCGTAGGTCAGGTTAAACTTGACGAGACTCGCAGTCAGGCCATAGTTATCTCTGGTAATATTTAGAGACTGGCACGCTGGATAGACAATATAGAGTGGCTAGTCCTCAAACTAGGTGAAGTGATAGCAGGAATGGTTTTGCGCCGGGCGGTTACGCGGACGTAAATTGGGGCGCCTCTCGCCCTGGGATGTCCGGTGCCGCCCATAATGCGTGTGGCGGTCACCGAGGGGTTTTTAGTCAGTATGCTAGCATAGATTTTGTAAGGGACTCAGCCCGGTCACAATCCGCAGCGTGCCGGTCTGGAAGGCCAGAGACACTGACATACTCCTTCCGGTCTCCCCCGAGGTACCGAAAGAGGAGCGTAATAGCTTTTCCTCTTGGACTAAAAAAACAAAAAGGTGAAGTGATCGCAAAGCTGCTAGGCGGGATGAATGAGAGAACCTAATGCTACTCCGGGCTGATTATAATGAATAGAAAAATCCAATGTCACTTTGCTCGACCTTTGCTAAGGTAAAGGTTAGGTATTTATGTGTAGATGTTAACTTTTTTAACCAAAAATTATGTATTTTGTCTGGGCCTGGCGTTTTCCAATTTAGCGTCTTGTTTATGGCTTCCTTAAGGTCTTCGACAGATATCTCAATTTCAGTCATGGGTACTACTTCTTCTACTCGTCTGCACTCTTCATCTATCCATTCTGCATCAGGCTTATGATCCACTGGGTTGGACCAAATATTCGACCAAAAATTTACTAAGTCCTCCATTTTAGGGGGTTCTACTACGTCTATTTCTTCATTATTTAGTGTTCTGTAAAATAGTTTTTGGTTGTTATTAAATTTTCTATTATCAATTTTTCTTTGGTTAGATTTTTTATACCGTTTAAGTCTTTTAGCTTTTGCCTGTAGTAGTTGTTTCTTTTTATCCAGTTCTTCTTTCATTCTGTCACTGCTTTTACCATCAGGATTAAGTTTCTTTTGTTTCTTTACGGATAGGTTGCCTAAGATATATTGTGTTAATTGACTGATTTCTTTTCTTAATATAAGTATTTGGTTTTCCAGACGACGTTCCCATGGAGCTTTTTGATGCTTTTTTCTAGTGTTATTACTTTTATGGTTACTTTGACACATCGGATCAGTATTTATTGTATTAGTGATAGTGATAGCTGCGGAGTATATTATGTCAATGATTTGTTCTAATGTAATAGTGTCATTTCTCGAATCAAGTGCCTTTTCAACTATTAAATTTATTTTTTGTATAGTAATATATGTTTTTCTATTAATTTTTTGTAGTTTAGGAATTGGTGGTCTATCTACTAATTCTATACCTTCGTAACATATTAACATCTCCTGGAATTTATTCTTTAATTTATTATAATCATTATTTTCACTATCGCTTTGACTTTGTGTAATGTTTTGTTCATTTTGTGTATCATTTAATTTATCTAACATCGTTTCGGAATGACCTTCAACTATACATTCAGTGGCGTTATTTGTTTGTGAGTGTCTCTGTGTATTTATTACTGAAATATTTATTGTATCTTGCATCTGGGTATTTTGTATTTGTGTTCTTTCTGTGTTGTCATCTATTGTAACTAAACCTAAATCACTAATAAAGGATCTGTCATTACTGCTAAGTGTCTCCTGGACTTGTTTTTTTATATTTTCTCTTTCTGCTAGTGGTATTCTATTATTTCTATGTATAACTCTAATTTGATCTGCCAGTCTTTGCTCTGTTAGAGTACTTAATTCTGGGTAACTTTGTATGAAACGCTGATGTAATAATTGCCTGTAGCCGGTCGTATTCGTTTCTAAGTTTGTAACGTGGTAGTAACAACGGAGTAATTCTGTATTGACTTCATTCGTCCATTTCATCCGTTGCCTACCCCGGCCTGCCTGAGTGGTTGCAGGCATCATGTCCTGCAAAACACTTCTGGCAGGGTTTGATGAAGAAGTGGAGGGCATTGTGTCAGTCAGTCGGTTATCACTGTTGGGTTCGGCGGTAACATTTTTGTCGGTCTCTGCCCGCCGAAGTAACAGACGGCCGCTGGCGGTCCGCATGCTGCCACGTCCAGCGCCAGCTCCAGACGTGCCCTGGCGATCACCCCCAGGCAGCGACATTATACTAATATCTTTATAAGAACTCTCCATTTTAATGGGTTACCTTTACCTTGTTGGCCGTGTAAGTTTAGATTATACCCGTTGCCCGCCCCCCACGTGGTCTGGTGTTCGACACGGACGTAAGGTAGGATAAATTTATTATTATTATTATTATTATTAATGGGATATTAAAGGGTTCATAGTCTTGTTTATGATGACACAAAATCGATGAAGCTATATTTATTGACTGTATTAAATCATGACATAAAACGCTTACGCTTTATTTAAACAGATCCTAACTTCCAGACGAAATTTGTTTAATATCTTAAGATAGCTTTCATTTTACCTCCAGACAGTCCAATTTGCAAATTCTATTAGGCTTGGGTAGATATCTTAGCAATCTTTGCCTAATTTTCTAAATGTTCTTGTCCATCATTTCCTTTTGTTCATGGATATTATCAGAGAGAAAAATAAGCGAAAGACCCGACCCAACTAGTGATTTAAATTAATTCTCGTTTCGAGCTCCGAAAACATTCTTCGCGAGACCGTCGGTCCATTGTGATGAATAATTGTACACAACTTTTGACATCTCGACTCGTGTTGCCGAGTGCATTAAATTAATTAACATTTCATATTTTGACGTTTCCATATTTCCGTCCGATAATTTGCAGTTTATTATGATTCATTTTCGGCAGACACATTGGAGAGAAATGGAATGGTTTGTTTAAACATAATTATGTTTTCTAAATACCTTCTGTTGAACCCCAATAATTTAAGAATAGCAAAATCCAAATACCGAACGCAAATAAACATCCCAGAAATACTCCAGATAACATGATAATTCTCCACGACCCACAGAAAATAAATTTCCGGTAATAATCATTTCCTTAACATACAAATATACAACAATGGAGAGAAAAAAAATTGTAACCCGCATCACGGCGGGACGCGCGCTGCGTTAGCTCAAATCGTTGACAGACACCCATTCGTATTCAGAGTTCGTTTTATTTACCTCTTTTTTGCTCTGCGACTGTATTATATGTGGAGTAGACGGGCGACTGGGAACACTGCGACAAATAGTCGCACTGTTTTCAAATGGTACATTTTTTGTATGATTGTTGGATAGTGGGAGAAAAGACACGTCTCGTTATAGTTAAAAAATATATCATAGGGCGTATGCTCGAAAGAGTCGATGATTTGAGGAATGATGATTGCAATTTCTTAGCGCAACTACCGAATAAACGACATTCAAATATTTTTTGTAAATGTCAAAAGAACATAAACAGTCCACAGCACAGTAATTTATTAATAAAGCACAGTTCGTAAAACTTAAGCCAGTTACATCCACTGACCTTGAAAACAACAAAGTCGATCGTCTGCAACCAATACCGGGGCTTGCAAGAGGGGTGAAATTTAAATATTTTTCTTACAGCATTACCTCATAGGCCGCGAGGGCGCGGTCGAGGGTGGGTTTCAGTTTACACCCTGACCCTGCTTTTATGATGTTGATGTTTAAAATTAAAAAAAATACAGTAACGAGTTGGGGTGTACAGGATTCAAGGAAATTTTTCTCGATTTTTCTCTTGAACCTCTTTTGTTTTACTTTGTTCAAAATTTGTAAGGATAAATACTGCCTTTTTTGTATTTTCTTAAACATAATGATTCCTGACAAATATAAGGTTTCTTAAAAAAACTTTCAATAAAGTGGGAGTTTGCGTAAAGAGCTGGTAAACTGTTGACACTCAATTTAACATACAATTTAGAATGCTTAACCATAAGCATTTTATTTTAAAAAGCAGCAGTAGTTAATGGAAAAAAATTAAATCGAGTGACAAGAACAGGACTGTCCTTATTAAACCTTTGTATTCCTCTACTTATCGTTAATAAGATCCTCTGGGACGTTTTCGATCGCCACCGCAATTTATTTTCGAAATATAAATGTTTTTCGTAAGTCTATTTGCATTTTGCACCTGTGCTTTCCATAGACCAAATTACCCAAGCACTCCATTCTTTAACTTAAACTTAACTTAACTTAACACTGTTTGAAAATCCATATTGCTCTATTATCACACTACTTTTCAATTTACCGTTTACAAATGAGGTTAAAATTAAAACAGCATAATCTTTAATTTAAAAACAATGAAATAATTTCAAAACAGATTTACATTGTTCGGAATCAAGTCCTGATTTTGCCTAACACAATAACCACAGAGAGAATAATCCGCGCTTACATTAAGCGAAGATATTTTCTTTGTTGCTAACATAATAAGCTGCTTTAAGATCGGCTCATAATAACATTGTGAAAAGAAACGCCAACTTTTTAATTAACAGAATGATTCTGAAGGAAATTTTCTTGGCGCAAACTTTTTCCATACATTAGTCGGAATACAATCTACGATTGGATACGATTGTTGGGAGGTTTTTTAAACAATGCCCGAGAAATAACTGTATTTTCATGTTAATTTGTGGCCGTTGCTGTTGTACGCTTTTAATTTTTTTAAGTGGTTCCGATTTATGAAACGAGCTGAATTTGGAATCATGATGGGGCTGGCAACATACCTACTTTAGTGACAGGGTAAGTAGTACAGTAGGTAAGAAGCCAACTTTTTAACCAAAGGGTTTGATCTTTGCGTCGATAGATATTTTGTTTCATCAAGTGTTTCTTTATTCAGATGAACCCATGCATGCAACTGCATGGTCTTCTTAAACTTCTATAAGTTACGCGAATCCTATAATCATTAAGAAGAAAAAATTCTTTAGAAGTGATCCAAAATATAATGAAAAATTGGCAATCCGTCAACGCGGATCACGTTTTCCAATTTAAAATTTTCTTTGATGCCGTAATGCCTGAATTTTCAATTTAGGCGTGTCAGTCATCAGACGCAGAGAACCTACTTAAATTAAAAAAAAAAGATAGTGGCAGTTCTAATACTACTTGCGAAAGCAAGTCAAGAGGGCAGTGTGGTACTTAGGTTGAGTTAAAATACAGTTAATGAATTTTCCAAGTGGGCGTGGATGGCCAAAACCGAAACTATTAGGAATAGCGAAAAATACTGAAAGGAGTTACGAGCCCGATTTTGATGAAAACTAAAACTGCATACTTGAATTCACCGGTATAAGCTAACACGGGCTAAAATATGTTTCTGGTATGAAGATGATTGTAGAAATCTCTGCATCTGAGCGAAGCCGAGTCGGGTCGCTGGTATCTACATAAAACAGGCTGAATGGTGTTTGGACAACATCTCGTATACACCAAATTCACCACTACGGCTCATGAGGGTCTGGTTAAATAAAAATGACATTGTTTAGTATTTAAACTAAAATAATACTTAGGTACATTAATATAAGGTCTAAATTGGAAGCGGTTAACGTTGTCATACGTGTTATCGGAATATTGAGCAATTAGGTTATACTAATTGGGCTTGTTATAATTAAACGATAGTTTACCTATATTCTGCATAAATAATTGAATAACAGTACAACAAATAAAACAATAATAAATACACCCAATATATCTGTATATTGACTGCCTCGGTGGCGTAGTTGTATTACAGTACGGTTACAAAGCTGAGGTCTCGGGTTCGAATCCCGGATCGGGCAAAGTGATATTGGATTTTTCTATCCATTATCAGCCCGGAGTCAGGAATTTGTGCCCGATATGGCGATAGGCTCGCCCCCTATCACATCATGGGACAGAACATGCAAGGCGAAATGTGGTCCTGGTGGCGCCTCTGCCTACCCCTTCGGGGATAAAGGCGTGAGTTTATGTATGTATGTATGTATATCTGTATAATGGCGGGTGTTGACGACTGCCAGATCGGGGGTTCGAATCATGTGTGTATTTTCATGCACATTAACGGTAAAAGAAAACATGGGGGGATATCTGCGTACCAATAAAATCTATGTTTGAATGTATTTACTAATAACATAAGGATACAATTAGTTAATTTAATGCTTATACGACGTTGAGATAGTCAATCAAAATTATTTGCAATTACATTGAGGGTCATATTATCATTCAAAGGTCGATCTAATCTACTGAAGCCAGTGGCTATACCATTTAACTAAGTTTAAGGGTTGATGTACTTACTTAGAAGCAACTCATTGAACTTGATTATAATTAATGTCGTCATATTATTTAAAAACTGTTTAGTTTTCATCACAGACCAAAGTATAACCTAAATTTTAATTCAGATGAAAGCAAAATTCCCCGCCCAAAGCCCACAAATCGCAACTAGCAGATGAACATTCCACCGTTCCCAAAAAAATCATAAATCATCGACATGAGTCCATAATTTGTAAAAAGCACGAACGTTCCTGATGTATTCGCAATCATTTAGCTGAAATGCGAAAGAGTATTTATAAAAAAAACTGTCAATCACATTGGCGTCACGTTATGAATACACGAATAAGCCGACGGAGTAAAGAATTGTTCACAATGTGGATTCGGTTTCTCATTTCTGATATTTTTTGTTCAAATCTTTTTAATATTCTCGCCGCAATGTGAACGCAGTGCTGCTTACATGAATTAGCGGACGACAAAAGATTTGTCTTATTTTTCATTGCCTGGCAGACGAGGTAGCCTGCCGGATGGTGAGCGGCTACACTGCTCATAGACCCTACAATGGCAGTGGTATAAGTTGCTGCCTACCGCAACCTATCTTGTTACGGTTTGATGATGTCTAGGCGTACACTTACGATTGCTTCGGTGGCGTAGTTGTACTACAGTATGAGTACAAAGCTGAGGTCTCGTGTTCGAATCTCGAGTCGGGCGAAGTGATATTGGGGTTTTCTACTCATAGTCAGTCCGGAATCAGGAATTTGTGCCCGATATGGCGATAGGCTCCTATCACATAGTGCGACGGAACACAAAAGGCGAAATGTGGGTGTCCTAGTGGCGCCTCTACCTACCCCTATTTTGCTTCGTTCAATACACACTTTGTTATACATTGTTTTCGAAGAACGCTTTAGAGGAAGAAAGTGTTGTAGAATGAATGGGTCAGTTCGACCAGCATGATATCACTGTAATCAATTGTAACCATGACATTAGCTTTAAGTGATTTACTGTTACTGTGTTATTCTCTTTTATTGTGGTGTACAATAAAGTGTGTAAATAAATAAATAAATAAAAGAACAATCATCGTGCTTCTTCTCTATATTCTATTGTGAATTCTAGCAACTTATCTGTCCTGCCTCTAAACGCCACTCATCATTTTCCTAATTCTGTACCTTCTTTACTTGATCTAATCTTTGTCTCCTCTCCTCATTCTGTTGATAATCATGGACAGTGCTCTGCCGACGCCTTCTCCTATCACGATCTTATCTATCTCTCTTATAAGATTCGCCTTCCTAAAGCGAGATGTAAGGTTCGGATGCTGCGTAGCTTTCGTGGAATTAATTCCGAAAAACTTCTTAAGGATGCCAGCAACATTGACTGGGTTCCTCTACTCACATCCAACTGTATTGATGCCAAGGTTGATTACTTTACGTCTGATATCATTAAGCTTTATGACGTTCATGCTCCTCTTCGTGCAGTTAAGTTGAAGCATTATCCGTCACCCTGGCTTACTGATGAAATTAAAGAGATTATGTCGCGAAAAGCCGCGGCGAAAGCTAGGTTCAAACGTCGTCCTCTGTCTCATAACTGGGATAATTATGTAGCTCTCCGTAATCTCTGCAACAAGATGTGTAGGAATGCTCAACGCCGTCATATCCATAAGTCCGTAGAAAATGGTGATCCAGCAAAAGTTTGGAAATTTCTTCGTTCAATGGGAGTTGGAATTTCTCGTCCTGATTCTTTTTCTAATAATTTAAATTTAAATTTAATAAATTCTCATTTTACAGCCTCGCCCAATTTTGATAGGGCGACTAAAAATAAAACTATAAAAGATCTTTCCTCTATTCCAACCCCTGACTATTCTCAGTTCGTCTTAAGTCAATTCACTAATTGTGATGTTAAAAAGAGCATATTATCGATTTCCTCTAATGCAGTTGGTACCGACTGTATCAGTCGCAATATGTTGCTACCAATTCTGGACGAAATTCTTCCTGTCCTCTGTCATATCTTCAATTTTTCTGTTTCCAATTCTGTATTCCCGTCCCTTTGGAAGGATGCCGAAGTCTTACCCCTCCCTAAACGACCTAATCCTACATCTTACACCGACTATCGTCCCATCTCCATCCTTCCTTTCCTCTCTAAAGTGTTAGAACATCTTATCCATAACCAGCTTTCTTCCTTTCTATCCACTAATCATCTCCTTAATCCCTTCCAGTCGGGATTTCGTCCTGGGCATAGTACCACAACTGCATTGGTGCATATCACAGACGACATCAGAGCGGCTTTGGAGAATGGCAAGCTGACAGTTCTAGCTCTGCTGGACTTCAGCAATGCCTTCAACTCTGTTGATTATGATGTCTTGCTTAGCACTCTTTGCTCTATTAACATATCTCCAACGGTAATTGACTGGTTTCGTAGTTACCTGATGGGGCGCCGACAGCGTATACGTATTGAAGAAGCAGTTTCTTCGTGGTGCGATAATTCTGCTGGCGTTCCTCAGGGCGGCGTTCTATCTCCTTTGCTCTTCGCTTTATTTATTAATTCTATCTCCAATGACCTTATTTCTTCCTACCATCTGTATGCGGACGATTTACAAATATATTACCAAGCACCAGTTGACAGGGTGACGGAGGCCATATCTGCAATCAACAAAGATCTTTCACGCATAAACGAATGGAGTAGGATGCATGGCCTGAAAGTTAACCCGGCGAAAACTCAAGTTATTGTTGTTGGCAGCTCCAGGATGGTTTCCAAAATAGATACCAATCTGATACCTTGCTTGGTATTTGATGGATGCATTATCCCTTATAGTGACAGGGTTAAGAACTTGGGCTTAATTTTTGACAAAACCTTATCCTGGGGCCCCCAACTTCAAGAACTCAGCCGCAAATTATTTGCAGCTGCGGGGTCTTTAAGAAGACTACGGAACTTTTTACCAATTCCCACGAAAGTTGCGCTTGTTCAGTCTCTTCTTCTTCCTCTCCTTGATTATGCTGATGCTAGCTATCTTGATCTCACCGAAGCCCAATTTGAAAAGCTTGAGCGACTTCAAAATTTTTGTATCCGGTTTATATTTGGACTTCGCAAATATGACCATGTTTCTGAATTTCGTACAAAGCTCAAGTGGCTATCAATACGCCTTCGCCGAAATACTCGTATTCTATCCCTCCTATATACTATTCTTTTTCATCCCACTACTCCCCGTTACCTTAAAGAGCGTTTTACTTTCCTTAGCAGCACACATGCACGATCTCTTAGATCCTCAGAGAATTTGGTATTAGCAATTCCCGAGCATAGCAGTTCTTTCCTCAGCAAATCGTTTACGGTCCATGCTGCCCGCTTGTGGAACGAACTGCCAGTCTCAATAAGATTAGCCAAATCCCTTCCCATCTTCAAAAAGCTCCTTAGATCACATTACCTGTCACTTTAATTTATTATTATTTTCACGTTTTCCCCTTAAATAATATTTTATATATCGTATTGTAGTTTATGTAGTGTATTATATTTTTATTTTATGTAGTCTATGTATAATTATTGAAAATATGTGTTTGCATTTCTTCATATTTTGAATTCTTTTTTTTTTTATCGTTATTCTTTGCCTATGTTGTGACCACCCTCTTCTTCCTAATTTTTTTTTTTAAATCAGTCCATCTAATGGTTGTCTGGAAGAAATCGCTGTAAGCGATAAGACCGCCGATTGTCACCTTTATTTAAATTAGTTTTAATTCTTTTTTTTTATTTTATTTTATTTTTTGTATGTATGTGGTGTACAATAAAGAATTTATAAATAAATAAATAAATAAATAAATCACTGTTACAGAAAATTGACCAAAAATATCAGCTTCATATGGGGCGGCATAATCACAACATTTTCCCTACAACCCTTCCGCCGTCAACTTACGACCCTCTAGAGTACTCAAACTTTTTTAATAAACATTAATCTGAATATTCCTGGCTGGTTTCAGGAAAAAGGATTAATATTGCAAACCAGTGTTAAGGTGACTGATTCTCCGATACATCCGTTCCGTGGAATGGTGCCAGCGCGGACGGGTGCGAAAAAAAAACACAATACGCACCTAATGGAATATTCCTAGCTGAATGGATTTGAATACGAAATGTGACTCGAAGGCTTAGCTTTCGCGTGTGGAGCGATTTTCGTCGGTGTTAACTGAATATCTATATTATTTTTGTAGGCCCACCAGCTGTTTGCGTACAGCGATTGTGACTATCGAATATTTTTTCGGTACTCTTTTTACGTTTTTGGAGGTCGACTTTATGTTATTTAAATATATTTTATTGAAAACTAGCCGCGTAAGACATATTTCTAACTCAACATTTGCAAACTAAAATATACATTTTAATCTCCTATTTTATTATTATATTTTTAGAAAATTTAAGTAATACTTAATCTAAGTAATAAAAAAGAAATGTAATTCTTTTTTTGCAATTTTTTCTACACCTTTTGGTAAGTAAGACTTACTTAATAGAAATTAATCACCGCAGCTCATAATCACCCACAACACTCCAACACAATACCCCAACACAAGTCACGTTTGTGTTTAAGTGTTGAGTGTGTTCATTTGTATATATTGACTTACCAACAGTGTTGGGTATAAAACGCACATTGACATCATGTAGCTGTTATTGCGGGTTAAAAGACTCCTAACAGAGTAAAGTTCGCTACGAGCGCTAGTGCGGTTGGGGCACTTTTGACCCATGTGTCTTGATTTATTGCGGTAGAAGCAGCTTTGGAGTTATTACTGGGTTATTTAGTTTTAAAAAGCGTGATTTACTTAGGATATAACGGCAAGGAATTAATTTAAGCTGGTCTTAAAGTAATAAGCTAACCTTTTGTAATATGCAAAACAAAATTAAGTAGTTTCAATTACAGTATTGGCCATAATAATGGACAACACGTAAAACTAAAATGAAATAAATAAAATTTATAGTATTTACCATCCTAATATCGAAATGAAACTATAAAAGCCATCGCAATAAAACTTCAGGTTGATTTTAATATTTTTATATCCGAGAACTTGAAATGAGAAATAACTTGTGCGATAAATGGAAATAATAATTCGGCCACTTAAACACTTTTAAATATTCATTTCTTGGCATTCAATCTTCCTGAATCAAATCAATTTAAGTTGACCACCAAAAGTAATAATCATTGTCGAATTTAGAGACACAAGTGATGGTTCACTGTGGGATTTGATCTTGATATTTCATCTTTAATAGGCGCTTATTAAATATACGCAACCTTTAGGTACGTACCTTTTATAACAAATTCTCCGAAAACGGCAATATCCAAAAAGAATAATTTTGCCGTTTACAACACATTATTCGTGCACCTAAAGCTTTACAAACAGCAAACCGTTCTCGATCCCATTCCTCGATTACAGCAAAATAAAAGTTAGCTAATTAATTTTTATACCTGAACAGGTTGGCGGAGTTAAAACTCGGTACATTTTCATATAAATTACTGTATTAACAGTTTATGGGGCTAGTCTTACGTCTGTGTCGTGAATAAACACATTCTATTGCACTCGTTAAGTCTAGTTTAGTGCTTGAATAAAATAAAACATAAAGTCTGCCCGACGAAAGAAAGTTTTAATAGTTGTGCAGTAACGTGGTTGGGACTTCAGTTAACCAGAATTTAAAAGTACTAAGTTGAAGACATAATGTAAATTTATATTGACGTTCGGTGTAATTTGTAATATTTGCATCTAGTTGATATAAAGAGATCTTTCTGTTGGAAACAGTAAATAGTTACGATGTGACAGGATAAAATATTTTGTCATAAATTGATATCTCTATTATTCATGAATATCATTATAACATCTGCAGGATTCTTGTACGCCTTTGTGATTGAAAAAAAAACGAAGGTTATTGAAGTTCTGGTGATCTCACTGATTGAACTATTTTAACACGTCTACATATTAATGTTAGCATATTGATAATTGTAACTACTTAGCTATTTCCTTCAACCAGTGAGATCACTAGAACTCCAGAACCCCTCGATTTTTTTAAGATAAAATACTCGATTATAATCTTAAAAAAAAAACATCTATAACCCTACAGTATGATGCGTGTATTAAAAATTATATTTTGCTTATTACTAAGCTTTACAGTAATACAAAACACTGACTCAGGAACAAAAAAAATGTTGACAAACATTTGTCTCCGTCCTTAATTGCACTCACATTATAGAAACAATCATCAATTCAAATATAAAATATAAACAATATCGCAAAACACGAACTTTCCTAACATCGTAAATCACGCCAAAATCTCCGTTCATTAACGCAACCATCTCCATTAAATCTAAGCCACATCCATTAAGGAAAATTTCCGATGTTCAAGAACTGGCAGATTCCTCTGACGTTACTAGGCCCACCGGATACGCGTGTCTAGAGGCGTCTTACAGAACTCGATGCGATGGCAGCAGACGCTTTTACTGACATAGTCATACATCATATAGTATTACCAGCTATTTTTTTGGATTAAAAGTAGCCGATAAAATTAACCAGCACACAGGCTATCTCCTTTCCAAATCCTATTTAAATCTGTTGAGCTGTTAAAGTGCGAAGATGTTACGAATAGACACTCATAAATATTTGTTTTTATGTGTGATTAGCTTGTAGCTGTAACTTTTGTTAGTGTTGACTGTAGAATGACGCTTTATATCCATTAGTAGTCTTATAGTACCTCTTATTTTTAGATAAAATAAAAAAAACATTTAATATTAGACATCATTCACTGAACACAATCGTCGAAATATTAGATTATTATTACAACGAGCCCCAAAATTCTCTGCAAATTCGTCAAAACCAATATAGGATTCAAAACCAACAATTTCATATAATTTTCGGCACCAAAAAGCTAGCAATCACCGCAAAACCACGTTTATTCCATATTGTATTCGTATAATACCGATTTCCATACATATTGATCTAAATATGTATGTATGTACTCGTTCATATAAATGTTTCATGTGTCCAAAAGAAGCTTGGTAATTTATTTTCATACCCTTCGCAGGCAGACGAGCATGCTGCCCGCTTGCTGCTAAGCGGTCACCGCCAATCATGGACCTTCGGAACGCCAGGGGCGCAGCACAACCAGGTCGCCTATCGTGAGGATACCTACTTCAACGATGTTTCATTTATCTTAAAAACATTATTAATACTCGTACAATTTTATCAGACCTTTATCGTTATAGCATCGTAGATAGAAAAAATGATTCGAATAACTTACATACATAATCGTCACGCCTGTATCCCATAGGGGTAGGCAGAGATTATGGATCGCCAGTTTGCTCGATCCTGACATACAACTTTCGCTTCATCTACTTTCATCAATCTCTTCATGCATTCTCGTCGGTTCAGGTTACTTTTGATCTTGAGGGTATCACCGATTTGGATAGTGTAGGTTCGATGAAGTAAAGCCCTACACTTCTAGGAACTTGCGTGATCTATTTAGATTTGTCTGTGCTGGATCTACAGTATGTTACGAGAGTAGCAATCACACGGCCACGAATATTTCTTCAAGAGGACAGTCCACTGCGGGTCGTTGAGGGTAACAGCACTTGTAAGGCGAGCTTGGGGCTTAAGCTATCACCAGAATATATTTATTGGTAGTAGGTAGATATTTTATAAATCCTTTTACATGGACTTATTCGATTTGTAATTTACGATTTCGATACGGTTAATGGTTCGCAATTACAATTTGTATTTGGCGAAACATTAATTTTAAACGTATTTATGCGAGCAAAGGTCTTTCCTGATGGTAGGTAATCACCATCATTAATAGTAACATCTGGAGAATAATAAGGCCATTGCTGTTCTTTGAGAATTGAGGAAAGAAAATGGTAAAGGATTTGCGGATACCTATCGGTGATCTGCTGCATTTCACGACATCCAACACGAGTTAAAATGATACTTACCACTGGAAAATATGCGTATTAACAAGAAATAATGCTCTTGAACTAATTTATTAATTCATACGGTTTTTTTTCATTGTCACTGTGCTGAAAAAGATAACAATTTGTTTGTAACAATCTAAAAGCAACAGACAACCAAACATTTTGGTTGTCTGGAATAGATCGCTTATAGCGATAAGACCGCCAATTGTTCACAATTTTTTTAAGTTTTCTATGTTTTATTGTCTCAGTACTTAGTGGTGTTCAATAAAGTGTTGTGTATCTGTATCTGTAAAAGCATAGTCACCCTAATCACACACGATAGGTCATACAACGGGCGCCATGCTGGAATCCATCGTTCGTACAGACGAGTGACCCCCAAATAAATGAAACAATTCCTCTCGAACCTCTCCCTTTTAGATGCCATGTTCGGACCACATTGACGGATGTGACTTCAATAAATTGTAAAATAACGTAAAACGGATCTGTATCTGTGTTACATATAAAGAATTTAAAATTTAGGCAATTCTGACTTCACACAAATATATGCATCTACAAAATATTTTTCAATCCCAAAATACGATCGAATACATGAGCTTCTTTATTGTTATTTACATGACCATAGGTTTCAAAAAAGTGTATATTACCATGTTACACATGCTACAACTAGAAAAACATAAAAAATCCTATTCCACACTTAAAGGGTCGGCGAAAGGTATAATAAATATGTCATAAAAAGATTTTCCGTATGATTTTACGACTGGCCTGTCACACGAGGAGAGATATCCCAATTCCCAACAATAAGTTCGTAACGCGAAGGCAGTCAAAGTACTCTTGCAAATTGAAAGTGTTAAACCCCGTTGCGTTGCGCCCATTGAATTGTATTTGAACAAATGAAACCGGCTGTTTGTTAATATCAAGCTCGCGCCTGCTTTGTACTCGATGATATTATTTTCCGTATATGGTGGCATATTTCGGCGCTGTGTTGTTATAATATTTTGAATATAAAGCCGCTTGCATGGCATAGACTTTAAATGGAAGATATTTTAAGTAGGGAGAGTATTTTATTTGATATCGAGATTCACTTAACAGAGTCGCCCATTACCTGGTTTAGACTACAATATGATTTAAACAGCATTTTAAAGATCGTTAAAAAATGAAACTATCTTAAAGTTTAAGATCACCAGAATCCGAACAATTACCTTTCCGTCTCCTTCTTATGCCAATAATATTTTACATGTATACATAAACTCACGCCTTTACCCCAGAAAAGGTAGGCAGAGGGGCCAGAGGGTGTCCTGACCCACATTTCGCCTTGAAATGAAATAATATTATATGTTCTATAATGATTATACGTGTATAATTGTTACTTGTATACAGATGAGTACACTTAACAAAGATTTCAGGCAAGTTTAACCAAACTAATAAAATCGTGTAATTGGAAAACAATTTATAGATATTCTAAAACACATGAAATGAAATGAAATTCGTTTATTGGTCACGTAGGCAATTAAATAGCTCTTATGACAAGTCAATACACATCTGTATTACACCTGCGACAAAAAATCGCCCAACGAATCCGTCACAGTAAGCGGTGACGCCACAGCGGGCCGACAGAGCAACCATTAAATTGAGCAAAGTACACAGAAACCGCACCGCGTCCTGAGATAATGCGCCTTCAGACGCCGTACATGTGCGTACGTACTTTTCATAATGATTACAAACTTGGCTGAAGGAGATGAACTTATTTACTGACTGTTTGGTGATGGATTAATATTCATAGTAAATCACTCGCCTAGCATATAGTGTCAAATGAGTATTATTTTTTATTATCAGCCGGCGCACAGTGATTCACCTAGAACAAGCTAGGTGGACAAAAACATTTGAGTTTGTATTTTGGTTGTTTTGGCTACAGACAGTAATATTTTAAGAGGAAATATGGTTTAAATGCTTAGAGGATAATAATAATGATAAAAAAGCACGAATTAAAATTGATGAAAAATTGTAATATAAAAAAGGCAACTTAGGACATAAATTATATACCTAGTAAATAAAAACACAATATAAAAACATATGTACTTAACACGACTTAGCATAGAAATAAAAAGAAACATTATGATTTAATAATATTTTAAATTAAATATTAATAATTAAATCAACTCCTAACCTAATGAGTCATCACTCTCACAATCAGACGAGTCAGGTACCAAGTAATCATCAACGTCACATGGCGTTAGACTATTTGATGCCCGAGGTATTGGTATGGAAGATGACACTAACAAATTCAGCACTTCTGATGGTAAAGAGTCTTTTTTCTTTTTGGGGAGTTCTCTGAGTGAATTAATTACAGGATCTGATGTTATTAAAAGCATATGCAATAAATCTGTATTCGTGGCAATACGCGACTGTTTCCTCGTATGATGTTCCCGAAAGACTGTTTGGACTTACATAAATTATGATATGATGGAAACACTTGATGTCCCGCCTTCAATGACCACTTTCGCGTTTGTTTGTAAGAATGACTCGTACATTTTGAATCTACATAGTAGGCTAATGCTTCGTCACTATTTAATTGTCTACCACTGCACGTTTTTTCACATAGTTTAGTTTTGTCAGAGGAGTGGCTACTCATTCTGATCCCAGAAGCGACTTTTCTTTGACCTGCCATACGGTTTGCAACTTCCGCAGCTATGGTCAATTCGCCGGCACTGCGTGTTTGCAGCAGTTCTTCAACTCTGTGCTTTTTTGTTTTATAACAAAAGTCGTCGAATTCTTTTCTAGGTCGACCTTGAGGCCGACTCCCTTCCGATGACGTGGATAGACAAGGTCGATACACACATACTGTAAAATGTATGTTGTCACCTTCTAACCACTTTTTATTATGATTTAAAAAGCGATCTAATAACATATTTGATGCCACCAATTTTTCGGATAATTTTGACGATATACTAGATATTTTCTGTTTAACGGCCCTCAGCGAATCACTAGTTATATCACTAACA
Organism: Deilephila elpenor; assembly: GCA_949752805.1. Taxonomy (NCBI): domain Eukaryota; kingdom Metazoa; phylum Arthropoda; class Insecta; order Lepidoptera; family Sphingidae; genus Deilephila; species Deilephila elpenor. The sequence continues at coordinate 2,705,355 of OX457098.1, forward strand.
CCAAATTTATTCTGTATATGTTCTAATAAACGAACATTCCGTTCTTCTTTAGTATGTTTTCGCCATTCTTCAAAAAACTCAATTTTCGAAATGGAGAAGACACGTTCTGAAAAATAAAATAAAAACTGTTAGTGGTGGGATGTGGAGCCAAATTATATCTTGTTTACAAGGTGAATATTCCTACTATATCCCATAGAAAAATTAGACTGGATACATTTGGATACAAAAAGATACATACGTTTAAAATTTGGAAACTTGAAAAAAAAAATCGTATTTTTCAATAATATATTCAAAGTCCTATGGGACCACACTTTCTCATATTAGAATCTAATTGGTAGTAAAATATGAAAGCACTTACCCTCGACAGTGGTATCCATCACAAAAATCACGGTAATATATCACACAAATTGTAGGAGATGTTATCGAAAGCTCTGCAAAAATGCAACTACTCTAATTACATTAATGCAATTGTTACATTGCCTACCTGCGATAGTTGATGACTCATCCCTGTGTAATGTTTTTCACCCTTTCTACCTGTTTTAATGACCTTGGGGGTGTTGTTTACAACATGTGACTCCTAATTAGTAGATTCTTGGAAGTGAATTTTGTCCACCTAGCTTGTTCTAGGCGAATCACAGTGCGGCGTCAGGAATTTGTGCCCGATAATGCGATAGGCTCGCCCCTATCACATCGTGGAACGGAACATACCTACAAGGCGAAATTTGGGTGTCCTGGTGCGCCTCTGCCAACCCCTTCTGGGTAAAAGGCGTGAGTTTATGTTTGTATGTATATGTGTATATGTAAGCAAAATCCTACCTGATATTACGTACGCCATGATGAAGTGTTAAGTTTGGTTATGTATGGTACGAGAAAAATCGTGGTCTGCCATGCCCTGAAGTGTATGTAAAATTAATCTGGGTGATCATCATTTTACATTAAAAAAAGGATGTAAGCTGCGTCAGAAAGCAACCTGTCGACCGCGAGAGTAGAAACTACAAATGCAGTAAGAGAAATCCGACAACAAGTTGAACTGCCAGAAGATATAATACTGGATTCCCTTTCACGGAAATGTCAATTGAAATGAAACCAGAATACAAAATTGTTACTGCTAATCGAGCAACTTGTGCAGAATATATGGTGTTGTTTATCCACGAAAATGTCAGTGCCGAAAAATTTGCAAACAAAACAATAATAATAAATAGAGTTCGGGTAGATTAAATTTGTTCCAATATTCAATGCTATACGCAGAACTAAACGTAATAAACAAACAAGCGACAAACACAAATATTTGTACTGACATTACGAGTATGTTTTTAACGAGTAGTGATTGAAATTCCAGAAGAGAAGCCACTTCGGCTTAATACTATTGCTTCATACAAATTGTGCAACGCTTTTGGCTTTAGTAGGCTTGCAAATCCTGTTACTCAGTTTGTTTTTATTAGAAAGACGAGCATGATAAAAAGACCAGGCCACTTCCATGCCAAAAACGTGTGGATTTTTAACAGCCTATGAAAAATAAAAATCCATTTAAATTATGAATTGCATATGAGTTTTCGATTGCTACTTAATGTACGATTAATCGCAACCCAATCCGAAGCATATTGGCAGCTCAATTCAGCCGAGCATAAACTAATCGCATGTTAATTGTGTCTCCTCATCGGGGAGACTAAACGCTCGTCTGCAGCCAACCTAAACACAATAAAGCGTGCATTAGACAAGTGTCGAGCCATCGAAGCTTGTGGGAACTAATGAGATAGTCGTCAGCACCTATCGCGTCTCGTGTCGTTCCGATGTAAACGAGATGAAATGAATGTGTCGTTTGATGTCGCTTTGTTACTGTCGTTGTTTGCACGACACTTCATTTGCTTTTATATGGTGGGGAAGAAATGGTTTTACTTGTTTCTCGTGGTTTGAGCTAAGTGGATATTGCGCTGTTATTGTTGATGTTCGTCTGACTGTTTTCAGAATGTGTTTTACATATTTTATGTGTATTGTTATCTGGTATTTCTAAAACGACGTGTATATCACCTTTAGTAAATATATTTGTTAGCTTATGAAATTTTAGACACCTGTTCAAGTCAAATCTTCGTATATAGCTAAACAGACTATTAATGAACTTTGCTGAATATAGGCCTTCCCCAAGCATCTCCACATTGCCTTTGTCAACTTTAAATTAAAAAGTGAAATTCATACCTTCCACTGAAAAGCTTCTGAGTATAAAAACCCATATTTTGCTTAAAAGTATTAACATACATTAAGATGTAACGCAAAAGAACGAATGAATGAATTCAACCGGCCTGAGTATAGTAAAACCAATTCGAATAGATTCCTGGAATCGGGAGAATCTATCCATGAAATCGCATTAAACGGAAACGTGTTTATTATTGTTTGAAGTCTAAATACGGAGCTCACGTCTATCAGATAAATGAAACAGTCAAGATTGAGAGAAACATAATAACTCAAGAATTCCGTATGTACGCATGGGGTATAACCAATCCTTTGATTTGAATATTAAATAGGTGCTAATATATGGAAATTATTTCGTCCTAGCCAGTTAATTTTGGGATAGCTTTCCATTACCTTATAGTGAAAGTCATTGCTGTGTAAATAGTTTAATATCTTATTCATTTTGCAAAATTGATAGAAAAATACTACTATTTTCATCCAATATTGACTACATTTTATTATATTGAGTGATATAAAAGGTAAAGACAAATCTAGTAAAGGTAAAGAAAAATTATAATTTATAATGTTGGGCCAGTTTATTCTTATTTCGTATTTTTATTTAATAAATACAATAGTCATTATGTTAAAGGTGATGGTTGGTTTCAGTATCGATTATTAAGTATGCTAAGCCAGACATTTAACCTAAAGATGAAATTATTTCCGAATGCAATATTCATGTAGAATTTTTGACATAACAAACTCCAAATTAACAGGAACATAAAATTGGATAAAACAGGCCAAGATGGTCGTAAAAGTATGAGTCAAATTATAAGTACCTTTATACAAAAAAAATGACTTACAATTTTACATACTGTACCCAAAAAAACGATTTATCTACAGGGAGTAGGAGCATGAAGTACGAACACACGTGGGAAGTCAAATCGCGTAATACAAGACAATGATAAATGAGTAGGGATAAAAAAAAACTATTACACTTAATAAGATTTATAGGAAAGGGTATCATTACTAAGAAACAATCAATCGCAGGTGAAGAATTTAGGGCGTAAATGAAGCGCGTGGTGATTGGATAAAATATATTTCCATGTATTAATAATTATTTGTCTGATTCTTAGAACAGTTTTGTAGTTATGAACAAGTGTTTCCTTAGAGCAGTGTTCTTAGAATATTCATTTGAACAGGTACTACATTATCAGATTTCGGACCCAGAGCTCAGCTCAGATCAGAGCTCGCGACTCCTATACAAACAACGACATGAGGAAAGTCGATACTTGAGAGTTCTCCGCGAAAATTTCAAAGCCATGTGAAAATGAATAGAATCATATTGCACCGACACTATAATATTAAAAACAACAAAGTTACTTACACAAAGCAATAAGAAATAACTTTGCTCGCAATCAAAGATCAAATTCAGAACCTTGAAGCGAACAATGCAGAAAATCAAATTAACAATTATTGCAAACGCAGCTGAAATATGAAAATATACGCTTAGGGCAGGTATAATTCAATGATATTGCAGATCAAAGTCTTTACTAGAATATCTAGTTTGGGCGTTAATTTTATTCTCTTTGAATTTGAGCATGGTGTGGACAGGCTTGCCACCTACCGTAAAGGACAGAAATAACTTCAGCTTATGTTGATGCCACTAGTAATAGTTATTTCCATTCGGGAAATTAATGCGTGAGCTTATGCACGAACCGCTTACTCATTTACCAGTACAATAACACAACCAACATTAAAAAAACCTAGCAGCTCCATAAAAAATCCTTAACCGAAATAAATGGCTTACGTGCTCTATAACCACGACCAACGAGCCGAGCAGCGAATGCCGGGCGTTTCCATACGTGACAGGATTCCCGACGAGGGTCTTGTAGAAGTGCAACCCGTAACGCGAGTAATGCAACGAGTAATTGTATACGGCATATCGCTTGCAACAAAGATCAGGGGGAAGCTTCTGGAATTGTTAATGTGGTTGAGTGGGAATTAACGGTCATAAATAGGTTATATTGTAAGGATATATTTTTTTGCAAGCTTATGATATGGCATTGCGCTTATCATTATGCATAGAAATAGTTTTATTTGTATGTGTAGTATTCGCGTGATTCTAAGAAACCATTACTAAGTAACGTTTTGATTCTGAACGTGATAGTAAAATTGCTATAGTTCTTTAAATAAAGACGTGTATTTCTGCTCTTGAATTCGTGTGATAATTTATCGAAACAGTATGCTTATGACGCACTGATATTAAACACGAAAAATTTAACATACAATTAGTCACACATTGAAAAAAAAAACATTGAAAACAACCTTGAAAAAAAATCTGTCATAAATCCTAGCTAAATATTTTTACTTTTCGCTCCCGCTCTGAATTCCGAATGCAGTCAGACAAACAATATTCGGTTTATTTCCACGCAACATCTAGATTACGTACAACCGTTCCGGACGATTGCTTTACAAATTCAATCGGATCTCGGTCTATTTGTAATATTGATGGTGGATTTTAGTTATGCAACATTGTTGCTTTGTATTTTTGCTTCCCAAAGCTGACAGGTAAATTGTTCTGCGAAATGGATAAGACAATCAGGCCAGAAGTTGATTAAGAATAATAGTTTCAAAAACGTAAACACACACTTTAGTGAAAGACCCATCTAAAAAGTAAAAATAAATAATAATTAGTCTAAGATTAGAAAATTGAGTGAAATGAATTCATTTATAGTTAAAAAGCTAGGGTGCTTCAGGATAAGTAATTGTTATAAGGACCTCGCTCTATGTATGTATGGTATGGTCACGAATTACTAAAAACATGAGTGTATTGACACATACGCGGGCCCACACATAGCTGAACCAATACTCGAACGATGAACGACCAATTTAGTATAGGCTTGATATCGTCTCATAAGAGTTAGTGGTTTTAAAATCTCAGAAGTTGATAATCAGGCAAACTCAAGAACATTGAGTAAAAAAAGGCAGAGGAGCGACGTTATGTCACACTGTCAGCATATTATTTAATTTCACCTTCAGCAGTCAGCAAAAAGTAAACACACAACTATAAATAAATAAGAACCAAGATGGACACGCCGCAGCCTTGAAGCTGTTGGAGAAATGACAAGCTGTTTCAAACAAACTTTTACGACAATGTATATTTGGGAAGCAAAAACGTGCGCTGCGTTTTTGTCAGATCACAAATTATAATTTTAAGGAACTGTGGAATGAGTGGCAGATTTAAGACAGGAATATAAATTTTTGTGTCATAACGTGATTTAAGCTATAAATGGTGTAAGAGATGCAAAGAGTCGCGTTTCGAGATGGGTCAGTATTCTAACCTATCAATATGTTTCCGAATTTGAGCAGACCGCTTTACTATAAGAAACAGTTACAGATATTGTTTCTCCAATCGATGCTCTTTTTAAATCCGCATTCTAAGTCTACCATCGGGTCTAGTCTAGTGGCTGTAGGTAGCTATATAATTTAATTTGCATGATATTGCTTGCCTATATATACAGGTCGATCAATTGTGTACACATAGTACTATAAACTATGGAGGTAACTATTCCGTTTAGAGCACCCGAACTAACCTATAGCAGGAGCAAAGCTAATCAAAACATTCCAACGATGTCTCACCAAAGTCTGTCTGAGACATTTCAGAGGCAACTTGTAATGGTTATTATGAAAGGTAAAGATAGTTACAATACTAATTTCATACATAATATATATTTTACGCAAAAAATCTTAAAAGAGTTATATTCAAAAAGAACAATAAATAAATACGATTGGTGATCAAAGAAGCGATAGTTCAAACGCAATAAAATCCGTTTAAGTAGGTGATAAAATATTTTATTTCTCGAAACTGGTAAAAAGCTTTACGCCGATGATTTATGTTTTAAACGACAGTATTTTGATTTAAAACTAAATTTTTCCCGCGTCATTCAGTAAAGCAATGAAAATAAAAAATTATAATGGAATGAAATATAAGAAATTTACAATATTATACCTTCTTCATCTACCTTCCTTTCTACGACTAAATAAGAGTGATGTAACTGTATTTTTATGATGGCGTTTTTACGACAACCTGCCTATCCATAGTTAGCCTTTTTGGAATAATGGGCAGGCTTCAGTCAAGCACGCTGGCGTAATGCGGGTAGGTAGACTTCATAAATACGAGTATGTATGAAGTTCTTGCGGTGAAGTCAAAGGTGTGAATTTCTCATATTTGTTTCACTATATTACTTAGTATAGATTAAATACTTGATATGCTAGAGGGAATTAAAGACGACTGGACACGTAACATAGGGTGTATTTGAGCAGCAGCAGTTGGCGCTGTATAGTTCTTGTTTAGGCGAATATAGCACTGATATGAGTCTGTTTATGGTATGCAAATCATGTAATATATAAAACAAGACATAATACAAATGGTTTTAGCTTTTTAGGAATAGAACAGGCGCGTGCTTTCCATTTGGATGTATACGAGCTGAATTATTTATATTGATGACTTAAATACAATGCTTCATAAACCAAATAAGAATACAAACAAATAAATATAAAGTTGATAAGTCCGGCGCCGCTGCCTCGCGCCGGTGCAAATTGTTCTTAATTACCTTTAAGTTCCTTACTTAGAAATGTCTTTCGCGCAATAAATTTAACACAATTAGGACTAACGAGAAAACTGTTGAAACTCCATTATTCTGGAGAGTTGATGAGGATCCAGTCACGTGGTTACATCTATAAATTGTTTCCAAATGGGTTTTTGGAGTGAAATACGTTTCAATAGGTAATTTCGAAAGTTCAGTGTCAAACAAAAGACAATAAACCCCAAATAGTAAAAAGGTCGTAATGAGCAAAAACCGATTGGTGATTAGTGAAGATACGACAATTATCGTGATTATTTCAGTATTTTCAAAATCTGATCATTTGAATAAATAATATATTTGTGTTATATAAGAGTGCAACCTGAAAAAAAATTACATTCAGATTTAGTAAGATTCAGCCAGTTAAATATTTATACTTTCAGCCAGATCCACGATTATGAACTCACATGTATCTGAAAAGTCGAAGGTAGGATCCTAGGACAGGCTCTAGGATCAAATTCCAGATATACGTCACATTATCGCAAGAAAATGAAAATTGTGCTTAAACACCATGCAATATTTTCTTCTCCAAATACCACGCACTAATCATACTAAAACACGCGGAACAGCGGAATATGCGAGCTAATTAACGTAGCAATAACGTTTGATTACGCACCGCCATTTTGATTAGTAACATATTAATGTTCGCGGCGACACACCTAAGAGGATTTCGGGTAATGTTTGTGTTGCGAATTTATGAGCAATTATGTTTGATTGAACATCTTGTACACTGGCTTGTTGATTTTGTCTGTATTTATTGGCTGCTGGATATAGAAGATTTTTGCGCAATTCTTCCTTTATTTGGACAACTTTATACTGTTCTCGTTCTGCGTGGCCTTATCCTACACTTCATGTTTGCGTAGATAATTATGTTTCCACCGCGTTGCGGTAATATTTGGGTTATATTTTATGACTGGTTACTATTCTGATAACCCTTTAATCTTATTGCTTATTATTATATTGCTATTAAAATAATAAGTTATGTTTACATGTAAAAACAAAGTATTCGAAAATAAAATATAAATAAGACTGAATAATTTTTGTAATATTACTTTTGTTTTATTTTTGCTAACTTCTATTTTAACTTTAACAACATGACCAATAGCAGCAATATTCTTAACCGTATTTGTTTAACCGTCCCGTATAAATTACCAAGACATCGCATAACCAACACCTTTTATATACCATCGATACGTACTAACACTGGACTCAATTCACCAATCACTAGAATGTGTAGGACATATAATGCTCTGAACAATAAAACATTAGATCTGGACATATTTAGTACTCCAATATCTAAATTCAAAAAACAAGCACTGACCCTATTGCTCAAAAATTAACGAAATTACAAGATCTGTTATTTATACTTTCTTATTTTTTTACCTAGATGCTATATTATTTTGATTAGATTTACAGTTTATTTTTTATATTTTATCATTATCGTGTAATACCCTCGCTTTGTGAATGTTGTACACACCTCTTATAGGCATGTGCATCAGAATTTTATTTTGTTAGTGTTTTTGTATATTTTTAATGCATATGTTGTTGGTGTGTCTTTTTTAAATAAATAAATAAATAAAACTTTGTAGTATTTTCCTGAGAAGTTTATACATCCTCTTTCAATAGAAATTGTTACCACATTTTGCCAAAGTTACTTCAGATAATGTTATCGGATATTTGTTAAACACAAATTCAACAATATTAAACTGAACACCCTTTTTATCGAAGTTGCTTTAGTAATCTCATACTTTTTTAGAAACAGGAAAATTAAACTTTCCTGTTGGCTGGGAAAAGGCATTCCCCGAAATAAAAACGATTTATTATTTAATAACACTTTTTGATTGCAAGTATTCGTAAGTACCTATATAACACTATAAGCCTATAAACAATGCAAACCTTACCCTGGTTATTTGATTATGATGTACGGGAAAAGATGTATGTAGCTGCTTACCTGTAACAAAATAATACAGTTATTGACAACCTTCGTGGTTCAGTTGGTTAGACGCCGGCTGTGAAACGAAAGGCCGCGAGATCGATTCCCGCACCAAGACGTATGTTTGTGTGAACCACAGGCATTTGTTTCGGGTCTGGGTGTTTGTGAGACCGAAAAGTCTCTCGTAGTTTCTGATACACACGACACAAGATTCGATCTTAGTGTGGGGTCAGGATTATGTATGTGACTGTTGGGTGTATTAATTCATTATTATTTTGATCATTTTCAGCCGTAAAAAGTCAACTGCCGAACATAGATTTACTTTAAGGATTAACACAGCCAACTATCGAATGCGGTTTCTATCCAGCGACTCCTCCAACCTTTGTTATAGCATCTGTGCATCCATTTTATATCGTCCGATATTTCTCTTACCTGTACGTGGCTTCTACTGGAAAATCTTTTAGTCTATCGGTCATAATACTTCATGCTATGTGCCCTATCCACTACCAATTCAATTTGCTAATCCACTGTTTAGTATATTTATTACATACATACATACATAAACTCACGGCTTTTTGCCCAGAAGGGTAGGCAGAGGTGCAACCAGGAAACCTACATTTCGCTTTGTATGTTCCGTCCCATGATGTGATAGGGGGCGAGCCTATCGCCATATTGGGCACGAATTCCTGACTTCGGGCTGATAATAAATAGAAGAATCCAATACTACTTTGCCCAACCCGGGATGCGAACCCGAAACCTCAGCTTTATAATCGTACCGTAGTACAACTACGCCAATAAGGCAGTCCAGTATATTTATTACACAAAAGATTTTATTGTATGCACTTGTGGCGTCCAATTCTTATTCTTAGGCGGTCGCCACTCGAATAATAAAGCTGGAACGAAAGAACATACATTTCATCTCAAAGTTCCATTAGAAAGCTGTTTTGAAATAAAACAAGAACTGTATTTACGGGAAATGTTACAAGAGCGCAGAATTCTCTAAAGTAGGCTTTTTATTATTGTAAATCAGTCTTTTTTTAACCATAATTAAGGGTTTATGAAGATTTTTTTTGACAGAATGAAGTTCGGAAGCCTATTTTACGTTGATGTTAATGAAAGCAGTTGTAACGGTCAAACGAGGCAGCTTCATCACGCTATAGTATAATGACTATGGGCAAGATTAATTGACTTACATTATAAAGAACAGAAGAAGAAGAATAAATCCAAAGTAACCTAGAAACAGCATATTAGAACACCTGACTTAAAATTGGTGTACTACGATTTAACCTAACCGTAAACAAACCAATTTTAAACTTATATCGTTAAAACATGATCAGCGTCGCTGTCATCCCTTGCGAGTTTGACATCCCAAATAACTTACGAGGGATAAAGGTTGCCGCGGTCGCCGGGTCTCGCGGAAATTTCAGAGATCCGTTGGCAACACATTTTCTGCTCCGGGAAATGTGAAAATGTTTATACCTTACGGGGCCGACGTCGCCCTGAGAATTTTCCACGAATAACTTTTATATTTTGCATATTTGATTTCAAAGTTTAAAGTACGAGGATTTTGTTATGTTTATCCAAAAGGCTTAAATTTGTGACATTGTGTGCGGCTTCTTTGAGGTTTCGAATATTCTTCGTGGTTTGTCGTGCAAGGTATTGAAGAAGTTGGATGAAAGAGATAGAAAGAATAACAGAAATTATAAACTATCTTGAAAACAATTACAATATTGAATAGTTTGAATGGATCGGGAATAATCAATTAGGCTTTGTTCATTGAAACGTATAGCTTGGTGGAATCTAGAGCAGAATTATGCCATACAGAAGAGGCTACAGTCGGTAGCGGCATAAATAAAAATGTATATACTTGAAAATCGTCCCGACTTGGGAGGTTCGCACGTTCTTATCCTATTCCTGTTGTATCTGAATCAGCCCATACCCGTCCCAAGTCACAGGGTCCTCTATAATCGGGAGAACGATTAATTGGAGTTATTATTGAGGTAACGTACTTCTCCTTTTAAGTGAAGCTTATAATCAGTTTAGAAGATATACATAATTGTGCATATCCTATGGTTTTTTCTCGACAGAGAAAGGAAATCTATTTTCAAGCCCCGGGATAATGTTACAAAAAACACACGTCACTAAAAAACTCTTGCCCATTCCAGAACATGACACACAAAAGAATCACTTCCCCGCATCCTTAAGGATACTCGGTTGAAGAGGGAACAATGGGTCGTTGGGGTAACTCGTCTCATCTGGGAGAAGTAGGGGGAGGGGGGGAGGTGTCTAACCGCCTGTTGCCAATGTTTTTAACTAGTCTAACACAGTTGCTACGTGGAGTTAAGAATATTTGGAAAACAAAATGATATGAATGCATATATGTGGCGATGCTGATGGTTTATTCTTAATTCATTAGAAATGGATTAAATACGGGTGATTTTTGCATCCAAGTAGTTTATGAATCGAAGAGTAACATAATAATTATATTTAGGTTCAATTGGAAAGACATAGGTATTCCATTGTTTAATTGTTATTACAAGAAATATGTTTTACTAGTTATTAGCAAAGCCTGATTGGATAATCGTCATCATTACTAGCAACCATATGTCTACTACAGTTTAAGAATTATCTGAGTGACCTTCTGCGACATGCGTATCCCGCGTAAAAACCCTTTACGTACGAGTCGTCATCGAACAACAATGAAAAGACTAACATTTCATATTTTTTACAAAACACCCTTTTAAATAATTGTGATAAAATTTTATTTCTGAAAAAGGATTTCAAAAAGACTGTTATAAATATTTAAAATACTCGCACTATAAATATTATCGATTCTAAAATCCATCATTGGTCCACAAATACGACAATTTTCCCCAAGCTCTAGTTTGAAGTCGTCCGAATTTTCTAAACAGATAAGCTACACTTTGTGTGTTCGTACTCAAGTGCCACTTTAAGCGCAATTTACTTAAGTTAACTTAGAAATGCAACCCACATTCAACGTAGATAAAAGCGGTTCTCAAACAGATAAAATATTTTCCTAGTGTATTTGCGTTCATTTTATTTCACATTTCTATTTTCAATTATATTTTGTTTTGACGGTCTGTGTGGTGCAATGAGTTAGATAAAGAATAAGTTTAATCCCAGCATCAAATATCAATACAGAAGTTTTGACCTTTGAACTTCCAGCAATAGGGTAGATGACTATGATCGAATGTTTGTATTATTTTGTAGACAAACACAAGTGCCATTAAAACAAAACATTTTTGTGAAAACAATATTTAAGTAGCTTGTAACATGAGGCAAATATTAGTATTTTAAATGAAAGAGTGGGGACGTAGTGGGGACATCTTACCGTCTCTTTCACACCCGTACACTATAATGCCCTATAATGAACAGTGACGTCACTAATATTGTTTTGCATCCCTTTTTTATTACCCCCACTACAAGATTTAAAACGTTTCTAACTTGTTTAATTCTGAATGGATAATGGTTTCTTAGATTTACGCGAATGTTACACATTGAAATAAAACTATTTTATACGGATTTTATCGCGATAAAATCCGTATAAAATAGTTTTATTTCAATTCTGAATGGATTTACAAAATTCTTTGCTTGCTAGATTTTGAATATGGATACTTTTTGATTAATACAATAAAAATGAGTCATGTACCTTATTGTCTTGGGTTTGTGTGTTCGACTGCACAAGGTTCCTTATAGATTCTAATATCCATTTTATCTGGTCACTTTTGGATATTATTGCATACAATACAAAAACAACTGTCTTTACATCCAATAATATAATTACGAGTACAATACAACGAAACATGAAAAATTAAATAAAAAATCCATTACAAAACTAACTATTAGCCCAACACATGAATGAACAAATAAAAAAACAGTCAGAAAAGCGAATTTGAAAAAAGAATCACAAATGTGTGTACACACGGGCACTCATACCGAGCGCGGCCGCGGAGCGATTTATGACGCCTCACGACCCACGCGTCAGCTTTACGATTACGTCTAAAACAAACAAAAGAACTGGCATTACGGGAAACGTAACTGAACGCGTGTACATTGTTATTGTAAATCAAATGTGTAGTAGGTGGTTTTTAATCACTGAACTTTTGGTTCACGTCATATGTTCATACTCGTACATGAGCGATGAATATAACTGAAATAGGCAAATAAATAAATACACCCAACAGTCACATACATAGTCCTGACCCCACACTAAGATCGAGTCTTGTGTTGTGGGTATCAGAAACTACGAGAGACTTTTCGGTCTCACAAACACCCAGACCCGAAACAAATACCAAAATAATATATGGATAAAGGACGTATATTATGAACATACACAGATGGAAAAATACTCCCCTTGAAACAATAAATGTGTCAAAATACAAAACAAAACACATCAGCGACGCATTTACTTTAACATCACACCAAATGACGTTACAGCTTATGGCAGACACACTGAAGTGCAAAATGAGTGTATTCTTCGCCAGTTACAATCGTTACGGCTGAGAATTACGACAAGCCGCCAGCGGCGCGTGTTTAAACGGCCCATTACGGAATATACACCCGTGTACAATACATTGGAGCAAATAACTGTGGAACATCGGTTTGGCGGCAAATGGCAATCATTATTTTGTGTTATTTTGGTTACAATGAAAAGCAGTATAAGATGTGTAGAAGGTGAACTCAATATATTTGTAAGTGGTAAACCTGATGTAGGCTGCAAAAAAAAAAATATATAGTTAACTCTACCAACAGTTTTGCTCTTGGGTTTCTTTCAGTGCTCGAGAATGCCGAAGGTCCAAAAGCTAGTGGTAGAAGATTCGTTTCCACACAAACAAAAACCACCGTAAATATTAGTGGATGCAATTCTTTTTCCAATTATTAGAAGAAATATAGAAACTTGGAACAATCGCGTGTAGCTAATTCTAATGAATTTCCACTCTGGGAATAAAAAGCAGGACTGTATGATTCTCATAATTAATCATAAAAATATGCCCGAGGTTAGTCACATAAAAGCATTCATCTACCTTTACCAGATGGTAAAGGTTTATCTGAATGCATATAATCTCAATGCACCTGTTGTCGCCGCACCAAAATATGATTACAATTAATTAAATATATACATATAATTCTCTGTAATAAAAATAATTGTAAGACTTATAATTTGTGAAGGGTAGTTTATATTTAACATTATGTTCATGATTCAGTCCTGTCAATTGTTGGTGGGGCGGTTATTATATAAGAGTGTGCATTGTGAAAAATAGGTTAGTTAAGTGTTAGCTGTAACCATAGTATTACTGAGAAATAAACAGTAATATAACATCAGAAGTGTTTCGTAACCACGCCAATGCCACGAAGTCGTAAAAGAACCCGAGGAAAGAGGAGCAGACGGCAGAAATCCTCCTCTAAATCAGTGTCATCCAGCTCACAATCACCATCATCAAGCAGCAGCTCGTGTGAGCGCATAAGGAGAAAATCGAGACGCACAAGAGCTGCGTCTCCCGCAGTAAGCCAAAATATCATTTTGTCGTCAGTGATACCCGAGTTCGATCCTTTAGTTGACGATGTTGAAATGTGGATTAATGTTGTGGAAGCCAATGCTCGGGCTTTTGGCTGGTCTGATCGTGTTTTACAATATCAAGCTTTGCAAAAATTACGTAATACCGCAAAAACATGGTACGACTCCCTTCAAAAAAATAAAACAGAGTGGACTATGTGGATATGGAAGGACTGGCGGAATACTCTTTTAGATACCTTTCAAATTAAGCGTAATATGTATAATCTATTAAAAGATTTAGTACAGTCTAAACCTTCAGATGGCCAATCATTATATGAATATTACTTTTTACAACGAGGTAAAATTGATAAAATGAGACTAAACTTTTCGGAACAAGATATTATTTCTATAATTGTGGGGTCTATTTGTGATAAAAACATAAGTACAGCAGCCGATGCTGGTAATTTTAAAAATAGTGATGACTTGGCTTCCTTTTTACATGGTAAACATTATGAGTCCGAACAGAAAACTTTTCAGAAACAAAACTATTTTCCCAATAAAAATTTACGTTTACCCTACAACTCTAGTAATAATATTGACAAGAGACCAGATAGTTCAACAAGTTTCGGTGCATCTACTAGTAATTATTCCACAACTTCTTTTACGAATATAACTTGCTTTCGTTGTGGTGAAACAGGTCACAAAAAGACAAATTGCAATCATAAAAATAACGTAAAATGCAATGTTTGTCATAAGTTTGGCCACCTAGAACTTGCTTGTAGAATGAAATCTAAAACTAAGGCAGAAAAAGATAGTGAAGTTAAGGTAGTTATGGAATCTAACCCGAAGGATAAATTTTATAAGGATATCGAATTAAATGGATGTAAACAACAAGCTTTCATTGACATGGGTAGTAGTTGTTCACTTATATCAAGCACTTTGGCAAATAAATTAAAACTTACTACATTTACACTAGAGACACCCATCTTATTAACTGGGTTTAAAGTTGATTCTTGTTCTTACGTTACACAAGGAGTAAAAGTTAATCTTAAGGTGGATACAACAACTCTTGATATTATATTTTATATTTTCGATGAGTTATCTGGTAGTCAAATCTTAATAGGAAGGAATTTCACTGAAGATAAAAATATAATGTATACGCGTATAGGGGACAAATTATCTTTCCACCCTGTAAATAATGAACACACGGCTTTGGTAGACTTATCAATATTTAATACTGATTCCACAGTTCATGGTTCTTTGTTAAATAAAATATTTTCTAAGTACCCACGGGTAATATCGGATAATTTTCAATCTTTGGGTAAAACTTCTTGTGTTGAACTCGAAATTGAGTTAACGACTACTAAGCCTGTCTGTTACCGACCTTACCGTATGTCCGAATCTGAAAAATTAATTACTCGTGAAATCATTGATGAACTTTTAACAAATGACATTATACAAGAAAGCAATTCTGCTTATGCAAGTCCAATTTTATTAGTAAATAAAGCATCTGGAGATAAGCGAATGTGTATTGATTATAGATCTCTAAATAAAATAACAATAAAAGAAAAATATCCGATGCCTATTGTCGAAGATTTAATGGATAAATTAAAAGGCTGCAAATATTATACATCTTTAGACTTAAAAAGCGGGTATTACCAAATTAAGGTAAAGGAGAATTCTATACCTAAAACTGCGTTCATTACCCCCGATGGCCACTATGAATTTAAAAGGATGCCATTTGGTCTTTGTAATGGGCCGGCAGTTTTCCAAAGACTTATGAATACCGTACTGGGAAAATTACGGTTTGATAGAATTATTTGCTACATGGATGACTTATTGATAGCTACAGATTCAATTAATGAAAATATTAAACGTTTGGAAGATGTATTAAAAGTACTGCAAGACAATGGTCTGACACTTAATTTAAATAAATGCCATTTTTTTCAAAATTCTGTACAGTTTCTTGGGTATGATGTTTCTGAAGAAGGTATTCGGCCTGGTAAAAATAAACTCAAGGCTATTGAAAACTATCCTGAACCCAAAAATGTTCATCAGGTTAGACAATTTTTGGGACTTGTAAATTATTTTCGAAAATTTATAAAAAACTGTGCCGTTACATCGAAACCATTGGTAAAAATGTTGAAGAAAGATGCATTATGGGAATGGGGGATTGAACAAATTACAGCTATCAATAAGTTAAAACAAGAATTATTACATAACGCTGTATTATCCATTTTTGATCCAAAACTTTCCACTATTTTATATACGGATGCTAGTCGTGATGGTGTAGGTTGTATTTTAACACAATATACAGACCAAGGGGAAAAACCAATACATTTTTACAGTAGACAGACTACAATTGAAGAAAAGAAGTACCATTCCTTTGAATTAGAATTTTTGGCCATTGTGGTTGGTTTGCAAAAATTTCGACATTACTTATTGGGTTCTAATTTTAAAATTTATACAGATTGTAACGCTGTTAAATACACTATAAATAAGCAAGAAATTAATGCGAGAATAGGTAGATGGGTGTTAATGACACAAGAATTCACTTTTGAAATAGTTCATAAACCTGGAACACAAATGCAACACGTAGATGCATTAAGTAGAAATCCTATTTGTAATAATGCTCCAAATACCGTATGTAATGAAAGTGTGTTGGTTATTACGGAAAATGACTGGTTATTGGCGGTACAACTACAAGATCCCAATATATGTGCAATCAAAGATATTTTGAATACAGGAGAGGCCGAGCTTAACAAAAAGATTTTTAATGAATATGAATTACTTGGTAATAAAGTGTATCGTAGAACTGAGTATGGCAGGCGGTGGGTAGTTCCAAAAAGTTGTATTTGGCAAGTGATTAGAGCCAATCATGATCAAATAGGTCATTTTGCCGTGGATAAATCTATTGAAAGAATAAGGTCGCACTATTGGTTCCCAAGAATGAGGAAAATTGTGTCAAAATACATAAAAAATTGTCTTCACTGCATTTATATGAAAGCTATTCATGGCAAAAAGGAAGGTGAATTATTTTCCATACCTAAATATGCAAGGCCATTTCATACTTTACATATCGACCATTTAGGTCCATTTGTTAAGACTACTTGTAAAAATACTTATCTGTTAGTGACTGTTGATTCCTTTACAAAATTTGTATTTATTGCACCTGTACGCAATACTAAAAGTAAGACTGTGATCAATGAACTAAATAAGGTATTTAATGTATTCGGCAATCCTAAACGCATCATCTGCGATGCAGGCAGTGCATTTACATCTAAATTATTTGTAAAATATTGTGACAACAAAAATATACGACGACATATCATCGCCACCGCCGTCCCACGTTCCAACGGACAAGTGGAGCGTTACAATCGTACCATCCTTGATGCACTACGAACTATGGGTGCTAACAGTGATTATAACAAATGGGATACACATGTTTCAAGTATCCAACATGGAATAAACAGCACCATCAATAAAACAACCTCTGCAATACCAAGCGACGTTTTCTTTGGGTATCGACTTCGAATGGACGCTGACAAATTAGTGAATGATGACGATCAATTACCAATTGACGTTACCTCATTAAGAAATTCCGTGAGTAATCGAATCAAGATTAACGCAGATAAACAAGCGCAATCCTTCAACTCTAAGAGAAAAACTGCGCGAAAGTACAACATTGATGATTTGGTCGTAATTAAGATTCCCAGTCAGTCAAACAACGGTCAAAGTACAAAATTACTACCGTTATATAAAGGACCTTTCCAAGTAACGGAAGTACTGGGGCACGACCGATACAAAGTAAAAGATATGAGAGGTGCAGAAAGAACAAGCAAACCATACGAAGGAACGACTTGTGCAGAAAATATGAAACCGTGGATTCAATTGCAGGAATTAGAGGGAAATTAAGTAGGCGAGGTCCGGATGTTGTCAGGTATTTATGCAATATGATTACCTATAATTTGTCTGTTTTATGTTGTCTGATGCTTTTGCTTCGAATTTTGTGCATTTTGGTGTCTAGATCATGTTTTTGTAACAGTATTTATCCTTGTAAAATAGATCTGTTACAATGAGGTTTGGATTTGTGGTGATATGCAACTAGGGTGGCCAGTGGCATCGCCTAGGGTAAATCACAAATTCCAACATAAATGTAACTGACCGGTGATGGAACAGTTGCAGATTTGGATACCAATAATGCGCAAAATTGATACATACTCCAGTTGAGTGAATCCCTCCTTGCTGACCGTCGATGGAACAGCAGTGGAGGACACTTAATCAATTCCACAATACTTAATTTAAAACTGATACTTGTGTTTATTCTCAGCAACCGCACCAGACTAAGACGCTATCCAGGGACGGATGCGTGCGCAGGACGGCCGGATGTTGTCGCCGCACCAAAATATGATTACAATTAATTAAATATATACATATAATTCTCTGTAATAAAAATAATTGTAAGACTTATAATTTGTGAAGGGTAGTTTATATTTAATATTATGTTCATGATTCAGTCCTGTCAATTGTTGGTGGGGCGGTTATTATATAAGAGTGTGCATTGTGAAAAATAGGTTAGTTAAGTGTTAGCTGTAACCATAGTATTACTGAGAAATAAACAGTAATATAACACACCTGCAAAAACAAGTATAAAACCGTACACTAATACCTTACTTTGTAAACCTTTTACATACCTCTACACTCGTGTTTAATCTCAGTCAGTACGGAGGAGTCTTAATGGAAATTCTTTAAACAACGCATACGCAATTACAAATATCGCAATATTTGCGAGCGACCGACGAAAGTTGAAGTGAAAAAACAAAAAAAAAACTTGTTAAAACCTTTTGTACTTACAGACAATTGCATCGCCCGCTTTTGTGTTATTTTAGGGCATTTCGACATTATTTGCTTTTGGTATAATCACCTACAGAAATGGAGAATGGAAATATTTTTTTCGTCCTTTCCGTGCTAACAATTATGACAACTGGTGGTATTATTATCAATATTTATTTCGTAATGAAGGTTAAATCCAGTGGCGGATTTTTCTTCGAATTATTTATTTAATCTTTATATCTTTACCAAACTTAATTAATATTTAGTATCATGCAACTGAGACGCATCCAGTGATGCGTTAAGGTCTTAATTATTTAGATAAAGAATGTGTTGCCATAGCAACAAATACGTGTACTTATTTCATAAAGGCGGGAAACATCGTAGGCCAGTAGTAGGTAGACTTATTTCATAAAAAAACTATGTTTAGAGTTGAAAACTTCACTTGCGAGATAAGAAACTCGAGGGAATTATTAATAGTTCGTCATAACTCACACATATAATACATAATAGTTATTTTGTCATGGCAAACATTTACATTAGCCGAGCCAACGATTGATACACGATCATAAAACATTAATATGTATCTCAAAATTACCGTCCCCATATAAACTTGTCGCTCGTCATTCGACGAAATATTTTGAATACGCGTATTAATACTTGTTTATATTCCCCCAAATGACTCTTGCGAATGTAAACGCTATTTCCAGGCAATTAAAGTTTACAATGCTTTGCTTTGTTGCAGCGGTTTCGTAGTAACAATGTTGGCGTCTGTACTTAGCGCGAGCCAGTGTAAATATTTAGGTGTCGCGTATGAATCCCGGTCTTTATTTGAAGTACAATCTACGCCTTCTGTATGATTTATCTCTATATTTATTAAACAGGCTGTTTATTTGCAACTCTATTTATGAAGGAAGTTGCTAGGATTTAAAGGCAGTTAGACCTATGAATAATACATACATAATATGTAAACTAATCCTCGGAGAACTACACTGTAATTTACCCATGGATCGCCAGGCTCGATTCTACACAAAGATGTGGCTAGAATGGTGAGCTTACTTTACCTCTAACCTGGCACTAATTTCTGTATTTAAGGCCCCGTGTAACTCATTCATTTTGACAAACAGAAATTTAACACTCAGAAAAGAAACTCAGGATTGTCAGTCTTAGGTCTCATTCTGTGCCATAGAGCTGTCGATGTAAACATACTCTTACCAAAACCTTCCCTGATTTCAGCATGTCACAGTATCATTTCAATCAACCCGAATCAATAAAACAAAAAGCGAGACAATTTAAAGCCGTATTATTTGAGAACAAACGCGGATCTGTCAACGGTTACAATATCATTAAAAAAGCGAATGACAAATCGCGCGCGTGTGGGCGCCCTAATTTGTTTGCCTTGCGACTAGGGGTGTGCACAACCATGGCGTCCGTTGACGAAGGCCCGGAAATGCTACTTAATCCCTTTTAAAGGTGACGGCGGCGACAGAATGTAGGTTACGTAAGCAATTTTGTTGTATGCCAAAGATATTAGATTTGTGCAAAGGTTTTGTCGAATGATACAAATATTGAATATTATTTAAAGGAGTCGACATAATGTAACTTTTGGTAGCTGAAATAACTTTCGAACAAGGTTTACGAAATCAATAAATCAATCTACGTTGCACAGCATGGCAGATGGTTCATAGTTTTAGCGAATTTTTAAGTTGCAATTGAGATGGCCGACAATATTACCTATATAATATACATGTCTGACAGCAAAAGACAGTGGTGTGTCAACAATCTTCATCTGGACGGCATTGTGCTTAGATGTATTAGAAAAAAAAAGAAAAAAGACCTTTCCGTACAACCCTACAACCAATAGGCATTTTTACTGATGCGTTCCGTTTCGAGCGTAACACTTTGATGTATATAAATTGCTGCCGAGGCGAGGCCGTGGGTTAAACTTTTATTATCTGTGGCGCGATGGGCACCTATCTGTTAGATCTTTATATTGTAAAACAACTTACGTCATTCAAGTTCTAATACCGCGCAAGTCACAGTAGAAAACTTTTCAAAAGAGGCAACAACCTGTTCTATCATTTATCGAACTTTTAAAGTTAGATGGTTCCATTGCTGGAACGGGTGCTGCTTGTGTGGACTGGTCTGTCCGATTTGCTTACTTTGTAATTGATAAATAGATTACTTAACGGTTTTATAATTATTTATTGCGTTGGCAAAACAGAGTATACTGATTCTTCGTTATGGGTTACTACGTTTCGTTTCTCTCAGCCATATTAAATATAAAGTAAACTTATTCGTATTAAAATATATCCTACTTGCAAATCATAACAAGTTATTAATGAACTGCTCTGATTTAAACCAACTTGTAATTTTTGTAATAATCACTACATTGTAAACTGGTTTTGAAAAGAGCATCTCTAGAGTTTCTTGCCCGTTCTTCTCTACTGAAAACCGCTTTCAGGTCCGGGTGGTAGTTCAAAAAATGACTGAATCTAAACAATGTTGAACATTTTAATGGATTTAATAAATTACTTTCATTTTCATTTTTCATTTTCATTTTCATTACAGGTATTAAATCATTAAAACAATTTTGTTTAATAAAAAAATAGCTATAAACAGGTGTTTAGTGACAAAGTTATTTTAAATGAAATCAGAACTTAAACAACGCTATAACTAAAACTTTAATAACACTACATATTTGTATTACACATTACTGTGCGTCTTGCCAATATTCACATAATAAAATTGCAGAGATACCACTCTTATGCTATTATCTTCAACTAAGCAATTTACAACAGGCTGTTGTGGAAATCTCAGGTAAAGCCTTAGGCTTAGCAGAAGAGTTTCTTCGAATAATTATGAAGAATATTCTATGAATTATTCTATATAATATAGGTATATATGAATATTATTAGTGCCTTATCTAGTGTATGAATTAAACGCCATCTATAATCACAAATAATAAGGCCAACGAACACTGAAGGATCTAAATTTTCTTTAATGCGCAAGCCTCCATCTTAAACCGAAACCTAGTCCATTTTATTGCCTTCAAATAATTATTAGCATCCCAACAATGTCCTTCTCTGATATTCATACGAAGGAAGAAATCGTCTAGAGCGATAACACTGCCATTCGCCCTATAATTTATGTTATTTCTGAACATATTGTTCTGTGCGTACAATAAACATCAAGTAATAATAAGAATACTGCCTCGGTGGCGTAGTTGTATTACGGTACGGTTACAAAGCTGAGGTCTCGGGTTCGAGTCCCGAGTCGGGCAAAGTGATATTGGATTTTTCTATTCATTATCAGCCCGGAGTCAGGAATTTGTGCCCGATATGGCGATAGGCTCGCCCCCTATCACATCATGGGACGAAACATACAAGGCGAAATGTGGGTGTCCTGGTGGCGCCTCTGCCTACCCCTTCGGGGATAACGGCGTGAGTTTATGTATGTATGTATGTAATAATAATAATGTCACGAAATAAGACCACAGTATTAAAATGCAAAACTGCAACAACCGAAACTATTCTGAAACACAACCGAGTGCAGAACTAAAGCAGAAACACCTAACGCCGAGCTAACTCAATTCCCGGTGACACGCATAAATTAATACACCCGTCGCGGTATATTAATGAGTTTAGTGCGCCATTAGAAACGCAGAAAATTGGCAACGTGTAATGTCCGATCGTATATCAGCACACGCAACGGCAGTTCGGAAAACGGCACTTAGCGTACATTGTTACGCGACTTTATAGTTTCGCAGAAGTCGCACAAACCGGACATTAAGTACGCAAATATACTGCGGTTAACTCGGTTTATTTATGTGTAGGCAGTATCGTGGGTTGCTATGTTTTGTTGGAGTTTTAATGTGTAGATGTGTGATTTATTAAATCAGTGCATCCGTTCGACATTAACTCGACATTTTCGACGTTTACTTAAGAATCTGCTCTTCAGCATGATAAATATTATTAAAATATTAGACAGAAACATACTTATGTGTATATTGGACCAAAATGATAGCCTTCGTGGCGCAGTTGGTTAGACGAGAGAGGCTGCAGGTTCGATCCTCGCACCGAAACAAATACTTGTATGATCCACACGTATTTGTTTCGGGTCTGAGTGTTTGTGGGACCGAAAAGTCTCTCGTAATATTTGATACCCATGACACAAGACTCGATCTTAGTGTGTGGCCAGGACTATATATGTGACAGTTGGGTGTATTTATTTATATTGGTCAATGGGTTTTCCACCAGTATGTTCTTTATCAAAGCGGTTACAAATACGATATTATACCTTCTATTCTAGAAAGATTCCAATATTCCACATTCAACGTCACGAAATTTATACGCATACGCATCACGACTGCCTTTCGTTTTTAGTAACGAGAGCCAGACACGTGTTTTACGCTCAATGGAGATAATTTTTGCTCAGGTAAATCTGCAGTATTTTTAGAAAAAAAAAAATGGCTTATACATTGACCGCCTATTTATAGACAGTTTCAAAACCGATTTTAACTGTCGAATATGTTGACCTCTGCGAACGACTTTTGAATTCAATTTGAGCGAAGAAGACAAAACATTCGATAACTAAAATAGGTTTTAGAACTGTCTATGAATAGGGCCGTTAGTGTGTTTGATAGGCTTAATGGCACGATGGCAAAACCATGTTTAAAGCATGTAATATAAATGAATCGTGACTGAAGGTTTTGTGTATATTCTTAACATATTAAAGATTTTAATCTTAACAACATACTAGTTATCTTTGTGGAGTGAGTACTTAGGATGTTTACATTAAATTTTAGGAATAAAATTGTTATAAGCAAAGTAGTATCTATACTATACCAAAACGACCAAAACTATAATCATAACTATGTAATGATAATAAAAAAGTTCTCAAAAAACTAAATAAATCAAACCAAAATATTTGATCATTAAAACAATACGCAGTAACAATAACTTAAACAACATCGTCTGTACCACTACCCTCTTCAACTATACTCGAAAATGCATAAACTAAAGTAGGTTAACTGTTATAACTACTTGAATCTTAAACTTAACAACTTGGGAATATAATAATTTTATACGAAACAAAACACCTTTGGCGAGTGGGGCGACGAGCATCCACCATAACTTGACCTCTCCTGTCAATAACTGAGAGCACAATCTCTTCGGTGTTAAGCTTCAGGGCGGGCTCAGCTTACGTTGGATAATGCACAGTTTTGTGGAATAAGGTAATGAACTAATTTGTCTTGGCCATAATGGACCCAAATCTGGGCTCCAAATGGCCGCTATAATGACGCGGATTATGTTAAACCCAAGCTTTAGTTGAATGTATATAAATGAAATAAAAATATGCATTTTTCGTACGCACCCTCATAAAAAACAAGCGAAATACATAATTCGCATGAAAGCAGTGTAAAATGACTTCATTTTTTATGAATATTAAAAACGGCTTTCGGTAGAATATTGAAGTTTTTTTTACTGGAACAGTAAATTGCACCTGAAGTTAGGTGCAGGGCAGGTCAGAGTGAGTGAGTGATAGTTACCATTTATTTAGAGTTTCTTACCTTTAATTAGCCGTCTGTTTAATGAAGTTTATTGTGCGGTGTAGTCACTTTGCTAACCGCCGTACTCAGAGACATTTAATGTCAATTAAATCATTACTAGATTTTACATAGAGAATCTACACTAAGGAACATTTTAATGGACGCCTGTATTAAGCAAGAGACCCTATTTCGAGAAATATAGATACTATGGATAATATAAATATTAAAATAAAATTGACTGCTTTAAAGCCACCAAAAATACATAAAAATATATCCCATTTTTTTCTACTTCTTTTATATACTAAAACAGACTACTCCTTTTCAGTATATCAAAGATAACAAACAAAAGAAAGTCTACACAATACACAAAAAGACATTTCCGTTTGATATTAAACCAGGTCTGACGTCGGAGGAGGCAGATGTGACGTCACTCAGAGTGACAACCCGGAGGATCAATGGTGAGCTTACTCAGGTACGCACTCAATAAAACTGTCAACCAAAAATGGCTGAATCCTTTTTATATTGCGCAAGGAAGCGTGATTTTTTTTATATTAGGTACCTTATTTTGGTAATCTCTTGGTTTTGATTTCGTTCAGTTAGACGTACTTCCCGTGTTAGGTGTATGATATGCTGTCAGGCCAAAGCCCGAAATAATTTAAATGATTTGAAATTTGTAAGGCCTTTGTCCTTTGAAAATGACGTAAAATATAAGTGAAAACAGTTTAATAAACAAACCTAGAGATTAGAACTGATATTATCATCATAATTTTTAATTGCCAGTCATTATAAATTTCATTATCAATTTAGTAATGGAAGAAATTTTGCATTGCATTCCGTAATCTTGAAATGTTGTATGATTTATAGATGTGTTCTGTGGCCTTGTTTTTGTTATCAAATGCACGATGTAGCAAATAAATTGGACAGCAATAACTTTATGTGTTCATTGTTATAATATTTTAGTAATAGTAAGTACAGCGTATGCCGCCATTCGAAAAAAAAACATAATATCTATTTTCCATTTCAATACTAAACAGAAATGAAATTTATTTCCACGCAAATGTCAGGATTCCTTCGTATGACTATAATAATGGATGTCACTGGAACGATTTCTCGACGACAAGACGAGAATGTCGCTAGAGAGGAATACTGTAAGACTTTTTCATTCTTTATTAATATTTTATAAAGATACTCAAACTAGTAAACAATAAAGAAACGCTCAAACGCTCACAAACTCACTTACAAACACATTATCATAAATAAAAGAGAAAAGTATTACACGTAAATGACTTTTATCGTTTGAAAATGAATGGTAACAATGTACAGCAAAAAGTAAGTTTTAAAATGCCTCCACAGTACTTTGTGAATATTTCATTTGACAAAGTTTAACGTATAAAATGCCGACAGTCATTAGGCTTGCAAACAATGTTGTTATTTTGATGATACCTCGTCATTTTAATAAGCAAACTTCTAGCGGAGCGACGGGTTGGCATAAGCTATTGTGTTTTTGTTCCATGGAATAAAAAGCTCGGCTTCGTCGGTACTTGTAACCGCTTGGTAAGTGCCATGCATACGGGGGAAAGCCCGTTGAATCAACTCATTTATTGCGTTTCGAAATTAGTCATGTAAATAAGGGGATCTGTCTGCTGGGATTTGTTGATTGTAATATTGTTTCGACGTCATTATAAAATGATGGTTAATGCTGATTAAAGATCTCATCTATTGTCGTGGCTTTGAAATTGAATTGAAAGTATTTTCATTGGATTACTCAGATCATAATTGACAATTACTACTCGCCACTTTTAAGTTGCCTTGAATAAACGAAAATTCAAAATGTTTTTTTTTGGATTATATGGAAGGATGGAAACCATCGGTCTTCTTTATGCCAACGTTAAATTGATACATTCTACATACATTATTATGATATAGTATGCACCAAACAGAATTGTGCTAACGTGGTGAGAAGAGTTCAGAACGACCTTTACAATGAAATCCCTACGAAGACTATAAAGAACGACCCACAACAGGTTTAACATTTCAATTTCCTTGACATTATGGAGGTAGCCGACAGCAGTACTTAAAATTACGCCTGGAATCCTAGGCGTTTCGCTTCAAATGTTAATGTTTTGTTTGGCAACGAAAAAAACTACGCTGAAATGGCGCAAGCGGTCTCATTAACCCCAGGCTTTTGCGGGAGGGTAAGTCGAGACCCTCTTGAAAGAGGAGGGCGCAGAGCAAAAATATTACGCTAACCAACCTAGCATTGTTGGCTTTTTATATTTTTTTGCGTTTTGAAACATGTTTTTAAGAGTGGCGATGTGAAGTTATTGCATCGTGAACGCTGCCGAAGAGTGATGAATGCGTTTTTTTGCCTTTTTGCTGCTGATTGGACGTGTGAAAGTCTGACGTAGCTACTGAAATGGAATTGTATAGTCTGTTTTAGTAAACAATTCGTTTTTATTTTGCTCATTTAACCGAAAATTCTTTGTCAATTCTCTTAATTTTTGGGAACCAAATTTTATTTACTCATTTATTTTTTTTCTCATGTACAAATTCTGAAGTCATGGTGGTTGAATTGTCGGGACAAAATAGCTTTTTATTTTTTTATTTATTGTGCCAGTAGTATGAGAAACTATAAAAAAAAATGCACGGTTATGTTGCAGCCAGTCTTAATTACCTATAACATAGATAATACACTATATAGGAAAACCTATAACATGAATGGACTGGCCGTTTCGTTTCAAAGAGCACTGATGAGTGATGTGTAATAACAGTGTCTCGTTTCATTTAGTCAGTATAATTGCTCGAAGCACAATTATTTCTACCAATTCCTTCTTCTACCCTTTCCTTTTCCTCAGCCATCTTACTTACGTTACAAATTCGACGCCAAAGCTACACAACTCGCGGCGACTATTTTGTAATACAGTAGTAGGTATAATCTTGAAAGAACATCACTTTTATGCTATAATCATTTCTATGTCTTGTTCCTATTATTTATTTATAGAATATAATATAAAAGACGTAATTACCCGGTACGTAACAAAGCATAAAAAATCCTTTTCATCATGTTTCTATTTGCATTTCGCGTTTCTAAGTACCGGCTATGTTTACACGCAAGGTTAAAATTTTTAATAGAAATGGTAAAGTGTAAAGCCTAGAAAATTATATGTGAGGTATTTATAAAAGAAAATCTGGCTCGTTAACTGTAAGCGCCGAAGCGTTCGCTGACGCTAGCTGAATGGTCTATTAAGGCTAGGTGAGAATTATGGGCTGAAATTATAAGCGGAGCGGATTGGTTTTGGATACACATAGATCAATGCGAGTAGGCTTATATTGGATAGCACATCTTACTTAACATAATTGGTTATATTATGTTGAGTGAGAAGTGTTATCTGTAAACTTGAATAAAAAATATTGTTTGATTTAAGTAATCACGATTTTGTTCGGCTAATTTAAAATAACTAAGTTCATAGCAGTTTTTTTTTTTTTCTATAAGATAAACGTTTCAGTGATGAGGATGGTCATAAAATAGCTCAAGAGTCACCTCGTCTTGGACAATAAATTCAGCAGCCGCCCTAGTTCTATAGAAAATTTTAAAAATGTCATAACAGACACTTAACATTTTCAAATATATCCTTCCACTAAACTAAGCTATTAAAACCCATTCATCATATAAAATCGCGCTACAGAAATTCATTAACCATTTATACCTAAAACTGTATATTTAATTACAAATAGACCAGTCACCATTACGCTCGCAACTTGGACCACAAATTGAAAGGACCCTCATATAAAGCGTTGCGTACAAAGGATAGGCGTTTTAATGAATCAAAGTTGCTAAATGTACTTTTGGTTGACTCAAAAAGATTTCAACAAGATTTGCGCTCTTTGATCTCTGCAGACGAGAACCGACGGAGCGAGAAAAAATGAACGGGAGATGTTGAATTTTTTATATGCGTCTATTGAATGAGGAAGATGCGCTTTTAATATTAAATTTAAAACTGGAGTGGTTAAAAATAGTTTAAAGGTAATTTGCGACGTTATTTAAAAAGCTGTTTCAAATGCTCAAGTTTTATTATGTCTACGGCGTGGTGGCGTGACGTAATGAAATGAGTTTGCGGTTTCAATGTTGGTGTAGTGAATAAAATGAATGGCTTTAATATACAGCAAGTATACAATGTAAAGTTTGTACATAATATATTGCTATCCTTAGTTAGCCGGCCATATTTTCATCGCAAGAGGTGACAGAGTGCCACTGCCATTCCGAGGATAAATTCCTGTCCCATAAAACATACGAATATTACAATATCCATATTAAAAACTGTTGAATATTAAAAATATATACCTAAAAATTTAATTATCTATATTGAACATGATTTTTCCATGGAAAATTATTTATTATTATGGAAAGTTTAGTAAAGCTTTTCTTTTTTATGAAAAATACCGTTAATAAAAAACAATACCTAACCTAACAAAACTCACGGTGTAACCCATACGACTTAGAATCGCAAAATCTCATGATCTTCAACACCAAATGCCCATATTTACCAAAATTTCACAAACTAAGCACACAAACAAAATGTTCATAAATGGAATATTTTTATTGCAAACTTTATTTCAAAAGCAGGTGGAAAAGGAAGTAAATTGAACAGCCAGGGATCGTGACACGGAGTTATTGTACGGGTGGAAACAAACACATCTATAAAACTTATTATTGAATTTATTTGCATAAAGCCGCCACCAGAAGTGGGTTACGTCCGAATGTGTGCATAAATATAAAATTTCGCCTTTTTGATATGACCGTGTTATATAATTTCACCTTATTATGAATAAATATGGCAGATACGTGAAATTACGTTCTTATTTTTATATTGCCCTTCATTATGTTTTTATTTTTGTGTTTTATAGAAAATGTGGTTTCAGTTATTGAAAATTTCATCATCATCTGCCACAGTTAGTTTACTATTGAAGAAAGACCGCTGCTAAGAAATTGCACTGTTGGATGCAGTTTAGAAACATTCAACTGCCTACAACCTTAATTAAGTCGTCCATCCACCTTGTCGAATCGAATTATTCAATATACTAAAAAATAAATGCAAACTAACGCAAACTGGGTGGAACAATCGAATAACTATTACCCAAGTTAGAAACAATAATCCTCACAGTCCAGTTTTTAACGCAACTTCTAAACAAATTATTGGATCTATCACAGAAAAGTTATCACACCATTGAAACACATTCCAATTTTAATATAGCAAAACTCAGCCGGTACATGCTTGAACTGTTTCGCCCGGAGCGGACTTCATTCATCCGTCGAGCATTATTTGAATAACACAAATAAAAATATCATGCCAACACTCCACAGCGAGATCTATTTCAGAAAAATATAGCGCAGAAATACCAGTTGCTTCCTAAAGCATATTTTAAGAGTTCGGAACTCGGTGACCTAGCAAAAACGGCATGAGATTGTCGCTTCGGGATGAAACGTGACCCGTCTTGTTAGTGTCAATGTGGAGTATATATTTTTACACTCAAGGTTTTGTCACGTTTTGAGGAAATCACTCGAATATATGGCGATGAAACATTTTATTTGGTCGTGGCAGAAGCCTAACTTCTTTCTGAATAATGTGATATTGAAAAACAGGAAATGAGGTCAATGCTCTCAAATTTGAAGATGAATTAATGTGAAATGAAGTAAAAAACATTATTTAACAAAGTTGTTCAGGGCAAAGCAACTATAATACAAATACTCTGATCTCAAATACACAGAGGCCCGATGTGGAGATGTAGATAAGGAATAAGTCTTATAAAGATGTGAAGAATACCGCTAAGCCGGTAGTAATTTATTCTTCACGAATTATAGAGAACCCATTATTTTAGAAAAGAGTACGTAGAAATACGGTTCCTTAACCAAATGGTATTACATGGAGCTTAACATCGGTTTAGACATAAAAGACTATAGGAGCGCAAACTAATAAATACGGTGTCACTTGTGTACATGTATTAAAAGGAAATCTTTTGGTTGGGCATTGACGAGAAAGTAAAAGGGATAAATAACCAAAACAAAGTTGTTAATAAAGAAAAGAAAAGAGTAATACCGAAGGAAGGATGGATGGTTTATATCAGGATTGATACTGATGAAAAGATAGTTAATCATGAAAGCTGACTGAGAAGTGAATTATCCTTTTAAAGGGTTTTTGTTAGATTCTATGAGCGAAGCTTGAGAAGCAATTATATAGACCGGTAATATACTATCAACGAGAAAAATCTGTTGATAGTTAACATTATATTTGGAGTCCAGTGGATTTATCATTAAATGCAATGCAATTAGTTAAAATAGCAAGACACGACTATTTGATGTAGGGTATATTTTAATGCCATGATTTCGTAATGAAGGCTGACTGGAGATGGAGGAGAAAAGTCAGAGAGTGTGCTTACATATGTGAATTAAAGGAGACCTATGTCTTACAATGGAATCCTTAAGGTGATGATAATGAACAGAATTAGAGCTAGAAAATGAATAGGAATAGGAACTTACCAAATATCTTGAAATCACAAAGCTATATTAATTCAAATATTGAAAGCGGCTACATTCACCGCTAGAATTTTGAAATCTCGAGACTGTTAGCACTTCAGAGAGCACATTAAACCCATTTCCGTTGTATGGTAATTTCATATGTAGTCTTGTCGTGAACATAACTGTTACAGACTCTTAGAACGTATGCTTTAATATCTCTGTATATTTTTATGGTTATGTTTCCTGTGTATTTCGGGTGTGTATTAGCCCGTATTAATACAATGTTGTGCAAGAATATTTTAGAGAACTTCATGTCCACTGTGCTTGTTCAAATAAATTTCTACTCAATTAATCTACTTTGCTTCACCTACTATTCTTTCTGCGGCATCTTGAAGTTGTTTCAGCTTTTTACAGTATGAAACCATACATAAACCCTTGCCTTCAAAGCAAATTACATTTTTGGCCAGTAAGGAATCTAATGATTGCATCAAAACTTTTGGATACCGAAATAAATATACGATTCCTTGTTAATAAACTATGACAAAGATGTTAGCTACTGCTATAGACGTTGGAAATTTCTGGCGTAAAGTACAAATTGAATTTAAAAATATATTTATCCCAATATAGCCTAATATTATTGCACATCTGACTAAATAAACCCACGCATGGTAAACAAAACAATTGTCTGAACAATAATAAATTGGATGCCATAATAATACCTTTATTTCAATAGCGGGTGTTCATTAAAAAACAGCTATCCGCAACGAATATTACCCGGAGATCAGACATCGATAATTGCCACCCCTACAAGTATAACCCGACCAATATAAATGGAATGCCTTTATGAACTCGCAGCGTGCCTTTTTAGTCGCGTTCCGGATGGCTATGAAAAATACTTCACCATGTAATACGGGTCGATGTTCATTTTGATATTTTCTCCCGTATACACATTTGAAAATTTCCCTCCGTTGAATTGTGAAACATGCTGTTCCGTGCGTTTGAACTTTAGTGTACGGTTCAAACTGCTATGAAACTGATGTTTCGCCCGCTTTACTAGGCCATGTAGGCTTTGGAGAGTAATTCAGCATACGCAGGGATGTCTGTTATTTACTGACGTAATAAAGATAACTCAATGGATTTTGATTTGTTCAAACATTATAGAAAGCATCTTTATAATACAGTGTTATATCATTATAATGTACAAATGTGTAATAGCCTAGTCCTGGATATAATGTTTCTTTTCAATTGCATTCTAATCTAAATAATTTTCGAAAAATATCTCCCATTAAGATAAGTTTTGGATTAAATATTTTTAAACTTCAATTATCTATTACTAGACCTATTTCTTTTAAGTTTACAAGGTTTTATAAAATTCACAACGTCTCGTACCATCCCTAGAACGGTAAATAACACTTGGATATGAATAAAATCTATATGTGCAGTAGATCTGGTCTCTGCTCTATCGTAAACGTAAATGGTATCACCGGGATCACCCACACTATCCGCGAATAAAATATCTACCCAGTTTATCTATCTCCTTCCTTTGTGACGAGAAATGTATGAGGCAATGAGATTCAATCGAGCGCGATCAATATTAGCTCAGACGATGTGGTATGACCTTTATAATTATAAAATAGATCTTGTAGGCGCGATTATTTTTAACTCAGCATATTTTTTGAATTGCCAATTTGTTGTGGATATAGTGTTAGAGTCGCATCCTATAACATCTTGGACGGAAATAAGCTCGATGAACTTTGTATAACAATAATAGCACTAGATACAGATGTGAGTTTCTCTCCCTGTCTCTTCAGCCACAGAAGCCCACTGCTGAACGTAGGCCTCCATCATGGATCTTCAGATCGATCTGTTGGAAACGGACCGCATCCAGCGACTTCCTGCAATCTTGACCAGGTCGTCTGTCCACCTTGTGTCCGACACTTCGCTTAAATGTACATTTAATTACGTCCTTTACGGTTTACGAGTTTATGTATGTGCTTTTTTATCCTCCTTTTCTTCCATAATAGGCAGTAGTGGGACTAATGGCCAGCACACATGTTCAAGTGCGTTTGCACAAATGTGTGTTTGCACCAGCCCCAAATCGAAAATTTCATTGCGCAGTTATTTGCCCACACACGTTACAGTATACTGTGCAAACTCAGACTTGCACAGTTATATCATTATGTGTGTGGCGGTCATAACATTTTCAAAACAATGCTTAAAAAAATATTTCGTAAATAAGTTTTATAACTTGAATTTTCTTTTAAAAATTATAATTTTCTTTCAGTGTTTTTTAAATTTCAAGAACCGAACTAAAGTTTCTAACTTGAATTTTCTTTTAAAAATTATAATTTTCCTTCAGTGTTTATTAAGTGTCAAGAACCGAACTAACATAAAGAACAGCCAAATAAGCTTACCAGACACAGTTGATATGTCTTAAATCCTCTCAATTAATAATTAGGTCCTGTCCTTTGAAATATACGAAATAACCTTTATCTTAAAATAGAGTCAGCAGTATATTCCACTTTCAGACTTTGTTGTAAAAATAATAAACTTCCTTACCGAAAACAATTCGTTCTCCATAAAAAACAATTTTCTTGAAATACGGACGGTATAAACTGTACAATAAATTGTTTTAGCATGGATACACGTCTTCATTTGGCAGCAAAGAAATACGAATGCATTTTGTAAACGCTCATGCGGAACCATTTCTCATATCAACAATAAAAACTGTCATTTTCTGCATTTCACTGTATTTTGTAATGTTAATACCGTTGCAATTTCTTATTTAAGTTTAAATTTACTTTGGACTCTATTTTAAAAGGTATAAAGTTAAATGTTGTTGAATGGGGTGCGAGGGTGTAATCGGAAGTGTTTTGGAGTTTGGTCGCGGCCGTAGGTGCTGCGGGAAACCTCTCGCTCCCGGCCATTGTTTCAACCATGGTCGGGAGCAAGTCAGGATGGAGAGCTGTCGCCACCTTCTGCGAGTTCGTGATGCTCGCAAAGGAGGTGGCGGAAAGGGAGAGAGAGGCTGCCTCCTCTCTCCCCTCCCGCAGCAGACGCACTGGGCGTCGTAGGGTGGCAGATTTCCGGCCACCTTAGGGCGCGGCCTGTGGACGACAGACTCGGGGCGTCTTGTCGTCCGACCAGCAGCAGGCCTTGAGGCGGCGGCGTCGTGTTCCGCGCGCGCCTCGTAGTGGAGTCCTGCGGCCGGGGTGACGGCCGCAGTGGGTGACGGGGCCCGCCCGACTATGGCGGGCCAATACCCGTCGGGGGGTTGCGACGAATGCTTCGGCGATACCCGACCCTCCGACACACGGGTACATGAGGAACACGGGTTGGTTTTTAGTCAGTAAGAGTCTGACAGTCCCCTCCGCGCCTCCCCAGGGCGGAGAATGTCCATGAGGATTTTCCAACCCGATACCAAAAAAAAAAAAAAAAAGTGTTTTGGAGTGGCGAACGACTATTTCTTTCGGTACAAATCCCGTTGCAAGGCGAAAGGACAAAGCAACGGCGTCTTTTGTAAGTAAATTGATTCTTACGCTTTGATAAATCGGAGACATTCGGACTCGCCGAGTGGCGGGGAGCGATTGGATTGGATTGCGATTGCTTTGTGTATTACACCAATAATATTAAACGCGTCAATTGGTTTTTTAATATCTTTGGCACGGTTGTTCTTGAGGTTTAGTTTTTGTCGCTCTTTTGTTTGGTTTGCGGTTAAAAAGTATTTTTTTTTTGTTTGAAAGAGAAAAGCTAGTACATAAGCGTATAGCCTCAACGATCTTCTACACGAAACTGATCTTTGGAAATTCAAAATCAAAATATTCTTTATTCAAATAGTCTTTTACAAGATCTTTTGAGTCGTTAATTACTGCTACCACCGCTTCGGAGCGTGTTGTAGCTGTGAAGGAGAAACTGCGCAAGAAACTCTCTCAGCAACACAAACTAAATGACGAATAAAGGACGAGGTTTATTAGGTTACTCGAACGTAACACTATCAAATTTAAAGACGTGTAATGACTATATCTATAGCATCTACATAAATGTTAAAGACATGAATGCTTCGAACAGGAGATGAATGAAAAGTGGAGGAAAGCCTTTGCTCCGTATTAGGACAAACAATGCTTATTCCTTCAAATTGGTAAACACTTTATGGCATTGATGCCGTAATATTACCAAATTTAAAATAGAATAAAAAGCAAAAAAAAAAAACAAACTATCAATTTTAAATTCTGATATTACACATTAAAATATAGTTGATAATGGAATCGAAATGAGTCAAAATCAAAACGTTCTATATTCGAAAGAGTAAACAAATAAATGTATTTTTTTAATAACAGTGTTTTCAATGTTTTCAGCCAGCTTTAGTCATATTTTTTTTTATTTCTTATAACTTAGACTTTAGGGAGTTTGTTCAAGCCCAAAGTAATATTATAAAATATCATAACATTCAAGTTATTTCCATCACGAAAATAAAGGTTAGAAATTTTTTTCATAGTATTTCATTAAAATACCACTTTCAATAGTTATTTTGTGCGGCGGTCTTTCAATTTCCGCATTATGGCAGGAAATTCATTTCTTGGAAAAAATAAGTGGATATTCTAAAGACCTTTGCCTTATTATAAAATACCTCGGATGCTAAACTGACTGGCTGAAAGATTTTTTTGAACCATTTTAGCCATATTTTATGTTCAAATTCTTTTTACGTATTATATGCGTATTTTGTCATTGTAGCATGTTTACTTTATATAGTAATTTTATACTAATTTTATAAGAGATAACAGTAATATTTTTGAAAATCATTGAAAAGACACACTTTATTAAGTAAAAGCCATTTAAGGCGGGTAATAAAACAAAAATCAGCTGTATTAAAAAACTCTGTGTGGCGCTTTAAATCCCAAATCGTATCACACATACACAACAACACTACCATTTAACAGTTAAGTCAAAGCCAATCCAAAAGCCGAACATGGACCGGTAAACACATGCAAAATGATGAAAATTTGTCGCCGAGTTGGTAAACTTGGGGTTATTAATGACGTTAGCAACAAGACGAGCCCGTGTCCCGAACTCCGAGACATAATGTAAACACAACAAAGTTCCGACAATCTCGTCCAGGATCGTTCGGGGACTACATCTGACTTGACAATCGAGCACAATTTTGCTAAAAGGACGCCGTGTTGCACGTTCATACTTGATGGTAATTTTGTTAGTGGCATTAAAGAAGTATGACGCGAATTTTGCTCGGTTTTGTTTTCGATTGTTGTGTAATTTGCATCGGTTGTGGGCTATATGTTTAATACACACTGTAACTCAAGCATGGACTTTAATCTTTGTTTTTACTTTTAAGTTAGATTAAGTTATCTTGTTTGATTCTCGCATCGAAACAAATATTTGTGTGAACCACAGGTATTTGTTTCGAGTCCGGGTATTTGTAAGAACGAAAACACAAGACGCGATTTTAGTGCGGGATCAGGATTATGTATGTGACTGTTGATCGTATTTATTTATTTAATAAGTGGTCTTGCTGTAAGTCATTAAATTTCCGATTTAAATAGAACAGAAACAGATGAGACGTAACACGTAATATGCTCCTGTTTTTTAATCGATGATCGACCCAAAACGTGTAAAAAATTGTACGAGACTACCAAAGAGCATTGCAAATCTTGCCTATGTGAAATTTAGGTGCAGCGTCGCTTCTGTACCGGATGGCACAATTATGCCGGCCCGCCTACTAGCTGATGCCGTAGAGCTGGAAACTTGCGTGGATCACGGTGACACGGGTTTTACACTTATTAGCCAATACAGCATTGCAGTCAGTATCTAGGGAAATACATTTTTATATAAATAAATAATTAATAATAACAAATACACCCAACAGTGACCTGCATATCAGCCCATAATCGCCCTCTGCTAACCCGGATTTCTCTACAACTATGAGACTTAACATCTTATGTCTCAGGATGGCGTGCGCAGTGAAATGCCAAGCATTGCTTTGTAATGCACAGTGTTGTTTGGTTTTGGTATTGTCCATGAGCGGTCTTATCGCATA
This sequence comes from Deilephila elpenor, assembly GCA_949752805.1. Taxonomy (NCBI): domain Eukaryota; kingdom Metazoa; phylum Arthropoda; class Insecta; order Lepidoptera; family Sphingidae; genus Deilephila; species Deilephila elpenor. The sequence goes on from OX457098.1 coordinate 2,742,556, forward strand.
CCATCAGGCGAATGGCATGCTCATCTGGCCATAAAAAACAACCGTGAGATCTATTAGGACCGATTAGGCTACCACAATGACCTATTGTGGATTGGCAGATTTAACACAGCAAAGAAAATCTTAAAGATATCTATGGTACGTAGATTTCCTCACGATATTCCTACTACATTAAAGTGCATACGTATATGTACATATGTACATCCATCAGCAAAATATATTCTAATCAAAACTATGTCAGTCTTGTTTAAATTCCTTGCCAGAGTAACAATTAAACACACGAAACGAGCTGTTAAATATATATTTTTCAATTTCAACTTTTAAACTGGAGTGCCATTCAACTGAGGCGGACGGAAGTACTGAAACTGTTTTTAATTTTTATGCACTTTCCACTTGAGTTGGAGCTCCCAATGATTTCCTTGAAAGAGCCATCGAGACAGACAGAAAAACAGACGCTGAACAAAAAAATATTGAATGTATTTCGAGCAGTCCTTCATTACGTTTATTTCAGTGGGTTGATGGTGCTATGATGAAGAGGAAAACTTATGCGGATTATGTAGAGGCAGATCTGGTAATTTAACTTCTGGATTTTCGTATAAAAGCCGTGTTCTGTTCGGGATCAATTCATTTAAACTTTTATCAGAACATGTCAGGAGAACAGTTTTGATTGTAGTGTAAATAACCGAAGCAGTTCAATTAACTCAAATTAACATCGACGTAAAGCTGCGAATGTCCCCGGGCTTTGAATTCCAGTGAGTCCATTAACACCCACACGTATTTACAATTAGCCCGGGGGTGAAAGTAAGCATGTTAGGGATGCATACTGTGAGACTATCGAATTGGATCGAGTGAATCCTGTTGTCACATACTTTTGTTGAGCTAACATGTCGAGTCCAATTTTACGGAAATGAATTAAATTAGAATGCTATTACACAAACGGGTACAGTCTGATAACTTCACTTGTGATTTGTTAACCTCTTTCATAATAATGACTATTGGGATGGAAAAACGAATAATATGTATTTCTTTGTCGTAGTCACGTGCTAAGATTACATAATTTTACATATTTTGATCCCAAACTGACTCCCTCGGTGGCGTAGTTGTACTACGGTACGATTACAAGGCTGAGGTCTCGGGTTCGAATCCCGGGTCGGGCATAGTGATATTACATTTTTCTACTCATTATAAGCCCGGAGTAAGGAATTTGTGCCTGATATGGCGATAGGCTCGCCCCCTGACTCATCGTGGGACGGAACATACAAGGCGAAATGTGGGTGTCCTCGTAGCATCTCTGCCTACCCCTTCTGGGAAAAAGGCGTGAGTTTATGTACGTAATGTCTATGATATTTTCATAGTCGAAATGTTGGTCATAGCTACTCATATGAATTTATACTTTGCTGAAAAGCATATCAATGTGCCACTAACATTTGGTAGAAGTACAAAACCTCCTGTCCCATTGTTTTCATACATAATTAAAAGCGGTTAAACTACATTTCTGATATATATTTATAGTTTAAAATATTTGTACCCATATATAGCTTGTATACAAATATGTATTCTGTCCATTAATGCATGAATAAATTATAAGAAAATATACTGCAATGCCTCATGTTTACATCCAACACGACACAATATCAGCTATTGAGTCATAAGCCAAGCAAAACCACTAACCAGTCGAGGTGGGTCGACCACACGATTCCATATTCCGGCGGGTCCAAGTTAAATTGAGATACAGCCGGTCGCACGTGCAGTTTGTGATTAATCCAGACACGAGCGTATAAGTTATGCAGGCCTGCAAGACCTGTTAACTCACTTGAAAATTTCATGCGCGATAGGTTAGCGTTTAATGATGTATGTGTTTAGCTCGGAGATCTAGTTTGAGACGCTGTTAAATTTTGGTTAGTTTAGAATATGTAATGATGCGTTGTTGTGTGAATAAACATTGACAAGCAAGTAATCTTTTATTGCATGCTCTTTGGCAGTATATATGCGAAGTAAATTGTTAAGCCTTGGATTCGATTCTCAAGTCGAGTAAGCAACGAGCTTTTTATTTCTTTTTTGACTGCCTCGGTGGCGTATTTGTTTTACGGTACGGCTACAAAGCTGAGGTCTCGGGTTCGAGTCCCGGGTCGGGCAAAGTGGTATTGGATTTTTCTATTCATTATCAGCCCGGAGTCAGGGATTTGTGCCCGATATGGCGATAGGCTCGCCCCCTATCACATCATGGGACATACAAGGCGAAATGTGGGTGTCCTGGTGGCGCCTCTGCCTACCCCTTCGTTGATAAAGGCGTGAGTTTATGTATGTATGTATTTCTTTTTTTCAGACAAGACATTTTTGTAAAATAAAATCTTACAACTATAGTCTATATCAAGTCCGTCACCAAAAGCTTTTGAAAACAATTATAAACTGCATAAATTACAAAACTGGTAAAACTTAAACCCTGATCTTAATAAAAACTGAAAAACTTATCATTAAAGTCAAAATCTCGTATGATTAAATCAATGGTTATGTGAAATTATATGGCTTGGATCCAACACTATGAAACACAATCGAACATCAGAGCGTTACGTTCCAATGGTGGTTCTTTATAACAATTGTTTTTGCGCAGTTCGCGCCATGCGTGGATATGTGGGGTAGGTTAGGGAGGTACGTCAAATAATACGTTTGTATGAAGACTGTACAGTTATAAACTGACGTAACTATTTTGATCAGATATTTTTAGAAAGCCAGCAATATTTCAGCAAAAGAGCGTAATAGTTATGTTCTTAACTATTATAAATTAAAAAAATATGCAAACCGATTTTATTTTCCTCTCTGTCTCTCTTCAGCCACAATCCACTGCTGAACATAGGCCTTTATTTGCTTTGTTTACAATAAAAAGTATTTAATATAATACCTACTTATATAACCAAAAGGAAAAACTTGATCATATTTTATTTACTCATTTAATCATTTACATATTACTGAAAGGTACTACTATAAGAAACCACTGTACTAAAATGTAAATTGTAAAAGATGTGATCCTAATATTATGGGCAAAAGTTATCTTCTAGTAAATTGAGATAAGTGTCGAATACGATAATTTGGGCATGCTCGTTGATGAATATGACCCAAAATCGCCGGGAAAACCTAATTTTAACAGAAGCACCTTAAAGCAGTTTGGGTCTAAATAAGATTTTATACTTACTAAAGCTTGTAACAAGTCTATTTAACAATTATCCAGCATATTTCTTCCTTTCAGTGACTACTGTTTTAGTACTTAAAAGTTTAAGGCGGGATAGTTTTAAATACGTACATAATAAATCCTGTATTTTGTTGGAGTAGGCAAATACGAATACCAGCTATTGAGAGAGGTATTGCAGATATCAAAACATCATATTTCTCAGTAAAAAAAAAATGGGGCCCTCGATACAAACTTTAATCCACTAATTAAGTTCCTATACTAAAGTACCGGAACAGTAGGTTGGTAACAACAGAGGGTGTAAAAAAATAAATCAACTAACGATGGAATATTATGCATCGTATTTCAGTAAAAACATTTAATTGTCAACATGACAAATAAACTCATTAGGCATCGACATTCATATGATTAAAATTAATGCTCACAGAATTCATATGTTATTAAAAAAATCATCGTTAACTATTTTTTTTGTTTATGGCAACCTGTGGCGATGTCGACAGATCTGCCAGTTTAGAATGTGCGATGAGTACTCGTGTGTTTTGGTACGACAGTTTGGAATAAGTGCATTTGCTTCAAGTTTCAACAATATTACTTTAACAAGTATTGTATCCATATTATACTAAATGTATTAAATAACAACAACATGGTTAGAACACTGAAACAGGATACACATATATATTTAAAGGTGAAATGAAGAAAAAAAGCATCATGCTAGACTTATACGATTGTTCAAATATTTCCAATACACCGTATACTGTATACCTCCCCTAGATAATTCGCCGCCCGGCGCGGCATTGTCTCCATACGCGCGGTATTTGTTCAAACATTCCAACAATCGACAAACGTTCATGAAGTTTTTGCTGCGTCGGTGTTTGCGTTAGAGCTTCATTGTGATGGCTCCCTTGCGAAGGGCGTTTTTTGTCCCCCTCGCACTTGTTGATCCGGGTATTGGATTGAGCGATAGCGCGTTCAATTCATACGTTGGACGGGAGATTCTGAGCATTTGCGGAAAAGTTTCGATGAATGTTTGGTTTTGATGGTTGATGTGAACATATTTCGATGTGATCGATTGAACATTTTGTTGTACTTAAGGTGTATGTCGCAGTTTACAGACAATCATTATATGTTTTGAGAGAACCGCCTTACCACATGTTTAAATAGGCTATTCTAAAGGATAGCTGCTGTTAGTTCTGTACATAGATTGCAAAAGTATATTTTCAAACGTAGCTTAGTTATGGTTTTAGCCAGCCAATATTTGGGTAAAGACCCAAACTCACCCTCGTAGATTCAGCTAAATTTGTATACCCAGCGAAATTACTGATAAGTTAAAAAGTATAAAAATATTATTAATTTCGTTACGGGTTAAGACAAGTTGAACATTCTCGGAGACTCGCGGAGTTTCTATGGGGTCATCAAAGTAATTAAATTCAAAATACTACTGATCCTTGCTTGCAAAAGTTGCAGTGGGGAGCGAGAACAGGACATTCTACAAGATGAACAGTCTAATAACCTCTGTAACATGTCTCCAAGCCACACGAACCCACAAATCCCGTCAGCTCATAAGACTCCATGTCTCGCAGACCAGGGACGGCATCTGTTCCCGACGTGCATCTAATAGACTATTATAAACGACGTCTGCGCCGGTCGATATTACAGCGGTCGTGGCAACCGTCCAATCGGACCGGCTTTCTTTCATATCAACACCAATTTCAATTTTGGTCGGCCTCGTGACATTTCGCGTGTATGGAACGGGTTGTTGTTATAAATTGTATGGGTTTTGTAGTGAAATGTAGCTATATACGCTTAGTGTGCACTGGACTCTTCTACAATGGAGACTTCGATTGAGGGGCTAAGGGTATGATCTACTACGCTGACCTGTTGCGGGTTCACGAACACCATATATTTTTTTGACAATATATCTATGGTAGACATACGTAGTTTTTCGATAACTCAAATGCATAATATTATAGTCAATGAATTTTGGAAATGTAAAATGAGCTAAGAATACAAAACCATGTTGAGTATATGAACGAATCAGGTTCAGAATTTCATTTGACGTTACCCTCAAAACAAAGAAAATAAAATGGTTAAACAGAAAAGCTAGAAAGAGCTTCCCTGAGAATCACTGAGCTGTAATGGTCAGTGTCATTAAATTCGTGCCACTATTGATCTTAATCGTAGCATACAGGAATTGCAGTAATAGTGGTCAGGATGGAAAAGTGGCTATGGTTACACCAAATTTTTATATAAAATAATTTACTCCATATCTATGAACGAAAAGTTTATAAATACGAAGACACCAATTTTTGTTTTTAGGTACTCCAATTATACTCATCAGATTCAGGTAGACAGTAGACCTAAAGTAAGGCGAATTTAACAACAGTCTCTCGTATGCGGAAGTTGGGCACTGATTTAACAGAAACTTGTGGTTTTAACAATCGAAGTTATCGGGTTCTATCCGGGACTTTATAACTTAGAGCTGTAGCTGTGGTGTAGTTTACCAGTCTACTTGACCTCTTTTTCCTGTAATCCTGGATTTTGTAGCTTAAGGAAGCAAGCAATTAGCATGCTGGCATAACTGTCAACTGTGGAGAATTCTGTCTGTTGCAATATGCCCATCAGTTGGAACAGCCCATCTATCAATGTGGCTATCATTAGTAAGATTAGCCAGTATCAGCGGCGTGCACAGGATTATGACACTGGGTATGCGGCGGATAATCGGTCACAAAAACTTTTTTTTTATAGATTTTTAGCATAGCCACAGCCACGCGACGGATCTCTAAGTCGGAAACTATTCCAAAAGAACAAGTCTTAGATGTACTACTATTCATGTACATCTTCTACGGCAACGCAGACAAAACAGCAATCGATCGTCGCGGCGGAAGAAATTCTAATAAGTAAAATAATAGTTATACGTTTCATAACTTTCAACACGAAACTTTCGAGTTGCATTCCCTTTTTGCTGGTATAATTGTAGTACCTAACTCGGGTACACACCTACCTTTAGTCACAATTTGAATCTTTTCACTGAATGACAATTGTGCGAACTTGTTATTTTTAATAAACACACAGTTTCAACCCAAACCTCACAATCAAATAACATTTTTTAAAAATCAACAAACGCACTAGTAAAAGCAAATCACAATTATTATAGAAACTCAGTAATAAACTGTTAAATGTGTACACTTTCAAATGTTAAGTAGAAAATTATTTTAAGAAAAATATAAATATACTGGCGCAAACAAAATAGTAAACAATGCTTATCACATGAAAAAAGCAAAATGGCCACCGCGAAACACAAAACATTTCTGCTATTTAAACAAATAAAACCTTACCAAACAAAAATGCACAATGTGCACACGTGATTTATTAGATGTCCGTCTATTATTTTTACTCGGATTATACGCAACGAACATTTCCGATTACTCCCGACAACTGCCGAACTTCCGTAGCCTGCCGCAGGAGTCGCGGCTTTCGATGCTTTCGATATTCATGGGTGTGTGCGTTTGCGAACTGTGCACGGACACAAAAATTATTACACACATACGAACAAATCTCCTGCGGGACGCGGCGGCATGACTTGGTTGATTAGGTACATTATTTTGCAGCGCTATTGCTATTTATAAAATATTAGGCGTTTTTAAGTTATTATATTTTGTTTATTCATTTATTTACTATTAATTAAAGTCATCTAAAACGTACGAACGTTTTATTAAAATATCTGTGAATAGCAAGTAAAGCAGTGCATTTCTGCCTACAAGGAGCGCACGCCCCTGGCCAGTATAAACCCAAAACCATTTAAGGACCATACCAAAATACCGCCCTATAAAAACCACGATACCAAACCGTGTCCAGCGGCACGCACCCAGTCATAATAGTCACAGGATAGATTTATTCCCATTTCTTAACTTTCAGTATTGGCAGCGCGCCAAATGATCGATACGTTTTGGCCGCTGGCCAGACCATCTGTCGACGTAACAAAAAAGGCAAAACAACGGCTTTACGTGTACCGCGTAATTTAACATTGCTCATTTGTTTGGTCTCTGATTACCCTCGTTCGTGTAAGTGGCGCGCCCTCCGGAGTTCTTAGAGCGGAGGAGGAAACGCGAGGCTCTCGTGTGAAGAACCTATCTTGTAACATGACTTTTGTTTCGTTCCTACAAAGGATGTACATTTCGATGAGTTTTGAGTGGTCTTCGTGTTGGCCGAAAGATTTTAATTTGCGCCATTAGACGCAATTTCGTAACTATTTTATTTGCAATTGCCTGTTTTATCTTGATTGTGCAGAAACCATTTTCATTTATTAGACATCAAAATACAGAGCAATTGAAATGAAAATTTAGACGTAAGTGGAAAGATTAATTTTTCAAAAAGAACAGAATCCACCTCCACGCCTTATTCTCTAGACTACAGAAGAAGGCTATTCAAAGATAAAATTGGCCATACCATATCCACAAACAGTACTCAAATAATCAGATGAAAAACTGAAACACTAAATATAATAAACCGACATAGCCGCCAACAAAACACCAATTACCATTAACAACAGCGAGCAATGTATGAATCAAATTGGCTCGCGCAGTTTTTCATCACGCGTCAACTGCAACCTTTATTGGACTAACAAACAATTTGTCAATTGCAAAGGATCCAATTGTGAATGCACCGGCACGTGGCGTGAAATTTAAAGGTACGCTTGTGAGTGCGTTTGATGAAATCAGAAAAGGTGCGGACGTGATGAATTCAACGTTTCGATTCTAATTTATTTTACAATTTCCATTTTACAAATGGTATAGATTTGTAGTTAATTAAGAAAGCAATGAGAATGAGATTGGATATAGAAGCTACTACTTTTTTACTTGGATAACTGAGTACGTAATAATAACACAATCACGTTTTATTTAATCAGACACTTTCGCATGCGTTATCATTCTTATCTCGTCTTCTATCACCCCATTCCTCATCATTCAATGCAAGTATCATACTTAGGCATCGTGAGTATATATGGGTGGAAGAGATCACTTATCATCTTGTGCATGTCGACACAATTATGTCGGCCCACTCGAAGACGGATATACGCTGGCTCAACCAGAAATACGACACTATTAATTGCGATTAATGGTAAGACGAGCATGCCATTCGCATATTGGGAAGCGATACGACCGCTCATTGATAATAGCAAAACCAAACAACACCATAAATCAAAGCAATACTTAGCATTCTGCTGCGCTCGCCATCCTGAGACATAAGATGTTAAGTCTTATTATGTCCAGCAGTAATTCTGGCTACAATGTCTATTTACTTAAAATACTCTGAAGAGGTTTCTATTACTGTCTACGCTGGTAACTATAAGTTTACATACATATATTCCGACTAGCAAAAACACAAAAATCTAAAACAAAAATACATACATACATAAACTTACGCCTTTATCTCAGAAGGGGTAGGCAGAGGTGCCACCAGGACACCCACATTTCGCCTTGTATGTTCCGTCCCACATGATAGGATGCGAGCCTATCGCCATATCGGGCACAAATTCCTGACTCCGGGCTGATAATGAATATAAAAATCCAATATCACAAAAATATAACTAAACAAATTCCCTCAACAATTTCGAAACACTGTCCACTAAAAGGAGTATAACATCGATGACATTTCATTGTGTTATTCAGTATCAGGTCAGTAGCAGCTGGCCGCTATACATCTCCTCACCAAGCATCTCGTCCCATTAGATTGTGATCTGAACGGATTAATTGTGCGTCGGCGTTTATCATGGAACAGTTTCCCGGCCGACGGAACCATTTGTGTTATTATGAGTTATTGCCGCTACTGAGTTATTATTTAAAGTGGCCAGTGTAATTGTCAGCGGATATGTTTTATTGTAGTGTTATGGATTTATTAAAAGAGATACAATGCCTGGGTATTTACAATGCGTACTATGAAAGTATATTGTATTTGAGGGTTCGATCCCTGCAGCGAGAGAAATGTTTGTGCGGCCCACAAATATTTCTTTCGGGTCTGGTTGTTTGTGAGACCGAAAAGTCTCTCGTAGTTCTGATACCTGCGACACAAGACTTAATTGATCTTGATGTGGGGTCGGGACTATGTGTGTGACTGTTGGGTGTATTTATTTATTTATATTGGGTGAAATGTTATAATGATCTGGCGTTATGAACAATGTCTTGCTTGTTGCATTTAAATATAAATAAGATATTTAATAATTATTACCCTAAATATTTTCTACCTTGCAACATAAATAACAAAACGCATTCCCCAAAATATACAACTCCACAACTATCAAGTTTCCAACCCATTTTTACCGATATCCAAAACACTTATAAAAAAAGAAAACAATGAATTCAGTTGTGGCCATTAAACATGGAGCAGGGAAGATGGACGCGACCAGCTGCGCGCCGTAACTCCGTGCCACAATGCGGGCGAAACATCAATGTCCACTACGAATTAATTACTTATCATTCCTGGGGTTATTGCTACTTTCCGAATCGACGGTAAGGAGCCAAAATAAAAATGCCTTCATAAATCTAAATAGTTTTCGTGTGGACAGGGTGAGGAGCGACAGCGTTTTTATAAGCGGTAGCGATTTTTATATATTTTTCTGTGGGGATCGTAAATTGAAAAGACTAATAAGCATGTATCTTAATGGCAAGTGATTACCGACCTTTATAAACATTTTTGGTCCCACAACTTCACAAGTGCATAGGTAGGTACAATTTTTATTAAATATAACTGTACTGAATCAGCCCATATATGTCTCAATGCAAGGCACGGGCCTCCTCGACAATCAAAAGTACTATTGAGAGGGGTTAGGCCATAAAGTCCACCACGCTGGCCTAGTCCGGTTCGCGGACTTTACATACCGTAGAAATTATTTTTAAAATAGTTACGGTATGTAGGTTTCCTCACGATGTTTTCCTTATAGTGCGTGGTGATTGACTATGAAACATAACACAGACATAACTTCTAATAGTCAGAGGTGTGCCCTGGTATTTGAACCTGCGACCACCGTGAACATGATAAAATAAAACTTACTTACGAATTTTCATCACAACTTGATATATTTTCAACTCGGAATGAAAGCTTCAATAAACTGGAACTTACCTGCAACAGAAAAATCAGATTTCAATTTTATGTTATAAATTTTCTTTATCCTGTTGTCCTATAAAGATGTTATAGGTGATTAATAATGTTGAGGGTTTTCTTGTTTTTACATAGTGAAGTGACAAAGTAAATTAAATAGACTCGATGGTTCATAACAAGTTTAAATACGAGTAGAATATCACCAATTGTTTATCATTTTCCTTCAATAAACATTCAGATTTCATATTAATATTATTTTCCATAGCAAGTTAAAATACATTTCTATTTGATAGCTTGACATCTTTGGATGTAAAATGCCAACATTTACAGAGCACGTCAAAGAGTTTCGTTTCAAGTAAATTGTGATTTATATAGAACGCCCACGCATGTCTTTTGACAGCCCTGTCAAACAAATTTCACGAAAATTCATGAAACATTCGGAACGCGGCGAGCTCTATTACATTTTGCAAAATAATGTTATGGGTAATGTTTAACCTTTAAAATAGTATTCAATTTTCAGGAAATGTTTTATAAATATTTTGTTTTATACCAATAAAAGGTCATTATTTAATTGCTATACTCGCAATATGTATAAATACGTACATACATTAATTTTGTAACTAGCTCTGGACTTTACTATTTCTGCCGGTCGTAATTCATCCTGCCATATACACCACTATCATATCACGCTTTTCCCCCACGATAATATGGAATATTGCCGCCAAACCATGGACGTTCTAAATTCAAACTCAGATAGTTATATAAGTTTGATTTCCAATAATAGGGATACTGCCGCCAATTGATGATCGTTCTAAATTCAAACCCAGATATATAGATTTGCTTTCCTACCAAATAATATAAGCCCTTTAAACCTTCAATTAGAAACAATATACAAAATTAATTACTCGTTTAACTCTCGGAATTCACGTGCGGGCCGACAGGGTGATAGCTCAATGTATTACACTCGACGCGACGTCTCCAACAATGTGTAATGTAATTTAATTTGCGGCATATAGGTCGAACGGTGGGATAGCGTGCATTCAACGCGCTTGACAAATGTCAACTATCCATTAACAGTGTGGCAGGGCTGGCAAACTGTGTACCTGTCGCTTTATTGGTACGGTGTGACCCTGGGTTGGATTTATGGGTGCGGCACCTCATTTTATTTCAGTTTTGAATTTTCATGAGGCAGTGTTTGGGAGACAGAAGTACAAGTCTAAACCAGGGTATTTTTATTGCAATCTAGACTTGGTTATATACATAAGTCTCTGACACTTAAAATACTATACAACAAACAGTTACTCTAATGTAATATTTATCTAATCAAATCGTAAAATAAAAATGTAGACTGGTAAAGAAAGGCAAAGGACGCGATTTTTTTTATACATACTTCGATCACATGGTATCTCACAATAGTCTAGGCTACATTCGGCAACTCATATTATGCCTATTCGGAATCGGCCACTTACAATTTCCAATAAATTTTCACGACGTGGCAGCCCTACCGTCAGTCTAGACGTTGTCGAGTGTAGCGTGTGCGCAGAGTGCGAAGTATTAATTAGTTCGCATTGATTGGCCGAACAATAGCACGCCCACCGTACGTCGCGGCGTGTGACACGCCTACAGTCGAGTTTAACAGTCCGTCTGCGTTGCTAGGCAACCACACGACTGAGCTATAATAGGGTGTTGCCAAGCTATAGTTATCGGAAGCCATAAAATAAGTGCGAATTTATGAAATTATAATAATTTTCTAAAATATTAATGTGGCATTTTGCATTGAGAATAGGTATATTATTTATTTTAATACAGGCTCGCAAAGCGAATAAACGACATCTTATGCTATTTAAAAATGTGATCTAAGCTATCATTAACATCAACTGACACAGATATTTATCCTATATACCTCTTCTGCAATTAACACGATTCTTCATCAACAATTCGCTTTATAAATTATGAACAAAAAAAAAATTCATCAATAAAAACCCGACAACCATAACAAACCTAATAACCAATCAATAAGCGGTTAATTAACAAACATTGCATCTCGCAGCATCGCCGTGCAACAAGAATTGGCACCACTCCAGGCAACAGTCTCGACTCTAGTGTAACTAACACTCGCCGAATGAAAAATGTTCACGTAGAGACTAGAGTGTCATCGGATTTCACTTGGTAGCGAAAAATTGTGCCAGTGTTAAAAGAGAAACCTGGGGTCCGATATAAATATGTAATAGATCTAGTATTATTTTATAATATAGTAATTATAATAGTTCGAGTTCGATGTAATAAATCAGTCTGCGGCGCACATGTGTACTATTTTGTCTCGGCGCCATTAAATATAATCATTTTTACAAATTGCTATGGTATGCTGGTTTCTTCACGATGTTTCCTTTACCGTTATAGTGTATGGTGATTGACTATCAATACATCTTAACCTATCCGCTGGTCGAAGTAGATAGGTACAATGATACTAGTTAGGTAAATAAGCACAATTTTTAAATAGAGGGAGAAAGATTAGCGCTCGCCGAGTGAAAAATGTTCAAGTAGAGTGTCATTGGATTTTACTTACTTGCGAAAAATTGTGTGAGTGTTTAAAGATATAAACGATACGATATGATCCTACAAGGGCTTTATTGGGTGAAGATTTTTATCTCTGCTCTAAGAACCCCTTAGATTCGGTGGAATTTTACGATGAATTGCGGTGATAGGAAGACTGCGGAGAAAATTATGCTTGGCGAGTGATTTTGATGTTACATGATATTTTATTTAAGTATGCTTATAGAAATATTATAAAATAAAAAAAATCGAGAGACCAACAATGCGCGTAATTGATTTTCTTTTTCTTTCCACCGGGTTATTTTTTGTAAATTGTATTTTAAAAATATTAAACTAAATAATATAATTTGTCAATTTTCTAAATATTTAAGGTAGTTTATTTTTTCCAGCTAATGTCATAATAACAACAACGCATGCTCGCTGAACAAAATAAAACACAAAATTCAATTAAAAACCACGTCTAATTGACCACCTACCACATCACAACACAATAGCCCGATAATGACAGCATTATCGTCTGTGTCGAGAGTCCGAGGTGGGTCGGTGACAGGGCGATGCAGCGTCTCTGGCGACCGGCCAGGTCACCTGTTGCACCGCCGTTATCGACGGAGACCGCAGACACAGCCTGATAAGTTCATATGGGATGTACCTGCCAGGGGAGAGACGCATCGATTGTGCTTTGTTTTCAAAGTGGTTGGGGACAAAGAGCTATTTATAAACAAGCGGTCCGGAAGAGCTTTGCCGGTGCCCGGATGCACCTATGCAATAAAAAACAAGTACACGTATAAACCTTCACCTTGATCCACTCTATATATTGATGAAAATTGGAATAAAATCCGTTGCGTGGTTTAAAAGGTCTAAGCTTTCATGAGGCGATTTAATTTTATACTATGTATAGATAGATAAAATCGATTATTAAATTATTTCAAACGATAAGAGAGACAGGTTAATAACCTCATATGGGAGGTGTGTTAGTAAGGGCAGTGACGCATCGACTGTGCCCTATTTTAAGACTGGCTATTAAGAGACAAGGAAGTATTTCTAAATGAGGTCAGTTAAATATTTTGAATGTCTAGAGCAGCTTGATAAGTTCATACGGAAAGACGCCTGTCAAGAGAGTGATGTATCGATTGCGTTTTGTTTTGAGAATGTCTATTAGGAGATGAGAAAGTATTTAGGCATTGTAAATTGTTTAGATTTGTGCTACGCACGCTAAAGAAACCAGCTTTTATTATCTCTGGTAGATTGTGTCGGATAAAATTATATGACGTTATAGTTTCGCTGTCTTTCTTCACTGGGTCCGTGAAATATCTTACGTCTCAGATAACTTTTTCTGTGTTCTGTTATCCCTTCCCTTTAAATCCTCTAAAACCAGACTGTCATATTTCTATTATAGTTCTACCAGATCAGCTGTTTTCTATTACCTTTCTGAAATAAAAAAAAACAAAAATAACAAGATTACCACGTCCTCTACACTTAAGTTCAGTCTTACAAATCCAGTATTTTCAAAGTAAACCAACAACAGCACACACAATAAGTGACGTAAGTCAATCTCCTTGGCGGTGGCGGTAAGTCCCCGCTACAATAACTCGGCGGTAAGAGAAGTCGGTTTATAAAAGACTCGTGCAGTGATTGTCTAGTCGGGCTTCGGTCCCAAGTGTGGTGCTATTGTTCGCCGGTCAACTGTCCGTTGTGGATTACGGACGTGCACGTAAATCTCAAAATAGACGGCTTTGGGAGTGTAATTTATTGTTTTTTTCACAGTGAAGTATAAGTCTAATGGTTTCTTAGATTCATGTGAATGTTACACATTGAAAAAGAACTGATTTTCACGGATTTACAGTCACTGAGCGGATGACTAATACCTCAGTCCGCCTCTTCACCACGAAAGCTGTAAAGCAATCAAACGTCGGGAAGTAAAAATGTACAAATTAAACCAAATCTGCGATAAAATCCGTAAAAAGTAGTTTTATTTCAATGAGTATAAGTCTGTTAGGAAATGTGTTTTCATTAAAGTATTTACTATTATTATTGACAGCCTCCGTGGGGCAGTTGATTAGACGCCGGCTGTGAAACGTGAGGCCGCGGGTTCGATCCCCGCACCGAAACTAATATAATTCATTAGTTCCATTATATTTTTCAATTTCAATACGATATTTAATTATTCTGAATACTTACTTTTTAATGTTATCACTTGAAATTACGTTTATATTTCAATTTTTCATCTATCTATCTATATCAGCCCATATACGTCCCACTGCAGGGCACGGGCCTACTCTACAATCGAGAGAATCGATTGAGAGTGGTTAGGCCATATAGTCCACCACGCTGGCCTAGTGCGGGTTGGCCTAATTTTTCATAGTTATATTAAAATACATAAAAGACAAAAACAGTGCTTTAACCCACTTATATATGTATGTACATACATACATAAACAACGCTTTTTTCCCGGAAGGGGTAGGCAGAAGTTCCCTGGTAGCAATCAGGACACCCACGGTTCGCCTTGTATTTTCCGTCCCATTATGTGATAGGGGCCGAGCCTATCGCCATATCGCCATAGCAAGCACAATTTCCTGACTCCGGGCTGATAATGAATAGAAACGTCTAAATATCACTTTGCCCGACCCGAGATTCGAACCTCTCAGCTTTGCAATCATACCGTAGTATAACTGCGCCACCGAGGCAGTAAATATATGTACATACAACAAAAACATAACATTCAGGTATATACAGACAAAAACACGTAACATACAGACCTCATAAGCCTGTGTTACGTCACAACTGTCTTTGAGCATGTTCGCACGACAATCTCGTCCCTTCGGCTTCTATTATTCAAAGCCTATACTAGACTAAAACACGCCTAAGTAAGATCTAGTGCGCAGACGGTTTGGAGAAGGGATGGGTTCGTGTACCTAATGTAACGGAACGGAGGGAAAATAGGGGTTTCCGTTGGGCATTTAGTTTTGTCTGCTTCGAATATTCGGTGAAAAATTTAAGTGGATGATATTATGGAGAGGGTGGCGTGAAAATGCTTGTGTTTAGGCACAGATAAACATAGATAATATAATCATGTTAGATCATTATACGTAGTGCCAAATGTTTGAAATAAAAAAGTATAATAAATATTGGTTCAAAATTATCTGCCTTGTTATTTTACTTTAGGCACCTGTTTTGGATTTAACATTTTCTGAAAAAAATTCAGTCGCAGAAAATAAGAATTTCAAAACCCCTAACTTAATTTACAGACCATTCACACGACCGCAAAGTCATTCAAGACTTTACGGTTCGTCATATGCCTTATAAAACTCATATGAAAATCCAATAAAAAAAACTTGGAGCATTCAACACATTCAATTTCGGCGAACAACATAGTGAATCAAACAAACACTCATCACTCGGGTCCGAAGTGACGTCACGTTTCAAACAAAACGCGCCTCTCGCAGGAAACTTTCGCATTGTAAACGGGAATGAGAGGATGTAAAAATGGGCGGCAAGCTGGAATTTGTAACATACGTGAGGGTTCTGTATGATATAAAAATAATTTATTGAATGAAATATAAAATGTTCAATATAATTTAAATGCAGTCATTTTTTGTTTTACCACTCAGTTTGGAAAGCAGTTTTCACTAGAGAAGAACGGGCAAGAAACTCTATAGAAAAGATAGAGCTCGTGATCCATTTAGTACAAGGTTTGTGATATTGGTCCAGTTGTGCGAGTATATGATGAGCAGGAGTTTTTGTAGAGAATAAATGATAAATTAAATTAATTAATGCCGTAAGTATTCCATTGGTAAATAAAAAATAATAATAATTACTCATTATTGTAATATCTCATACTAGCAACTGACACAGTTCTATTTCATACCAATTTACAACTTTTAATTTAATTACTTAATCGAATATTTATAATTTTCATTCGACTTATTTTTGAAACCTCAATACTCACTTGATAAATCGAAGTCTCCAAACAAATTCAACAAAATTTTCAAAGTCACGGACCCCTAAAACTCTGAATATGTGAGGTCTCTGGGTCGGGCAGCGTTTAAATTATCCCCGACGAGTCTCCGAAGGCTTTCAAATAACTATATTCACGCGCAGGGACCTGTGTCCTTTCCAAAACAACTTCTTTAGGGATGGAATGACATATTCGTTTATAAGATGTGTGGGATGTTTTGTTTATTATACACGATGGGGTGGATAAACGGTTTGTATTGGGAGCAATAGGTTCATGTATAAGTGACCAAAACCATTTACTTGCATAGCAGAGTCAGTTGTTAGTTGAATATATTTAGATCAGTAAAACGTTTTTTGGTAAGGATAGAGTTATTAATCAAGAAATAATTAACTCTTGCCGGTTTATAAGCTAGCAGTGAACGTAAAATATTGGATCATATTTTGTTTCTATTTTCTCTTTTTTATTGCCAGCTTACATTTTTAATAACTAACTTTCACCATGAACAAATTGATTGTTGAACGTCAAATGAAATTAAAATAACGTAATATTTTCATATCACCGTCACAAGAGAATGTCAAGTGCCGTTCGTAGCTTAAGTGCTACGACCCGCGTTACACTCGCTGCCTACGTAACTTAGTGCTACGAGCTACGGTTGCTACGGGACGCACCTATGCATACCGCACGTTTTAAAAGTTTAAAAATAGCTTCAATTTGAATATCCACTGTAATATACTGAGTTGCACTGAAATATTTTAAAAGTTAGAGACTTCGGTATGAATAGACCGGGTAAACCGAGAACGTAGCAATACTTTATATAAAACTGTCGTTAGGTAAAACTTTGACTGACGCATTTAGATCTATAAGTGAATTGGAAATAATCCACCCTATTTCTTTTTCGTTTTCACATCTCTGGGTCATATAACTGTGCATATAGTTGGCTGTGGTTTATGTTAGAAAATAAAGCTTCTCGCACACTCACATAAACTTTGAACCTCACAAATAAATCCTTCCAAAAACTTCCAAACTGAAATGTACGTACAATTTGTAGAATCTCATTCCGCGTTTACACGGCAAGTACTGCCTGCAGAGATATTACCCAGGCCAGCCGCGTGAACTCTGAGATTGAATCACTGCAATCACGCAAACTCATTTTCATAACTTGGCTCATTTTAAAAATTTACATTTCGAAAAATTTCCCCGTCGGTAAACTTTTTTGTGATCCATATTTGCCTCGCGGTTCTATTTCATATAGTGATAGGGTAAAACAACAATAATTTTCATTATAACCTACAGTGTCATAAAAAGATGATTATCCCCCGTCATCGCACACGTCGCAAAAATCCATCTGCTTTAAAATGTAGTACATATTTTAGTCCTCCTTTACATTTTGAATAACAATTATTTTTTTCTGATCACTGTCCATATTTATCACACCTGTGGTTATCATAATATCTCTTTAGTACCACGCCATAACTCTTCTAATCGACTACGACCTTGGTCTCACCCCGTCGCCTAATCGCAATATTATTACCACCAGACAGCCCATAAACCGACGCTTGACCTTCACAACCTATTTCACCTAAATAAAAATATAATCATAATTTAATTAATGGTTATTCCATAAAAGCCGTCCTTAGAGATGGGTGTAGACATATGAGTCACGCATGAGCTCAGAACCGCACGCCCTACACTGTTTGCACATTATATGAGCATCGATCAAACAAGCTTAATGAAAACAAACAGTCATCACTGAAATGTGACGTCACGCTTTGACATGATTAAACTTAACATAATAAATTTTTAGAATAAAAAATATTTTTTTTTTATTAGTAAAATATTCTATCGCCTGTGTTCATCTAGGATAATGTAGAATTCTAATTATGAAATATTTTTCAATTCGGTTCAGTTTTTCCAGAACCTATTCAATGCAATCAAACAATCAAATCTTTCCTCTTTATAATATAATTGATTAAGATGCCGGTTGTCGAACGAGGGCTTCCGGCCTCGGCCTTTGCACTCGGGCAGTTTTTGGAAAAAAAAACCCACATATTCTGATATCCATGTACCTCAGTATATTTATGAGACCTTTGTTTAAGACCATTTTGTGTATTCATTTATTTAGTTCAATAGACACATAATTAACTAAAGAAATGATTACGAAAGAGTACACACAAAGAGCCAACACAAGAGCTCAGAAAATCGGCCGAGCATTGTTTACACATAAAATTAGAGCACGGGACAAACATATCATATGTCTATACGATCCCTTGTTTACTGTGCGTGCTTCTATAACGAGAAATTTAATCATACTTACCGCAAATATTTGTTTGCAATATTTGATACTCGGTCTCGCCAAAAGATTTTATGGGTAATTCGTTTTGTTGGTTTGTTAGAGCGTATTTAATACTGTAATGTAAAAGTGCGCGGTGGGCTGTTGGTAACGGACCAGACTCGGCTGCCAACATGTTTGCGGTGATCGTGGGTTCAAATCCCAGAGTACAGGTCTCAGACTTTTCGGAGTCATGTGTGCTTTTAAATCAATCACCACGCACTATAACGGTGAAGGAAAACATCGTGAGGAAACCTGCATACCGTAGCGATTTTAAAGAATTTCTACGGTATGTAATTCCGCCAACCCGCACTAAGCCAGCGTGGTGGACTACACGGCCTAACACCTTACAGTCGTACTCTCAATTGTAGAGGAGGCCCATGCCATGCAGTGGAACGTAAAGGCGTGTAAGCCGTCTAGTTTCGGCATAAAAGTTTCGCGAGACTATTCGGTCTCACAACACCAAGATCCGACACGAAA
Source organism: Deilephila elpenor (assembly GCA_949752805.1). NCBI lineage: Eukaryota > Metazoa > Arthropoda > Insecta > Lepidoptera > Sphingidae > Deilephila > Deilephila elpenor. The sequence goes on from OX457098.1 coordinate 2,762,149, forward strand.
CAAATATGTGTGGCTCACACAAAAAATTATGAATGTTTTCATACGAAAAAAAATATCACATGATTTCCCAGTTTTCTATGATAAACAATTATAAGTATAACAAACACAAAGAAAAACAACAACGATTGACAATTAAAAATTCTACAATATTTTAATATCACCTTGATTTTATTTTATCCTGCTCAAAAACAACTGTAATTATTAAGGGAAATTAAAAACGTTAAATAAATTCCTATTTTATACCTACAAAAGGCGAACGACCTATTATTCAAATTGAAACAAAAATAAAATTACCCGGCTTTCACAATTAAGGCGATCTTTTTTTGTGTATGTTTGCCACTGCTTGTGACGACATTTTGTTTCTAAACACATCTACTGAATTTTGTTTTAGATTAAACAAGTTCATTGTTAAGATATTCGCCAAATCTTATTGGTTAATGTTTTTTTGTTTTTTTATGGTATAGGGAATCGATCAAACAGGCCATTTCATGTCACCGTAACCCATGAATACTTACATGCAACATTGGTGGTATAGTATTTCGTTTTAAATAACCAATTTCGGATAAATGTTTTGTCACATAGGAAAACACTAGAAGTGGAGTCCTTGACTTGTAAGCAGAACCATCATTTGCATTCAGAATGATTTCTGCTAATAGAAAAAAATAGATATCAAAGCAGTAAATTACTTAATTATTACAAAATCTACGTTCTCAGAATAAGTACTCAGAATTAAAAAAATCAAATCAAAATTGCCAAAAATTAACAAGATCCGCAGCATTGAACTTCCGCGTTTAACATAAGTACATCTACAACCGCTGTCGGCCCGGCGCTTGATACAGAACTCGGTACAACACTCGCAACATCTGTTGCCGAATGTACCAGTTTCGCACTAAATTTATTTGCTAGCATTATGTAGTGCTGGTAAAAGCTTTTTCTGAGAAAATAAAATATGCGTTCTCCCATAGAATTAGCTTCTAAGATGATTGCTTATGATGATTTGGCTGTCATCAGCCTGTTATGTACCCATGGCCTCTTAATGATCGTTGATTTGCCATCTATTTGTCGCCTGAGTCTTGTTGGTAATCGAATTGCATCACGAGGAGGCAAAGTTTGTATCGGCCCCGAAAACATTGATTCCAATCTTCGCAAGCAAAGTGGGAATCCATTATCTCTTTTTACCCATACTAAAATTAACTTAAGATCTTTACCGCCTAATCCAGCTGTGATAAAAAAATAAAATCACCATAAGCACCCAATCTAGATTCCATTGGCGTTTGATTTCAAAAAACACCTCAATTTTCCCATAAAACTCTATCCTTGGAAAAATTATCTCTAACGTTATTAAAAGAGGATTCAAATTTACCCAGCAGAGGTTCTTTTCAGAGATCTCCCGCTGCCAAGGTGGTACATAATTAAGTTAATGAGATGGCTGCGGGGTTCCGTATCGCAATGCCATCATCCTTTATGTACTGGGTCCGATTTGACGCGAGGCTCACGCCGCCAACTTTGTGCAATTCTTGCTTATTTTCTTTAGTAAGTTCTCTTTTTGGCTTAGCGGGGGCTTTGTAGTTGTACGAATTAAATTCTAATTAGACGAGAAAAGTGAGTTGGGGATTGTGGAGCCGCGGTGCAGACACACGTACATTTTCACACAATCCGCCATGGAAATAGGGAATGCATGTATGTTGAATCCGTAAAAGGCTGCTCAAAAACTTCACTCTATTACTACGTTAGTTAATAAGTTTTAGGAGACTTATAGACGGAATTAAATTGTTTTAATTGGCGTTGATTTACAAAATCTGCAATATCTCCGTACCGAATAAAGAAATAAAAACAGAACCTGGATAAGAAGCAGCTTTATTAGTTAAAAGGATGTCTATAATTTTCAGGATACAGGTCAAAGGTTTTGTATTATTTTCTAAACAAACTAATTTTGCATATTTTTCGTCTACGTTGCGTTTATTTCGGGCAGTGCTAGGGTGCGCCTTCTCAATCTTTTCCATTTCACCCGGTCTCTATAATCCCCGTCCTTAAGACTTTCGTGTATCTGTTATACTGAATATAAGCTTGAATATGTTATGCTATCAAATTCGGCGTGTTTAATAAATAAATAAATAAATACACCCAACAGTCACACACATAGTCCCGACCCCACATTAAGATCAATAAAGTCTTGTGTCGCAGGTATCAGAACTACGAGAGACTTTTCGGTCTCACAAACACCCAGACCCGAAAGAAATATTTGTGGGCCGCAAAAACATTTCTCTCGGTGCGGGGATCGAACCCGCGGCCTCTCGTTTCACAGCCGGCGTCTAACCAACTGCGCCACGGAGGCTGTCTGGCTGTGTTTTATCTATTATAGCACATTTACATCATCAAAATTCCAAGTTTCACAAACTTCCAACACAACATTCAAAATTTGATTAAGTATAATATGACTACAGAGACGTATAGGCAAATGAAAAAACATGTTCTCGGCATTCCTCCACGAACGCAATTACTTGTGTCAACCGTGGAGTGAGTTTACACCGTAATTACGCGCTTGACGTAGGCCCAAGGCACATTGTAGGCTCGTCTTATACTGAGAATATCTCACATTTGGATTACAGAAGATCGTACGTCGGAATATTTTGAGAGGTGTTTAAAGGATATTGCGGGCGTAAAGTTGGAGTTTGCACGTGCTAATGTCACGAATAGTAATGCGATTTGATAATTATTTTTGCTTTTGAATTTGATGTTGTGGTAGGTTATGGCAATAGAACCATAATATTAAGTAATTCAAGGCTATATAATCTATATAAAGCATGGTGCCGTAAAAGTTTTCTATTACTATCTTTTCCCTTGAGTATTTGAACTAAAAACACCATGATTAATAAGCCTTAATAAAACGAAAATTGACTTCCCACACATCTGTCTTCAATACTAGTTACCGTAACGTTTTCTATCAAAATATTAAGAAAATCTCAATAATATTTCATAGAAACGACGCAATCAAAAACAGACGAGTGCCTGTAAATATCTCTTTATTCACCTTACGTAAACTATCACTAAGAACTACGAGTATAGACTATAGCGTCGCTCCACCTGCCGGATGTAGTTTGTCAACGCGCGCTCACGATCGCTGTTCGAATTCATTTTTATTTTCACTCATAATAATATTTTCGCTGCACTTCAAAGTGACTGGGTTATTTTTTATTCCATATTAATATTTTTCTTATGTTGAGCTCTTTCAGCTACCGTGTTTGCTTTAGAGTATTTCGTATTTATTTTCACGTAAATGCGAATTTTATGATCTTTGATGATTAGGATTTTCGAATAGTGTTACGTCATAATTATATTTATTTTAATAAATGAAGCATGGAATTTACATTATAGAAATAACGCATCTGGGTTTTGTTAGTTAAAATTGTGTTTTGATTTTTCCGTATGCTTACTATTGGGCACATAAATTATACCAGCATTAAAGAAGAGAACAATAAATTATTTGTATGAAGAGAAATAGATTGTCGAAATACTTTCAAAAATATCCGTCGTAAGAAACCAGTGAGACATGTACAATTCACGTGCTTTGCCTGTTCATTTTACATTTATGAGCTGTTTATTTCAAAGCAATCCTTTCACGTTCCATATTTAGAATGAAATCCCAGGACTATTTTTTATTTCCTAGTGTTAAAAATTAACTCATTTATCTCAACTGCAACATCTAAGAGCTGCTGTTCCGTACCTCTAAATTAGTCTCTTGAATTGATAATTAGTCTCTCAAAACCTTATTGTATTGTATCAGCTCATATAGGTACGTCCCACTGCAGGGCACGAGCCTCCTCCACAATCAAGAGAACGATTGAGAAGGGTTAGGCCATATAGTTCGCCACGCTGGCCTAGTGCTGGTCGGTGGAGTTTACATCCCGTAGAAATTCTTTAAAATCGCTACAGTATGCAGGTTTTCTCACGATGTTTTCCTTCACCGATATAGTGCATGGTGATTGACTATAAATACACACATAACTTCGAATAGTCAGAGGTGTGTCCTGGGATTTGAGCCTGCGACCACCGTGAATATGTTGGCAGTCGCGTCTGGGCCGTTTACTAACAGGCCACCACGCCCTTTCTCTCAAAACATTAAGACCCTACATTTAATAGCCTATATGGAAAATAATAAAGCACGCGATACAGTTAGTGTAAGAACGGCGAACAAAATCTCATTTATCTCGAAGGTGAATAGTTCTGAATTTAGTCTATTAGCCGGTGCCAAAAGTGTTGGGATATACGAGCCGAGGACACATTAACCGACCGAGCGTTTCAACATTACAATCAGCTCAGAAATGCTAATTTTAATAATTGGGGAGTATTTAAAAAGCTATTGGAATAATCAGTTGATGTAGTTTTTATTGCATTCATGTATCTTTCGCCTAGTTCAGTCGAAACTTTGTAAATATTCCACGCACCACTAAGAAAATTCTTTGACATATTTATAAAATAGGTGACAAGGGTGCAATAGAGTAAATAAAATATAAGATGGAGATATCGTATATTATGGTTTAATATAAATAAATAAATACACCTAACAGTCACATACATAGTAGTAACTCCACAATAAAATCGAGTCTTGTGTCGTGGGTATCAGAAGCTACGAGAGACTTTTCGGTCTCACAAACACCCAGACCCGAAACAAATACATGTGGATCACACAAATATTTGTTTCCGTCTGGGTATCGAACCCGCGGCCTCTCGTTTCACAGCCGGTGTTTAACCAACTGCGCCACGGAGGCTGTCAATGTTAATATGGACATACCTATACGCTTTATTTCGGAAAAATAACACGTCTGTTTTATCTTAGGTTTCATTGAGGCATTGGCTAACTAGATAGCATTCCTTTGATCATAAGCGACTATGCTTTCTCTCTCTCTCGCTTCAACCACAAGATGTCCAGTGCTGGACATAAGCATCCATGGATATCTACAGCAATCTGTTGGAAGCGGTCTGCAAACAGCTGCTCCCTGCACCCTAGTCAAACAGCTCTATAGAAATTTCATTTGGATATTAAACTAAATTTCAGATTTTATCGCAATTATGATTTATTTTTTAGCTTTTCTACATTTTAAATTTACAGCCCACAATACATCTATGCGATAAAATCCGATTATTTTTATTTCATTTTTATGAATGAAATTTAATTATTTTCACCTATAGTTCTCCCGCTCAGCTAATGACCGTGTTCGCACCACAAACCGCTCTTGTCATGTCACAATGTTCCCATTACGCCGGTCGACGGTTGCGCAGGCGATTAGCGCGTGAGATTTATCTGGAGTCCATGAAAGCGGCTTTTTGTTTACCGAAATAATCGCCTATGAGTTTAGGACATGATGCGCGGGTCACGTGACAAATGAATATTAGTAATGTGGATTTTTAATTGACAAATAAACAAATTCATTAGGCTATACAACGTGATGAAATAAAGATGAGAGTACTTTTTTTACTTTTGTTTTCAATCAGATTGTATTTATTTGATGATTTAAAAAACAGCATTTAAGAGATTTTCGATGAGTATTTTTTAGAAAAAATGCTTTTTAATTCTTATTTAGAAACTTGGATACGACGAAACAAGGACGTGCCCTTGGTTTCAATTTAAATAAAGTCAATGTTAGTTAAACTTAAAGAAAACTTTACTGTGTTTAATAAGTAAATAAATATCCGAAAAAAACCAATGGACTTCTTGATTTCAACACTCAAAACCCGAAACAAAATTTTCATAACACAAACACACATCACGGCACTCCAACCCTCAACCGCTACGGAGGCTGTCAAAGTGTCTTTACTCTGTCGAATACACCCTGTATGTATCTCCATCTCACAAGACTCCGGAATCACACTCGCGCAACAGTGGAATGAACTCAAACATTAACTCCACTGTTTACTTTAATATTGTAGTTTTAATTAACGTGTAAACAGAATTTCTGCCCGACTTTAACACGAAGCACTAATTTGTGGAAACAATTGTTATGTTTATTATTCGTGGTAATTTGTTGTTTGGTTTTTAGTTTATTGTTTCAATGCTACAACGAAAATGTTCCTTTTAATTTATACCGGCTATGCCCTACAATTTAACGCGTGGTTTTAGATTGACATCTAACCTATAAGAGCCCTGGTCTTACTACTGATAATGGTGAACATTATACAAACCTAAAACCGAACGTGGTAACCCGAAACATAATTTTTTCCTCGCTATAATTATGAGTCAATATAATATGTAAGAGATTATGTTGACTCAGTCGGTCGAAGGCATACAGGACACCAATTAGATATATAGTTTCAAAATTTTTTCTACACTGAATGGCCTGTATTTGACCGTCGTCCGCTTGATGTTAAAGCGATGATTCGGTCAAAGCACGCATTACCAATAGTAATAGATACACTCGCAACTCTATTAAGTCATAGCAATAGAAGATTTACCCTAACCCTCCCTATATATTTACATTATGTTTCCAATATAGTTATTGCAGCATTATATCACCATTCACAAAAACTTGAACAATTTTATCTCGTGCACCAATAAAGAGCAATCAAGTCAAACAATTATTGGATAAGCGAAAATGAAATTTACATTGTTCCATTAAATTTAATGAAACTGTGTGTGTCTGTGGGATGGCGCTGTTGCATAATTTAATACGCGTTTTACACTAAAAGCAAGAAACAAGCGATACATTATGAACGCTAAAGTGAACAGTACATATTTTAGTGGTAATGATGTCGTGCTAACCAAAGAAGAATTATATTACGAGGTTTAATAGGAGATGCTTATAGGCGTAATGTTTTTCTAAGTAAAGGGTTAGTGAACAAACGTGATATTTGATAGTAAGTTACACAGTATCGATGTAGCCAAACGTATATAATATATACTAGTATACTACTCAATAATCCCGACAGACAAGCTCGATCATTGCACTATGTTTACACTGGCACTGACCGTCACGCTTAGTGAACAAAAAGTACCGTAAACAGCTCAAATATCAATAATCTAACCCTAAATTGAAACACTACATTTATATTCAAAAGTACTTCTACCAGAGTAATTCAAGCTCCCACTTATTGAGCTTCGCAAAATCACACAAACCGAGCACGATTGAAATAGACTGGATAAACCGTAAAGAAGCACTCACAACGGTAGGAACTGGACGGCCGGCCTTAAAACGTGGTTATGAAATGCAATCAGAGCTCCCGCGATAAAACCGTGCGAAAGGGCCGGATAACCGGGCCGGGCGTGTCAAAAGCGCGTGCATAGTTATTGAATTTGCGAGAACTCTGCGGACAGTTTTGCATACGTTTTATACTTTATTGAAAAACATACAGAGGCCCTATCTTTGCAGAAAGGTGATGGACTTTTCAACAGGTCGTGGTGGAAATCCTTGGCCTGTGTTTATTCTTGGCTTTCTGACTGGCTTGACTTTCTGTGGCTGGAGTAAGAGAGAGAGAGTTCCAGCTAGGCGACTGCGATTTGTGAAAAAATGCTGGCAGGAGCTGGATGTGACAAGTTGAAATCAGGGTTAAATGGCGCAAATTACAGAAGGCTTACGTTCAGCAATAGACGTATATAAACTGATGATGAGTATCAGATACAGATATTTTTTTAAGAATAGATCCAAAACGAGCCATCGGCTCGCCAGATCGTAAGTAATAATCATGGCCCATGAACTATTACCAGCCTTTCAAAAGTAAAGGGAAAGGAAAGTTAGACATCTTGCATTGTTAATAAAGAAAAAACAACATGCAACTATGGCTCCTTTAAATATTACAAAGATAGTGCGCTCTACTTCAAATCTATCAATTAACATCCCAAAACAACCGTATCAAATCGGATCAATCGGATCAATGCAGGATAAACTAATAGCACATAGACCTACAGATGTCTTAGACACGTGCCCTTTGGGGTTAATTACACAGTCGGTGGAGCGGCGGTCAAAGCGGTCCGTTGCCATGGCAACGCGTGTGCACATACCGGCACGTCATTGCCGAACTGGCATAAATACGATATAGCTGGTGAATGATATCGAATTTGTGTCTAAGTTACAGAAGATGTTTAATATGTTTTTCGGTTTCCAGTTCTTATTAGAATTGAATTGTTTTAGTAGCAGTGTGAAGTAGTAGGCCGTGTTAAGTATAATTTGATCAACATAATCCTTTCTGTTATAGCTTTTATTACCCACAAAAATGCTGCTAAGCTCTCCTTACTTTGGGGATGCCACCAGAGATATCCTATTGTCACCTGCTTTTCAGTTCAAATGTGCCTATGCCGGAATGTTGTCAATGTTAAAATTGAAACCATATTCGCGTGTTGAACAAATATTTTTTTACTGCCTACTCTCCATGAGCGGTCCGTATCGCTTACCATCAGGCGATTGGCAAGTACGTCTCGTCATTCACTGCATAAAAAAAATACAGCACAAACAAAAACTTAAAAACCCAACCACAAAATAAACCATTTACACCACTAAACCAGTTTTAAAAGACCCTCAACATCTTTACTCATTCAATTAAGTGTGAAGCAAGACAATAAACCAGCGGTTAGTTCGTAACTTGCCCCACAAGGAAGTTAAGCTGCCCTGCAAGGATTTGCGGTGAAAAACTTTGTCCATTAAGAGTTGGCCATCGGTTCAGGTAGGCTTGTGCGTTCCTTAACGCTTTACAAAGTCCGAGATATTTGATATAGGCAGGTAACTTTTCATAAGAATATAGTTAGTTACCATGTACTACTGTTTAAGTTCAAAAATGTTGATTTAAAAAAGAGAGTAAAACGGTGCGGGAATCTTAGCTGCGGCCTTACGTTGCGCCACGTATGCTATGAAAGTCAAATTTATCATTATTTTTTTTTTAATTACTCAAAGGCTACTTCAAAACTAAACCATAATCATTCTTAATTATTTAATCAAATTGGAACACGCCAGATAAAACTGCTAATAATTATTTTATGTAAAAAAATTATCTGAAATATTTATCGACTCCGGTATGTATGCAAAGAATTCCTGTTCAATCTCGGACATAGTTTTCATTTAAAAAGTCGGTTTACACCATTAACTCCACATACACACCTACATACATATCCAAATGTAGCATGCATGTGCTGCGAACTATTAATTAATTACTTAACCAAAATTTTACCAGGTTTAACCGAATGTTTACCGTTCAAATCCTAAACATCTATTTAACAGATCAATCAAGCGATAAAATAACAATTTTGGAAAAACTCAAGTGGAATGGCAAATAGTTGGTACCGGAAGCGGAAGTGTAGGGGCCGAGCTCGCGACTCTACCGGATTAAAACACGATCAAGATTTGCTTTAGTTAATCTCTCGGTTGTTTTGCCGGCTTCCCGTTGGCGGGAATATGTTCAAATTGTTTAGGTATGGTTTGGAACTTTGACGCCACTGTTCTCGTTTTGTGAACAAAGTAAAAGTATTTTTAGGCATAAAAATTAACAAAAATTTTAGTACAAAAAAAGTTTCAAAAAGTGCGTGGTGGCCTGTTGGTAACGGACCAGACGCGGCTGCCTACATGTTCACGGTGGTCGCGGGTTCAAATCACAGGGCACACCTCTGACATTTCGGAGTTATGTGTGTATTGATAGTCAATCACCACGCACTTAAACGGTGAAGGAAATCTTCGTGAGGAAACCTGCATACCGTAGCGATTTTAAAGAATTTCTACGGTATGTAATTCCGTCAACCCGCACTAGGCCATCGTGGTGGCTTATATGGCCTAACCACTCTCAATCGATTCTTTCGATTGTAGAGTAGGTCAGTGCCCAGCAGTGGGACGTAGGGCTGATACAGAAGGTTTCAATATATTAGTCGCTTTAGCACTATTTTGTACATATTAAGCTTTTATTTTACGTGCATACCCGGTTTATTTACCTCAGTTATATGAAAACCGTATTACAGGATCATTATTTTTTTATATAAATGCGTTTATATACCATTTTACGACAGTGAATCAATGCAATTACGGAGGGCTGAAAACTCAGTAGACTATAATTTATCAGAAGCGAGGCCGAGTGTGACCCCTAGTATGAAATAAACACAATACCTATCAGTATAATAAATTTATCTACATTACAAAACTAAGCTACCAAGGGCCCGAAACGATAAATTCTTCACCTCATCACTTAACGATTATGGAAAGTTCGACAGGACCCGTCTAATGCGGCGCTAGTCAAACCCAACACGGCCAAGTTGGGGGTCCGAAAATTGTCGCAAAGTTTATTCCAACAGCTACATGCGACATACGGAACTTCGGCGACGCCACGTAATCGTACTAGGGACTGACGCACTTGCTGTTTGTTTCTGATAAATGTGTTACACCACACGTGAAGACACATATTTTCCTTAATAGGGTCTCGGTAATGAGACTGTACAATATCAAATAGTAAGTAGGTACTTTGTTGTCTAGGTACGCTTTCAACTGGCAGCAGATAAAATCTCTGGCCATTGGAAACAATTACAATTACGCAAGTAGCGTTGAGTCGTCTTAAATGAGAACAAATACAATTATGTATTATCTTTCAAATACAGCTGTAGGTACTTTATCTAAACAAAGGAGGTTGTATTTGAAACGTCCAGAATAAAAGTCAATGAAATATACAGTTTAATTGAAATGGTCATAACAGAATAACTAATTCAATTCACATGGGAAATTCAATTACTCGACTAAGGCTATTGTGAGCTGTCACGCCACGTGTCACACCGTGGCATGTGCTAAGTGTGCCGCAATAATTAATATACGTATAAGTACGTTTAATTCCTACCAGCAGGGCTTGTTCGAGTTTTAATGTCTGTTTTGTGACAACTTTCAGTATTGAAACGTTGGAAAACATTATGTACATAAATCATATTTACGTTAAATTTACATAACAAGAAAACGGTTGTGTAATATTTTGTTGAGTTTAGCCTGTAAGAGGAGTTTTGAAGGTTTATTCAAACGATCGCACAGCAAACATAAAGGACTTGCTGTAGCTAGTTCAACAGTTTGAATTAGCCGGTTCTACATACATACATAAACTCACGCCTTTTTCCCAGATGGGGTAGGCGGAGGTGCTACAACGACACCCACATTTTGCCTTGTATGTTCCGTCCCACGTGTGATAGTACAACTACGCCACCGAGGCGAGTATGTGTACGTTAGTTATCTGGGCGGATACGAATTTTACACCTCATAGGGTATCCAGCAATCTCGCTTACCTAACTAAACAGCAAAACTTTTACTTCAGTTTCTATGGGACAGTGTACTACCCCGGTTAAGCTGGTTTGTTCCTACATTAGCCCACGTTATTTAATGGTGAACCACTCGTATGCTTTTAAAAACAGTACCACGAATGCACATAAAATATTTTTCACAAGAATTATAAAGTATATGTAAGCTACTCCGAAATAGAAATGTCTTGATGAAGGATATGTATAAAGCGTTTTATCAATTCATTAGTAATTCAGAGTATAAAAAGTCGTATTTGATAATTGTGTCATCGGTTGATTTTTATTGCAGTATTTGTCGAATAGATTCGTGGGCATCTAGTTTATTTAATTTGAAAGATAATTGTTTACTTCATGAAAAAGAAACTGCGTCTTTTTGTTATTAGGTTTTGGTTTCTTCATAAAATAATGTTTTTTTCGAAAATCCAAGTCAAAACAAGTTCCTTATTTTTTTGACTTTTTGTCAATAATATTCAAATGACCAATTCCATTGGCACGGCCTATGTTCAGCGATGAACTTCATGTGGCTAAAAAGAGAGAGAGAGAGAGAGAGAGACCAATTGTAACAGTCACTGACTGAGTATCTAAACTGCAAAACATAAATAATATCAAACGAATATCATATTTTATCAACCGCTCAAAAACGCTACGCAATGTGCACAAACCCTTAATTTAATAAATCTTTTCAATTAACACGTCTAAATTTCACATGTACGATACATACACAAAGCAACGTTCAAATAATTTATTTGTTAATTCCTCGCAATTTGTTTGAATGTTATATCGGTGTAATTATTCCAACCCTTTCGCGCCACTGCGGGGTAGAGCCGGTCCGTTGTACCCGTAAGTGAAACAAGAGGCAGGGTTGCTCAGCTTGTAATAATGGTCTGTTATACCGCGCCGCATTGTCGGGTTGTTTTAGGGTTCTCTAAAAACTGAGTCGTTCTCATAGTTCAAGGTTGGGTACGTTGACCTTTAGATTGGGATGAGGATGTGTTTATCCCAATCATAAATTAAGGACGTGATAGCTTAGGGCCATACTAAATTAATTAAGGATGGAAAACATAATAAGTTGTAATTTTATAAGTTCAGCTGTACCTCAAGGGAATAACTTCATTGCTCATATTTGTGATCAACTTTGAGAGGGAAATTACCTTTTTATTTCTAATATATTCCCGGTTTAAAATAAGCTGGTTGTCCCTACTCAATATCTTAATATTACATCCTATCGATCATGTATTCCTTTTTTATCATCCCATAAATAGGTTACAATTGTGACTTAATGGGCCAAATATAAGTACTAAGTACAATACTACAATAGGTCATTAAGTACATCATTATAAATAGCTTAAGAATCTTTTGTACCGTCCTCGAATTTCACCACAAATAACAGTACAAATATGTTTAAATAAATCCTAAGCTCGCTTTTATCAATGTTTCCGTTCATTCATTTGGTCCCAAGCCGATGTCCTATCTGGAAGTAGATCTTAATAACTGTAACTGTATTTTCGACCATTAGTTGGTAATATTTCATTGTATGCCTCATTGGTGTTGTACAGTGGTTGTGAACTCATTTGTAACTATTTAGCCCCATGGCTAAGAATCAGTTATACTAAGTATTTGTATTAAGCATTTCTTCTGTATCTATATCGGCCCACATATACGTCCCACTGCAGGACAAAGGCCTTCTCTACAATGGAGACTATGATTGATAGGAGTTAGGCCATATAGTCCACCACGCTGTCCTAGTGTGAGTTGGCGGACTTTACATATGCCCTTTACGTCTGGTCCATTACCAATGTACTTGGTTATACAATTTACCAATGAGCATTTTTTCTGCTTAATAAAGAGAGGGCGTCATACAGAGACTCAAGTTTTCTCGACGAGTTATGAACAAGGCAATGCCCGGTATTTCCCTATGAGATCTAATCTAAATTGAGAAGCTCAATAAGAGAACAATAAGTTAGTACAAAACGATGGCTGCTGGAACGCATTTTTTTAAGTGGACTTTACGCACTGTTATATCCAAGTTATTGATGACGTAGTTCAGGTTGCAAGTAATCATTGGATACAAACAGGTCCTAACAAGTTCCTTTGAAAATCAATAGATTTCCTGTAATTGTATGTATTCGTATCAGCTCATATACGTCCCACTGCTGGGCACCGGCTTCCTCTACAATCAAGAGTACGATTGAGTCAAGTAGCTACAAATGATAAAAAGCTTCGTAATCAAGAAATGAAAGAAAGCATACAGCAACCAGTTCTCAAATCACGTCAAGTAAAAAATACTGAAGACACAAAAAAGAATTCTGTGGTCACTAAGTACAAAAACTAGTTTTTCTAACAAAATCTAGACGCGTAAATGTGTTCAGTAAAGACAATGCCTAGTTTTTCTAACATTTACTAAAGTAATGAAACCCACTGCGACCAAACGTAAGTAAATATCGTAGCTATTAAGTATTAAAGAAAGCAAATGGATTTGCTACGTTAGAACTAAGTGGAAAAAAATATTCGTTTAGACGGCAGACGAATGGATTTTTTATGTATTATACTCTTTTTAAGACGCAGGGCTTATACAAAGAAGCAAGGGGAATGTTTATTGGGAAGTGACCACCATCGCTAGTAAAACTACATTACTTAAGTTTGGAATGTTTAGAAAAATATTGGCGCTGTCTAAAAACAATCCTACAAAACAAGTAATAAACAAGACATTACCGGCTTTATTCAGAGACAGATTTATAACCTATTATTATTATCGAATGTTTTGTCCCTTTCAAACGATATTTGAATTCAATTTGAGCGAAAGAGACAAAACATTCACTAACTAAAATATAATTTAAATATGTCTACGAATAAAGTAAAGTTGTACTGTTCGAGTAAAGTAGTCCGGCAACCACCGCAAGTATTGCGGGCTAAGAAACTTATTTTTGAAAAAGTTCATGTTATACTGAACCTATTATAGTGTGGGATACCAACCATATTCTGAACATTACCCAAGGCATCATAATTGGAGAGGATAAAATTGCTTTAATTTCCTTTCTACAACTGTTTATTTTTTGCTTGCACTCAATAATGAACGAATGAGTGCGCCGACCCTAGGTGAGTCGTTATTGTGGCAAAAAAGGAGAAAGTTGTGTTAAATGTCAACGCACTTACTAACAGGTGGTCGTGTACCGAGTACAGACATTTGGTACTTACGTTTTAGCAAACTATTAAAAGATATTTTGTTAAAATGTACATTTCTGTGTTGCTTTGTTTGTCCAATGGTTATATGTTCTTTTTATGTCCGCATTATAGATTTGATTGGTAAAGAATGCCTCAGGCATTAAGTCCACCTTTTTTTTCTTACATGAGGAATTCCCTTACGGATCCACTGTCTGAATCATTCTCTGAACGCCAGAGTACGATGCCGTCTTTGAAGCCACTCGGCCAAGATAGACCGAACTGCTGCAATTGTTGCTATGGCATTAAGTTCACCTAGACACGCAAGAGACCAAGAGTCACATTGTTTTTTTTTTTGCGGTGAATGATGAGACGAGCATACCGTCCGCCTGGTGGTAAACGATACGACCGCTCATGGACAGTAGCAAAACCAAACAACACCATGATTTACAAAGCAATGCTTGGCATTGCCCTGCGCTCGCCATCCTGAGACATAAGATGTTAAGTCTCAATATGTCCAGTAGTTAGTCTGTCACATACAATTTACATGAAATGTCAATAAATAAGGTAAATAATTATGCTGGTACACAGCGGTTAAGGACCCGTCATTGTGACTAACGTATGTGTCACGTTTCGGGTTCCCCTGTGTATACCCAAATACATTCAGGCCGGCATAATTGTGTCGATCTTGGTAGCCATTTCGTGCCGTCGTCGGTGGGTATTCTATCTGAACTGCAATGCACTTAACATCAGGTGTTTTGTGGTCACTTTAACGTGCCCGTATATTAAAATAATGGAATGTTAACATTGAGATTTTGAATTCAATATCTCAATCGGAAAATAAAGGAATCTCTTATGAATTGTCTCAGATTGGAATTTGTGCCCAGGATTGCCAAAGTCTCCCCCTATTCAACCTAGGAAACGGAAATAATCTTGGCAAATAGTGGGTAGCGCTTAAGTATTAGTGTAGTCAAATAGATGAAGAAAATATACTTAACGTTCATTCACCCATGATTCTAAGGAGTTTTATTAATATTTCAGCGTTCAAAATAATATTTCTAAGAAAGCTGGGATTACAGTGTTTTCTTAGGTGTTGGTGAATAATTTCGAATTAATAAATTCATACTTCTAATCTTCAGTAGTGAAGCTACCTACTTTTATAATTGTTTCATCGTTCTTTTGTTTACATAGCCTTTTTCTATTTTAACATTGGTGAACCTAACAGTTCTCAGTAATATTGACCCACAATAAGATATACCGTGTTTTGTCGTGGCTATGAAACTACAAGGAGGTTTTTTGACTCACAGCCAGATACCAAAAGAAAAAAATTGTGTCTCACAAATATAATATGTATTACATAATCTACCTAGTACATTATTAAGTCTTAATGCTTCATCGATCGCTTTAATTATAAAACGAGCAAGCAAATTAACAGTAAATACGAAGAATATTTTCACATTTTCCGTTGAAATTGAATCAACGGATTAAATCTTTGTTTACCGGAAATAATTCTCAATTATAAAGTTCGTGGAAATTTATTTGGGATCCCTTAAAGCGATACTCGAAACAAAGTTTCAAATCGATAACCTCCCTTCATTTAATGATTACATCTCGTAGCGTGAAATTTCTATAGATTACGTGAACTGGGTTAATTTCTGAGCGGGGCTTTAAAACACGACGATAAATAAAGTTGAAACAAAGCAAGAATGTATCAGACGTCTATTTATAAGGCGCCATGTTGTCATTATTTTACAAACTTATCTTTTTTTTTGACAAACTCACGCGAACCCAAAAATAACAACTTAAAAATATGATTTATAGTCCCGGAGAATGTTTGTGTAATTACTTATTCCTTTATATTTTGGAAATACAAAACCTATCTCTATAAGTACATATGTAATACTTGCTCATGTAAGTATAACTAATGAGGGCGGGCACGACTGCCAGTGTTTAGAAAAAAAACAAGTAAACTAATTCTGAAAATCTGGATTAATTTGCTATGTGCAAAATTGGAGAGTGTTAACAGAACGACTATTGAATGCTATTAGAAAAAACTTGATTACATCGACTATAAAGCAATTTTAATGATACGTCTGTTTTGAAATCAGGCACTAGACTAGGACATGGTAAGTGCTCGTGATTCAGTTCTATAGAATTTTAGGTTTGTCTAATTAATTCTATTTAGAAAAATTGTGATGATATTTTCTGGAATAAATACAAATACGAGTAAGTATTTTTTAAGCCTGCAAATAAGTCTTGTCATTTAATATAATTGGCTGGGCCCGCGGGTTTTTTCGCGTGGGAGGCTTCATCTTATGTAAAACATGATATAATCCGGCAATATACGACGGTTGTTGCCTATTTTGTTTTAGGAATATTTAATAAGTATTACTAAAGATACATTCAGTTATTCATCGAATACAAAGCGCAGTGACAGATCCGCAGTGACGTTCACCCGCAAGGACAGATGGCTTAAATGTTGCAAGAAGTCGCTGGATCTCGCTTTGAATGGCGAGACGAGCATGCCATTCGCCTGATGGTAAGCGAAATGACCGCCAGGCAGCCTCTCACATATGAAATCACCAGTAAAAGTCACTTATACACCCTAGGAGACCTTAATTTTTTATCTGGCCCCGCATAGTACTGGACCTAATATTTGTGTAAAACCGCTTAGATAGAGTAAATACGGGGGTCGACGCAACATCATTTTATTCGATAAAACGAGAAAAATATTAGATGACATGTTGCAGAATCATTTGTTTTATAATTTTATAACGGGTCTCCTACTTATCGTCATCCGTTACACGAACAGACATTTAGTCCTTAATTGCACAATGATTTTGTGATTACCCATACCTTAAGACTCGTGAAGACCTGAATTCCACGCGATATTTCCTTCTATAGTTAAATCAAGTATTACTAAAACTATTGAAATAAAACTATTTTTTACGGATTTTATCGCGATTTGGTTTAATTTTTACATTTTTTAACTTCCCGACGCGACGTTTCGATTACTTTACAGCTTTCGTGGTCACGGGGCGGACCGGTTTTATTACAATGTGTAACATTCGCGTAAATCTAAGAAACCATTATTACTAAAACTAATTAAGAATTACCACGTGATTTTAAAAATATTTAGATTTCACTGGGTCCAAACCCACCTTATGCTTATTTTGATCTCAAGTAAGCTATGCATTAAACTAAGAGTTTTTACACTCAGACCCCAAGTGTTTGTTCCTCTGTAAAATTGTTTTGGCGTTTAGAACAGAACGTCGTTTGCAAGATAAATGTATTTGTGAAGCGTTCGTCTATTGTATTCGGCACTTGCGATCGTTCTCGAGTTTGTCCGCCCTCAATTTGCAATGCAAGCAGATATTTCAAACCGTTCGGTATCAACTCGGGGTAACATTTTATTACCAAGAATGTCACAATTTAAAATTATAATTGCCACAAATATTTTTTTGCTTTGTTTGTATAATGTATATTTTGTAGTATTTATTTAAATCGATAAGATAATATAATATTCTTTAAATTAAACAGTCTTTTACATCGTAAATACGAATTAAATAACATTGCATTTACGTTGTATATAGTACGTCTTTAGTTTCTGGCGATGTTTAACTACTACAGCGATAATAAAATGATGACAACCGTGAATAACCGATTACATATTTCGAACACAAAGTGTCTTGATATATTAAGATAAAGTGAAATTGGATTTTTCTATTCATTATCAGTCCGGAGTCAGGAATTTGTGCCCGATATGGCGATAGGCTCGCCCCCTATCACATCGTGGGACATATAATACAAGGAAAAATGTGGGTGTCCTGGTGGCGCCTCTGCCTACCCCTTCTGGGATAAAGGCGTGAGTTTATGCATGTATGTATGTAAGTACCTACTAAGAATCACACAAATATTCCTGACCCAAAATTAAGATACTCTTCTGCCGTCGATATCACGAAGTACACGAAACTTCTTGGTATCTAAACATGACACACACACTTATGTGTCACAGAATCATTTTTCTTGGCGCGGCAATCAAACGTAGAACCTTTTGTTTCACCCGGCGCGGCGTCTAACTAGCTGCACCGCTGCGGCTGTCAAATACCTTTCACGAAATCTTTCATTTTACGTTCTAGAACAAATTCACGCATTTATCCTAGAAGGGGTAGGCAGTGGCGCCACCAGGACACCTTCATTTTGTCTTGTATGTTCCGTCACAGGATGTGAAAGGGGTCGAGCCTATCGCCATATCGGGCACAAATTCCTGACTCCGGGCTGATAATGAGTAGAAAAACCCAATATCACATGGCCCGACCCGGGATTCGAACACGAGACCTCAGCTTTGTAATCATACCGTAGTACAACTACACCACCGAGGCTAAATATTCTAGTACAAATATTTATTCAAAGACGCTGTGTTTGTTGTGGATATTGTTTGTTTGTGTTGTATCGTATTCCACCACTGGCGACTGTAAGTTTCACCGGCAAATTGGAATCTAAGTAACACCACTTGTATTGTAGGTTACCTAGCAATGTATCTTAATACCTATTATTATTATCAGCCGTTAGTGTCCCACTGCTGGGCAAAGGCCTCCTTCCTTTCCTTTCAAATTTGGGCGGTATTAAGCGATTTGGGGCCAATCCTGAAAAAACCTGTCGATTCAATATTATTTAATCGAACTATTATTATTATTATTTTAATATCCTTTAATAAATTATATTTAAGGTCAAATAGCGTAAGATTTTTTACTATGAATATTGCAAGAAAGAAACATCCAGTGTTATATGTTTACACAAATAATAATATTCAGACCTAGGTATTTCTAAAAAACTCCGGTTTGTTTTTCGGCGGCCGATTTTAAAACTAACACATTACGCTTATTCCCTTATGCACATTTAAATAAATATAATTTATAATACCATAATATTATGAATTAAAATGGCAAAATAAACCATAACTTTGTAGCACTACTGTGATCAAGACATTTCTCGGAATAATCTAAATAAAAACATTTATTGCATACTGATGTTTTGTATTTACTTAAGATCGCGATTTATTTAGTTAAGGTGCAACAATAAAAAAAATACCTTTTTTTGTTTTAAAAATGTCTTATTATTACTAACAAGCACCTCTTTACTTCTAACCTCTTTTCAATTATAAAATAAAACCTACGATTACAAATAACCTCTACTTAGCCGTCTTTATAACTCACCGTAATTTATCCAAAATTAAAACACACAAACACGTAACAACACTGAACCGGGCGATGCGAGGGCGTCCGAGCTTCGCGGCGGCGTCGGGCCAACTGTAAGGCGGGCGGCGAGCGGCGCAGAGCCTCGGCAAATCTGTTGGTCAAGTTATCGCGGATTTGCGGGGGAAGTTTATTTTTCCTACTGACTGTCTGACTCGCGTGTAATTCTTGATCAATTGTACTGTATCGTTTGACTGCTGAGCACGTGTACCAGCCGAGAATACATACATTTTTTTTGCGATGAATGGCGAGACGATCATGCCATTCGCGTGATGGTCAGCGATATGACCGCCCATGGATAGTAGCAAAAGCAATCAACACTACGAATTACAAAGCAATGCTTGGCATCCACTGCGCTTGCCACCCCGAGATATAAGATGTTAAGTCTAGTTACTCTGGCTACAAATTAATAGTACATATATAAATAATAGTCTAGCCTGTATCCTATAGGCGTAGGCAGAGACTATAGAATTAACTATTGAGTAGCGAATTCGATTCTGTTAAATCCACCCCGCTCGCCCAGCGCGTAGGCGGATTTTACTTCAGAAAATTTTGTTAAGATTATGATACGCAGATTTAAGATGCCTTTCCCTGCCGTTAAAGTGTGTGATGGTTGACTATCAAAACTCAAATTACTCCGAACAGTTAGAGGAGACCTGGTATTCGAACCTGCGACCACCGTCTCGGCAGCCACGTGCGTTTCCTTGCCAACAGACCACCACGCACTTTCATTGATGAAAATGGTGGACATGTGGACTCTTACACGGCTTTGTATGAAAATCGACACCGTTGACGGCCAGTATAAGTGTGTTAAGTTATTTATCATATTGCATATAATTTATTAAAATTATTCCGTTCTAAGAATCTACTCACAAAATATCGTGATCTTTACAATTTATATTTTTAATATCGGTGAATAGAAGTCCCAACCGTTTGAGGCATTAAAGTGAGTCGTTTACCCTAAAGTCCCATTTAGAGGGACGGCCTCCGTCAAAAGGTCAATCAACGATCTATTTTATTTACATTAAATATGCATAAGTTCAGAAGTCAATATTTTATTGACTCAGAACATTCAGATTAATCCATTTATAGAACTATTTTTGACGCCGAAAGCCAATATCCTGTGTATGTTTTAGATGTAAGATATGATCTGTATTAAAGTATAAAGCGAATGGAAATTAGGAAAATATTCTTCGATACACGTCTGCACTACAGTACAGTACAATCTAAATTCTTTTGAATTATTTTTTTGTCCTTTCGATTTCAACACTATTAAATACTCCAATTACCTATTCATCTACGTGCAATTGTATCCGTGTTTTTAATACGTAAAACTCAACAGTGTGTCGATATGTACTGTATCAGCAATGATATTTTTATTATTATTTTGGGCCGAGAAAATGATACTGCGCATTTTATTTTAAAACTGACACGTAAAAGTCACTACAATGCGAATTATGATAACTACATTGCAATTCAGATACGTATTGACATTATTATTTATTAAATTATTTTATTTATTCATTCCTTCAACACTATCCCCAAAACTGTCTCCTGTATAAGACTTGTTTTGGAAAAGTATACGCGTTGACTTGACCCACCTCGTCGATAGCCCCGCAGCACGCTAGTTGGCAATAAAAATTGATGGATGAACACAATTCCACCACTTGCGGTTTTATGATGGGCCGCCACTTTTTTGGTGTAAATTACACCCGTATGCTCACGCCTTACCGAAGAGCAGCAGACAGAACTTATAATGTACAAACTATTAACAATTTCTACAGGATATTCGTGATTCCATTCTCTATAGTATTGGGTATAAAGACAATAAGCCTGCCCTGATGCAACATGTATGGAGGTTGGCTCAACGTATTTTATGAAACAACGCTGAAAGGATTTGGTGGATATTATGAAACTAGCCATATGCCTGACATGAGCTCCTTTGGGAAATTACCGTGTAATGTAAAATAGTCATAAACCCATTACGCTTCTCGTTTTATATAGTGAAGCTATTCCTATTCAACCTACTACAGTCATGTGGATTTTCCTCCATAATATAATGCCCTGGAATCAGCTTTACTTTATGATAAATCCACAAGACCTTTAAAAAAAGAGTGTGTTTATTCATTGCTGGGCAGCGAAAGAAACTATGGCGACCAAGAGTGATTGTCGTAATAGAAAATTTACAGACAAATATCAATACAGACAGCAGTACGAGAAACTACGACCCGCGCTTGCCATGCGTGGCGAGTTTTGCCAAGACTCTTCTAACTTGAAATGCCTATGGCCAGCAGTAGAGACCGGTGGTTGAATTGGTGGTGACCGGTGGTGGTTAATTGCATAAAAATCGACATCGTAACATAATTTTGGGCATGTTCATGGGCAGAGGAGATCATTTAACAGGTATAACATTTAGACATTAGCCTATTAATTAGTCCATTAATCCATCGTGTGGTATATTTTTAATCATGTCTGCCAAGCTTTCCACTCTACGAAACTTACTGGCCAAAATATGAAAAACATCACAATAAACTTAACTTTTATAAAGGCTGATAAATCGCTGCAATTATTTATAAAATCTCATTTTTGCACCATCTCTGTGGACACGACCCTACTTAGGTAATCTATATTTCTGTCTTACCGCTCCCGAGGGATCGTCTGGAGTCTGAACTCGACCTAACCTAGGTAAACATGCTGCGTGGTAAACGTAACGTGAACTACATATTGGACTGCAAAAACAACTATAATAACACGTGGATATTGCTTTAAGCTTCGGTAGAAATACGATGAATAAATTAAATTTTTATAGCGTTTATAATGTTTATAACGAGAAAAAAAAAGTATAATATATAATTATGTATGTTTCACTTTGTGTTATACTTATATGCGGCTTAAGGCGACTTAAAAGCCTCTGCCAGTAACACGAGGTATATTTAAATTTATTTAATTATCGATTTTTATTTACTTTTTATATTTATTGCATATCAGTTAAACAAGTCATATGATCACTGCCGCCCATGAACACCCACAACGCTGGATCATGGAAGTGTTGTGGGCCTATTAAATTGGGTGAAGAGCGGGAAGGAAAAAGGATGGATAAAGTAAAGGTATATTGAGCATCCGGCAATCTCGCTCACCGAATGAAACGCAATAGTTTCACGTCGATTTGCTGTGAGACAGTGGTACCGCCCCGGAACATGCTGAGTCATTAGTCATGACTGACAACAGCGTGGCCCTACCACTTCCAAAAAAATAGTATTTATACTACGTACCTAATAATTAAAATAACTATAATCAATACAGAGCTGGTAATGGAATGAATAATAGAGCCACAGTTAATAACAGTTTTTTTGTGATAAGTACAGTGCCGAGATATCCACGGACGTGAAACAGTTCTCTTGTTTCTCTTCTCTCTTCTCTTTCACGACGGTCGATACAATTATTCCTGGCAGGTTGTCTGTATACACACGTACGTCACTAACCTATATAGTGTAATATATTTATACATCAATACGATGGGAGCTTAACATCCAGGCGGATACGAATATATCAGCGAGAATTAAAAATGAAAACCTCGCAACGGAACTTTTTCCACGAAACTCAGCGTCGCTTGTCAGCCCACCGACTGAGAAGACTTCCTCCCCGGGCTTCCGAGGACTCGCATAACCTCCAAGATTTATACCGCAGCCGCCCCATTATTATTCAGTTAGTTTAATGTCCTATCCCCGCGGTTTATCTTCATTGGAGAAAAATAAATATGAAAGAAAACAAAATTTATGACGTTTAGTTTGGTGTAATCGTGAATTAAAGTTTTGATTTTATTGCTGTACAATAATTGATAGAGTAACGTTGCATTGACGGAGTTTCAATGTAACATGCACTTTATATGTTGAAGAAGGTCTATCATTTTTTAAAGAAAGAGTTGTAAAAAAATGGTAAAATGGTCGGTACTGTCCCAATGTTGGGCAAAATTTTCCCAACGTCCTACTATATGGAATTCAAATCGCCAGTTCTTCCAAAAAAGGATAAATGGCCTTCTTACTTATGTGGTGCTAAGTTGCTTAGTTGTAATAACTGCGGTTTGTTTATTGGCAGGCGCCATTAATAATAACTAAGAGTACTTAATACAGAAGGTATTGCTTTTTCGTATATAGTGTGCAAAACTGATACAGGATGACACTGATACAAAAAAGGAGGAGGTTCTCAATTCGTCAGAATCTTTTTTTTTATATGTTCACCGATTACTCGAAGATACCTGAAGGGATTTGGAAAAATCTTTTTTTGTTTCAAAGCGCATACTTCACAGGTAGTCCTATGATAAAAAAATATTCTTCCTGTCCTTTCTTTCTTTCTTTTTTCTATATGAGATGAGATAGTTTACATAAACGAAATAAAATAGGAAAACAAAAACCATATTTGTGACTTTCTAAAAAGCGATAACATTTTCAAATTAAATAAACTAAAAAGTACTAACCGGAAAGTAAAATGCGTTGGTGGGGTCCTAACAATAGATACGTAGTACAAAGTTATATTCGAGAACACTTCGACCTATATCCGAACAAGGTATAACTTGGCAATATTTATCCGCAAAGCTTAACTAAGTGGAGGTTATATCTGTGACGCTGACGGATATTACTTCAACGGTCAGTTTGAAGTATTTGCTCTCAGTTGAAGGGTGGGAGAATTTCATTTTGTAGCGTATTACAGAATAGTTAGAAATTGTATGAGCGAAGCGCGTGGTTCAGTTTACGCGCTCACTTTATCATACTCAAAGCTGAAGACTTTGTATGTATGAACGCGCTAATCACAGAAACTTGTAGTTCGAATTTAAATATGATTATAGTGTTAGATAGAACATTAATTGAGGTAAGCTATAGGGTACTCTTTAGAAAGAAAAATAAATAGCGTGAACTTTAACCTGAAAAAAACTTTTTCAAGCGGACGGAACCGCAAGCAATACTAGAGGAAAATAAAGTAGGTTGTTTATTATTTTATCGACTTGGCAAATCACGTGATTGTAAGCGCAATATAAATTATAATCAATTAATCCTAATTACTGGCGAAAGATATGTCGGTCTACTCGAAACAGCATATTTTACATTTTCATGATATTAACACTTCAAAATGACTTACGGATATTTTTTTGGGAAAAAAATTAAAATCCAAAGAAATATGGGACGGTTAAGCCCCACCCGTCAGCTTAGTCTATTTTCTGTATGCTTAAAAGTATAAAACTAAGCCTTTTATTTCTTGCTCATTTAGAAATAAACATGATGTTTTTTAAAACATATCTTATACAACTAAAAAGAAAAAAGTAAAGAAAATTTAAACATGGTAAATTTATGTTGTAGTTTCGCCGTCGTAGCCCAGTACGTACTTGACGTATGGCGCGAATCATACGCAGTAATCAAAGATCAAAGCTGAATTAAACTAAATTTAAAGCTGCTTACCATGAAGTCTACGACAAACAAAAAAAGAACTATGACGATGTCGTCTAAAAACTAAAGCAGTTCCACTTATTTAAATAGTTTTGAATTCCTCCCCAATATTGGTAAACTGGAAACTAATAAAAAGAAAGAAACGCCACGATTTTACATTCCATTCCAGCAGTTGAAGATCGGGAACGAAAGTAAAAAGGTAACAAAGTTTTCCAGTCCGAGTCTGGCTCGAAATCCGTTTGTTGGATTAAATTTCTTATTGATTTGTTGGACGGCAACTTCGGGAGGACCGAGTTCATGTTTACAACTAGTTTATCGATGTATATTTGAAAATGAAAATAAATACGCCTCGGTGGCGTAGTTGTACTTTGTGGTTACAAAGCTGAGTTCTCGGGTTCGAATCCCGGATCGGGCAGTGATATTGGGTTTTTCTATTCATTATCAGCCCGGAATTTGTGCCCGATATGGCGATAGGTTCGCCCCCGATCAAATCGTGGGACGGGACATAGGTACATGTCGTGTCCTGGTGGCGCTTCTGCCTACCGCTTCTGGGATAAAGGCGTGAGTTTATGTATACGAGTATATGCATGTATGAAAATAAATGCAGATTTTCCGTGTCCAAACATAAACTATTTTTAATATAAAAATATGTAAACGAAAGAAATTAGTAGATATATAATATAGTTATTTAATAATAGAATGTAAATAAACAATGTTAAGCAAAAATTTTCGCTATTATACACGCTTCTTTGAACTTCAGATAAGCCCATCTGATAAGTGAGGAACACAAATGGTTTTGGGCGAGTGCAATAGACATTTATTGAAATTATGGCGCCGTATCTCGGAATTGATCTTGAGTGTACCCTTTCGGGATTGAATTTAACGATACGAAGGATATTTTAGTATATTACGATTACTCGAAGATAGTTTTAGTCCCTAGTTCATAAGCAATTAGGTCTGGGCCGTAACTTATCAATATAAGTTCAATAGTACGGATTCAGACATAACTCAATGATAACAACAATAGGGGTGTTCCTTATAATACATTATTAAATGTTCACAGGAAAATAGCATTTATAAAAAAACATTAATATAACACAGGAGACAAATCTTTTAAATTAAATTGATATGGAAGAGTGAGTTTGCCTACATAGTAAAATAGCATTAAATCAAGCCACCTTTTTCGTCAATCCTATGTTATACCTCTAATAGGTAAGTAAATTACAACTTTACAACAACGGTCAATATAAAAAAGTAAAACAAAATATGTTTTTTATTGCAATGAATGGCGAGACAAGCATGTCATTCGCGTAAAGGTAAGCGATACGATCGCTCATGGACAGTAGCAAAAGCAAACAACACCACGAATTACAAAGCAATGCTTGGAATTCTATTGCGCTCGTCATCCTGAGACGTAAGATGTTAAGTCACATTATGTCCAGTAGTTACTATGGCTACAATGTCCTTCAAACCGAAACACAATAGTGCATTTACACTGCTGTTTGGCGTGAGAAATTGATATTGCGGTTGTGCCTACCCAGGTGGCCTCTCACATATGAGAGACCTACCACCAATATGTATAAATTAATACACGTATAAATATACTAAAAAAAGAATAAATATAAAAATCTACTAAAGAATTATTGAGATGAATAAAATGTTATTGTTCATGATTAAATCCATCAAATAAACGTCTCCAAATGCGTATTAAACGTACCTTATCTAAGAAAGCCTCAACCGCCAACCGAGGCATTACATTCCGACTCGTTCCCGAAAAAAAGGTTTTATCCCCTTTCCCGATTATATTATTCTTTCATTGAAATTACCAAGGCGTTTTGTAATCCTATCTCTTTCATAATAACCGCTTTTACTGCAGAGGAAAAACCGCGTTTAAGTAACTGAAAATCAGGGATTATCCTGCCATAGTGTTGTGTGGTCTACGCGCTTACTTAAATATTAAGGTATGATGTTTTTGTGACTAAACATTTGTTAAATAGAATTTTTCTATCATATTTTATTGTAAGTTCATAGTGACCTGACGAATTAGGACGTGTAGTACATAAGAACGACAGGTCTTTACAGTGGTCTACATTGGTTTTTATACGGTTGCAATGTCGAAGAAAGCGAGTCCATAGTTAAACAATACTAATGGTTGCCACATACATAACTATATAACTGTGCAAGTCTGAGTTTGCACAAGTATACTGGAACTTGTGTGGATAAATAACTGCGCAAACCTCGTCCAATTTTCGATTCGAGACTGGTGCAAACTGGCGATTGCGCAAACATTTATTTAACGACCATAATAAAATGTTACACTAATACTGGTACGCGACATAATTAACAAGCGATAGGGTGCATAGTATAAATGGCGAGACGATCTAAAACCAGCGTTACTAATCGTAGTAGAGTACAGATACTCCTTCCTGGTTCTATTCTAGACTTGTTTGTATGGGCGCCGTCTGCACGCTAAATAATTAGCGCGCCGCTCGCCGTTTATTTTATTTATTTATTTGTAAATACTTTATTGTGCTATACAGTATATTTTTTTATTTTATTGCCTTCTCAGGTGAGAAGCATGCGGCCCGTCTGATAGAATGTGGTCACTGCTGCTCATGGACCTTCGCAGTGCCAGGGGCCCAGCACAAGCAGGTCGCTGGCTACCGTGAGGAGAGTTCTCCTTTTAAGCCTGGATTAAAGGACAGGTCATAGCGCTCAAGGAATACCGAAGCAGGGAGTTCATTCAAGAGCTTGCACGTGTGTCGTAAAAAGGAACAGCATATACACGTCTCACTGCAGAATGTTTTCCTTCATCTTTATACTGCGTGGTGTTTGACTATCAATACACACATTACTCCCGATAAGTTGAAGTTATGCCCTGCGAATGGAAGCCGCGTTTGGTCTGTTTACCAGCAGGCCACCACGCACTTTTTTGTACATAACAGATTATCACAAACAAAATTACAAAGCGCAAAAATGTGTGTTACAATCGGCGGTCTTATTTACATTGCTACTGGTTTGACAAATTCAGATGAACGAGGTAAAATAAGAAGAAACCCATTAATTGCCACTTAATTCCATTTCAATGACATAAATGAAATATGAATGGAGGCCCGATGTTGGCGCATTAGGCATTCAGTCTTAGTTTGGTTATTATTGCATATTAATATTTTTATTCAATTAATTAATTTTTTTATTCAATAAAATTTAAGAGAATTTTATACTATAGGATAATACATGCCTGTCCCATTTTGATAAAAAAAAACAATCTATTGAGATAAAAAACAAAACAATCTAACTTTTTAAATCCTATTTTACATTTTATTCATCACATATTTTTTGCCAAGTGATATGCGCCATACTACTATGATTGACTTTGTGTCGACTTATCATGAGCTCTGTTTTATTGCCTATATGCCAAATAATAACTTATATTCATTTCATGAGTACTCCACGAGTGTTGGATGCAAACGTACCACAACGTTCCCGCTGGTGACGCGTCATCCGAAAGCTTTTATTATTTCGAGCCAATCCACAACGTTCATTCGGCCGTCTGCGATACAACAAAGGCTAATATAATTAGATCTTGGCACAGCTCGCACAAGCGATTCAATTTATTATCGAACCGGCTACCGAATATCTCGTGTGTGTATCGCGTTAATGCTATTGCAATTGGTTTTAACGGGATGCATGGAGTAATGTTAACCATTTAAAAACAAATTTAAACCTAGGTCAGCATGGTGGACTATATGGCCTAACCCTTTTCAATTGTACCCTTGATTGTAAAGGAGGCCCGTGACCTGCAGTGGGACGTATATGAGCTGATACAGATGTTAAAACCTATACAACTACAAAAAAACATTGCAGTTGAGGCGCAGTTCGATTCTCACAACGAGACAAATATTTGTGTAATACATAAGTAGGTAATTGTTTCAAATAAGCGTATTTGTGAGATCAAAAGTCTCTCATAATATTTTATTTTTACAACTTGACTTTTATGTCAATGAAGAGTCGGGACCATAAAATGGATAATTATTGTTTTCTTCTTGAAACCGGTTAACATTGATTTAAATTAAAATACAAGTGCGGGGATGGAACCCGCGGCCTCTCTTTTCTCAACCGGCGTCTAACCAACTGCGCCACGGAGGCTGGAGGCACGGAGAAAAACGATGTATTTATCACAATAAATACGACGATAAATATTAATATTTTTTTGTTGCATAGTGTCTGAAGTCACTGGCCACCTGGCCACCACCTTCGTTTTCGGTCGCAGTCTTGATATACCCTGTATTTATAAAGTTAAACTAAACTCCAAAAAAAGATTTCTAAAACGAGCCAAACTGAAAACTATTTTTAGTTGTATTTAGATAAATTATATCAAAGTTTATGTTTTTTTTTGTAAAATCGGGCTTCCTTCCTGCAATCTCACTCACGAACCGTGGCGTCATCCTCCAAACAACGGTTATTCCCAAGTGACAACATACATATATATAATATATTATGCAAAAAACCACTATGTGGGCGACAGTACAAGCCCCTGTGGAACCAGGACTAATGAAACGATGCTACTATGCCAGTGAAGCTATCAGGGCCAACGTAAGTATAAGCAGAAAAATAAATCAGAAGATACGAAAAAAACATTTTTGCAGAAAATATATAGAAAACAATTACGTCATCACAATCAAATATAAAAAATATAAAAAACAAATATACTGTGCCTTTTTGTAGTATAAGGAAAAATGTGGCAAGTAAAAATTTGTTGATGCAACGTAATATTAATTCCATACTATTGTTTTGTATGTATGAACTAGGACAGACTCTCGGTCTCACGAACACCCAGACCCCTAAAAAAAAAATGTGGATAACACAAATATTTGTCTCGGTGCGGGACGAGCCCGCGGTCCCACGTTTCACAGTCTGCGTCTAACCAACTGCACCTCGGAGGCTGTCAAATAATTTGTGTTAACGTACTTATCATGTGTTTTATTTCGCTAAAAATAATCAGTATCAATCCATGTGAAAAATATTGCAACATTTTTTCATCAATAAACCCGAGATGTCCACAGCTGAGTTATATTATAATGACTGGATAACAACAGCATTGTCTATCTTTTAATCAAAATATCGACACTACCGATTCCAGGCGATGCGATAAAGAGTTATCGCTCTGGTATCTCTATACCCGTCTCGCTCATCGCGAAGTGCACATCATCGCGCATATTTTAATAATTACTCGCACGTTCTGTCCGTGTATTGAATACCACTTAACATTAAGCGTAAATATTTTTAACAATTTATTTCGTATGTTTAAGAATTTTAGTTGCTGTTTGCTCGTAGTTGTGGGGTTTTTTATTTAAATATAATAATAATAATAAATATACCCAACAGTCACACACATAGTCCCGACCCCACATTAAGATCAATTAAGTCTTGTGTCGCAGGTATCAGAACTACGAGAGACTTTTCGGTCTCACTAACACCCAGACCCGAAAGAAATATTTGTGGGCCGCACAAACATTTCTCTTGGTGCGGGGATCGAACCCGCGGCCTCTCGTTTCACAGCCGGCGTCTAACCAACTGCGCCACGGAGGCTGTCAACGCATTGATGCATGTGCAAATGATTTTTATTGACGCGATCACGTAAGTGTGTAAGACGCGTTCCTAACTACGGCACAAGGAAATTGCTATTGAGGCGTACATGACTATGTTATCACCGGGAAAGTTAAATATATTATTTATCTTAAATACTTCATAATTGAAATAAAACTATTTTTTACGGATTTTATTGCGGATTTGGTTTATTTTTTTACATTTTAGAACTTCCCGACGTTTCGATTACTTTACAGCTTTCGTGGTCACAGTGGTCAGTTTAAAAATAAAAAAACGTGAAAATTAAACCAAATCTGCGATCAAAATCAGTTAAAAATTGTTTTATTTAAATGTGTAATATTCGCGTAAATCTAAACCTTTATACCTACTTACTTCATAATGTCAATTTATAGATAGTTTCTACCTCCAGTAAACCTAAATCCTTAATATTAATCTAAAGAATCTAAATAATATAATGCGCAGACAACGCCAGGCGCGAACTCAAGTTGCACTTAAAACGGAACAAGTGATTCTATATTTTTTTAAACTTGTTTATGAATCATCGTCACTCGTCAGTCGCGCCACAAATAGAATATCGTATGGTCGTGTGTCAGTGAACAATTATAATTTAGAACTAAAATAATAATACTGTTTTTGTGAATATGGAAGACGAATCGCAAACTGATGGATTCCCGACAAACAGAAACGCGTCTAATAGCCGGTGAGTAAAGTTTATTTTTAAATGGTGTTATCTATTTTGTTTTATGTGAACACACGAAGAAATATCAACGACAACGTTATGATTATCAAATCAGAAACATTATTTATTCGTAACACTGCCCTCTCTCTCTCATTCCATCTTTTAAATCCATCCCATGGTTGTCTGTAAGACATTGCTGTAGAGCGATAAGACCGCCATTTGTACTTGTTTTTTGTTGTATTTGTACTGTGTTTTTCGTTTGTAATTGTGTAGAATAAAGATTTAAATAATAATATACTAAACTGATTTGTACACGAATCTTTACTCCGGTTTGACCTTGAGTTGAGTTGAGTCTCGTATATAGTCACAATTTTTATTTACCTATTAATTGAATCGTAATCATGCTACTAGGAAACATTTTTATCTACTTTAACGTCTGCTTCTTTTGGTGGGTTTGCATTTACAATACATACAATTGCTATGAAAATATGCATTTTATTGGTGGTAGGCCTATCATATGTGAGAGGCCGCCTGGGTACCACTACAATATCTATTTCTCCCGCCAAATAGCAGTGTAAATGCACTGTTGTGTTCCGGTTTGAAGGACATTATAGCCAAAGTACTACTACTGTAAAGACTACTGCACATAATGAGACTTATCATGTTATGTCTCAGGATGGCGAGCGCAGTTGAATGCCAAATATTGCTTTGTAATTAATGGTGTTGTTTGACTTTGGTACTGTCCATGAGCCGTCGTATCGCTTACCATCAGGCGAATGGCATGCTCATCATGCCATTCATCACAAAAAAAGCATAGTTATGAAAAGCCAGTCAGGTGGCCGTAACTAATATGGGTATAATGAGCAGTAGAGTTTTGTCTGAGTTAAAGACTTTCATCATCATGCATTTCTCGGTCGCGTTTACACGTTCCTGCACTTGTGCAACTGTTTGTGTGATATCAGGCATAGAGCCAGCAAGTCGTCTGTGTACCTAACTATAGTCTTTGTTCTTTATCCATCCATCCATCCATTTTTCGATTATTCCAGTTTTATCTATTTCTGCTGCTGGGAAGGGATAACACTAATTTAGTAAATTCTACATATAAATAATTATGCAAAAAACTTTAATACAATTTGGTCAATCTAAAGGTAAAAATCAGTGGATATTTTTTCTCTAACCGTATAGTTGTTAAGCACTCGGTTAAACATATTATCTTGCGGTTGCTCAACTGCATATAAGGCGCGCGCGCCGGAAGCCGCACCGATTCTCTGAATTTGCACTGACGGTTCCGAATATCTCGTTAAGCTGTTTTTAATAATCGGTAATTTAGATAAAATATAATTATAATATTTACACATAAATTGAACCAGCTATGTTAGATCTTTAACACACACTTTTTTATACAGTATGTTCGGCAAACCAGCAAATAGTTCATCTGATGGTAATTGATCACTGGCGCCCATGAACATCCACAACGCTTCGGCTAGGTACAAATGTGTTGCCATCAAATCCGGAGGTGAATAGGAAAGAATAAAGATGGTGAGGAACATCTTACTTCTTCCCTATTGGGCATCCAGCAATCTCACTCACCAAAAGAAACGCGAAAGCAATGCTATAATTTTACGTCGATCTCGTGTGAGGCAGTGATACTGCCCCGGATGAGCCTGCTCATTCATGCTGAGTGACTGACAAAATATTAGATCTATAATATTTATACTTGTGAAAGCTGTGTCTTACATTTGAACACTTATACAATCGACGAATAATCACTCATTTTATAATAAACACGTTCAAGGTTGCATAGGGCATCGTTTTTTTATACGGACATGACCAAGTGACTACAGTGCATCTATTTGTAAATGTTTCGCTAGATGATGCAATTAAAGCGGCCGAGCCGAAACCAGACGCATTCCGGCTGAACCAGAAATTATTATTATTCAATACTTACACCCGCATATTATACACACACTTAACCACAAACACACATACATATAGTACAATCAAGTTGTGGTTCATTTTATTTGTTTTAAATTGCCTTGTTATTTTTTAATATTTTTTAATTTTTTAATATTTATAGTTATTAGTAATTTCTTATCGTCCGGACGTCTCTTGGGCCTCACATCGAAATTCAGCTAGGCAGTACCTATTCCCCACGCGGTACTGCAGCAGAGAACTGAATGAGAGGTACCATTGCTGGCGCCATTTTTTAAATAGTGATATTGTGCTATCAATAAATGTTTTTCTTTCTTTTAAATGCGCCCCCTTGCGTGGTTCACGGCGGGGTTTTACCTTCGTATACGGTGTTCGATATTCGGGCGATACGTATATTCTACCACGAATTACTAGTATAAGCCTTCTGTAATCTGTCGCCGAATGAAATACAACATGATGTACTACAGGACGGTTTTCTGTGAGATATTGATAAATATTAAATATTTTTTTAAGTAATAATATCAACGTAACTCTCTGGCAAACCGTTTTCCTTGTAATCTTTCTTGCTATAATCATAACTGCGTATTATCCATAATATTCGCATGTAAGTGAATAGACTGCCTCGGTGGCGTAGTTGTATTACGGTACGGTTACAAAGCTGAGGTCTCGGGTTCGAGTCCCGGGTCGGGCAAAGTGATATTGGGTTTTTCTATTCATTATCAGCCCGGAGTCAGGAATTTGTGCCCGATATGGCGATAGGCTCGCCCCCTATCACATCGTGGGACGAAACATGCAAGGCGAAATGTGGGTGTCCTAGTGGCACCTCTGCCTACCCCTTCGGGGATAAAGGCGTGAGTTTATGTATGTAAGTGAAAATCCTTACCATACGAGTATGTTGTATTCTTTAGGCAAAGTATGAACCACAAATTACATAGGTCAGTATGACGAGTATGTGTGCCAATCAATTACCAATTAAACTTATAAGCACTTTCGGTGTAAGCTTATTACTTTTCATAGTGGTTTCCTTTCTGGTTGGACCGCAATGGTTACACAATCTCTCAGAACGCTGATGTTCAATAATGGCTGCTCTGACGTGATTAATTCGATGTGTGAGATGGCTTCACTCAATTCTCATTTCTTTTTCCCGTAAGATTTCCTTCTCTTTCCCCTTTGAATATTAATCGACAACGCTCCTACAATTCAAGTGTTTAGATGGCCTAAAAACCAGTAGGTTATCTGAGTGTTCGTTCGCGCGACCAATGCGATTAAAAAAGTAAAAAATACTCGTGAATAACAAGGAGTTTTAAAGTGAGCATTTACGATACCGTTTTGGACTGACAGGATTCGATTGATCGTAATTTATGCGGAATGTTCGACTCACGAGTTGATGTTGCTATGTTGTAATAAGGAAAATATGCATGACCGCTACCCAGGGTCATGGTCAGAACGCTATGCTTAATATGTTATACTATTTAAGTAATCTTTCTTTCTTTTCTTTTCATTTATGTCGTTACAACAATCTTCGAATCTTCTATTAATGATAAATTATTATCTAAATGCCTGGAAGAGATTGCAGATAATATACACTGCAATGCAATTATGAGGCCTGATGGCCGCTGGGGCCGAAATGTTCTGGAGTGGAGGCCACGTACAAGCAAGCGAAGTGTCGGACTCCCACCCACAAGGGGGACGGAAGACCTGGTTAAGGTCACAGGAAGTCGCAGGCCGCTTCTAACAAGTGTATGTGGCGATCTATGGGGGAGGCCAATGTTCAGCAGTGGACTTCCTGTGGCTGAAGAGAGAGAAAGAGCGAGAGAGAGAAAGTACCTACGTACCTATATAGGTGTATATTTTATATATTTTTTTCCATCATAAATAAATAAATACACCCAACAGTCACATACATAGTCCTGACCCCACACTAAGATCGAGTCTTGTGTCGTGGGTATCAGAAACTACGAGAGACTTTTCGGTCTCACAAACACCCAGACCCGAAACAAATATTTGTGGTTCACACAAACATTTGTCTCGGTGCGGGGATCGAACCCGCTGCCTCTCGTTTTACAGGCGGCGTCCAACCAACTGCGCCACGGAGGCTGTCAATCATGATACTAATAGACTAATATTTGATGTATTGATGTTACAGATCACACGCACAACCGTCACCAGAATCGAATGCTACCGAATTGGAATACTACGACATGACTAAGGACAAAATATTGTTGATTTTCAATCAGGAGCATTTTAAAATTAAATCAACCTCATTTTTGTAAGTTGTTTTAAATATATACACTAGTACATAAACCTAAGTACCTACATGGCATATATTTTCGACTCTTTGATTGTTTGTGATACTTGCTTGGCTTGAATCTTAATGATATTTTTTATGGCAATTAATGGCGAGACGCGCATGCCATTCCCCAGATGGTAAGCGATATGACCTCTCATGGACAGTAGCAAAACCAAATAACACCATGAGCTACAAAGCAATGCTTGGCATTCCACTGCGCTCGTCATCCTTAAACATAAGGTGTAAAGTCTCACCAAATCCAGTAGTGTGTTGTAACTCTTGCTTCAATATCTTTCAAAGCGGAACACAACATTGCGGTTACACTGCTGTTTGGTCGGAGAAATGACTTTGCGGTGGTAGCTACCCAGACGGCCTCTCACATATGAGAGACAGTGAGAGACCACCAGTAAAATGTGACCATAAAACTATTTTTGTGAATTTTCTATTTTTCTATCTTTATATTAAAAATACTTAAATTAGTTTAAAGACGTGAATCAAGTTGAGTGGCCATGTTTTTTCATCTTTATATCGGGCGCGATATCTATGGCCTATTTTACTGACAAATTATTAACAAGCCTTTAATTTAAACAGGGGTAAAGGAGAGTCACTACCAAGCCGACGTGGTACTAAAGAAGACAAGGAATGTTTAAAAAATGTCTTCTTAGGTCTAGGATTCAATGTGAGAGCGTACAATGATTTGTCCCGGGATGAAATTTTAACAGTTATCGATAAATGTAAGTACTACTTATTATTCCTTCATAATTATTATAGTATATAACAGCTGACCTCAACTCGCACTTGGCCAGCGTAGTGGACTATATGGCCTAAACCTTCTCAATCATACTGATGATTGTAGAGGCTTTTTCCCTGAAGTGGGTGATCTGAAGTGTGGCCGCATATGGGCTGATGCTGATAATGACAATGATGATAAAAGCTGAGGTAGAAAAAAGGAAGTAGGGTAGAGAAGAATATATATGTTTTGTTAATTGTGCAATCCGCACTAGGATCGTGTGGAGGACACTGGCTTGCTTAAGCCTCTCAAACGTAGGTGGCCCGTGTCCTTCACTAAGACGCATACAGATCAACTAAAACGATGTATTTTAATGATTAACAGTAAAGACTTATTCTGGGTGTCGAGGGACGGACAGATCTTCTAAAACACACATATTATTGCGAGGTCGGCAAGGCCTGTTTTCATTGTGTGACAGCCTCCGTGGCGCAGTTGGTTAGACACCGGCTGTAAAACATGAGGCCGCGGGTGCGATCTACGTGCCGAGACAAATATTTTCCGCCACAGTTGTTTTTTTCGGGTCTGGGTGTCTGTAAGATCGAAAAGTCTATCGTATTTTATGATAACCATGACACACGACTCGATCTTAGTGTGGGGTCAGCATTATATATGTGACTGTTGGGTGTATTTAAAATGTATTTAATTTTTCAATTTATTTTTGAAAGAAAGAAATATGCTGGACCGATGTCATTTTAAATACAATATAATTGTACCTAATAATTTAATTCAAATTAATTTTCAGTCGTGGAACTGGATCATAAGAACACATCGTGCGTGGTGGTTGCCGTCATGACCCACGGCCTTGACAACGGCTTGGTGTATGCCTATGATGGTCAATACAATATAAGCTTAATTATGTCCAAATTTGAAAATAAGAGCTTGCTGCAAATACCAAAGTTATTTTTGATCCAGGTCAGTAACTATAAATAGTATTATGGTCGTCATTATGATAACAAAAAGCTTTACAACAGAACAGTATTATGGCCGCCCCACACGTAACGATAGAAATGTGCAAGTCTGAGTTTGCACCAGTATACTAGAACGAGTGTGGCAAATAACAGCGCAACTTCCTTCCAATTTTCGATTCAAGACTGGTGCAAACTCGCGTTTGCGCAAAGGCACTTCTAGGTAAGGTTTTTTCTTATGTGGAACAGTGTATTGCTAATTCACAATCATAAACAAATTATTTGAAAGGCGAGTAGCGGATGGATGATGGTTGCTTCAAACCGGGATGGTTGGCGGTTAGTTGGGGAGGCTAATTTTAGTAGTGGACGGTGATAGGCTGTGTATATGTATATAAAAATTAAAAATATACTTTTTTTTAAATTTCAGGCATGCCGTGGAAAGAAATCCGACGAAGGCCACTACGTTCAGCTGGACGGGGAAAGTGGGAGGTTTAAAATACCGACGCATGGAGACGTTGCTGTGTTGTACTCGACCATCGAAGGTAAGGATATATTGAACTTATCAGATTGCCTTTCCTGGAAAGTATCTAGAATTTCGTAGACGCTGGCTGTGAAACTATAGGCCGCGAGAGCGACCCCACACCGAGACAAATGTTTGTGTAATCTACAACTATTATTTCGGATAACAAATGCTATTAGGCTTACACCTAGCGCCAACCCTCATGGATGATACTAAAAGTAGGGTATAACAGAAGAAGCATAACAGTAAAATAAGTGCAGCGAGTATGTGATCCTTAAGGTGAACGTGAGTGTTGATATGATAGAGTGCGAAATAGCAAAGCGAGAGAGCGTGAGGTAAAAGGGAAGGTAGTAACTAGAACTGATACAGGAATATTAAGATAGTTTGATCATGAAGAGACGATGATTATAATAATACATGCTAATAAAATAAAATAAATAATAAACGACCTGGTAAAGGTGGCGGGACGTCGCTGGATGCAGGCTGCCTCCAACAGGTCACTGTGGAAATCATTGCGAGAGGCCTATGTTCAGCAGTGGACGTCCTTTGACTGATGGATGGATGGATGGATGGATGGATGGATGGATGCTAATAAAATAGATATAAATAAATAAATACACCCTACAGTCACATACATAGCCCTGACCCCACACTAAGATCGAATCTTGTGTCGTGGGTATCAGAATTATGAGCGACTTTTCGGTCTCACGAACACCCAGACCCGAGACAAATATTTGTGGGCCTCGCGGCCTCTCGTTTCACAGACGGCGTTAAACCAACTGCACCACGGAGGCTGTCAGAGATATATTTATAGATTGCGATTATTTCAGGTTACGTATCCTACAGACAACCGGATGGCTCGTGGATGATCCAAACATTCTGCGAGGTGCTTCAAGAATACCACGGCAGCCTGGACATTCTGCACATCATCACACTAGTCAACAGAAGGATGTCTGATCGTGTGTCGCGCAGTCTCGACCCTGCTGTGGACAACAAGAAGCAGATCTCAGAAACGCGGTATACTCTCACTAAACTCCTCAAATTTTGATTGTACTAAGCAGTGACAGTATAACGGTTCCTATTATTTTTATATCAACAATTTTATATAAAAATGTTTAAGACTGGATTACTTGCACAATAAAATATCCATAAGTTAATGAACATATCGTCTACGATGCTATAGCCAAAACTCATTTTTCAATATTTTTCGACATGGTAACAAATCTTATTACATAGCCGAATTAATCCCATTTTCTACCAATAATTATCTGTACTTATATTAAATGTATAACTGATCACTATCTGTACATAGAAGTACATAACAAATGAATATGTTTAGTAGTCGAAGTTAATTTCTTACCACCGAACATTTTTAGAATAGTACCTAGAATATATTCATTTGTAAAAATAATAAAATTTTTAATCACTGCGACAAAAATTTGTGATTTCTTCTTCAACTAGTTTTATTTATGAAAATGAAAATAATTTATTGAATACATAAAAATTTTCAATATTATTTAGATTTAGTCATATTTTGTTCTATCACCCGGTTCGTAAAGCGGTTTTCACTAGAGAAGAACGGGCAAGAAACTCTAGTGTTGCTCTTTTCAAAACCAGTTTACAATATAGTAGGTTATCTTGGGTATGCTGTTTTTCATACGTATAATATGTTCAAGTCGGGTATTTCTCCTACGATGACTTTTGCCTATTTCTGGTTTTTGCGTTGCATATAATCTGGTCTATAGTCTTATGTAATAAGCCATGTAGGTATTAGTGGCGGTACTTCCATACAAGCCCAAAAGCCCGGCTTGCCCTACTTAATACGTATATTATAAATTCTGAACGAAACCATTACATTCAATACAAAACAGTAATTACGAAACATCTACCATTTTTGAATTTACCGCGTTCCGTCGCGGCATGGCGCTCTTCAATGAAGCGCCTGCGACGGCGAGCCGAAGCGCCGCCCGCGCTGCGCAACGCATTAAATAAATTCATTCAATAATTTTACCTCTCACGTTGAACGTAGCTCGGTACGCGCAAAACATATATCTGCCTTTTTCTCTCTCGTGTGCTTTTACGAGGCTTTTGGCAACGCATGCTATCTCTTTCACACTGACGGGTGAAATGCTACACTCTGGCACTACGAATGTATAGCTACAGATATCTATATATAGCAATAAAGTACTAAACCAAAAGCCCAGCTTTTGACCACAGAATTGTTTTGACTTAACATCGTACGTTTGAAGGTCGTCATGTCACATGTGTACCTAACATTATTTGTTAACTAAATTATATTTATTGTTATTAATATGTTGGTTCTTTTTCAAAATTACTTAATCATTTTTTTAATACAAATAATGAAGTTTTTATATTTATTTCATAAATTATAATTGCATGTTGTAATGTTTATTTTTTCGTTTATTAGCAATACTGTACGAATTACTACTAACTTCATAAGTATTTTGACATTGTAAAATTGTAAATAGTTCGGTTGTAGGTTAATTATTACTTTTTTAATGTTATTTAAACTTTTTGAGACGAAAATGATTTGTATTGTCTCTTGTGATGGTTTTAGTGTGATGGTGAAAATGTTCATTGCCGTTATAAAGGTAATTTAATTCAATTATATTGAAACTGGCGCGAAAACTACGCCGAGTTTGTGCATTTCTTAAGTTCGTGGTAAATCACAAGAGGCATTTTATCGGTTCAGTTTACTAAACTACGTAATTCGATTTCGAAATGCTCCCATTCATATAAGTTATTAAACAGTCGTGTTACATAAATGCTTTTCAAGGGACACTTGTGTATTAGAATGTTTGGATTAATTCTTATGATTTCAATGAGTTTGTGGTCCTTTCAAAAGGCATGCTATTACTTGTAAAAACTTAACCTTATTGTATTTAAAACAATTTCTGTCCGCAATATTGCTTAACTGCGCATTCAAACACGGGAGCATAGTAGCTATCGTTGTGCTAGTGTAATGCCGAGTATTTAAAGATGCTCAGTAGTTAGTCCTTAAAAAAGTTACGGTTGCATGACCACAAGCTATCTATATTTGTCTTACCTAATCCTAATATTGTATAGATTGTGTGGTAGGTTTGCCGCCGCGCCGTAAATTCGAATTCGTCGTTCTTAGTATTTTTTTCCTTCTAAATAAATATGTATTAAAACTAAAATAATATTGGGCTTGCCCTACTCCAAAACCCTAGGCACGCCACTGGTAGGTATGTTTGATTACGTATTTATCCTGTTTGTTTAAATAGTTATGTATATGTGACTTCGTATTGATATTATTGTTTGTGTATTCATTTTATTTCTGTTTATTCTGTTTTGTATAACATTTAACTTTGTTTTTATTTCTATGTCCGGAAGTTACATGTTTACTTTTAAGTGAAATTGTACTTAATTTAAGGATTATTCTGCATTTACGCAATTTTTAGAAAAAAATATAATGAAATGACAGCCTCCGTGGCGCAGTTGGTTAAACCCCGGCTTTGAGACTAGAGGCCTTGGGTTCGATCCCCGCACCGACACAAATGTTTGTGTGATCTACAGGTATTTGTTTCGGGTCTTGGTGTTTGTGAGACCGAAAAGTCTCGTAGTTTCTAATACCCACGACACAAGACCCGATCTTATTGCGGGGTCAGAACTATGTGTGACTGTTGGGTGTAATGTTAAATAAATATACATTTCGTAGATTATAGTAAGTGTAGATTCTCTCACAACCATATAACAGCTATCAGTTTCATAAAAACATTTCCATCTAAAAAAAAATCATTTGACTTCCACTGACTGACAGATATGCGTTTCTTTACTTCTGTAACGGTGTTAAGTTTTACATTTAACCAGTAAGAATTATTTCAAATACGAGCCAAAATGTAAACTGTTAAAGTATTATTGAAATAAATATTTTTTACTTTACGTCGTTTAATATTGAATATAATTGGGTAATTATTAACGTTATTGACTTTACGTTGTTTAGTCTGAAAAAATTTACGATAGGAAGTGCGCTGCCAAAGATAGTCCTCGAACAAGTGGGGCAGCATGATCAACACAAAGATTACTCCATATTCAGACAGATCCCAACCCACAGCAACGAGGAAAACAATGCAAGGAGGAGAAAATAAGATAATATGAAACTTTATCATTGACCTAAACCAAAAACTGTATAATGTAACTGTAAATAACATTGTATAATTTAAAATCACCATAAACAACGACATAATCGAATGCGAGTAAAAACTGCTGAAGCACAACTGCATGGCCGACACATTGGTATCCTTGTGTGAGTGACGTCACCATCGGAATCCGCACCGAATGGCAAATTAATTCGCGCCTGCGGGGAATAATCAGGAACGAGCACTGCCGAACCATGTGCCTGTTTAATTAAATGTAGGTGTAATCAAATGTTCACTGGATAACCAATAACACGAAGAACTTTCATTCTTTGTGAAACAATATTTTCAATGAAATGAAATGAAAATATTAATTGAACCCATGAAATGTCATACATTATTTAGATTCAGTCACTTTTTTCCACTACCACCCGGTTCACAAGGCTGTTTTCGCCAGAAAAGAACGGGCAAGAAACTCTAGCGTTGCTCATTTCAAAGCAAGTTTACAATACAATAATTATACAGAGGTTGCAGCGCAGTTA
The DNA here is from genome assembly GCA_949752805.1 of Deilephila elpenor. Lineage (NCBI taxonomy): Eukaryota > Metazoa > Arthropoda > Insecta > Lepidoptera > Sphingidae > Deilephila > Deilephila elpenor. The sequence continues at coordinate 2,804,626 of OX457098.1, forward strand.
AATTGTATGAATGTTTATATCAGCCGATATAGTCGCACTCCGGGGGACGCGCCTCCTCAAAAATTGTGGGTACGATTGAGAGGGGTTAGGTCATATAGTCCACCACGCTGACATAGTGTACTAGTGGCTTGTTAAATAGCACGTGCATATATGTATAACCAAATAGGTAGGACGCCCTCCAACCAGGTGGAGCGGCGATATTCGTAAGAAGGCTGGTAGTGTTTGGACACGATGGGCTGAAGATCGAGCCCAGTGGCGTGCCATAGGGTAGACCTATGTCCGGCAGTGGACGCGGAAGGGCTAATGATGATTATGATATGTTTAACCAAAAATATATTTCATAATTTCGGACTAAACATTAAACATGAGCTTCACATACAGTCCAATCCTTGTCTGCAATTTAGTTCATATTCCGTAATGGATCCATCATTCTGAGCCTAAATATTATTTCATCATGAACAATTCAAAGATAAACAGAAAAGAAACTAATCAAAATTCCTTCCCAGGCACAATCTGCAAAACATTTGGTTACGGATTCATTAAAATGAAAAATGACAAATCAAATTTGACTCGGCGCTGTCATAACGTTGTTTGAATTTAATAAATTCCACTCAATATTATTATATACTTTTAGTATTTATCATTTTTCGTATGACTGATAATTTTGTTCATCTTAGATGTAGACTGGTTAACATTTTAATTTCAGGCATACTTGAACAGTCAAATTGGCCATAAAGAAGTACATAAATAAATATAGTTTAATAGGGGTTACAAAATAAACACTGATGCGTACATTGAAAGAAAAACCAGCCAAATATATTAGATACCTTCTTAAAGTACCAATTGGGTTGTAATCATTTAGACATATCGCCTGCCGAGAATCTTTCTAAACACTACATTTAACTTATAGGTTTTTGTAGTACTTAAGCGTCATAAACTATAAAATTAATAATCATAAACCTACTCACTCTATGTGAGAAGGCTCAAAAATAGACGAAAAAGGGCTTATAGAAGTTGATATTGGGAGAAGGCGTATAACATCCTAGCGGGGCTTAAAACACGGAATTATGGAATTCCGCCCGGGAGCCGTGTCAGACGGAATATTAATTAATCAGCCGATGCTCCGTCAAGCCGGCTTTGATGTGCATCTGTGCTCTACGGCCCGCAGTCGCCGCGATTGCTGTGCCACGTGAATTAATATCCTGAATTGTTTGGCCGTAATTGGCGTTCGACGTGTTATATGAAGATCTTCTGTACTTCTTCAAATATTGTTGTTAGCAGTTGCTTAGTCCCAGACAGACTTGAATCTAAAAAGATGACGCAGTTAATTTGAATTGATGAGCACGAAGGCGTTACTTTTTAGTTGTATAATTTTGCATCACAACAGTGGTTTAGTAATGAAATTCTTTGCTTAAATTTTACCCGACTTAAATTTTAGTAATGATTTGAAGATATAATCGAATCGAAATTGAATAAAAAATATAAAAATACAGCGACGAGCGACTAAATAAAACAGCACATCACAGACGCTATAATTCTAGAGAAAAGATTGTATATTGATGTCGTCACAGCACATAACAATATTATGTAATAATTAATAACATATTATCTTATAAGAAGATGAAGAACGTACCTGCAAAGAAAAGAGATATTTTTTATAAAATTCATAAAACTAGGAAAAACAAGTTAAGCGTTTAAGAATAAGAAGGAACATGATTGTTTGTAACGACTTAAAATATTTACGGTGTCGGTTTCAACAATTTAATCAAATAATAAAGCATCAAATTTAATATAAATAAGTACATTAAACCCGGAAATCAAATCTGTTATTAAAACAGAGTATCGCGATGCAATCACAAGTACCTTAGAAACAGTGCGAGATAAAGTAAATAAAAACATAAAACACGTCAGGACAGGCCGTGACAGCCGCGATGCCTTTTGTAACGTCTAACAGCCAATTTCTATGAATAATAAATCGTGGACGCTGGGTGTGCTATTTGTTTTCATTCTCTCACTTGTCAAGATACGGCAATAAGTCGGAATACGTTCTAACTTTGTAAAACTTTTTTCTTCCAGTTTTGTTGGTGTTGGCTTTTTATAACACATAGTATTTTATTTTTATTTATAAGGACGGGCAGGGTAATAATTTCAGAAAATCACTGGATGCAGATTGTTTCCTACAGGTGGCTGTTGAAATCCTTACACTTGTTTTTTATTCTTTCAGTGGGTGGAATAGGTTTGGCTTGCGATAAGATAGATAAAATCTATACATCCTTTGAAAACATAAAAGAAACCATTCCCACTTTTCTAATCATTTCTTAAATAAGTAGAGACGTATTTTTAATAATGATGAAAGTTGATCACGTAAGCTATTTAAACCTAAGAGTTACCAATATACGATTATATTTATTAATTCTGCCAAAAAAGTGGTATATACAAAACGATTCATGTAAACGAGGCAGGATCTAATTACAAATATGCCCGCTAGTATAAAATAAATATCATCAGTTTAGTATTAAAGTGGCCGAATTATAAAACATGTATTGTTGCCAAGACATAAAAACATTTTGCAATTAGAATTTCAGCTGTTTAATTGGTCAGGGACATAATCTATTTATTTTAATTTACGATCAATTTAGGGTATCAAAAGATTGGACATCTGTTCTTATGAACATGTTCTCGTAGAGGCAATGACGTTTATTAGTTTTTATGGACATTCGCGAGAGATAGTTTCTGAAATTCTAATAGAATTTTTCAGTTCTGCCTACCGTTTTATTGGAAGTTTTATGTTTAATGTTGTTTTAATGTGCAATTTAAAGTGCTCAGATATTATTTTATAAGAACAATGGGGAAGTGTCAATAAAATAGGCCGTAAATTGAAACAACATTTAATTTCGGAATTACATAAATATCCATAATAATCCTAATGGATATTTCCTGGTACGTTTTATAGATAATCTATTTAAATAAACATTTTTTTTTATACGAAATTACCGTACGTTACTTCGCGAGGAAACCTGCATACCATAGTGATTTGCAAGAATTTCTATGGTATGTAAAGTCTGCCAACCCGCAATAGGCCAGCGTGGTGGACTACATGACCTAACCTCTCTCAATCGTACTCTCGATTGTAGAGAAGGCCCGTGCCCTGCAGTGAGACGTATATGGGCTGTAACAATACATTATAATGACTATTCAGTAAGTATTGACATAGAGACCACATCACAATACCAAAGTCTAAATTAAACTAAGTACTGATTTTGCCTACATCTTGTTCTACAACTACAGTACTACGAGTATTAGTAGTATATTTGACAGCCTCCGTGGCGCAGTTGGTTTGACGCCGCCTGTGAAACGAGAGGCCGCGGGTTCGATCCCCGCACCGAAACAAATATTTGTGTGATCCACAGGTATTTGTTTCGGGTCTGGGTGTTTGTGAGACCGAAAAGTCTCTCGTAGCTTCTGATACCCACGACAAAAGACTCGATCTTAGTGTGGGGTCAGGACTATGTATGTGACTGTTGGGTGTATTTATTTATTTATTTAGTATCACAGCGTCATACTTCCGAGTTTCGTTGACATTAATATTTGCTATTGAAGCTCGGGAGGCGATATCGCCCGCCGCAGGTGCTATAACTCAGTGAAGCATGATCCTCAATAAACCCGGTAACTCCACCCTCGCTAAATGCACTAGGATCTGCTTGAACACTAACCTCTAAGGTCTATTATAGGTCTTAAAGTATTTGTTGATCCTGTATGTTTTTATGATACAGCAAAGTCATTGCACTGACACTTAAAGACTTGAAGCGCGATTAGAGTATCGACCAACGATAAACTACGACTGTCTCGGTGGCGTTTGTAATACGATTACAACGCTGAGGTCTCGGGTTCAAATCCCGGGTCGGGCAATGCGAAATTGATTTTTTCTATTCATTAAGAGCCCGGAGTTAGGAGTTTGTGCGCGATGTGGCGACAGGCACGCCTATCATAGCCTGGCACGGAACACATAAGACGAAACATGGATGTCCTTGTAGCATCTCGGCATACCCCTTTTGAAGAATAAGTCGTGATGTTTGTGTGTGATGCCGGACTATTCGAAGCCACATACCCAGGTTGATCCCGGAACGCGATACCATTGTGTTGGTAACTGGCAGGTTTTACGCCTGAGGCTGGTGGTCGCCGTTCAGGAGGATGCGAAGATCCTACCGCCAGCATAATAAAGCTTATATTTGCTTAACATGATGGACAGTGTGGTGAGCTCACGTTTCTGAAGATGTCGGCAGTGATGCCACTAATACCTGTATAAAACACACCCACAACATTAGCACCATACAACTGGCTACTTAAATACGTACTGCTTACTTTGACTTTCTATACACAATTTCTTTCTTTAAATAAACCATATTGCCCTGAGAGTTTTCATGCCTGTCAGGTCAGTTCAATATAAGCTTCTTAAAAAAGAATATTCAAGTGAGTCTTTATAGTTAAAAAAATATAATGACCGTTTCCTCAGCCCAAAGACTGTCAAACGAGACTGTCAAATCCATCCCGGCAAAGTTGACGTTCTCATTAAAGCTTCACAATGTATGTCGCAAATAGTGTGTCATCATCATCATCATCATCATCATCATCATCATCATCATCATCATCATCATCAGCCCGTTGCAATCCACTGCTGGACATAGGCCTTTCCCAAGGTACGCCACAGAGCCCGGTCTGCTGCTTTACGCATCCAGTCGCTGCCGGCTGAATAGTGTGTGCGTGTGTGCTATTAGATTAATTCAAATGTTTACTTTAGAGTAACACATACTACAAGTATAGAGTTTAGTAAACAAAAGAATAATGATTTATACAAATATAAAATAAGTTATGACGACACGGACTTATAAGAAAATCATCTTCCTATTTTTCCTATCCTATCTTCTACCAACACTTTGTTGTACCTAATGTGACCAGTAATTATGTATCATTTTAATTGACGTTTTGCAAGCTTATGAACTATGCACCAAATTAAATAAAAACATATCTTAATTACTACTACACTGTGATTTTATTGTACCTAAGTTTTTAAAACGAATTGAACAAGGTCCATCGTAGCCATCCTGCATGACGCTGATAAGAGAGTAACACTGTAAAACCACCATCATTCGCTGTTTAAGAGGTATAAATCATGGATAACGACCACTTTGCTGCGTCAAACGTTTGGTCAATTACTTGAGCCAATTTTGAAGCTATACGATGCGCCTGTACGCTTGTAAAGTTACGCTTTCGATTCTGCCTTTGTACGAAATTAGTAGACGGAATTGGTGATTGAAACGTGCAGCTGGAAATACAAATATGTTTGTACTCATGTCATACAAAATCTGTGATGAGAAAATCTGATGCAAGGCTGAGGTTTGTTAAGACTGTCCATCTTGTCCACCAGTTTATACGAATCAAATAAAAACGCCTTTAACAATTCCTAGGGATTTTATATTCCACAGAATCAAAAACTTAAGAGATAAGGTCAGGTTGATTATAAATACATTTTACCTACGATATTGTAAACGCATTATCGTCTTTAGAAACTTGTAAAGTCACCGATATAATGTCTTGTATCATATAAAAATCACGCCAATCTCAGCAACAGCACACAGGATCATAGAAAGGAAGAAATAGTTGGGCCAGCAAGCCGTCTCACAGATCACCAGTAGAAATATGTCGTGAAGACATTAAAAACGTCTTGATTCAGACGGAGAAGTTCAGACATTATGAAAAAAGGGATAATATATAACAACAATGCTTACGAATATTAATATAATGAGATATTCAATACCATAATTATAATGTTTTTATAATTCCTCATCAAAGTTACACGACTAGGTGGGCTACGCATGACACTGTATTTCATTCAGCTCCGCTGTATGCCACTACGATAATTTAAAAGGTAATAAAGTCATGCGCTACTATAGCGACCAATAGTTCTAAACTGATAAGTTTTCGATCTTAATCCTACATTAATTTCAGTGTTGTAGTAGGCCAGTAGATCACTTAAATACTATAATCTTCCAGCACTAATGCATCGCAAGCGAACCCGTCACTCCATACATAAGGCATACATATTAAACAGAGATTAATGTTCCAAAACACTAGATTTCCTAGAATATTAATATATTGTACAACCTTGATCGTGAGGTAAACTAAATTCCAAGGTTTAGTTTGGCGGTTAAGGCAGCCTAAGTTATTGTTCCTTGAGCGAGATACTGAAGACGCTTTAGCACAACGGATTATTGAAACAATATCGCAATTTGGGACTCCTTGTTTATAATATATGTATGTATACGTATAGTTGTGATGTTTTCATTCATATCATAGGTTATTTTAGACATTGTTTTTTATACCTAAGAAGAAACCTAAGCAACCTTTTTAGTAACTCATTTTTTCAATTGTGAATTTATCATCATCATCATCATCATCATCAGCCCGTTGCAGTCCACTGCTGGACATAGGCCTCTCCTAAGGTACGCCACAGAGCCCGGTCTGCTGCTTTACGCTCGCTCAACGTGCTATGGAAAGAGCTATGCTTGGAGTTTCTCTGAAGGACAAAATTCGGAACGAGGAGATCCGCCAGAGAACCATGGTGACCGACATAGCTCTGAAAGTTAGTATGTTGAAGTGGCAATGGGCTGGCCACATATGTCGCAGAACGGATAACCGCTGGAGTAAGCGTGTTCTGGAGTGGAGACCGCGTCTTGGAAAACGTAGCGTGGGACGTCCTCTGGCCAGATGGCGGGACGACTTGCATAAAAGGGCCGGCAGCGACTGGATGCGTGAATTTATACATCGATATTATTGTTAATTATTTAATCGTTTACCAGAACACTTATTTTATTTACCCTTACTTTAAGTTTTTAATATAATAAATGGTACATCAACAGCATTCAGCAACAGCAACATTCGACAATGTTTTATAACTGTTGAGATAATCTACACAGCTTTGAAATTGTTAATAACAACAATCCAATTTCCATATCATCCCATCCGAAATAATTCAAAAACGCACACCAACCGTGAAACTAACATCGAAGCCTACATATAAAGTATCTGAGACATGGCGAATCTATTTCGGGGCTCGTAACTCGACACTAATTTTAACCCTCGTTGCAATAAAGCTGACCTGATTCCGCGGAACAATCTCATCACTCCTCCGCGCCAGTTTCGAATACCTATTACCTACAGCATCTGTTCCGCACATCAAAGGGACATCGGAAAAAAACTAAATAAGCCTGTCGTCGGTTGTATCGACATGTTTATTATACATTTTAGTAGAGACGGGTTAATTTCTCGCTCAGAGGGCTTGGTTTTGAAAACAACCGTAAATTGATGTGTGCTTCAGCTTACAAAACTGAATAAAACATAAATTACTCATCAATTTTCTTAACTCCCAACAGGAATATTCTACATACATACGTAAACTCACGCATCTCTCCCAGAAAGGGTAGGCATAGGTGCTACCAGGACACAACATTTCGCTTTGTATGTTTCGTCCCATGATGTGATGGGGGCGAGCCCATCGCCATATCCGACATACAATATTCAACAAAAGAGTGTATATAATATGTATGTGTTGATTTCTTTTAGATGTACATATGTACAGAGCTCAATTTACAAAACAGTATAAGTTGAAATGCCATTAAGCTAACAAAATACCAAGTATTTTCGTAAACCGCGGAAAGAAACGACCCAGAAACTACACCGCAAAACAAATTCCTATTTATTCAGGACGAAATTCGATCCGCTTAACATGGCACAACTTTGCCATTAACAGTTTTTCACTTTTTGTTCGAAAACGCAGAGCAACAAGTCGACGCCAAGTTTCATTTCGAAATGAATGAAGTTTAATTTTCGAGAACTGAAGTGAAGAGTTCCAGTGCATCGACTATTTTCTATTCCACTTCACTATCGTCAATTGCAACGTTAATCTGTTCCATCGGCCAGTTATGATTGGACTTTTATTTTTTTATTCAAACAATAATACCCGATATTGTTTTGCCCCACTTATATTCTGTTTGCATTCGCTGCTAAGTGTATTATTGAGGAAAATTAGTTTAGCGAAACTAAATGTTAATTGTGATGAAATTGTATGGGTTGTAAAAGAAATTCCTGGTGACAGAAATACAATTCTACTAAATATTTAAAAACCACGAGCTTGTCATAATATGACTTGAATAACATACTGAAAACAATGGATGAATATGTTAAAAAATAACTGATATACTTATCCCATTTTGGCCAAGAATATCGGCATGCCCATCTTAGTTTACTATTAACATGAATGGACTAAATATAGCTAGCATATACCGACGAATACGTTGCTAATAGTACTAAATACCAATTGAAGTAAAAAATTATACAAGTCCTTCATAATTTCACATAAGCGAGCAAAAATTCTCTAAAATGTCCGCAGATAATGATAATAATCCATAAAACGTCATTTTACAAAAGCAATTATTCGGTACAGCCCACAAAAGAGCTACGTTAACCAACTTAAAGATCAAAATGGTGAATACGGTAAAAATTCCCAGTTTCTATACACACCTCCGCCATAATCACACTGGAGTCTAACGCAAAACCGGCAAAACTCTCGGCAGCATGGCGGAACCTCGGCTGAAATAACACAGCGGTCCATAATTCGACACACACACGCACACACAAGCATTTTAATTACTACAGAGCTGCAGAACTGAGTAAACGAGGTGCGAATATGATAGCTGCGGCGAAGTGTGCTAGATGCGACAAGAACTGAAGCAAGGATTTCATTATTTAGTCTATTTACTATATTTAGCATTTTATCAAATTCAAATGTCTAATAGAATCGTATATCTTGACCTTAGTATAGGAGCGTAAAGGTTAATAAACAAATTATTATATTCTATTAAGTTAATTTTATTCAAACTGTCTATCATGGAATCCACAGTAAAATATTTTTTTGTTCCTTCTCCAGTTTTTTCGCACGGTTCTAATTTATAAAGTGATCGATCAAAAGGATTCAAAGAAGCACTTGTAAGAGTAACACAAATCTTCGAATTATGTAAAAAACTGTTGAATGAACTGTAAAACCTAGAATAATGACAGGGCAACGTTGAAGACAATGTAAAAGTTAAATATTTTAATAAATTTCAAAGCGTAATAATTGAATTATTTCGAGGTGAATAAAGCAACGAAAGCTTTTTATACAACTTATTAGAAAAGGAATAAACGAGAGAAAAAGTCTAATAAAGGCAAAAATGCGGTCGTACCTTGTTAAATGTTTGCTATTAATTAAAAGCGACTTTTAAATATCAGCCTCTTTTCGTTTGCCGGAAAGTGGCAAGATATTTCTCCTTTACATTGATTCAATATTTTAGAAGAAAATACTCAGCCTAATTTATTACACAGTGAAAGTTTGATTTTATCGAAAAAGATTCGTATTTTAACAAAGTTTTAAGAACGTTTTTAGTGGATAAAAACAGTATCCATTACAGTAACTAAACCACATTATGAGCCATAAGATTAGGTAATGATTTTCTGATACACCCACAAGACTCAATCTAAGTGTGAGTTCAGGACAGGAATATGACTGTTGGGTGTATTATTTTTGACAGCCTCCGTGGCGCAGTTGGTTAGACGCCGGCTGTGAAACGTGAGGCCGCGGGTTCGATCCCCGCACCGCAACAAATGTTTGTGTGATCCACAAGTATTTGTTTCGGGTCTGGGTGTTTGTGAGACCGAAAAGTCTCACGCAGTTTCTGATACCCACGACACAAGACTCGATCTTAGTGTGGGGTCAGGACTATGTATGTGACTGTTGGGTGTATTTATTTATTATTATTTATTATTTATTTTATTTATATTTTAAAGCACTCAAGACCACAGGCACGAAGAGATATTTAGCTCGATAGCATGTTTCATAGATGAAGCAGAAACAACAAAAAGCGAAATTCAGCTCCGCGCTAAAATTTGACTTTGCAAACCAACATGTATGGTTTCTGCTAAGGGAAGGAGATAGATAGGTACGTATCTGTATTTATATCAGCCGATATACATCAGGCCTCCCCAAAATCGAGAGTACAATTGCAAGGGGTTAGGCCATATAGCCACGACAGTGGGAGATAGATATCATCTAATAATATTACAATTATTTATTTTTATGTTATTTCCTGTACAACGATATCCGTGAGCACGGCCACTGTAATGCGTACAGGCCATCTGCAAGGCACACCCGCTTGCGACAAACTACCCAGGAACTACCGGCTCAACTACCTCTCGGACATTTTCACAAAGTGTTGTAGTACAGTGCTTAATAATAATATTTGTGGTGTTGTGTGTTTATAGCCTGGCGTAAAATTACAATCATGTATTTTTGGTTGCAAAAGAATCAAGTTTGTAGACTCGAAACCGAAAAAGTACTACTTTATTTGGAAATTGAACCCGAAATACCGTGGTTCAGAACTCTATCCATCATCATTAGCAAGGTCGCAGAAACTGTACCTGAAATGTTCTAGGCAACATAATCTGTCTTCTTTTATGGCATTTCGTCGTGCTAAAACCAACTCGATAAACTTTTAATTGTCTAGTACCATAAACAATTGATATTTCACCCTACAATTATGTGATGTTCAGTGCAATACAATACAAAAAGTATCCATCAACAGGACACAGTTATGCCGGCCTAATTGGAACCGAATATACACAGGATGAACCCTAAACGCGACACTTTAGTCACTATGACGGGTAATGAACTATTACTGCTTAATCCATCTAGGAACATTGGCTAAAAGAACATATACAAAGACAGAATTACCCCAAATGCCACCGAGAGATGCACAAACGGCGCTTTCGGTTCAATTTGTGTAATGCAACACAGTCCGATTATGTAAAGCGGAGTGGTGGCCGTGCGTTTATTGCGCCACTCGTGTCGGACGCTGCAACTTATTGCCGACTAATGCGGATTTATGGACCGGCCATTATATCGTATTGCTGTGCATTTTAATACTACTGAGATATCAAGGAAGTTTTATAATCTTTCTTTTTTCTTTTCTTTCTTTTTCCTTTTATAAGTGACGTGCGTGGGGGCCTGTTGGTAAACGGACCAGACGCGACTGCTAACATGTTCGCAGTGGTCGCGGAATCAAATTTCAGGGCACACCTCGGACTTTTCGGAGTCATTGTGTATTGACAATCACTACGCACTATAACGGCGAGAAAAACATCGTGAGGAAACCTACCATAGCGATTTGTAAAAAAAATCGATGGTATGTAAAATTCGCCAAACCACACTAGGCCAGCATGGTGGACTATATGGTCTAAACCCTTTCAATCGTACTCTCAAGTGTAGAGGATGCTCGTGCCCTTCAGTGGAACGTATATGGGCTGATACAGTACAATGAGGAGTTGACGGCCTCCGTGTTGCAGTTGGTTTACTCAATATTCCACTCTACTCTACTGCTGATAACAGGACTCTTCAACGACTGAGTGTTCGATTGAGAGGAGTAACTCATAGTCCACACTCTGGCTAAGTGAGGGTTAGTAGACTTACACACACGGCAGAAAATCTTGATAGAATCTCTATGCAATGCTGGTAATATCACAATATTCCTACACTATTCAAGTGCATTGGACTATTATTACGCACAAGACTATGAAAAATATGAGAGGTGTGCCCTAGGATTCGTACCCGCGAGTCGCGACCACTGTTTTGGTAAGCAACCGCCGGACCATTACCAACAGGCTACCACGCACTTAGTTTACTGTCCGCCACACGCGTCACGATATAATCAAATCAAATCAAAATATTCTTTATTCAAGTAGTCTTTTACAAGATCTTTTGAATCGTTAATTTCTGCTACCACCGCTTCGAAACGTGTTGTAGCTGTGAACAAGAAACGGCGCAAGAAACTCCCTCAGCAACACGTAGTGTCTTCTTTTTTTGCTTTTCTTTTTCTTTTTTTAAAGTTAAAGTTATGACTGTGCAAGTCTGAGTTTGCACCAGTATACTCAAACGTGTGTGGGCAAACAACTGCGAAAACATCGTTCCAATTTTCGATTCGAGACTGAGGCAGCTCACGTTTGCGCAAACGCACTTAACGTGTGTGATCAAAAAATCGTGAGATCAAAAAATCTCCACATTCTGATACTTAAGATGCAACTTATATTATAGTGCGACTGCCTAGGTGGTGTAGTTGTATTACGGTACGGTTACAAAGCTGAGGTCTCGGGTTCGAGTCCCGGGTCGGGCAAAGTGATATTGGATTTTTCTATTCATTATCAGCCCGAAGTCAGGAATTTGTGCCCGATATGGCGATAGGCTCGCCCCCTATCACATCATGGGACGAAACATACAAGGCGAAATGTGGGTGTACCACCTTCGGGGATAAAGGCGTGAGTTTATGTATGTATGTATGTATATTATAGTGTGGGGTGAATAAGGTCGGGTTAAAGTGATTCGATACATAATGAAGCCCTATATCATTATAAAAATGGGATATAATTAAATACTACAACATAATGTGATGCCTGCAATAGGATATTATAAGCCGACCTGGCCTAGCCTACGTCTTAATGCAACACCGGGCACTGAAATCCACGATAACCGCGAATCATAAAGGCATTCACAGTTGCACATTGAATTCCATATTGATTTGCTTACCAAACATCTGTTATACGCAATGGATTAAGCAGTAATGTGTATATTATTGTATATAAAATTAAAATAAATCGAATATCTTTAAGAAAATATGTTTTACTAGCGGCCTGGCCCAGCTCCGCCCGGGTACCGATACTTTTTAGGCTCCAGTTTACATCAGTAACGCATTATAAATGTGAAATGAGAGCTTTGTCCAATATTATGATATATGCCTTGGTTGTTGACTTCAACGACAAAAGAAGTGAGATCAAAATAGGTGCAATGTTCAATTGTCAGTCCTGACTGTGACTTGGCTAGTTTTCATACACGAATTATATTATAGCCTTCGCAAGGTCTAAAGCTGTAAGTCCTTATTTTATTCTTCCCAAACTTTTTTCATAGCCGTGGTTTGAGCCAAGTGGACCACGGAGGTTCTAATATCCCTCATCTCGGTCTCATCGAATAACACACAAACATCCACAATATCGAGTGTTTAGGGGGCCTTTCAAGTAAAAGGGGAATGTGAGAGAGAAATAAACTCAAATACATGACGATACACTACACATGATGTAGTCTAGAATAAGCCTATAGAAATTGAGCAACAAAAAAACTGGCAACAAGCCTTAGCCGGTTAAACTCAAATATGTATACATTTTAAGCTTGTACTACTAGCATTATTTACAAAATGGCATTGTGTTATCGCAGCTGGCTATTGCCCAAATAATGAGATATAGGGGCAAAATGTTTAATTCTCGCTGTTTTTAATAAAGGGTGTGAAGGAAAATACTAGATAATTTCACACTAAAACGAATGCAATCTTTTATATTTTGACGACTGATACGCATAACTGCTAGGAAATTGGTTTCTAGCGTATGGGGTTTCGATTTCGATCGCTATGTACTCGTAGTCATAAGCTAACTATTCTATATAATGCTTATGACATTTTTTATTTTATTTATAACTTCTAATATTCCGCAAACAATTTTCTAATTCCTAAAATCAAACCACTTCGTCCGGAATCTGAAAGCGTATGTTTCCGCCACCACGAACCATTAACACGATGGAAAAAATTGTACCGCATTCCCACAAAAGGAAACGAAGGGCCATTCAACAAAATATCGAGTTAGTCACGAAGTTTCGTGTGCTTCCGCTATCGAAACAGTAAAAACTACGATTTTCGTGAAGTAAACACGACGTTTCAACACGGTACTACCACGGTTTTGATAAAGTTTTGCTGCTGAAATATATATCTTCATTGTTAGTTGTCTGCATTCATTAAGTATTAAGATTTAACAATTATACATTATTAATAATAATAGCCAAACATCGTGCGGATTCCGCCAACTATGATAAAATAACAAATTCTGGATTGTCGAAGAGTTGTTACGTTTTTAGCAGTGAGCCATTTTTTATTATTAATAGGCTGAAACAGACAGCTAAATATCTGCCTTCCCGACTATTAATCACACATGGCGATGGGGTCAGCCTTCTTCACTCTCTTCTTCCACTTCGCCCTATTCATGACGTAGTCATCTAAAACTTTGCTTTCAATCATGTCTCGTTGCAGCAACTTGGTCCATGTGGTTTTTGGTCTTCTTCTTAATCTTTTCCCGAGAAGGGACAGTTCTAGTACCTACCTGGTTGCCAACGTAACGTGGTGGTCTTCTTATGACATGTTCATACCACTTCATCCTGTTCTCAGACAGCTAAATACATCAGTTAAACCACATATATGTACATATGTACAGTCTCACTGCATGAGTCTACGTGTTTTGTGTCGTATTATCTCATAGTATTTACTCATTTCTGCTACAGAACGATTTGAGTATAATTTACATACATTCATAAACTCACGCCTTTATCCCCGAAGGGGTAGGCAGAGGCGCCACCAGGACACCCATATTTCGCCTTGTATGTTCCGTCCCATGATGTGATAGGGGGCGAGCCTATCGCCATATCGGGCACAAATTCCTGACTCCGGACTGATAATGAATAGAAAAATCCAATTTCACTTTGCCCGACCCGGGATTCGAACCCGAGACCTCAGCTTTGTAACCGTACAGTAATACAACTACGCCACCGAGGCAGTATAATTTACCTAACGCAAGTTTTCAATTCACTTTCAAATAATGTTACATACATCTAATAGTACCACGCACTTTAACGGTGAAGGAAAACATCGTGAGGAAACCTGCATACCGTAGCGATTTTAAAGAATTTCTACGGTATGTAAGTCCGCCAACCCGCACTAGGCCAGCGTGGTGGACTATATGGCCTAACCACTCTCAATCGATTCTCTCGATTGTAGAGTAGGCCCGTGCCCTGCAGTGGGACGTATATGGGCTGATATAGATAGATAGACATCTAATAGTCGTAATTGGGCAGACACGGTCCAAAACCAATCGTCTAAAAACTAAGCGGGGCAATAAAATTACATACGAAGACAATACCCCTCAATTAGCACGAAAATGCCTCTTAGTAAAATAACATTCGCGCAGTAAAACCGAGTTACGGCCGAATTAATTTATAGCGTCAAATATTATAGCTTTAATTGTTTCAATTTAATTTTGGCGAAATTTGTTATTACGGTCGCTTCGCTTTAGTTTGGTACTATTATTAGAAAATATGTCTTTGGGTTACTGCATATTAAACTGAATAATATAGTTAATAAGTGAGCGAGAAGTTAGTTGGGACTGCCGAGGCGAAGATGTGGGGTAAAATGCATACACTTGCTTTCTCAAATTACGTTAAGTGTATGTATTGGCTATAGAATTATCGTTGAAAGAAATTTTTACGTCGTGAAGGTTTTCTCACAAAATATTCCAAACTTGTAAAGTCTACCAAATCTAGGTCTGCGTTGAGGACTAAGGCTTTAATTACAAAACATCTAGGAACGATGAAGCAAATAAAAAGTTGACGGCTGAACTCAGTCGAATAAGACAAAGCAGAAAAATTATAACTTCAGCGTACATTATTAGACAATTACACCATACTTGCCGACATTCAAACCGCCAACAAAGCAGCTACCACATAAAACCAATCATTATTAAACTATATTTGCAATAAACAGTACAGCATTATATGTACATAATCAGGGTGTTTTAAATGGAGTTGAGGAGTTTTCTGATGCCGCAGTAGACTTTCAGTTAGCAGTAAAACAGTCGTAAACCGTCGAATGTGCGCCGAACGGCTGTGGCTTAATGCTGTGCCGGATACTATCCACCACTAACAATTCGATGTAGCATTTACACGTTTCACGATCCATATGTCTGGTAACACTGCACTGAGGTGTTAGAATGTTTGAGATGTGCATTTACATACATAAACTCAGGCCTTTTTCCCATAGGAGCTAAGCAGAGGAGCAACCAGGGCACCCACATTTCGCGTGACGTGCAGATGTGCATTTGTTTGTAATGCATCATTATTTATTTCTTTGTATCTAGAAACATCTGAGCCGGTGCCAAGTATGAATTCCTGGCTAATTTTCTTCACTTCACGTGGTATTCAGCGTCCTTAATTGTAAGGGTGTGGAATGCAAGGAATGACAAGGTTTTCCAAAAAGATTACAGCATGAAGCTCTTCAAAAGAACGTAATAACTCATAACGTTCTTACAGGGTCGGCGAGGCGCGAGTGACACCTCTGGCGTTGTAGACGCCTTTAGGCAACGGTAACTGCTTACCATCAGGCGGGTTGTATGCTTGTTTACCTCCTTAGTTGAAAATAAATAAAGTATTGTCTATGACTAAGATTGAGTTTTAATAAAATTTGTTTTCCTATCCCTTTGAATAGCGACCACTTAATTATATTACTTGAAAATACGATAATCATATTGTAAGTTATTTTAAGAGTAATAGAACTTAAATCGGCACATGTATAACAAATTCAGTTTCAATTTAAAACAATACAAGTATACAGATATGCTTACAAATACACAATTACCAACAACGAAGCTGAAAATCTAGATCAGCCAGAACATAGAAGCGACTTTCAAAAATAAAAGACCACGAAACTGCCACAACTGAAATTCATAAATCTGATCCTTATTTCAATCTAACGAGGTAACATGGTCCGTATGGAAGAAAATAATATATTCCTCACCCAATGGAAAAAATATACATTTATGAAGAACGAGAAAAAAATATATTTCGGAATTATTTCCATAAGTACCGTCGGCATATCTCGAAAAATCAAAAACCCGTAATATCTTCTTTTGTGTACTTGTTTTCATGTTATGAGATAACATCGCTACAAAAGGTTCGAATTCATTCCGTAAATAATATGTAGTTTCATCCATCAATTACATATTATGAAAATATCCTATCCGCGACATTAAAACAAATACGGAAAATGCATCATTTGTGAATATTGCAACATTTTAAAGCATTTTATTTTGTTCTTTAATTATACGTTCGTGGTTTTGTTAGAATTTTGTGTGATCAACTTTTACTAAACCATGCATTTAATAGCTTTTTCTCAAATGTTAAAATATATCAGTCGAACCAATTATGAATCGCCAAAAACAAAAAAAAACTCTATTAAAACAAATCTATCATTTACACAATTTTATTTTCAATGATAATATTAAATCATATCTGAACAACATATTTATATTACGCGAACTATCTACAAAAACCGAAGCAGTCTAGCCGTCAAAGGTCATTCACCTTCATTAGGGCTGGCGTGAAAGCTCTCGACGTTCCGCATTCAATTTACAAGAGACGCTTTTCAAAGTGAAAAACTTGTTTAGTCATTTAGAATTTAATTGTGACCGTACTCGAGTATATTTAAAGTTGTATTTTTAAGAGAAATAATACATGGGATGTTTTATTGTGCCATAAAAGAAACCCTTTGTAATGTAGTAAACGAGAAGAGAGGAAAAAGAAAGAGTATAGGTTCGAAGCAACACCAAATAGTTAAACTCCAAGACACACCAAACTGCAGGTAGCATTTTACCAGTCCTAGTTTCCCCTACAGGTTCCTATAATCTGAGGATTAGAAGAAGTGTAAACTAGTATTTGTGCAGAGCGGCATAATTCTATAGAATGGCGAGATGTAATCGACAATAAACTGGCATTGCACTTGTCATCAAATACAGGGTATATCAAGACTGAGACTGAGAACGAAGCCGGGTTGTATTATTAGTGACTTCAGACACAACAAAACTAAAAATTCCGCAAAAAAAATATGTGTTTTTATTTTTTATTTTTTACTGACCGTCGTATTTGGGTGATAAATAAATAGTCTTCCCAAAATAAAAATGTACTGTATGTAATGTAAGGGTTTAAATTACTACTTTCCCAAAAACGAGGTATTTATCACGCGAACACAATGATATTTAAAAGATTGCAAAAAAATCTGTCGCTGTTTTTGTGAAATTTTTAGTCTGTAACCACTAAAATTATCACCTGGCTTCGTTTTCGGTCGCAGTATTGACATACCCGGTATAATAACACCAAAAAACCCATTATTTTAGTATATTTTCTACAAAATACTCACAACTAAATGCCACCCAAAGCGTATTCTACGGTTCTTATCGTTCATACAAGATATATAATTACAGGTATAAATTACCAGTGTATTTGGCTTAAAACATAAATTCAACTAGACACATTTCAACCCTGCAACGGATGCGAGGCCGCGGTGCACTCCTGCCGTTAACATCCACTGCTTTACTACCTACTTGAATAAAACAAGGATACACTCTGAATTCGTTGGGGAACACGAAAATGCTTTGTTAAATGTTGAATTTACTACTCATATATTAGTGTACATCGTATATTTTAGGCGTAGACATTACGTGAACAAGCAAGTGGATGAACTGATCACTGCTGCTTCACGTCTTAAGAATACTTAATTGGAGTCCTTTGTAACTGGAATATGGACCGGTGAAGAAACTCAAGACCACCTACATAGAACTATTATGGATCTATTATAAAAGATGGAAACACGATAGCTAAACTGTCATTCTCTTATGCGAAATGCAATATTTTTTTATTGAATTCATAAAATGTCATACATTATTTAGATTCAGACATTTTTTTTTCCACTACCACCTGGTTCACAAGGCTGTCTTCACCAGAGAAGAACGAGCAAGAAACTAGCGTTGCTCTTTTCAAAACAAGTGCCTCAATGTATTCAACAACCAGTAAATTTACTACAATCCTCTGAATCTACTAAGTTCACTGAACTTACCATAAACCATCGCTATTCCGTGCCTACAAAAATAACTAAGACATCTTCTCTCAATTCTTCATCATGAATATTATAACTATCAGTTTGATGTCATACCAACAGATCCTTGAATGGTAGGCAAACAAGCAACGCGTGTTCTACGCTTACACAAATTGGATGCCAAGCCGACGAGGCCCTCCATTAGGCCAATTCAATTTGTATGTATTGTGTCGTCCGACATGATGAAATGGAGACAGACGGTGCCGACGTTTGTTATTAATATATATTTACACACGGAAGTGTTTACAGTACGTATATTATGGTTGGGTAAATACTTGTATATCGCAAATTAAAATCAAAATTTGGGTGATATTTGATGCTGTCACATCATTTAAGGTGATATATGGACGCCTAAAGTGCAACGGTAAATGGCTAATGCTGCCTAAAATAGCAAAAATGGGCACAAACATTAGAATTATAACAGAGGAATTCAACGAAATTAACTTTTAGAATTTAGCATATTATGTGCCTCAAATAAAAATTAACTTTATTAAAACTTAAGTACCCCAAGCTGACCGTTACATCTTTAAATACATGGACAACCCTATTATTTGCAAGATAGAAATATGAACCGAAATCCCAACTCCCAACTCGTCATTACACCGGCTAATCGCTAAAAATATACAAGATACATATTTAAAATTTTACACAAAAACACCGCTTACTCTGACATACAGAAAAACAATGAAATCGTCAGTACATATTCAGACAAGTTTTGCGGTGTCTAACAAATAAAACAGTTTTACGAGCTTAACATTCGCCGTTGAAACGCCCCGCTGTTGCCAGAGATAAGCCGAGACAGCTTACCGCGGCCATTGTCTTCTTACCGAATGGGAGGGATCCTGTATGCCAGTGTTTGGGCGGCCATTTTGAAATTTATGGAGTTCAAAAGGTTTGTATTATTTTTGAGAATTTTCGCATGTTAATACGAGTACCTATGACGTTTTTTGGCAGAGCGGTGAATTATCAAGCGCTTGTTCTGAAGGATACTGATCAATACTGTCCAAGAACATTCAAAGAATTGTAGGCATGTATTCATGATACGTCAAGCCAATTCCAAAACTTAAAACCTCGGGCTTTATCCCCATTAGACATATGTTTTTGAAATAAACACGTATTTGTATCCTGTGATATGTGACGAATGAATTTTTAATACTAGAATTTTTTACATGAAAGCACAAAAAGCATATAAGCTCCAAAATTCAAATTATGCATTAAATACTATTAAATAAAACATGTCCTCAAACTCGTAGCAAATAGTGCTACGACGATTCGGAGACACGCCTCGGGTAAAATATATGTCAGCACCGCTGTTGATTCCAGTTTTAGATGTTTTTTACAACCTCTTGAAATAGTCAACTGCATTGCAAAGCAATCAACTTAAGTTTTTACAAGCAATTCTTCAAATTAATGTTATTTTGAGGGTGATAAATCTTTAAACATCCCATTACCTATGTTAACATAACTGTGAAAAATTGTTTAATTTACAAGCTAGTATCTATTTAATTTATAGTACTTGTTTGAGCGAGTTTAATCTCAAACAAAAAATATTTCAGAGATAATTCCGTAACTGTTGGCTGTTTCTTTAAAAACCTTCTGTAGGCTTTTTTATGAAGATTAATAGTAACTGAACCAATTTTGAAAGGGAAGCTTTAACTTTTATTAAGTACAGCGCGTTCAAACAAAGAATCAAAGCCTTGATCTTTTAAAATTAGTTTAGGTTAGTATTTTTTTATCAAAAACCAGAAAGTTGGTATTTCCGTCGAACTATGTAATTAAAAGCACGAATTATTATTCATCTGTTAATATTTTAAACTCATGAACAAGATGAAGAAGCCATAACTCCAAACAATTAAAACATCTCTAATAACAAATTTTACTATTTAAGAGATGATTTCAGGCCGAAATACGACATTTCATTCTATAAACACTAATTTCAAATTCAAATTGCGTCAGTAAACGTTGAAACACAACTCTTACAATATTCGTAGAGAAAAAAAAACTCTACAGTCCTCTCGAAATTTGCAATTCGATTAGCGGCGAATATCACTGTCGCGAGGGTTTCACAAAAGGGAACAGGCGGGAAGACTCCCGAAAACTTTAACCCTTTGAGGGTAAAAATGTTGAGTCAAAAGTTATTTATACGTAGTATATGTGATGGTTTATTCATTGTTTACAATTTATAGACCGAATAGAACGTTGAATACAAAAAAGTCGATTCGATTTATATCGGATTTGCTACTATACATTTTATACAATTTCTAATAGTGATCTCTTCGTTAGAATAATGACTACTAGCGGTATGTCTCTCATATGTGAAAGGCTGCTTGGGTAGGTACCACCGCAATGTCTATTTCTCCCGCCAAACATCAGTGTAAATGCACTGTTGTGTTCCGGTTTGAAGGACATTGTAGCCAGAGTAACTGCTGCACATAGTGAGACTTAACATTTTATTTTAGGATGGCGAGCGCATTGGAATGCCAAGCAAAGCTTTGTTATTCATGGTATTGTTTGTTTTTCTACAGTCCATGAGCGGTCGTATCGCTTACCATCAGGCGAATGGCATGGTCGTCTCGCCACTCATCGCACTCTATGTTTTAAATATCTATATCATTACTCAGCGTATCTAATATCTTGCTAAAGTTCTTAAGTCACGTTAGATTATTGTCAGAAAATATAAAATGTAACGAGATGTTTCTAAATCCGACAGCACTAAAGATTAATATGTGGATTAGTTTGATTAGCTCTAACCAGACAATGCCAGCTAAAAAGTGATTTAGGAGAAGAAAACAAGCAAATAGATCATGTAATAGTAAGTGAGGTATCATCACTGTATGCCATCTACATTAGCGATAAAACCGCACCGTCTTCAGATTTTAAGCGCAAAATGTCGATGGACGAGGAATTGCCTAAAAATCACATAAAAAATGGAAAATACAGACGGCTTTCGTGTTTACCATTCGATTCAAAATGTCCATCACTCATCAGTTTTCGTTTCATATCTCAAATTCTATTTTTGCTACTTTTTAAAGACTAATAATAAATTTCCGCCAAGGTCACGTCTTCATTACTCCTTCAACTCGATTTGGTCGTACCATTAATCCGAAACTAATTTATTAAATGGATCCGAGGAAATTACTTCGCATTTTAGCGCATTAGCGTAAATTAACAGATTGAAGGATAAAATGTGGTGGGCCAAGACGAAAAGTTGTCAACAAAGGCTTATCAGTTCACTGATACTTCATACTAATACTTTCCTTAATTAAACAAAAATAAAATCCCAACGCTATTTAATAGAAAATGTCAGTTAACGACAAAGGACAAATCTTCTTAATAATACGAAACTGGTTTCAAACCGTTTAATTAGCAGTCACAGATAAATTGAAGTGTCCGGAATATATCGATCAAACGTGATCACATATTTTGTCAAAGGGCTGTACGCTTGCTACGTTTAGAATTTCAAACCCAGCAGAAACTACAATAAGAGATTTGACGCTCTAAGCTTGCGTGATCGATGCAGAAATCGAACAATTCCTAACATTAGACGAAGAAGTTTAAAACTTGTGGAGATAGAGCACAAGAACGTAACCTGGCACTGGCAGGATATGCTGTTGTGAAGTAATATCGAACTAAATGCTGAACCAATACATCAAATATTCAATTGAGTCAATTTATGTTGATAGGCACTTTGACAATAGATTTCGCATGAATTAATAATGTTGATAATGCGGCATTAGAAAATTAATGTTAATATTTGATTGTAACTGAAAGCGTGCGCTGGGCCGATCAAAATTTATGTGTCCCCGGGGCGTGGGAATATTATATTAAAATCATTTGTCGTCAAATGAGCGAGAACTTAATTAACCAAAAATAAATTGATGAAACGCTATTTACAAATTTTGACTAATTTACAAATTAAAGCCTCTATAATTTTCAAATGTTTGACTAGCATGACAAAGTAAATATAATGTACATCATGGTAAGCATAGCCCACATGGACTTTGTCTCTTTCTCTCTCTCTCTCTCTCTCTCTCTCTCTCTGTCTGTCTTTAAAAAACAGATATACACAGCCTGAACCTGAAAAGCGACGCACTTGTGTGTCACTATCCATAGTAGTCACCTAGCCCGATAAAACCTATCAATACTAAGATTGTATTTAAAGGAGCTATAGGTATGTCGGTATAGTGCTAACCATGGAAATTGAAGCACACGTACATTATCACAAATACTTAAGATCGGCAAAGAAATGAAACATAATTTTGTAATAATGATATAACCACAATAAAAATAACAATGATAATCCCGGCTGGTATCAGGTGATTCACTATTGGGTTCTAAAACGCCACAACTCGCGAACTATACGAGCTATTTGATAAGACTTGCAACGTTCAAACACAAAACGTTATAACCAACTATTACCTCTGACATGCAAATCAACCTTATGTCACTCAACTTAGAGTTTAGTTTAAGTTGCAGTGAGTCCTAGCGTTGACGTCAGTCCGGTGATGGAGCGAGGATTGGCGTGTGACACGCGAGCCGCGTTGCATGTTGCAGTTGCATCGGTAAAGATGGCTTGTATGGATTTTTCATTGAAGATATACGTTACGCAATTATAAATTGTGCCATTTGTTAACTCGACATCGGATCGTTTGTAAAGGGTTGAGCGATTCGAATTAATGTGACTGTAGAGGCTATTTAACCCTGTCTTGTCTGTTCATTGATAGGTTGTTGGTTTGCAACTCAATAATGAATATGTATATAGAACAGAAATGACATCATATAACCGTTTCTATAACGTTATTTGTGTATACAAAAATTCAAAACGAAAAAAGTTTCCATCGATAACTCAACGAGGTCGTTTATAAAGTTCGAACGCATTCCAACTAGCGTGTCATACAGAATTGACTCCAATATTTATCCATTTTTAAAAACCGGCAACCGAGGCATGGTCACTAACGGCCGGGTTCGATAATCTGTCTATCTTTGACTAGGCGTTAGAATAGCTACCATTAGTATGAGTTCTGTCATTTTTCGGTTTCAATAATCATAGACAGATAAATAATTTTATCTATGGTTTTTATCTATCAATGGGAGGGCCTTTTGCTTACCATAGATAAGAAGTTGCATAGAACTTAAAAAAACATCGTTTCAATAACGGTTCGAGTTTACTGTGGATAAGTTTTTTAACTAGTTGTCAAGGTTTTATAATATCGGTGCATCTTGAAGGATTAGCAGATACTTGTGTCGTATTTTTAAAAGAAAAGTAAACAAAAAAGCAGCATGGATGTCTTCAGTGATGATAGTGATAACGAAATGTTTGAAGCCGGTGTCTTTGATGCCGATTACGAGTATAATTTAATGGAATCAAGTGATCGTCGGGTTTATGCTCGAATTAATTATGAAAGCGAACTTACAGATTCAGACTTTATTTATCGCTTCAGACTAAATAAAACATCTGTTAATGAGTTACTTATAAATATAAGTCCAGCCATCAAAGTAACTTCTTCTCGGTAAGCATACGGTATACGCACCAAATTTCTCGTGAAGTTTTTATGGTTGAATATTATTAAAAAAATAATCAAAGTCATGTATCTATAATAATTGTAACATTACAGGAACAATGGTGTATCACCACTACATCAACTACTCCTAACATTAAGATTTTACGCACTGGGCACAATGCTCGTATCAGTCGCTGACTATATTGGAGTGTCGAAAGCCACAGCCAGCCGAATCGTTGCTGATGTGTCTCGTAGTATAGCTGGACTATACTCACAATATGTCAAAATAACAGATGACACACAGTACGGATTTCATCAAATTGCAGGTTTCCCAAGAGTCCTTGGTGCAATTGACTGCACTCATGTTCCCATACAGTCACCTGGTTAGTACTGGCCTTTATAGATATCATATTTAAGCAATAGTTATATAACTATTTTTGATATTTTAGTATTATATATCACTTATTTGCTCTTTGTATGTAATTAATTTTAATATTATTATTTTTAGATTCAAATATAGGAGAAGAATTTCGAAACAGGAAAGGCATATTTACTATAAATGTTCAAGGAGTATGCAATGCGGAGCTGCTCTTTATGAATGTAGTAGCTCGCTGGCCTGGGTCTGCTCATGACGCTACTATATTTAATTACTCTGTGCTAAAAGGTATATTATACTTTATTTGAAAGAATAGAGAGGAGATTATAACATAATATTTATATATTGTATATTTGTGTGAGTAGTTTCTTTTATAGTTCCCTAATCACAAAAAGATTATATATAAATAGCCTGTTGGAAAGCACCAAAAATATTTTTCTGTAATTAGTTTATATATTTTCAGTGCAATGTGAAGAAGGAGCATACGGTAATAGATGGCTCATTGGTGATAGTGCCTATCCATGCACATCATATTTATTAACACCACTGCTCAATCCAACATCTGCTGCGGACCATCGATAGAATGAGGCTCACATAAAAACTAGAAATACAATCGAAAGGTAATGTAATTATTATTTTACTAGTCAGTCCTTAAAAAAAGATTATATTGATTCAATTGTTTTCTTATTACAGAACTTTTGGTGTTTGGAAAAGAAGATTTCCAGTTTTGGCACTAAAAATTCGCCTAGCTTTACATACAATGTTAAATGTAATCACTGCCACGGCAGTATTACATAACATATGCAGATTAAAAAAAATTAATGATGTAGAACCAGAAATTGAAGTAGCAAATGAATCCCCAGATATTCCTTTTCTTCAGGAAGGACGTCATAATAACTATAGTGCTCGGCTGGAATTAATAAATAATTATTTTAATGCTTAATAAAAAAACATAAAAATTATATAATCAGCATTTTTTATTAATAACATGTTTCTTCTCACTCATGTATATCACAAATCTCCCATTTTTTAATAAATACAATTTTCTCTTACGTTAAAAATTTCTGAAAAGTATAGCCACCTAAAAACTATTTATGTCTATCTAATCTATGTAATTCAATTAAATAGACTTTACTATGGCTATGATATTATTCTAACAATATTTTTTTTCAAAGTGTAAAATTTAGGAATCATAAAAGTCAGTCTTGACAATTATCACATTTTTTTTAAAACTACATAACAATTATTATAATATTTTGTTCGATTGAAAATCGTAAATTACAGTAGTTACATAAACATCACGATACATAATATATTTCATAGATACTCAGTATATAAGTGGCTCTGAGTCAACACTAGTGTCTCTCCACTGATGTCTTTATTTATTGTGTAAATACTCTGTGACTTGGATGTATACACTGAGTGTATATGTTAGTAATGTAAACAGCACTTAAGTTATCTTACTTAATTTAAGTACTTGAGGCACAAAACTATGTTTAAATAACTATAACATTTCCTGTAAAACCATAATTCCATGGTTATTGAAATTATGTGAGTTGCGCCTGTACAAAGTAGTTTAAACTTGAAAGTATGAATCGTCAAATGGAACCTATTAGGTTAGTTGAATATTAATAACTCGAAATCCAGTATTAATTAAAACAAATGTCATTTCTTAAAAATAACAATTAAAAAAACAGTATACTATAAGGAATAATACCTAAGAATAATTAAATCAAAATAATTTTTTTATACAAAAAAGGTACAGTAACAGAATAAAAACTTATGCAGAATTATAACTAAATATACCTATAATATATAAACAATCAGGAATAACATAAATGAATAATTAAATCACAATAAATCATTTTGAAACATCTAAGAGTTACAGTATCACAATCAACAGTCAAACAGAAATTAAGATACAACTATTTTAACATGAGGTAAAAAAAAGAGAATACTATCAGGAACAAGACTTAGCAAAATTAACTAAAAATAAATAATTTTCAACAAACTAGTAATCAAAGAGATCAACTAACAAGACTCTTATAAGTATAGAGTTATTATATACGAACAATTAAAGAAAAATCCTTAATAAATTAAGTAATTTATATAGAATTTTTTTTTAATTGTTCAATTTCCAATTTTAATTTTATTTTTTCAAGCTCTAATTTCTCAGTTTTCGCCCGAAAATAAGCAGCCATTGCTAACTCCTTTTCTCTCTGAGCTATTTGAAGTTGCTCCACTAACTTTCGCTTTTTATTTGCTGTAAATAAGGATAAATTAATAATTTACAAACATCTATAAAGTCAAGAAATTTATTATTCACATTAAATTGTTTTGTAAATTAAAATCTGTATCATATAGTTTCATTAATGTTAACGATAATATGGATGTGTTTTGATAGTTTATTTATTTTAATAATGTAAAATGACTTACAAGAAGTTTTAGGGGTGTTCATATAACATTGCTTTGGTTGAATATTTGCATCACTGCCACCATTGCACCTTACTTCATCAATATTTGCAACTACCACCATCTCTTCCATTTGTGGCAGTTCCAGCAAAGGTTGGACATCATTTTGCTGTATTGCAAATTCTTCATTTGCCTGTATTGACGTGCAGGGTATTTCAAATGTCCCATCACCACCAAACTCAACACTGTATCCACTACATGTTGCACCTAACATGGATGCAACTCTGTCCAGTGTCTCATCTGGTGGAATGTACAATTTGCCACCACCAGTCTGGAATGAATCAAATAATCTGCATTATATAGTTGCGCCTAAATAAACAAATAATACATACGCACAGTGTATGTATACAAACCTTTATATTGTTTTGCCTAATTAGTGCAGTCCTTTTCCTGGCTGCCTTTTTTAAATTCTCCCACTTCAACCGTAATTGTTGCGGTCTCCGGATTTCACCTTTTAACGCGCTCAATGAGTTGGCAATGCATTGCCAAGCATCGTCTTTGAGTTTATTATTAGTTGCGTTTGTGGCTTTAGATGTGATTATTTTATTTTTTTCTATTTCATTTAAAAGGAATACAATCTCATCCTTCGGAAGTGGCCTGGATTTAACCTGTAATTTAGATTCTTTGAGTTCAATACACTTATGATTTGGGACGATCTACTCTACATATTTTGTAACAAAAATAAATAGGGATATAATAAATAACAGAATCAGTACAAGTACTTACGGTGATTTCTTGAGCCATTATTTTATATTTCTTGTTTTTTAATTAGTGTTACTCCAATATAATATATTATATTCCTATTTCCAAAATTCTTATTTTTCTTACCAGTTCTTACTTCTTATACTCGGTTCAGTTCTGGTGTATTTATTCATAATTCGACAATAATAAACGTCAGTTTACGCGCCATACAGTACGTTTTGTTGTTAAAATATAACCTTCACATGAATCTGCAGTTTGCCATTATTAGTCACGATTCCTACATTATTAATACGTTAAAATATCACACACTTATCAAATACATGAATTATAATTTATAATAATGAAAAATGTAAAAAAATAATTCAATCAATAAATTATGCCAACTATTAAAAGTGCAAAAATAAGACGTTTCGGAGGGCCGTGCTTACAAGAGATACAGGCATTATCTGACTTTAATCTTGGTTAAGCTAGCATACTTTTTGTTATTGAAACATCGGTTACAGAAAGTCAAAAGATAAGCAATTATCTGAGATACTTTTTACCGCTTAACTGTCAGTGTATTATCGAGACCGGCCGTAAATAATGCGGCTGTTTATGAACCGCGATAATCACATATTGTCAAGTAAGCCAAACTTGTTTAAAACAGTTATAAAAAAATAACATATTTTTCGTCACGAAATTTCGTACTAAAATTGCTGCATAAAAGCGCCAATAACGTTGAATTCCGAGGGAGTTGTAAAGCGGGCCTGATTGGCACCACCTTATGTTTCAGCTTAACAGCCAGTATTTCACAGAGTTATTTTTACCTTGTAAAATTCCCGTCGTAGACGATATAAAAACAGTCAAGTTCGCTCCAATCGGCTGGAATTAAAACCTTATGCAGTTATTTATTATTTTTAGAGCACGTAGATAACGTTTATTAACGTGCAAAGTATAACACAATATCATAATATGTAGATACACGAATCCGTCATAAAAGTCGTTGCGGGAAGAGGCAGTCCCGAATAATTATAATTTCTAAATACATGAAGGCATTGTCTGTGACAATCTATACCCTATCTTGACGACAATGCACTTTCCAACAGGTGCTGTGCAAAGTAAGAGTTAATAAAATAAAAACGATGGAACGAATAACATAAATATTAGGTTCTATGTTTCAAATAAAGAAGTGCATAAACATAAAATACATGTTGCAGTATTTTTTTTATTACGATGAATGGCGAGACGAGCACGCTATTCGACTGATGGTAAGCGATACGACCGCATGGATAATAGCATATACACTGTTGTTTTGCGGGAGAAATAGACATTGCGGTGGTACCTACCCAGGCGGTCTCTCACATATGAAAGACCTACTACCAGTAAATAGCTCTTATTAGTTAAATATTTCTTTAAAGAACTATTTCATAAGAAACACCAACACCCTAATCAATAACGAATCACCAGCATCAAAGCAAAACCATTTAAATAAGAGACGTTTAAGTGGCTTTCCTTTCATAAATCCCGTACGCCTTTAATAAAATCCGTATAAACTATCGACCTAATTAATTAGTCAGCGTTCCCCTCCCCTGGGACCCGCCCCGCGCCCCTCCAAGTCCCACCACTTATAACTAGCATTAGCATACAGATTGGAAAGTTGGCAATCAGGTCCATTTCTCCCACTGGTTAAAACTGTAAGCTTATTAATAAAAGAGCCTAATCTTTATTGGGAAGGATGTTGACGTCTTTTGTCCGTACTTATTTTTATTTTTGTTTGTTTGAATGCAAGTACTTACGGTTGCTCTTCTAGTTATTGTTTATCTTACGTAAGAAAAATATTTTTTACCTAAATTTAGCCAGGATTACGTGGGAGTGACTTAATGTGTTATTTTTATATTTCAAAGAAACTTGGTTTATGAATTTGGGTCTGGCTGCCATTGTATTGGGATTAACTTTTGGGAAAATAATTCAATAAAAAATATTCCAATAATATTTTCACGATGAAAAAACAAGTCCTTAAAGTTCCTAGCTCATAAACTCTGTCTTTAAACGAGTGATGCCAATTATGCCAATAATATACTCACGCCTTTATTCCTGAAGGGGTAGGCAGAAGCGCCTCTACGACACCCACATTTCGCCTTGCATGTTCCGTCCCACGAGGTGCTAGGGGGCGAGCCTATCGCCATATCGGGCACAAATTCATGACTCCGGACTGATAATGAATACAAAAATCCAATATCACTTTGCCCGACCCGGTATTTGAACCCGAGACCTCAGCTTTGTAACTGTACCGTAATACAACTACGCCACCAAAGCAGATATTTAAAACGATCATCGTAATTTTCTTACAGCAATAAAAGCTCTTTTTAAATAAAACATATAACAAAACAATGATTTTCTTACTAAGCAAGTCGATGCAGAATAGTTAAATAAATGGGTCATGTAGCATGTAATTTATACATAGCAAATACAACGGTAGCAACTCAATAGCAATATATCATGCTTACTTGACAATAGGTAATCGAGTTAAGTCTCCTAACTTAGTCTATAGTTTGTAACTTCGTGGCATAAACAATGTATTGAATGTAAGAGTTTGTGATACATATTACATCTGTATAAACACAATTATAGGGCTCTATATATCGATGTGCGCGTTTCCAAGAACATTGAAAGAATTAAATTAATATTTCTTTTATTTTTTAAATATATTTTCAGCTCTATAAATTCAATACAAATTCATTATGTTATAAACACTTTGACGACAACTTTAATATGTCTTTTATAACGGCTCCAATTTTAGCGTTTCATATTTTCATGTCGGGTAAATAAAAACAAATTAGGATTAGTTCATTTAAAAGTATAATTGAGCCTTTGCGAATCTTGACTCCAACATGAATGATTCACGAAAGCTAACCGGCTCAGTAAACAAAAAAAGTAAAATAATACCTCAATAATTTAATAAATAATTTATTAAAAAAATACAAGTAAACATAGGTAAGTCTACTTTATTTGTAAAATCAATGTTTATCAAAAATATAGATATACATGACACAAATGAACACAGTAACACACACACACACACACAAATGAAGAGATCGTATTTTCTTCGAAGAGTTCTCAAATTTTAGAATAACTTTTCTCCAAGATCCTACAATTTTAACTTTATTATGACATGTTTAGACTCTTCATTTCACCTAAGCCTTAAAATTGGATCATTAAAGATTCTGCGTGCGATATTGAAATCCAATTACATTAATAAATACACCCAACCTTAGTCCTGATCCACCTTCATAGTCCTGATCCCACACTAAGATCGAATCTTGTGTCGTGGGTATCAAAAGCTACGAGAGAATTTTCGGTCTCAGAAACACCCAGACCCGAAACACATCTGTAGATTACTCAGACAATTTTGTCTCGGTGTCGGGATCGAACTCACGTCCACTCGTCTTACAGCCGACGTCTAACCACCTGCTAACGGAGGCTGTCGAATTTATCAAACATCAATGTGTAGTAAGAAAACATTTCTTTTAGCCGTGGGACGTTTGAAATATTCCCGTCGCCCTCCGAATTAATGAAGAGGTCTGGAGCGCCGATTTCCCATTCATTACTAGGACAATGGCACTTTGGCCCTTCCGAGGGTCCGTTGGAGTTGGCTGGTACTAAAACAATTAGCGACCTCGTTGGATGCTCTAAACGATCTCCGGATGGCTTTGGAATCTTCGAATGTTTTCCATGACCCGCCATGTTAAGTTGGCGAAGTGATTATAATAATAGGGATAGCTGTTATTGTTTTGTTTCTGTATAATTGTGCGTTAGTTTCTTTGTATTGTACAAAGTATATTTATTTTTGCAATATAAGGTATAAAAGAGTTTTTAAGATTGCTAGGTAGTCTATGGCATAGATTAGGCTATGGCTTTTAAAATCTAAACATGGGCAAGATATATTTAAGTTGTCGTTTATAACTGTCTTTATTTTCATAACTCCTACACTATAAAATTCTCTTACTAAAAATATACCTCCCGGTAGAATTTACAGACCAACAGTTTCGTAAGCATCTAACTTCCTTGTAATTAAAATACATCGGAATTCAAGTTAAAAACCTAAAAACAAGAATATAAAAAACAAACTTTAATATGCAACAGGCCGCTTCCAAAAGGCCGATGTGAAAATCCTTGGGGGAGGCCTATGATCAACAGTGGACTTCCAGACTGAAGAGTGAGTATATGCAACCTACATTTATCCATATACAATTATTCCCTCATTTCACTGTAAAAGAAAATAAACAGTACATTTCCGCCGCTGCACACGGCGATGGACGGAGCGATGAAAATCTGTTAATTCAATTAAGCGTCCGTTGACGGTGGCGTGTGTAATTGACAATGACGCATGGCCTCCGGTCGTGCTATCAATGCCGGAACTATGGAAGGACAATCGACCGCAAAATACGCGGTAATTATAACTTTTAGCAGAAGGACAATACCATTGATGAGTAGAAAGCCCAGGACGATCTTCAGACCATGTTTTTTACGAGCATTTACGAGGTAAATCCATTGCAAAAAATATAGATAAAATGAAATAAGGCTTAAAATGGGATAACGAGTAACTGATTTATCTGATGTCAATAACCTTGGTAACACATATACGACACCTATATAATGGTAGATCTATTGACACCATAGCCGGTAGGATGCAGGGGGGGATAGAACGGAAAATTTGTGGATTTTAAGGACTCCTGCAATTTTACGAACGAAATGAAACGTACGAAGAAATGTTTTCCGTAACACGCAGACATACTAAAGTGAAATGGCTACGGCGTAGCACGACCAGTTGTTGCAGCCACTGGCGGCCATTCTTGCATAATAATATTCACATCACATGGGTTTATAACTTTATACGAATGACTTAAATGGCGGAATATTGTTTTGACATAACTATATTTTATTTTTATTCGTACTTTTTGTTACTGTTTATTGGTTTAATAAATGTGTCATTAAGATTTCCTGTCATGACAATAAATTGGGCCGAAAGGCATTAGTGCTCTTCATGTTACGAAACTGATAAGTTTTTTATCGTTCTCTTTTTACATACCCACTATCTATCTATATCTATATCAGCCCATATACGTCCTACTGCAGGGCACGGGCCTACTCTACAATCGAGAGAATCGATTGAGAGTGGTTAGGCCATATAGTCCACGCACATACCCACAATATCCCATTATTATTTTTTTGTTTTACGAGGAGATTCTTGCATTTAAGTACCAATTCGCAACTAATTCATTAAATTATCTTAATAAAGAAAGTAGCTTGTATTAGAATAAGCACGTTTGGTTAAATTTATCATACAAATAAGCACACATTACCAAATATAAACAATCTAAGACAACCTAACACAACCTAACACAATAACAGAAACGGTCCATAACAATAAATAACGATTGTCAAAACGTTACAAGAAACTTGAACAAAGTAAATTTTATGCGAGGCGACTATTTATTTATTTATTTATTTATTTATTCACATAAAATCCACAGCCCTTAATACTACTATAATACAACTGGTTTACTTATCTTACGGCCAATAACGGATTTACATTTTAAAAATACAACTTATATAATAGGCAGTCGAAACGTTAAATAAAATTGAGCAAAACTTAATAAGTAATAACATTAACAAAATAGTAATAATAAAATCAGTTAATAAAATATTGAGAATGTGTGCGTGTGTGTGTGAATGTGGGTGCATGTGTGTGTGTTTGCGTGTGTTAGTGCGTGTGTGTGTGAATATTTGCATGTGTTTATGTGTTTAGACATTGTCTTCATGAAGGAGTTTTAAAACATTTGTTTTAAATTTTACCTTGCTATCGTGAAAAATATCAGTTGACAGAAACTTCTTATTATAAACTCTTTGTAAGCGACTTACTATTGAATTCTGCGCATAATTCGTAGATGAGTAAGGGACTGCAAACAAACTCGGATTTCGTGTACGATGTTTTGGAGTACAAAAACGTAGTATATCCTTAGCGAGATCAGGACAGTCAATATATGCATTGCATACGCCGTGTAAAAATGCCATGTCCATCGCCGTACGTCTATTTTCAAGGCTAATAAGTCTATGATGGCTGCAGGAATCAATATAATTGTCGAAATTCTTGTGGGTCCTGTAGTTGAGATGTTTGATAAACTTATACTGTATTTTTTCAATATTATGGGAATATGTGATATAACAAGGGTTCCAGATAGTACTGCAGTATTCAAGGGTGCTTTTTACGTTTGAGTTATAAAGTAATTTCAAACAACTTATGTCTGTAAATGGTTTACTAACTCGCAAGATAAATCCAAGGTTTTTGTAAGATTTTTGAACTATAGTATTAATGTGTTCGGAAAAAGTCAGCTTTACATCTATTAATACGCCTAAATCTTTTACTATTTGTTCTTTTGATATGCTAGTTTTACTTATTTGATAGTTAAATAATACGGGATTTCTTTTTCGTGTAAAGGACACAAAGTGACATTTGCTGATATTAATGCCAATACGGTTTTGTTCATAATATTTACTAAGTTGATCAAGGTCTGTTTGAAGTTTTATGCAGTCAGTATGATCCTTTATTTTCATGAATATTTTTGTGTCATCGGCGTACATTAAAAATTTGGCATGTTGAAAACATTTATCTACATCGTATAAGTATGATGCATATAGTAGGGGACCTAAAATTGAACCCTGAGGGATACCAGAAGTGATTTCAATGAAGTCTGAGCGAAAACCACCTACAATGACCGCCTGAGATCGTTTCTGCAGGTATGATTCCATCCACCTTAGAAGGTTTCCTCGAATAC
Source organism: Deilephila elpenor (assembly GCA_949752805.1). NCBI lineage: Eukaryota > Metazoa > Arthropoda > Insecta > Lepidoptera > Sphingidae > Deilephila > Deilephila elpenor. The sequence goes on from OX457098.1 coordinate 2,839,367, forward strand.
CTAGCTCGTATAGCTTACGTAATAGAATTATATGATCTACGCGATCAAATGCTTTCTCAAAATCAGTGTAGACCACATCCACCTGTGAACCACCGTCCATGTTCGTAGCGACGTGGTTAATAAACGTGCCCAAGTTAGTTGCTGTTGACCGGCCCTTCATAAACCCATGTTGTTCTGAAGGAATTGCAGGTGAAATTGCAGAGTATATTTCAGCATGAACAATTTTTTCCAATACTTTACTGAGAACGTTAAGAATAGATATTGGACGGTAGTTTTCAATGGAAGTTTTAAGACTTTTTTTGTGGATGGGAACAACGTGGGCTTTTTTCCAAGCATTCGGGAAAAGTCCGTCACGCAAGCACCGATTAAATAATGATGATATTGGGCCAGCCAGTGTTTTAGCGCATTTTACAAATAATATAGGTGGTAATTCATCACAACCAGCTCCCTTATTAACATCGAGAGTACATAAAAGTTTTGCAACTTTTTCCGGTCTAACTGAAATATCGTGTATTATATTTGGATATAAGCTTTCGTTGCAGAGTGAGGGTGATGGGTAATTTTGTAAAGGTTTATTAAAGTTTCTATAGAAATCCTTTTTCCATTTTCCTCGGCAACAATAAATACAGATACACGTCATCTCCGTGTGAAATCCCGGGAATCCGGGAATCCCGGCGCGTCTGTTCCCGTCCCGGCGCATCCCGGGATGCGGTCACGTAGATGCTGCTTGTCGGTTTATTACATATTGCTGGATATTTTAGTTATATTCTGTTACGTGGAAAGCATTACGTACAAATTGTGTTTGGTCCTCAAAATATTGGTGTATTTATGTAGATTAATTGCTCGTGGGATGTACTAAAACAAAAGACTATGCTTTTTAGAGGAATTTTGCGACTACCATATTTTTCACAGGGATTTTTCGTGCGCAAAAATGAATTTTGAAGAGATAAAATGCACTGAATTCTGTGAAGCACCATTTGGCCTCTGATAGATTTTTCGGCTTAAAAGCGCAGGTATGCTGCAAAATCCGGTCACTCCGATGAAATTAAAAGAAAATATGTAACGCAAAATGGCAGTTATGCCCAAAAATAGCAGCGATTGCTGCAAGCCCAATACCCATTTTGTCTTCCCGTTCTTTTCCCTTCCTGCTCCCCTCCCGATTTAATGAGTCGGCAACACATCTATGATCCAAGCGTTGTGGATGTTCATGGGCGGCAGTGACCACTTACCATCAGGTGACCAGTTTGCTCATTTGCCGGTACCTACGCTATAAAAGAAGCCATTAGAGAGACTGCTGGCTTATATTGTTATTTCTGAGAAATTATTATTTCCTGTTTTATTTTGTACGATACATAAACTGAATTTTGGCAAAATCTCCGATACTAGGAGCGAGCCATTCTTTAATTAAAAGAAGAAATAAACTGAATTATGCAATGAATTCTATCTATCGCCGTTTACTGTTTTCACTTTTAAAAGCCGTTAGATTTTTATAGTTCTGTGTAGACACGTAAAATGTTCGTAAAATCACAACACCATGTTTATTATCAACCCCGCAAAATTCCAAATGTATGGCTTTGAAACAAAGTCGATGGAACCAAGCCTTAACATCCGAACACTACAACAATCACACTTGCTTGGTTAGAGAAACATCCTCAGTTGATATCCTGTAGGAAGCGACCACGCGGATGCAATCTCGTGCTTGTAACATCTGCGCCGTGCTTTATTACCCATAAACTCCTTCATCTCAGACGTGTATCAATAAGGCGCGTAATATACAAGCACGGGTTACTTTGGTACACTACTGGTATATTTACATTGGGTATATTTTTGTAAGAGAGAAGAGAAAATGCATGCATTAGATTGCAGTACCCGAATTACTTTTGTCACTGATTTCACTAAATGATTTATTTTACGCAATTATAGTAGAGGCCCGAGCCCTGCAGTGCGTATTTGGGCTGATACAGATACAAGGTAAGGTATACTGATTTGCTGGTCTAGGTCAGGGTTTGAAGCCCGCGTCAAGGAGACGCTATTATGCTGGCATTCATTAATGGCCCGCAGAGCTTGTCGTCAAGCCGTCAAAATATAACAAAAGTTATATTTGTTACGTAAATGAATTCCGAGGAAAACCGCTTCAAAAACATTCAATTAATTTATCCCCCAACATTCACACCCAATAATCAACGAAACCTTTATGACACAATCAAAACAAATGAAAATTTAATTACGCCCAACAAAAAGGAAATAACATTCAGTAGGAAAACAATTTCGGCCACAGTTATCGGCATTCGAGTAGAAAAATTGCAGAAATCACGACGACCGAAAGGCCGCTCGTCTCGCCATTATAACAAGAGCACTTAACCGAATGTACAATACAATTTTATATCAGCAATCTGCAGGACGGTTCATGCCCTCATCAAAGTTTTACAGTATAACAATTTGAACGGAGCTGTAAAGGGCGACTCCATTAGCTGGCCGAAGGGTGTTCTCGTGTTTAAGAGTTGGGGTTAGAATGTATTGTTCCATTATAATGACCAGAGTATTGAAGGCAACAGTTTTATCTTGCAGTTTTTGGTTTGCGTGTTTCCCTACTTTTATGCCTGGTTGTGTATTTACACTAAAATTACTGATTCCTTTGATCTGATAATATATGTAGGTATACTAAAATAGCAGAAATCCCTAAAACTCTACATAAAGTAGTCAGACGACGTCCTCTGGCCAGAAGGCGGAACGATTTGCACAAGAGGGCCGGCTGCGACTGGATGCATAAAGCAGCAGACTGGGCTCTGAGGCTTGGGAGAGGCCTTTGTCCAGCAATGGACTGCAATGGACTGATGCTGATGATGATGAAGTAGTCAGAAACAAAATGAATCGCATCATAGCTTGTGCAAATAATTTTCCAATATCGTCTCACAAATCTACCCCAAAAGATTCTTTAGACATAGTACATGCACTTATTTCCCAAAGAATCGTACTATCTGCTCTCAAGCCACAGGCGATCGAATTGGTCTCCGCGCCTTAACAATTATTTGTGCGATCCTAGATTATTTGTTTCAAACCTGTGTGTTTGTGAGAGCGAAAATTCTCTCGGAATTTCTGACACACCCGATAACCATTTTGTTATTAATTATTTATTTAGGTATATTGTCAGGCCAAAAGATATAATAAATATTGCATTAAAAGATTTTTTTTTAATAAACGCGAGGCATTATTCACAGCCACGGGACATATAAAACAGCGACATAATGATTGAAAGCAAGTTATTCATGTTAATTATATGCATCTGATTACAGTACCCAAATTACGTTTGTCACAAATTTTATTAAATGATTTATTTTACGCTTTTGTAATAGAGACTGTCCCGCCCTCACACCCGCCACTGCAACTCCTGTAAGCCAGGATCAACAGTGGCACGCATTTTAATGACACTGAACAGTGAAGCTCAGCGCGTCTCTGGGAATGTCTAACTTGTCTTTAACCCGCAACGAAATCAATCAAAAAAGTTAAATTAATAGGAGGAGTTAGAAATAAATTATTGTCCACTTCCCTCCCTAATAAAGCGGGTGACAAAAAACAATGAACTAAAGAGGTAAATAACCTCGCATAAAGACGTTTACAGCCAGAGAAGCCAGCTGTAAAGCACCACGGATTAGTCATTATAACATTTAAATGGGACCTATCATGTAAGCTGTTATACTTGATTCCAATAATAGGTATGGCAAAATCGCCGGAAAGCACGGAAATTCTTCCTAGTCTCCACAAGGTCCGTGTAGTATACAACTCCAGATGTTATTTGCATACTATCTAGCATGGTTTTACGCTCATTCTGCCAAAGACTACACTCCCACAGTATATGATGGATTTATGGATTTACGCTTTTGTAATGCATTTTTTGTTCACTTATTAATGTATATAGGAAGTAATATTATAAGACTACTTACTGTGCGATGCTAAATAGTAAGACACTAGTCCTAGATTCTCCTACTAAGCTTGTCAAAATAAATGAGACTTTTAGCGTATTTATAAAGTCATTTATAAAATTGGTGTTTACACAATATTGTTTTATTTTATCAAATAATAATGCATTTAAAACACAAATATATTTCCAGAATCGTCAAGATACACAAGAGAAATAACAGTTTTGTCTCTAACCCCTGAAGGCGCTCCGTCGAATAGCACCATTCTTACATCGATTAATGTTCGACGTTCGTTTGTGACTTATTAATATTTTACATGGTCCAGTAAAGACGGTGGACATTAACAATTCATTTACAACTTGAGTGCTCCCTGACGTAATAGTTGAAAGAAACGGAGTTTGGTAAATATTTTGGTTTACAGGGTATATCAAGACCGTGACCGAAAACGATGCCAGGTGGTAGTATTAGTGACTTCAGACACAATGCAAGTAAAAATGTCGCAAAAAAAATCGACAACTTTTTTTTTGTATTTTTTATTATCGTGGTATTTGGGTGATATATATACACATATATATACGCTTTATTTTTAAACACGAAATGGTATGTATGGGTTTAAATTAGTATTTTCGCAAAAACTACGTATTTAGGACCCAAACACGATGATTTTAAAAAAAATCTAAAAAAATATCTGTCGCTGTATTGGCGAAATTTTTATTTGCATCGTGTTTGTAACCACTAAAACTACCACTTGGCTTCGTTTTCGGTCGCAGTCTTGATATACCCGGTATGTACAAACTAAGAAAAAGATAGCGTAAATACTAACGGCCTTATTCATAGAAGGATTTAAAACCTATTTTAGTTATCGAATGTTTTGTCTTCTTCGCTCAAACTGAATTCTAAAGTTATTCGAAGGAGACAAAACATTCGATAACTAATCAGTCTATAAATGAGATCGTTCATATTTAGGTTTACGTACTTAGGGACACAATAGCGAATGACAATTCTGATTGATAGTTATTCCAAGTTTTTATACTTAAAACTTATTTTCTTATAAATAATTATATGTCGAAAACAAACATAATCGCAAGATGAATTTGACGCCATTTACAGTCTGTTATTAAAACCAGTCACGCGATTCGGTTTTCATTTTTCAATTTTCATAATCACATTTTCATATTTATTTTTATGGGGCGTGTCGCGGACTAATAGTATTTCTTATTGATCGTTTGTAAATGTTTCTATGTATATTGAATTTAACGCAATTATTAATATGCATAATTATTAACGTGAGTAATAAAGCAATTAAACTCGCCATGTGGAAGCGAAAATCACTAAGGAGAGAGAATACGCGCGTTCAAACTCAGGGGACGCACTTATGTTATTAAAACGATCTTTTTAATTTTGACAAGAGTGTGTACCGAATATTTTTTTTCTGTATGACTTGTATTTAGATATATTTTACGAACCTTATGCCTGTAGATCACTGTATTCACGATATTTCTCTAGTAGACATCTACTTCTTGATTAATTAACATTCGGGCTCTGAAGGACACAGGCCGGTCTCAAAACATCACTGCCTAAGCTCCAAATATTACCCACTGATTTACTATTCCCCTTGACAACTACGTCATAGCTCAAACCACAAGCAACATTTCCAAGGAAGATTATTTAAAATTTCCACATTAATTCTCATTGGAATATTTCAGTCATTAACCCTCCCCCTTCCCTTCCCCCCTCTTCACGTGCACATTTAATCAACGCACCGTACACGGCGCAATAATATTTTTTGCCGTGACGTCACGGTAGGACGCGTCGCGAGTGTTTCGTATAAGGCTTAATTAAATTACGCCCCGCGACCCGTGCCCGATGTTCCAATATTTTCGCTTCTCCTGTTTTAAACACTGCAATTACGCGTGCTCCGAGATTTCATTTTGCATTGATTTAATTGTGTTTGATTAAATTATTTTAGTCGTAAGACAAGATTTGGAGACAGAAATCGCGACGTTGTCTGTTGGTAGCACTGTCTGCTCATATATTTAAGGAATTCTAGTATCTTGTCTATAATTTATTGTAATAATATAGGTCGAGATTACAAAGAAGAATAGGGATTATTAAGCATCCGGGTTTCATGAAAGGATGCATTTTTCTTTTACATATTCACAATGCGGTTTACTGATAAAATCCTTGAAATCAACCATCGCTTACACAATTCTATTATAAAAATAAGGCTATGAAATAAACATCACTCGCGCCTTATACCTAATTAAAAAGTTTTGGTTTATTTGCACCCACCGACCTCGAAATCCACAAAGCCCGGAACAAAGTTAATAAAAAACGATGGCAAATGTTTTCATTACAGGACTTCGTAGATAAAATTCATGTGCAAATCGAATCGACTGAAATCCTAATATTAGATTCCTTTAACTAACATTATTTTAATTGTGTTAATTTTTACGTTTCAAATATGTATACCTACCTTGGGTATCACCGTTTGGTAAAAACGATTATTTTATTTACTTATACATACCTCTACTGTACTCCTTGTAATTAACAGACGTCATTAGATTTTGGTAATTTTCGTTTCAATCCATCTGCATCTACGACTGCTTGTAAAAGATCGTTATCTTAATTACTTCCTAATTGCTATCGGGTGTATTTTGTTATTTTCAGTAATTAACCCTTGCAGAGGCCGTAACGTAAACTGGTATTATGAAAGTTAGAAAGCCATTAACTTGGCCCGGTAGACCTCTTTGATGGGCGTAAGTTGAATGTACGAGGTATTTCTTTGAGGAAGGCTTGATGCACTCGTTGTTGCCTTCAGGGCTGGCCTATTTGTTACTAGCAGGTGGTGAAAGAAACTGAAGAACTTTTTTTATTGCGATGAATGGCGAGACGAGCATGCCATTCGCCTGATGGTAAGCTACGACCGCTCATGGATAGCAGCAAAACCAAACAACACAAATTACAAAGTAATGCTTGGCATTCCACTGCGCTCGCCATCCTGAGACATAAGATGTTAAGTCTCATTATGTCCAGTAGTTACTCTGGCTACAATGTCCTTTAAACCGAAACACAACAATGCACTTACATTGCTGTTTGGCGGGAGAAATAGACATTGCGGTGGTACCTATCCAGATTTATCAGGCCAACGTTATCTTTTCTAACCCGACTAACCAATTCAATGTAAAATTTTGTATTACGCAATCGGACAGAAACTAAGCTGTTTATAATATTAAGTTTTATTTTGTTTAGGGCTTGGCACCGATTTCAAACCTATCAATAGGTAGCACATATAAATAATTGTATTTTATTGATATGAAAGGTATAGGTTTGCATAAGAGGTGTATTAAAACAAATCTTTCTTAAGTTATTTAATACTTTTTAGTAGTTGAAGTCGGTTTTTTTAAACGTAGTTTTTTTCTTCTTAACAGCTACAACACGTTCCGAAGCGGTGGTAGCAGTAATTAACGATTTAAAAGATTTTGTGGAAGACTATTTGAATAAATATTTTGATTTTGACCACAAATACAGTGAACTGGCTCAGCAAACTTACCAGTGCATCACAGATACTGATAATTAACTAGTTTGATGATACATTACACGGCCTACTAAATATCTCCATATGGGATTTATGATTTAGCAGATATTACCTACTGCTTACTCAAAAGTAGTTCTCTACTAAAATTAAGCAGCAAATACAATTACAGAGGAATTGGAACAGACGTCTATTAACATTTTTCCTTCGCAATATTTCAGTTCCGCCAAGTAAAGTGGAATTATAGAGCATTTTATCCTGTGGCGGAAAAAACAAATCACCTGTGCCGTGTTGTCGATTTCCTTATAGAAATTTTATTGCCGGCGGAAACAGCGACTGCGATAAAAGTTTCACGGTCGTACGCCTGCCGGATTGCTTCAAACTTGCGCGTTTTTACGGCCCCCTCACTTGTTAAACAAGGCGAAATTATTTGTTTTTTTACCATTTTAATAACTCCTTTTTATAGCTCAATTTTTGTTGTACCAAAAAAAAATGTGAGGTGGTATTTCAGTTCGATAGGATTCAACAACGTTGACGAGCGTTGTAAACACACTTAATTTTTTTCATGCTATATTCGAAATTAAGCATCTCGTTTGCTATTGGTGAATATCAGCACTTCTGGCTACAGATAGATATAAGTAAGTAAACCCAATAGTTACATACGTACATAGTCCTGACCCCACACTTAAGTCATTTCTTATTCCGCTTCGTGGGTATCAGAAACTACGGGAGACTTTTCGGTCTCACAAACACCCAGACCCGGAACGAATATCTGTTGATCACACAAATATAGGTTCCGGTGCGTGTTTCACAGCCGGCGTCTAATCGACTGTGCCACGGAGACTGAAAATAGTACGAATTCAGATATTTTATATACATCCGGCTTGAAGGATCGTTACAACGTTGTGTTCATGAGGTCTTCTGCCTGCTTCTTTAGGAAACCTACATAAGGTTAACGCAATATGTTTTTATTCACTTTCATATTGATCTATAAATACCTACACTGTTGATACTACATATTAGATCATAAATTCATATCACGAAAATGTTAATTCAAACTAAATCAGATTCTCATTTTCATGCACGGCGAACGCTGTCAACATAGACTCGAGTTTAATTTGCCGGCGCGTTTACCATCCCACCTTAGGCTTGCGGTTTCGTCGAAAACTTTCAAGACCATGAATAAACTTGCCAGCTGCCGTGTGTTGGTTCAAGGGAACAAACAAGTACTGCAACTCCGCGAGTAAGTTCTGGTGATGCATTCATACGTCGTCTTATCTAGGAGGTCGAAATTTTGGTTAAGATGTGGTTCGAAATGAGCTTTAATGAGCTATGTATATTGGCTCATTGATATCATGATATTTTAAGAGTATTAGTTCCTAGCTTCACAAGCCTGTGAACACCTATTTAATTATTCGATATTATTTAAAATGTATGACACTGACACAAACATACTGCTTACATCCATTAGTTATACCAATTTTTTTAATTAATGTAGGTACTACAACAACGACTTAACTATTCATTAAAGTATTTCTGCCGCCAAAAGCAGTGTATAATATGCACTGTTATGTTCTGGTTTAAAGGACATTGTAGCCAGACTAACTACTGGACATATTGAGACTTAACATCTTATGTCACAGGAAAGCGACCGCAGTGGAATGCCAACCATTGCTTTGATTCATAGTGTTGTTTGGTTTTACTACTGTCCATGAGCGGTCGTATCGAGACGAATGGCATACTCGTCTAATCGTTCAAACATCGATAGACAGCTTCCAGTCAATCATTTACTATACACGTGTCCACATATTAATAAATGATTTAACATCGCTTCCCAATAGTTTGAAATTCAAACCTGGCCCCGTTGTACCAAGACAAGCATTTGACACCGCCCCGCGCTAGTAACAAAAGGAGCCTGTCAATCTGTCCGTCCATCTGCTGCCAAGAAACGGAGTATTTTTAGGTGATTTCAATTATCTTTCAACATTTTAGTGTAGAGTTACATCACGGGAGCTGGGAGCGTGAAATTGATTTTAACGGATGATAAAAAATATATTACATAATAGCTGGTGGCTGTCGTACACAAAGGTTGAAAACACGAAACATCTGGGTAAATGCACTGTTGTGTTCTGGTTTGAAGGGCATTGTAGCCAGAGTAACTACTGGACATATTGAGACATAACATCTTGTGTCTCAGGATGGCGAGCGCAGTGGAATGCCAAGCATTGCTTTCTAATTCCTGGTATTTTTTGCTTTTCTACTGTCCACGATGCGAATGGCATGCTCGTTTCGCCATTCATCGCAATAAAAAAAACTCTCGTAGTATTTCATCCTCGTAAATACGACGCATTTCAGATTCCGCCTGTACATATCCGCTTTCAAACAGGATGGTATAATTAGGACGGCCAGCAAGAGAGAACTAAACTCTATTTTGATCTTTTTTACCATATCTAAATTGTAGATTACACTTGATATCGTGAACATTGCAATGACTCTGTCATACTATTACCTGTTTTCAAATGACTATTTCAAATTCTAAGAACATAAACTGAAAACCATCAGAGCAAATGCATATTTATTAAGTATATACCTTACCTTAACTACCTTATAGTTTGTATATACATACAATGCCCGAAAGCAGTTATTTTGACTGCTTTGTTCGACAAACATAATTATATACCCGAAATTTAGGAGAGGGAGGTTATTATAACTATTGATAAAATAGTTAATATGTTTTATAATTTAAAAAATATATGCTGTACAAATAGTGACAAGATTCTAAAAAATATGTCAATATATACATAATTGTTTTAAAATTGAAATCAAAATTACTTCCTTGGACAATTTAGTGTTAATGTTAACAGTAAACAATTTAAAAAGTATCCAACTATATTCATTGATTACGCAACACCGTACCCGCTTTCGCCCAGGTCCGCAGAGGCACTCATTTTTCACCGCACGGACAACAAATAGCTCTGGTCTGCTACTTGACGGAAAACGCAAATATAGAAGCCGTCTGGACGCTTGAGGTTAATAGTTTCAAGTCAGCACATCAAATTTCAGTGACTATGAACTAGCTGTTGGAAGTCGATTTGTTACTATTGGTACAGTATAAACTGATTTTTATGTAAGTCCTAATTAACTCTCGACACTGAAATATAGTTAGCCCCAGACCAGATCGGCAAAAGCGAGGTTAGAATTTTTAAGCCTAGAAGCTCACACTTTTAATTTCTGAATATCATGAGGAAACCTGAATGCACAATAATTTCGAGGGTTTGTGCAATCCACTCACCCGCATACGACCAGCGAGGTGAGCTGAAGTTCAAATGTCACTAAATTGTAAAGTACTTTCGTAATAAGCTGTAGAATGTGTATGGTTTGATGTATTATATTAGGCTTCCGACTCAATCACAAAGGAGACCTGTGCTCCGTATAAAACATAATGGTAAAGACTGGTATTTATACGATCAGTTAAACAGCTGTTGAAATAGAATTGATATTCAACTTTGTAGTTTTGTGATGAAGACAACCAGTACAGACGACATACCAAAGTCACTGAATCGAGTCCGATCTCCGAAGACAGGCAAAAATTCCAGTAGCTGATAATGAAAAAAACCCTCAAAAGGAAGTGTCCAATTTAAAGAAAAATATGCTCTACAGTTTGCCATAACATTACCTTAGTTATAAAATGAATTCTAGCAAAATGGCGTGACAGCGGCCAGTATATTTATTTCGCGGTTTTTAACCAAATACGTCGTATATCAAACGAGCGGGATATTTATAACTTAGCGTGGTGGGATTTAAGTTTTTAGGCCAAAATTTTAAATAAATGACATTTACTTTGCAGTTTGAAGATAAAGTGTACTTTCGAATTGCACACGAGCCCCCGTCTCAGCTCTTAATTTGCTTAACTAATACCAACGTAACAGTGCTTGAAATCCTTCGCGTCATTAAATGGAAAACCAACTAACACACTATTAAAAAAACATGCAAAAACAAGGCGCACTGCACTTGAAAAATGTGTGTAGGGAGTCCATTAAATTAAACGGTTGGCCAGGTCGTTGCAAGTTGCCGCCGGGCCCGCGCCGCGCCGCCGCCGTGAAAAATGGCAAGTGTGTTGCTCTGTCGACCCCTAAAAGTGTATGTAAACATAATTAAAATTCCCCCGAGGCAGACGAGCATTCGTGTACATTCTTAGATACGTTTTTTTAAATAAAAATGAAATTCCCCGCTTTCGTTTCGCTCCGTGCGTTTTATTATGATGAAAATTTGGTATTGTCTTACAAAAGGGTTTCTTGTGGCGAACGCGCGCGCGCGATCTTCATAATCTGGTTGGTGAGGTTGTTTTCAGTTTTTTAGCTGCGGTATTGCTACTTTGACCCACTTAGTTTGAGAGTAAAAGTTAAGTTCGCTTGTAGACTGTTCTGTGTATTACACTTTAAATAAATAATGGATGCATTTGCGACGTCCTATATTAGATTCTTAGCATCTGCTAATTAACTTTGTGTAAGCTCAGTTCGATAAACGTGATTTGCCAGAATAGAGTAATTTTATTAAACCCTACGTACAAGACGCAAAAAATCCAACGTGAAATAATGAATAGACCAGTACATTCCCAGACGGCTAATAATAATCTTGACTATTTCCCTTCTCCTGGATTCTTCATACTACATCTTGATAAGCTAGCAAACAACCCACGATAAACGAATCCTCAATGATTATAAATGGCTTATCCATAATATAATTTAACCATTAAGTCACTAGCCACTCTATTATATAAAAAAAAAGTTGTCTTATGAATCCTCTGCGACAATACCAAGTACCGAAGTAAGTCTTTAAAACCTTACAAAGTACTGAGTTAATACCACAGGCACCTGCGAGACAAAGTCCCGTCTCTAAGGGAAATTATGTGCATATTCATAGTATTTATTACCATATTACCGTTATTACGACAAAATGTACGCCGGCCTGAACAAGATGGCAACTGACTTACAACTATCGGAACGAGCGTGTACCTTTAGAATAGTGGGTGTATTTGAATCTATATTGTAGGTTATTGGATATTATATATGTATGTATATTATATAATATGTATACATATATATGTATGACATGATCATATTGACATGATTATGTATGTATATATATGTATACATACATACATAATCGTCACGCCTGTATCCCATAGGTAGGCGGAGACCATGGATCGCCACTTTACTCGATCCTGACATATTACTCAAGCTTCGTCAACTTTCATCAATCTCTTCATGCAATCTCGTCGGTTCAGGGTACTTTTAACCTGACCCTTGTTGAGGGTATCACCGATTTGGATGGTGTAGGTACGATGAGGTCGACCCCTACCGACTCTCTCTTTCTCTGGGTATTATATTATATTATATTATATTATATTAATATTGATGTAAGATGTTTAGTAGTAAAATAATGCCTAAAAGAAAACATCTAAGGTTTTTTTCATGAGTTCGGCAAACAGCTCACCTGGTGAGGGATTATCACCACCCATGAACATCTTCAACCCTTAGATAATAGGTGACTTGCGAGCCTATCAAAACTAGAGGGGAGAACGAAGGTAAGGAACGGGGTCCACAAGAAATCTATAATTCTCTCACTCATCAACACTCGCCTGTCTTGACAGGCTTTCAACATTACAATTTCACAGACAATTTAAAGAATACCCAAACAGAAATTGTTCATTAAAAACCAACCAGGGCGACGTGTAAACAAATTAAAAACAATTACATGAGACCGGCACAAAAGCACAAACATTTGAGCCGCGACATTATCATAAAGCATACAGCACACGTAATATCGCATAAATTCATTATGTTGAACATAACTTATGTTGTGCATTTGTTTCATTCGTAACGCTGCAACGTGTAATTATTAAGCGCAAGTTAAGTGCGTAAAGCGAGGGGTGGAAATATTTTGGTAATTTCACAACTGAAATATACAGAGATTTGCTAAGCTTGGCATCGCCCATCTTGCAAGTTTCTTGGGCACTCTTTGAAACACGCAATGCGAACACCGTAGTGTAAAATTTAAATATACTAATTTTAATGACTTTATATTTAAAACAAAAATTCTCAACAGCGAATATCCAATCATAAGATTTATTTTTGTCTGATAGACTTTTATTATGACGCTACATACCTTCCACGAACCCGCCATAATTGCCTGAGCTCTTTGCCGACTTTACACTTCGTCTACGATAGGAATGAAGAATGTTAACTAATTTTGATTATTAGCACTCCATATTCTCTGGCAAAAATAAAAAATACTAGTGAAAGAATTACTTCGATATGTCAATTAGTTTCCGATTTAGAAGTAAAACAAGTTGTAACCGTACGACCCGGGCTGCCGGTTACGGTGTGACGTCATAGCAAAACACGCTCACTGGCTCACTCAGTCCGCTCGTGGTCGCGCGCCCGTGCCGTTGAATTTATACCCACAGAGTACTATAATATTACGTTTATACCTAAAGACTATAACTAAAAAAGGTTTAGTACATCTGTTCAAACATCTATATTTGCAATAAAAATGAGATTAAAATGGCCTTACGTATTTTGTAAGTAAAAAAATGCAAATAAAAAAGGTTTAGTACATCTGTAACGTTCAACCCACTACATCTACATAAGTACCTATCCTACTTCCTACTAATATTATAAAAGCGAAAGTTTGTGAGTGTATGTGTTTGTTATCTTTCACAAAAACAACTACTGAAAGGATCTGGACGAAGTCTGGAATAACACATAGGCTACTTTTAATACTGGGAAAATGTACAGCTTCTGAGGGAAACTGGGGCGAAGCTGCTGGCGGAAGCTAGTTTGCAATAAATCAATATAGGTATGTATGTATTCATTTAAATTTACTAAGAAGAGCGTTACCTACCTATATTATACATACGTGCCTACCAATAGCTACAAAACTATAATACATACATATTTGTTGTCTTTAACTTACTTTAATGGTAGGTAGGTAGTTCTACTATTTGAGTTGCATTCTTCCATTACGACATTAGTTGGGTATTTTGTTTTGATAAATCAATTTAGAACAGATAAACTATTAAGCATAAGTAGTAGCACGGAAATTTCACTTACCGTTGCATTTTTATTCCTCGCATTTCGGCGGCAACGAAATCACTATTTGTTGATAAGTAATGCGCAACCATTAATCCATCTATTTTAGGTAGATTATCCGATTGCCCTTTTTCGAATCCTTCATCCATTTTATTAATAGAATAATATTTACTATTATTAAACTATTAACTTAATACGCGAACGAAAACCAACAACAAAACACTGCGCAAGCTATAACAACTACTATAATCGCTGGCGATTTGATGCGAAGCGAGTTGTGGCCCGTGCGGCGCGTTGTGAAATGACGTCACAAGCGATCGCGTGACTGTAGCGGGACTCGATATTTTTCAAAACTTTGAATACCTATAAAATCAAAACTACTAGGTATTTTTGACTACAACAAAAACTAGTGTGTTTGTATACATAAAGGCTTTACTGAGACAACATTTCAAGCGATTTCGCATACCTAGTAACATTGTCCATTATCTCTATCTCTACGCACCAGTTGCCAAGAGCACACACATAAGAAAAAAGTGATTCAAAATATCCTTTCTTCATTCATTCCACAATATTAAATATATAGAAATCACACCCGCTACCAACTCCCCACTCGCACCGCTCAAAGCCACACAATTATTTCCTCACAAATAAAATGCGTTCGTTAATGACGCGCTGTGCAAAGAGCGCGTCCGCAGTTTTCAGCGATTCCCAACGGCAATTAAACAAGCAGAAAGAACCGTTTCAATTCAAGGGAACAAAGAACCCGGTCCGTCCGATCCGGTCAATCGCTTCTAAATACTTCCGCTGTTTATCTTAGGGTTTCGATTAAAAGCGTGAAGGGTTCCCTTTCTGCGAATTTTAATCAACGGTGGCCATTGGAAGCTACAGTTTTACATGAAAGAAAAGCGGTCAATAATTAATTAATGTATTAAAACGAAGTCTAATATCGGGAAAAGTAATTTTAAATAATGGATTTAATATTTTTAAAAGTTTACAAATTAACATTTTATTATAATATGGGGTTTCGTCGACTGTAGGCTATTTGAAATATGTGAAATACGTTAAATAATCAACCTAGAGTGTTGGATAAGTGTCATCCTGAAATAAGTACCGAACAATGCGGTAGGCAGAATGCACCCAGCGCCATGGACCTTTGAATCTTAGCTTGCTATTTCTAAGGACTTTTGTGAAATATTGATCAAGTCACATAAAGGATTCTATTACAATTTTATTTTTAATTTTCACTGTTCCATTAATATAATAACTGTAAATTCAAAACCTGATATATTGTAGCCCACACACACTATTTGCGTAATGGAGAAAAACTCGTACCTGAAACAAAAAAAAGGATATAAATACGTCGCATTATTATTCATGCACATTTCTACAAAAAATAATTTGTTGAAATTACTGTCTTTTCGTATCTTATAAAAGACGATTTCAACGCCCCTTATTACAGGAACTTCGTAACTCATTTGGGGTTATAATAAATAAAATTGCTGCGTGCAGATTTCATTACCATTCGTAGTATTCTCACGCATTGCTCGGCAAATTTGGCTCTGTACTAAATTTTACTAAGACTCGCCGCTGTGAATGACAAATGTTATTACCATAATAAAGACGTAGTGATTTACTTCTAAGAAAAAAAAGTCATTTTCCAGTATAGAAAATACATTTTGTATTATTTTTAAGGATAATATAGATAAGTATTGCATCGTTTTATAGCCTCTGTAGTACAATGGGCCGTAGACATTTTGTGAAACTAGAAACCATAGATTTAAGCTGAACAGATAGATAAAACTTCGTGTAATCAACATATATTTTTTCACCTATAATAGCTATGCCACATTCTCTATAACACAACACGCATCTATACATATAATAAATTTGTAACCAATCGATGTCTGTACATGGAAGATAAATGAGAAATACCAATATGGGGGTCTGTATCAACGTAATAGAACCCAAAACAATGATATTAAGATTTTTTGTGTTTGTCTGTGCAGTTGTGCGCGATGAACTCAGAAACGGCTTAACGGATTTCAATGAAAGGTATGGAGGTAACTGACATCCTGGATTAACACTTAGGCTACTATTTATCCCAAAAAAATTTGTGTTCGCGTGGGGTGAGGAGGGAATTCCTATATATTTGTGACTTTTTTGTACTCAAAGGGATGGGTTGGGGCTGGATTACGCGTCTTGAGTGAGAATACGACGGCACGGGCGGGATATAATGGGACGGGACAAGATTGGATGGGAAATTCCAAATAAAGTTAATTTCAAATAAATCTAATCACTCGGACGTAGTTTGCGGGCAGAAGCGACGAGTAGTACATAATATACGCGTACATAAAACGTAATTACAATGGTCTGAACTATCTGACTGTTGGCAGTATGTAGTAATTAATTTAACTAACCTATACAAAGCAACACTAACACACTGAAAACACGAATAGCTATTAACTGATAATAAACCGATCTACAACCAATATTTACCCGTGCATGGGTTTTGAAGGAAATTAAAATAGCAATTAAAGTTCCGCGGCGTTGAAACACGAAATGGATAGAGCAATTTCACTTTAGAACCGAACTATCGCATCGGAGTTCGAACACGAAACAGCGACCCCTGGTAAATGGTAACACAGTTGAAAAATAATCCATAAGTCGTTGAACAACTTCAACTGAACGAAGTCAAAGAATATTGCGTTATAGTTGGCAGAAACGTATCGAACTTGGTTATTGAATCGATTTCTCGGAATGCGAGGAGAATTTATTGGTTGTTGTGATATGTCGTTGAAGTGAGGGTATTTTTATACTGGCTTTATATACTTTACCCTTACGGCCTTATTCATAGACAGTTTTAAAACCTTTTTAATTATCGAATGTTTGTCCCTTTCAAACGACTTTTGAATTCAGCTTGAGTGAAGAAGACAAAACATTCGATAACGAAATTGGGCTTTAAAACTGTCTTTAAATAAGGCCGTCAATGTTTTGATACTGACCCATAATTAAAAGGCTTAATCTTTTCGGGAAGATATTCAGAGTCAATGATTTCACAAAGTAACAGACTGTGATAAAGGAATAATAAATTAATCAAATATATTTTATAACAGACTACAATGGCAAACCAATGTGAACGCACCCGATATGAGTTGTAACACTCTACAAGTATAATAATATACGAGTACAATCACATTACCAGTGAAAAATAAATCTAATATTTAAATGAGAAATAACATGGTTTTACTGTGATAAATAAGTAATGTCCCCACTGCATCCTGGAGTAATTACATCTTCGGATGAGCCGGATTCCCGCGAGCATAGCTGCACTCACCGCAGCCAGTTGTAGTAAATTATATTTTCGAACAAAAATATCAAACTTGCGAGTACCTGCAGTGGCGAAAATGGTAGTTATTTTATGATTTAGTGTCTGGCAAGTTTAAAAAACCATCAAAAGTGTCCGGTTGCCAAGGAAACGTCTTTTGATAGTTGCCTTAACAATATAAATAAAATTCTGACTTATTTATGCTTTTTTTTAATTCAAGCAGTGAACAAAACAACACTAGAAATCACAGTAATATCGTCAGCCTTTGAGGATAAAGGATTGAAGATTAAGGATTATTGGGACTTGAGCAAGCTTATTGACCGAAGGAAACGCTACATGAAAGCTGTTCGCGTCGATTTTCTGCGGAATAGTCGCACTGCTCGAATTTCATTCGGTCTGAAATCTAAACGAGCTACATAAGTGTTTTATACACAACACTGTTTTAAATATAGAAAAAAAAAAGATAAATATTTTAGTAATACAAGACATACATACCTACATACATTATATTTAATTCTTCTTAGCCTGTTTCGACCGCAACTATTACTGATACATCGGAGTAGTAAATTAATATTGCTACGAGGATCTGAGCGTTTTGCTTTTATACATACATAAGGTACCACTCACATTAGACTGAAATTAATTCCACGCCAATTGTGAGAGGTGGCGAGCTTATAAAATACATCACTTTAGCTCTCAGATCTATCTCTTAGCATATCAAACACAAATACTATTCCCGGAAAAATAATTTAAAAAAATTCTACCCGCACTCATTAAGAGAGCTTGACTCGACTATCGAGATGGATAACAAAGAACCCAAAAACGACAAAAATAAACAAAACCGAACAATTTCTACTTCTATTTTCAAACACAAAATGTAATATAATTCTGACAGGCTTACAATAAGATCTGTATGGCATGGTCGACAAACACTTGTCTGTTAGCAAATGTTTGTGCGAGCGGAGGCACGCTTTCAGACGGCCTTGTACTCGCGAGCTTCCAGCAAGTTAGTTTTATTATTACTTTTATTAATGTTATGAGTATTGTGGGGTATGTATAGGGGTGGATTATTAATTGTTGGGGTGTAATCAGTCACGAATTAATTGAACACTTCTGTGGATATTTTGAAAACCCAAGGAAGCGGCCGCTAATTTGCTTTATTTAGTACTAATTTGCATTACAATGAAAGCGATTGCATATATTATTATCTAAAGCAAATTCACATGTTTCAAGACAGTTTCCTGATCCAGGATCAACTCGTATCCCGTATAAAAGCAATCTTTAACCACATTTTCTCCGATTTTATTCGCGAAAATCCACATAAACGATTCATAGAAGCCAAAGGTTATAGGCGACAAAGCACATTTTTTCGCGAGCATGATATAACCAGTTACGTCACGTAAATATGACAAATCATCGTTGTCGCGGAAAATAGAGCCTTTGTAGAGAAAGATATCGCTTTATGTCGTATTCAAAGCATTTTTATACCGTCATAATATGTTATGATTTATTTAACTGATACAATATTGGCTACTAAAAGATATGTTTTAGAGTATATAACATATCTTGTAGTTTTTAGAAACATCATCTTATTGTAGGCCAATAATATGCACTTCATTTCTCTCACGGAAATTAAACGTCAAACTAAGACATGTGATTTTTAGACAGCTAGAAGTCCCGAACATTGGATTATCAAATAATGAACCTTTGTTATCCCAACATTTATCTCTTATGTGGCATTGCTTGGTAAATGATCATATTCAATCGCTTATAATTTATTCTTTCAACATATCCTCGAGGTTACAATAACGTTTCACTACTCTATATATTATGTGGAATACCAAGCAATGCTTTGTAATTCATAGTTCCGTTTGGTTTTCTGCGGTGCGGTCGTATCGCTTATCATCAGGCGAATGGCATGCTCGTCTCGCCATTCATCGCAATAAAAAACATACCATATTTAGCGCCTAGACCAAGTATCATAACATTATTTGCTTCGCCATGTTTAATCTATGAAAACCAACTATACAACAGATACGGCCGGCACCCATGAAGTGTTTCCGTGACAACAGGTTGTAAAGGCACAGCCAGAGTCAATTTAAAATGCGACTTTCGTAAATAAAGGTGCAAAACAACAAGTTCAAAATTCCATGTAACTGTACCCCTTTGAAAACGTCTGGGTTTAACTTTCGAGTTGCAAGAATTATGGCATCGGGAAAAACTAACTTCAGCAATATATTAATGCTATAAAACTGTAATATTGGAACGCAAAACTGTAATGGGCTGAACAAGCTATTACTGTGGTCATGCGATATTGCACAGTTTGGGACGTTGCATTAGATTGAACGTATGCTATAGAATTAAATTTCAATTTCAAAATTATAAAAAATGTCCATACACGAATCGAGTGTCCCAACTCGAATAACACATCTTGGACTTGAAATAAAACTATTTTATACGGATTTTATCGCGATTTGGTTTAATTTTTACATTTTTTAACTTCCCGACGTTTCGATTACTTTACAGCTTTCATGGTCACGGGGCAGACTGAGGTATTAGTCATCCGCTCAGTGACTGTTACAATTAAACTACCCTTAATTTATATTTATTAAATTAAAAAGTTAATTTAAAAAGTTAGCCGGGACCCGTTCAACTGTGGCTGGTTTCACTCGGTTTCTGTGACGGCGGCGTGGAATTTGGAGCTTGTTGTCTCGCAGTACCTGCTTGACGTGTTGCAGCTCAGTCGCCAGGTGTTTCTCGTCACAGATTCCTTGTGCTCTCTGAAACAAAGATTTACCCACGGTAGCTAACTGTTTTGGATGGTGGTGAGAATCACCGTTCAGATATTTATCTGTGATTCTCAGTTGAACGGGTCCCGGTTATATTGCCATACATAAAAGGAGTCACGGACAAGATTGGCTACATCCTGAAGCGTGCTTCTATTAAAACATACTACAAGCCGCCTAAGAAGATTAGTCAATTCTTACCACCTGTCAAGTGTCATATACCTTTACAAGAACCGGGAGTATATAAAATAGATTGCGACTGTGGCCTCTCTTACATCGGCCAAACCAAACGAAGCATAGGGACCCGCGTAAAAGAACACATAGCTGACGTCAAACACCGACGCTCAACGAAGTCTGCAGTTGCTGAACACATAGAGGAAGGCTCCAAGCATTACCTTCGCTTTGACCAGCCCCAAATCCTCGCCAAAGAACACCGTTTCCTGCCCAGGATGTTTCGCGAGGCTATTGAAATTAAAAAACATCCAAATTTCAATAGAGAAGATGGCTTGAAGCTTGCACCAACATGGGATCCAATTCTACATTTAATTAAATCGGAACCCAAAAGACCAGCTGCCAGACCTCAAGACACAGTGAGCTCCTTCTGCGTAGATCGGATCGCAAAAACTAGCTAACTTTTTAAATTAACTTTTTAATTTAATAAATATAAATTAAGGGTAGTTTAATTGTAACAGTCACTGAGCGGATGACTAATACCTCAGTCTGCCCCGTGACCATGAAAGCTGTAAAGTAATCGAAACGTCGGGAAGTTAAAAAATGTAAAAATTAAACCAAATCGCGATAAAATCCGTATAAAATAGTTTTATTTCAATGTGTAACATTCGCGTAAATCTAAGAAACCATTACATCTTGGACTTTCATATAGATCACTTTATCAACATCCAAAGGTATGTTAATTGTAACGAAATATTTGACGCTCATATTTCTTTGTGCAATCCTATTGATGAATCCAATTTTGTTGACATAATTTTGGTACCGACACCATTTAGATACCCTTCAAGAGAACCACTTACTCATAGCTTAAAAACCAGCACTGCATCGTCATTCATCAGGAAAGCCGCTTTTTTATTTGCATTCTACATAAAAAAATCACATTTCTCAGCAACAAATTTGTCCCTCAACTTGAATACAATTAACTTTAAACAAATCTCGGAATGTATCGCCGGCAGTGGGAGACCACCTAATTAGACCGAGCCAGATTTGAAAATAAAAAGCTCTATGAATTAAATAAAAGGTGCTAAATTCTGTTGAAAACCCTCATCATTCTTATGTTCTTAGTTAAACTGCTTAGAGTAATTTAATAATAGTATAATATAAATTGCAATAATAGTATAATATAGACTGCCTCGGTGGCGTAGTTGTATTACGGTACGGTTACAAAGCTGAGGTCTCGGGTTCGAATCCCGGGTCGGGCAAAGTGATATTGGATTTTTCTATTCATTATCAGCCCGGAGTCAGGAATTTGTGCCCGATATGGCGATAGGCTCGCCCCCTATCACATCATGGGACGGAACATACAAGGCGAAATGTGGGTGTCCTGGTGGCGCCTCTGCCTACCCCTTCGGGGATAAAGGCGTGAGTTTATGTATGTATGTATAATATAATTTTTAACCTACTTCGAAAAAGGAGGAGGTTCTCAATTCGTCTTTTTATTACAACCTACATTTTTTAAAATAAACAAGTACACGACGTAGGGACATAATCACTTAATAGCTATACATGGTTATTCCTACATAGTAGTGGCGGTACTTCCATACAAGCCCAAAAGCCCGGCTTGCCCTACTTAATACGTATATACTAAATTCTGAACGAAACCATTATATTCAATACAATACAAAACAATAATTACGAAACATCTACCATTTTTGAATTTACCGCGTTCCGTCGCGGCATGGCGCTCTTCAATGAAGCGCGAGCCGAAGCGCCGCCCGCGCTGCGCAACGCATTTAATAAATTCATTCAATAATTTTAACTCTCACGTTGAACGTAGCTCCACGCATTTTTTAAAAGACGGTACGCGAAACATATATCTGCCTTCTTCTCTCTCGTGTGCTTTTACGAGGCTTTTGCAACGCATGCTATCTCTTTCACACTGACGGGTGAAATGCTATACTCTGGCACTACGAATGTATAGCTACAGATATCTATATATAGCAATAAAGTACTAAACCAAAAGCCCAGCTTTTGACCACAGAATTGTTTTGACTGAACATCGTACATTTGAAGGTCGTCATGTGTAACATTATTTGTTAACTAAATTATATTTATTGTTAATTAATTACTTTGGTTCTTTTTTAAAATTATTTAATCATTTTTGAATACAAATAATGATGTATATATATTTATTTCATAAATTATAATTGCATGTTGTAATGTTTATTTTTTCGTTTACTAGCAATACTGTACGAATTACTACTAACTTCATAAGTGTTTTGACAGTGTGCAATTATTGTAAATAGTTCGGTTGAAGGTTAATTTGTTTTTTTAATGTTATTTAAACTTTTTGATACGAAAATTATTTGTATTGTTTCCTGTGATGGTTTTAGTGTGATAGTGAAAGTGTTCAATGCCGTTATAAAGGTAATTTAATTCAATTATATTGAAACTGGCGCGAAAAGTACGCCGAGTTAGTGCATTTCTTAAATTCGTGGTAAATCACAAGAGGCATTTTATCGGTTCAGTTTCCTTAACTACGTAATTCGATTTCTAAATGCTCCCATTCATATAGGTTATTAAATTAAACAGTCGTGTTACATATGCTTTTCAAGGGACACTTGTGTATTAGAATGTTTGGATTAATTCTTATGATTTCAATGAGTTTGTGGTCCTTTCAAAAGGCATGCTATTACTTGTAATTAAAATTACTTGTAAAAACTTAACCTTAATGTATTTATAACAATTTCTGTCCGTAATTTTGGTTAACTGCGCAGTCAAACACGGGAGCGTAGTAGCCATCGTTGTGCTCGTGTAATGCCGGGTATTAAAAGTGCTCAGTAGTTAGTGCATTAAAAAGTTACGGTTGCATGACCGCAGGCTATCTATATTTGTATTACCTAATCCTAATATTGTAAAGATTGTGTGATAGGTCTGCCGCCGCGCCGTAAATTCGATTTCGTCGTTCTTAGTATTTTTTGTCCTTCTAAATAAATATGTATTAAACCTAAAATAATATTGGGCTTGCCCTACTCCAAAACCCTAGGCACGCCACTGCTACATAGTATAGCCTACCAAAAAATAATACTGAAGTCAGAATTAGCATTCAACAGCCAAAATGCCAGGCAAAAACAATTGGGCAAGTTTTACGAGTATCTTACCCTAGTAAAATACTTACACCTAATGCAAAATACGTGACTCAGCACGAACCAGTTGTTATTTTTTCACATTTAAATTGTTCGGTGTTCATTACACGCCGTCTCCGCGCTAATAACGCTTGTGTTCGCAAAAACTCAATGTTTTGTTTGAGTTAAATAAAATGTTTGCAGACGAAATGCTGGAGAAATTGCCTTAAAGACATGTCGGGGCTTGTTCATTAAAATATGTCGCGTTTAATTCATAATTTAGAATGTTGGGAATACGCTTAAGTTGTGGAAATAATTTTAGACGTGGACCATTAAGCTGAGTATGTATTTACGTTTTTTTTTTTGTTTTTTATCTGAGCAAGACCCCGCCATAATTTAATATTAGACACTAAAATGACCTTTTAACATCACAACAGCCATCCCCGAACCATTATTATAATGGTAAATCAGATAACATTAGCCCCGCGGCTTATCTACTTAACCCCTCTTATTCTACAGCCGGCTACTCGCCCAACACCTCCAACACTTTTTATTACAATTCCTTACATACACAATCACTCAGAAGTGAATCTACATTTAATGAAGTTCCCAATAGTTGCCGCGTTCGTTCCAGACCCGATATCCAAAGCATACCAGCATGTTTCGCGTCAAAGGGCTTAATAGATATTGCCAATCGCGAATACTGATATAGGAACATTTCGAATATGCAAAACGCAAATTATCGTAACTTTAATTACAAATTATTCGGACTCGGAGCGGAGGGTTAGTGAAAACTATATCGGGCAAGATTTCCCCGTCAAAAAAGTACCTGCACAATTATGTTATAGAAGTAAGTCAGATTTACTGTATTTAACTGTACATATTCGTTTTCGACTCCCAAGAAGTAGATCTCTGCTATATCTCACCGCCGTATACTCTACTTGTAGAAATGTAGAACTATAAACAGAATTGTGTATTATTTATTAATATAATACATAATATACTTCAGTCACATATAAATATACTCTAAACTAAAGTACGTGTTCATGATCTTAGATATGAGTATGAAAAATCTTAATATTATGACCAAAACAAGAACTATGACAAGTCTCTGTGTAATTATTTACTAGCCTATGAAAGGGTGTCGATTGTTCACTCGACAAAATAATGCCGGCCTAAGAAACTGCTTTTTCATGCTGCCAACACAAAAAGCTCGAAAATCCCCACGTTTGTATCTCTGAAGAGTTAGGCAGTCTAAAAATAGGTACTATAACATCGCAAGCTTATTTCGTTCCTAAAATGTTATAGGAGGCAAGACCAAAACGGTACTGGCAAATTACAGAACACTAACACACGAACATATACAAATACAAATAATGTTTGAATAGATAATTCTGGCCACCAGCTCCTAGAACAAATATAGATATTTTTTTAATAATATAGTGTCGTATTGCTACACTAATTTTTTTTTATTGCTGCTGTTTTCCACTCGTATGGACGAATATAATAAAAAAGCACAAAAAGTATTACATCCACATAATGTCAGGTGTGGGGTTCGAACCCACGCTCCCTCTCGGGAACCAGAGCTTAAATCTGGCGCCTTAGACCACTCGGCCAACCTGACTACACTAATGCTGACAAAATTGTGCGTGATAAACAAACTACATGATATCGCTGAATTTAACAATGTTGCTTTAACTTAGAAGCCTTATTTACAAGTTAGCAAAGACGTCACAATATACATAAATTGCAAGTTATATACAGAACCCCGAGTTAATAATTGGAAAAACAAAGAAATTAAATTAAAAATGTACTGTATTGGATATGTCTCAGGATGGCGATCGCAGTGGAATGCCAAGCATTGCTTTGTATTTCATGGTGTTTGGTTTGCTACTGTCCATGAGCGGTCGTATCGCTTACCATCAGGCGAATGGCACGCTCGTCTCGCCATTCATTGCAATATAAAAAAATATGAATAACGGTGATCTCAGTAATAACCAATAGAGGCGAATTATACACGTCACGTCTTCAAAGGAAGCTTGGTTTACTACAACGATGTTTGTTTCAGTCGCGCTCTGACGCTTTTTTGTATGTTTACTGTTAGATTGCTATGCAATTATTATGCTCTTAAAATATAGTTATTAAATTTTTTTTTTTTTTGGCGCAAACAGAGAAATTCTCCACTAAACCATTGTGATGAAGACACAGTAAATAGCAAAAAAATACACGCTTGGTTTTTATTACATTTGAAGAAACTTACGTCATCTACGTATAAAAATAATGTATATAATTTACATAGATGTTTATGGCCTACAATCTTTTTTCATTTTACTAGCAAAAATTGATTTAAATCACCGCTTGCGAGCAAAAACTCCACACTTCCCTCGGATTAAAGCGAAGACTTAAAAGTACAGTAAGAAATTATCTTAAGTAGTCTCGGCAACTTTCATTTTAATACAAATAAGAAACTGATCCCGGCTGTTGAAAGAAGTTTGTAAAATATTCTACGTTCTGAAACTGCGATGCAATGAATGCTTGTTAGCGGGTTTTTTTGCAAGGACACGCGCCAAAGCAGCTATATATAGTAATAAAACGGGGTGTAATAAGGCGAAATATTATCCGCACGTTTGGCTCGGAACCAGCAATGTAAAGCGTTGTATCAGGTGTTAAATGGAATGATGTGTATTTGGTACATGCCGAGACAGAGATGGGGACATAATCGCTTTTCGATTTGTATAAAGAGACTTTGAGTGCACGGTAGTGTAGGCACGAGGCTATTTAGAGTATTTTTATATTTCATTTATAAAAACAACAGTAAACGCCATTTACACGGGAAGAGATTTTCGCGGCGAGAATCGTATGCGATTATAGCAGGACATAACCGCCATAGATTATCGTGTTCTGCCAAATGTTTACACGATGCAACTTTTTTATATCCTTACGATAATCGTGTCTTCGTGGCGGGAAAGTATTCCCGTGTAATTGGGGCTTTAGTCAAATAAATTGAGTTAAGAAATATCTTGTTTAAGTAATTGCTTAAGTTACGTTTACAAAAATAATCTATCCACTATATTTTGATAAGGGCATTAAAACATAGCTTACCGAAACCATCACCATTTATAACCTAAAAAATACAATCCAGAGAGAACCTGTTAGGATTAGTCTCCGAAACCACACAAGCAATTATTATCAGATTACGCTTACATGTGCTTTTACAGTGGGACTTTTTCACAGGAATAAAACGGTCCCCGGGGAAAAAGGCATTAAATGCACACAAGCAGTGGAAAGACCGGCTCGTTTATAACATTTAACATCACAAAGGCATTTAATCCCAGTTCACCGGATAACATTCTTGTAACGAAATTTTTTTTTTTTTTTTTTTTTTTTTTTTTTTTTTTTTTTTTTAATATTATTTGCAATCAGTCGCTAGACTATGAGCAAGTTCGTTGAGTGAAGGTTGGCGGGTAGGAACAGCTAGGAATTATCGTCCCAGTTGTGCCCTTAATCTGCAAACACAAGTGCTCTTTTTAGGCGTTTCTCCGTAGCTTCCTGTAGCAGGAATCTGGCTAGAGGGTTGGGGTGAGCTTCCAAGCGCGACTTGTACCTATCCTTGCACTTGTTAACTTCCTCCCGTATTGTTGGCATTTTCAAGTATTCATGAATTTCCTTGTTGCGAACGAACCACGGGCTGTTGCTGATTGTACGAAGAATATTGTTTTGAGTGCGTTGAATGCATTGGATATGCGTGTTACTCGCGGTGGACCACAATTCAATGCCATACAGCCAGATAGGTTTAAGGATAGCTGAATAGACCATCAGCTTGTTGTTCAGAGAAAGTGAGGACTGTCGCCCCAGTAGCCAAAGAAGGCTTCTAAATCTCAAGTTAACAGCTTCCCTCTTCGCTTTGATGTGATATTGCCAGGTGAGACGTCTGTCTAGGTAAAACCCCAGGTATTTTACACGGTTACTGTGAGGTAGTGTATCTTCTCCCAACCGCACTGCGGGGCAGTCACCCATTCGTAGAGCAAATGTTATGTGATTAGATTTTGGGGCGCTCGCTTTAATTTTCCATTTTGTCATCCAGGACATGGTAAGGTCGAGTTGCTCTTGGAGATGCATACTGGCTGTTGCAGCATTTTTGTTGCATGAAAGGAATGCAGCATCATCCGCGAAGGTTGCTGTTGTGACTTCAGGGATCTGAGGGAGGTCACATGTATATATATTGTATAATACAGGTCCCAGTACTGATCCTTGGGGTACTCCTGCGTTGCATTTGTGGGTTAAAGTTGCTGATTCTCCGTGAGCCACGGTGAACTTCCTATCAAGTAGATATGATGATATTAAAAGAAATATGGAGTGTGGTAGAAGATTTTTTATTTTACACAGGAGTCCTTTATGCCAGACCCTGTCAAACGCCTGCTGAACGTCAAGGAAGGCGGCGGAACAATATTGTCTAGTCTCAAGACAGTGCCGTGCAAGTTCGTAGACGCGGTGTACTTGTTCCACAGTAGAGTGGCTTTTTCTGAATCCAAACTGGTGCAGGGGAATGATGTCCGATTCCTTCAAGAATTCCATCATTCTCGAGAGCAACATTTTTTCCCATAATTTTGATAGAACAGGAGTCAAGCTAATTGGGCGATATGAACTAACTTCTTGTGGTGGTTTGTCGGCTTTAAGAATCATTTTTATTTTGGATACTTTCCAGATCTTGGGGAAGTAATTGAGTCTGAATGATGCATTAAACAAGTGAGTCAGGAACACTAGGCATATCTTTGGCAATTCTTTGACGATTTTTGGCGTGATAAGATCGAAGCCCGGAGCCTTTTTCCCGTCCATCTTGGAGATCTCTTTGGCAAGTTCTCTAGGTGATACTGGTTTCAGTGGAGGGCACAGCTGGAGATCTTGAGCGAGAATAGCATCAACATCCGAATCATCTCCGTTAGGAAAATCATTTGGACTGAACACTGATTCAAGGTGGGCAGCGAAGGCTTCAGCCTTTTCTAGATCATTTCTGGCCCATGTCGAGCCGGATCTAATGGCGGGAAATGATTGTTGGTGTCTTTGCAGATTTTTGGTAGCCTTCCACAAGGAGTACTCGCCTTTGGCTGATGGGGATAGTTGTATCAGTGTATCTTGGAGGGTTTGGTTTACTGAGTCACTAATGAGTTTCCTTAAGTTTTTAATGGCGAAGTTTAGTCGTGTTTTATCGTAACGAAATTTAACGTGGTTTTAAAACTTTACCAACTGTGAAAGGCAATAGATGAACCGCAGAGGGACGATGGCGCACCGTTTCGGGATTCAATTAATTAGTTGGCCATATTAACAGGCAGCTTTGTATACTGAACAATGAAATTAGCCGAGCAGTAACATATTAATGAGTGGCGGTCATCGCGTCCCTACAATCACATGGGAAATTAGGTTTGTGCCAGCTGCAGTTGTATGCAATATTAAATTAAATTATTGACATTTCTAACAATGCATTTGAGATTGGATACCTAAGTAAGGTATCCATAACGATCAACCTATTGCGTCGAACTGAAAAACAAAAAACATTACTTGTAGGATTCGTTTTGGGCGACTAAGGGCCAATCGTTGAGAGTACAAATAATAGGAACGTAGACTGTGAAAATTTAAAGCAATAATAATTCACTGGGCACTCCATCCATTACAGGCTTTGGCTTGTGACACATGTATATTATTTATAGCGATGAATGGCGAGACGAGCATGCCATTCGACTGATGGTAAGCGACATGACCCCGCCCACGGACAGTAGCAAAACGAAATAGCACCATGAATTAAAAGCTATGCTTGGCATTCCACTGCGCTCGCCATCATAAGACTAAGTTGTGAAGTCTCAATATGTCCAATAGTTAGTCTGGCTACAATGTCCTTCAAACCGGAACACAACAGTGCATTTAGACTGGTATTTGCCGGGAGAAATGGGCATAACCAACCTACCAAGACCTAATATAACATATCACATATGAGAGACCTACCACCATTATTATTTAATACTTTTTTATTTTGTGGATTACATGGCACACTGGTGGCATCCTTATGAATCTGCTAATTCAAATAAATAATAATAATAAATAAACCGCCACTAAAATTAGTGCCGGACTGAAGACGAAACAAATTTCCAACATTCGTAAATAAGTCTTCGGAAACCTTGACACGGTAAGTTTGCTCGTAAAAATGGTACAACATTGGCGTTAACTGCACGAACGGACTGAAATGGGTCGCAACGACCCCGCCGATGGATCTCGTGCATCTTTGTTAAAAACTAGACAGTTAAACACAGATCGACGGGTTAAAGAGTGTTCAGAAATAGCTTTCCAGCAATAACTAAATTCTTCGAGCACTTCACGTACTCTCGTAGCTACAATATTTTCAGTCGGTGTTTTAAATGGTTCGTAGGTGTTAAAAGGCTTTTAGTGTTAAAATTATGGTAGAGTTCTAGTCAATTATCTAGACTCTAGAGAAATGTTTTAGGTAACACGATATTCGTTAAGCTCTTAGTGTGTGGAGCTTGGTTCTAAATCCGCCATGATGAGATTATGCGGGTGGGCAGACGTTTTGGATTTTAATAGACTTTTTGATTACTACCAGTCCAATGCCAACCAATTTACCCGACCCGTAGGGTTTTAACAACAATCCCATTGAAGGAAGGCAACCTCCACTAAAGCGTTTAAATACTTTCTGTGAAATTGACTGATTCGAGACCAACGAAAACAGTGGTCTATCTATTCTAGAGGCATAATTACCTTACACCCACATCATTCAAATACCCATAGTTCAAATACCCAGCAAAATCTTATAATCATATTCAACAAAACTGCTGACAATGAAAGCGTCTCTTAGCAGACGTCACGGAACGAGATTATCCACAATCTCATTCAGACAATGAACCATCGGCGCGTCACACGTTGTAAACGTAATACAAATACACGAGTGTTGGCGTATTGTAATCAGCTTAGCGGCGGAATTTTGTGTAATCCTAACTTAATCGTGTCTTGCTTTCAAATGTATATCCATTCGGGTAGATTCGGTTGTGATGAATGCTGAATAGTGTTTGATTGTTGTTCGCTGAATAGTGAGATCACACATTTTTACTGTGTCATTTTACTCATTTGTGTAATTTGAATAATTTTCATTATGACTTTAGCATAAACCGTCAACGCGATAGTAGTATGTAAGAAAGAGTTATGACGACAATATAAAATGGTCAAGGAATTACAGTTTTTCAATCAAATCATCAAATCAAAAAAATCGCGAATTTGTTGGTTAAGTATTTTATTTCATTACCAGAAAATTTATAAACGGGTAAATGGATCATCTGATGCATATACACACTAGAAACTTTTTGCATAATTTACCGTATTTTATGTTTTTTTTAATATTTCTCTTTGCTCATCTACTTTTATTATTTCACGAGAGTATTCTCTATACCGTTACGACCTATTCAAGCCAAAACGTCCACGCAGATAGAACTGCTGAATTTAAAATATCACACAAAGCAGTTCGTTTAGCTAAGTAGTAAGTACATATTAGCATTACTAAAAATAGAACCATCGTAAGCAACAATATCCAGATCAAAACATACTCAACGCTAGGCACATAAGCACATAAGTAATGCGGGCGTAATCTCCCATCTTCAGGACGTGCGTTCGACGCGATCCATTACCGAACTGTCTATCTTCCTCCACCTACATAAATACTTATATAATAGAAATCTCAGCGAGACATTAGCAAAGTCGGAGGTAACGCGAGCCTATCCAATGTAATACATACATTCGCTTTCAACACTAATTGGAGTGAACCGTGCCAGGATCCTTTCGTTTTGATTGCTTGGAAAAACTGTTCAATTCTTTCGTCATAATTAAGGTAGTAAATTAAATCACGATTCTAGCTCACCTCTTCTAGATATTGGACTAGGATATTGAATCGGCTTTAAGATTTCGTATTCATAATGGATTCTTAGGTTTAAGCGAATGTTACACATTGAAATAAAACTAGTTTTTACGGATTTTATCGTTTAGGCGGTCCGCCCTGTGACCACAAAAGCTGTAAAGCAATCGAAACATCGCGTCGGGAAGTTAAAAAATGTAAAAATTAAACAAAATCGCGATAAAATCCGTAAAAACTATTATTTCAATTTCGTATTCACCTTTTAAGATATCCCGGCGCAGTGGCACCTTACATTAATATGAGCAGTGGATTGTCAGACTACAGGACAAACTTATGCCACAATGAAGGCGAAATCCGCTTCACTTTAAGTAGAGGACAATGGCTCACCTTTAAGTGTTCCCATAACAACATATTTAAACTTTATTTCATCATCATCATCATCATCAGCCCGTTGAAGTCCACTGCTGGACATAGGCCTCTCCCAAGGTAGGCGTCTTAGAAAACGTAGCGTGGGACGTCCTCTGGCCAGATGGCGGGACGACTTGCACGAGGGCCGGCAGCGACTGGATGCGTAAAGCAGCAGACCGGGCTCTTTGGCGTACCTTTATTTGCTATAGTTTAATACAATAAACTTAATATTCGTAGCTTAACTCCCATACAAACAAATACATGTTAATACAATGATCCGTCCCGCCGGCCCCAGGGTGCAATTAATTATACACTAACCTATATTTCTATCGATCTAGTGGACATTTATGTTAATAGCAGTAAATTGGTACGCAGTAGATCAAACTATTTCGAATTCCAAAACCGCATTGCTTTATCTATCATGATCCCACATCACGTTGTCCACCCCTAAACTAATTCACTGTGTCATGTCAGTGCACGAACGACGGTACAGGTGATGACACAAGTTTTATAGACATTTCTGAGTCTTTTCTTTCTCTCTTCGTCTCCCTTTGGTTGCGGGTTATTGCTCCATTCCAAATTTTTCAAGTAGTCTTAGTATCTGGCCAAGTGTAATACAGTCTTTTGCGGAAAAAAGTCATTAACATATTATGATTTTCTACGGCTTCAATTTGTACCTAGGCAGACTAAGGTCAGAACGCTAGTTCGCCGGTTTTTTGCTGGTGGTGGCTTAATTATACAAGTATAAGCCCAGAAAATGATTAAAGTTCATGACAGGAACAAAATCCTTCATACAGATCGGTGAAATGTGTTGCGTTTCAGCCTGTGCATCACATCCAGTTACGAATAGGCTGACATAATTGTATCACCAAGACGTCTCTCACCCGAGCTATTAAAACTATTAATGAGGTGCATGTCAAAACATATGTTTTTACAAGTATCCGGAGTGAGCACGATAAATTTTTGTTATATGTTGTTTGCTAAACTTAATTTAATCAAATTAGCTTAATTAATACCTGTGGTGTGGCCGTAGTATATAGTTGTATGTTT
Source organism: Deilephila elpenor (assembly GCA_949752805.1). Lineage (NCBI taxonomy): Eukaryota > Metazoa > Arthropoda > Insecta > Lepidoptera > Sphingidae > Deilephila > Deilephila elpenor. The sequence goes on from OX457098.1 coordinate 2,872,687, forward strand.
TGTTTTGTTTTATTTTTGTTATCTACATTTGTTATAGTCCCGCCAGTTTGAATTGGTTATACCTGTAATGACTGTGTGTTGAATAAATAAATATTAGTATCGATCAGGATTTTCTATCACCCATGTATGTATACGCCCATATACATCCCACTAGAGGGCACGGCTTCCGCTACAATCGAGAGTACGATTGAGAGGGGATAAATAATTTGACCATCTTTTTACATCAGGTGGATTGCATACTGCCTCGGCGGCGCAGTTGTATTACGGTACGGTTACAAAACTGCGGTCTCGGGTTCGAGTCCCGGGTCGGGCAAAGTAAGATTGTATTTTTCTATTCATTATCAGTCCGGAATTTGTGCCCGATATGGCGATAGGCTCGCTTCCTACCACATCGTGAGACGGCACATACAAGTGGTCCGGGAGCCAGCGACAGATTTTCATGACCAAGTTCCTCTCAAGCGGCAATTAGTAAAATGCATCAGAGTATAGTATTATGAAGCCTCGTGAACGTCAGCTGGCACTCGGTTGGGGGGATGAGCGGTTGTAGCCTCCCACGCACGAAGAAAATAAAAATACATTCACTCATTTCCTCTCAGCTAAAAATTTGTCAAATTGTAGCTTATCTAACATCTCAACGAAAAAAAAAAAATCAGCTGGTTCCAACATAGTGTATTGTACGTCAGCTGGTGTCTCGAACATGAAATTTTTTGTTTTATTTTCAGTGATTTCCTCTCAAACAAAAATTTACCTGATGATAGCTTATATGTAACTGTGGATAAATATATAGGTCAGCTGGCTGTATCTTGGTGGAAAAACCGTCAGCTGATACTTTGAAAGTTATTACATAGGAGTTAGGCAGGAGCATCTACTGTCAATTTAAATGCATTAGCTGACTAGCTTATCCTCGACTTATTGCTAGCTGATTTTTTTTATTTATCGCATCAGTATATTAACAATCAGCTCACAAATTTTCATCTGGGAGGAAATGACGCATCTTTAATTATTCGACATAGCGCTGCATCAAAATGAGATTTGAGTTGAAATAAATATTCCGTATCAATGTTTTTGAAACGAATAAGTATGTAATCCAATGATATTAGATATATATAAATAATTAAATAAACAATTAGCTTAGTATAAATTAACGAGTTACTCGATAAACAATATTTATTATATAAACGTGATGAAAAATGACAATGAGAATAACAATGTGATTTATTCATTTTCGTTTTCGCTCTGGCTTGAGTCACTTTCCTCTCTTTCCGATTCATCGTCAGAGTCGCTGTCAGAGCTGTCTGCTATTATGTCTTCATTGTCATCATCTGAACAAAAATTTAAAAAATATATTAGGATGCGTATTTTAGCATAATATAATCAAAATGATAAAAAAAAATTACCTTTTTCAGGCTGAATACTGATTTCATTAATCGATGATGGTAACTGACTTCCAGAAAACCAGATGAATTCATACTTGTTGTCGATTTCTGCCCAACCATAACCTACAGGATCATCAGAAGTTGGAACCTTCAGGTGTGCATGTGACCAAATTTGAGCAATGTAACATGCTCTTAAAAATTGCTCATATAGCTCTGATCTGCATGTTGGTAAAGAAGAGCCATCAATACCTTTTTTTGGTAACTTGAAAGTTTCAGTATCCAAAAATTTATATATTTTTTCAAACGACGCTACTCTTGCCTCATTGATCTTTTTTAGACGATTAAATCCATACATATGGCAAACAAACTCTTCTATCTTCTCAAAAATATTTTCTCTATTCTCTAATGGTTTTGACATTTGGATGAAACACTCGATGAAACTTTTCAATTTAGCCATTATTGAAAAAGGACGTTTTTTTCCTTTTCGAAAAAAGTCCGTGTTAAAATCACACCCTGTGAACGCGTGAAATGCCGCGAGTGCTGCGCTCAAATCAGATCCTAAAGCTTCATATAATTGAGTAACATTGATAAATCTTGTTATGGTCTCTGCATTTAAATGAGCTTATATTCTTACGATCGATCGATGAAAAAATATGGTTTTCTTCATTATTTGATTTTATTTTTTTAGTTAAAAATGCAATTTTATTGTTCAATGCATTTAAATTGACAGTAGATGCTCCTGCCTAACTCCTATGTTATAACTTTCAAAGTATCAGCTGACGGTTTTTCCACCAAGATACAGCCAGCTGACCTATATATTTATCCACAGTTACATATAAGCTATCATCAGGTAAATTTTTGTTTGAGAGGAAATCACTGAAAATAAAAATAAAAATTTCATGTTCGAGACACCAGCTGACGTACAATACACTATGTTGGAACCAGCTGATTATTTTTTTTCGTTGAGATGTTAGATAAGCTACAATTTGACAAATTTTTAGCTGAGAGGAAATGAGTGAATGTATTTTTATTTTCTTCGTGCGTGGGAGGCTACAACCGCTCATCCCCCCAACCGAGTGCCAGCTGACGTTCACGAGGCTTCATAATACTATACTCTGATGCGTCTCACGAATTATCTCTTGAGAGGAAATAATTGACCAAATTTGCACCTGGCTCACGGACTAAAGGCGAAATGTGGGTGTCCTGGTGGCGCCTATGCCTACCCCTTCGGGGATAAAGGTGTGAGTTTATGTTACGTATGCATTGCAGTTTACCGTGATAATATAAAAAAGGATGAGAGTAATGTAAAATTCATTTTTTGTTTGCGGCTGTACTTCATAGTTGAACAGGTAACACTAATGCATCAAAGAGCAAATAACAACGAGATTACCGTTCGGAATGTTATAAATTGATTTACATTTTGGTTACGATACGGTTAATTGATTAAATTGATATTGAAATTCCCATGACTAATTTATATTAAAACAATATATACCAATGAATATCCTTTAATATAATATATTTTGGAATAAATTGACGTAAACATGCGTGTAGTTGGAATTATAAACACAAGTATTCAATTATGAATTGGAATTTTTAATTAATTTGTACAATTATAGTGGTTTATCCGGATTTTTTCCTTTAAATATCATGCCGGTTACAGAATAATGAAATAAAATAAATTTTGAAATAAGACTATTTTTACGTATTTTATCGCGATTTGGTTTAATTTTTAGATTTATTACCTTCCCGACGTTTCGATTGCTTTTCAGCTTTCGTGGTCACGGGGCGGACTGAGGTATTAGCCATCCGCTCTGTGACTGTTACAATTAAACTACCCTTAACTTTCAATTATTAAATTTAAAAGTTAACTAGCTGTTGTGATCCGATCTACGCAGAACAGAATCGGAATCGGAATATTTCAATGTGTAACATTCGCGTAAATCTAAGAAACCATTATAAAATAAATTTATGCATAATTAAACTTATAGCCATATTGCAAACAGCAAACAGAACGTGCGCATTTTTTAAGTCATTCTTCAATACTCTACGCTACTCGCAATAATAGAAAATAAACACAAAAGTTTCTCCCAGCAGTTTCGTGATAAATGTTCTTATAACACTCATTGATAAAGTCCGCGACGGTCCTTAGTTGTTATTCTCATTACAGTCTCGAGTGCTGTGTCTCGTTATCGAAGAAAACATCTTTATGTATTTTTAAAAGATCTCGTTCTATCCCGATATTGCTAGAGCAAAGTATTGTGTTTCTCAATTAAACAGCATGCATTTTAATGCCCTTAGCTTAGCTCAGCGGATTTTCTCTTCAATAGGAATTGAAAATCGATGTAGTGTTTGTTTAGTTAGTAGTTTACGAAATGTTTATCTGGGAGAGACGAAATACGCAACACAATATTAAAGAAAAGGCAGATTTTATGAACAAAATCCACTTATAGAATCCTGAAATACATAAATCTTTTCTGTTTAATATGTAAACTCTCAGACTAAATAAGAAAAAAAAAAGAAAAGAAAATTCATTGAACAGAGAATATATCTGAACAGCAATATGAAATCATAAAAGAATCTTAATAGAGTTTTCTAAATAAACTCTCTAAACACAAATTCAAGGAAAAATTCGCGACTCCTCGAAACTTTCCATTTGACGCACTCAAATCAAATGAAATTCTTACTTAACGGAATTAGCTTTATATGGTTTTTAGGGTTCCTTGCTTCAAGGGGTCTTCCTTACTGTCTTAAGAATATTTTTTTTTTATAAAATAGGCAAAAGATCAAGCGATTCGTCTTGTGGAAATTCTCAAGCATTAGCACTCTGCCACTCTCAGATCGCCACGGTAATCCTACAGGAGGGCGTATGGTCAGCAGTGGTCTTCTTGCGGGTGAAGAGATAGAAAAAGTGAGAGAGAGAGATTAAAACTCTCAATATAGAAAGGCGGGCTGCTAATATTAAATAAAGCAAGGATTCGTCTGGATAGGTGTACTATAACTGAAAAATATTTCAAGGAAAACTGCTAACCTGAATACAAGAAGACTGAAATAATTAAATTTTGCAATATTTACTCTCGGTACAAGAATCGAAACTATGCTCACACATATAACTGACTGCACTACGAATGCTATTGGTATGCTTGTTACAAACAAGCATTTTCGGGCTATTATTCTACGTTTGTCTACCGAAAAAGCAATAGAAACTTTTAATGATCATAGGATTTGCGAAGCGACAACTGATTTATACATATTAACTCGAAATGCTGGAGGCTCGATTCATGTCAAAACTAACTAAAAATATATGAAATACACAATTTTATCATATTTAAAACAGAACCCATGAGTCCCGACGCTCCCTTCAATTACTACGGGACAAGCCATGCACGGAAAATGAAATGTAAAAATAATTTTACGACGAACTTCATCAACAGAGCTCTCAATAGCAAATTCAGTAGAAATATGATGATTAAATTATTTTCTATCTGTATTATTACTGTACTCGCAAATTATACATTATTAGACTTTGTTAATACTTTAAAACATGTTTCATCAAGGTATCAGGTTAGCTGGTAAAGTTTTGGAGTTTGTTTAGTTAATATTTCTCTGTATTGTTTAAATTTCAACATATTATCTAAGCTAAGATCCGACAAAGTTTCTTGTTTTAGTTTATTGTCCTCATTTTAAACTTGGAATGATTGTAGGGTAAATTGTTAGTTAAAACAAATAAGTAAAACATTCACAACCTTGCAATGGAGGAGGCTAGTGGCAACGTAGAATGGCGAACATGGCAAAAAATAAGACCCTGACACAAAAACCAAAGTCACAATGTTTGTGTTGAGATATTGTACATTTACATTGGCAACACTGTCACTAATGTCTGTCAAGTGTCAAGTGTCAAGAAAACAGAAATTATGAAGAAACCTATAGTTTTAAAAGAATTTATGATTAATAAAATGTATATTATGAACATTGTGCAGTTTAATTCAGTATATTAAAAATTTGTTTGGAGGAATGTACGAGTACCACATTCTCGGTATATATGTTTACCAATCGACATAACTCCAGACAGGAAAGATAGGCCCGACTTTAATCATTGTTTGTTAAGGGACTCTGAATATGGAATTCTTACTCACACTTGACGGTTTTTTCTAAACACAACTTAATACCACATGAGTGAATCTGTAGATACTTACAAATATAGTAAAATTTACTAAATCTGCTAGTAATACTTTAGGTTGTTTCAGACTAGTGAATACTATGAGATATAAAAAGAAAGTCCTAAAAGTATCGATCAATACAGATTTAATGGGTTAGGCGAAATATGACAAAAAATTACGATCATCCAGTCTTAGATCAAAGTGCTCAATTTAAAAGTAGTTTGGACCAAGTAATGGTGATTGAAACGGCCGTGAGTCGTTGCACCATTTTTTAAAATATATTTATTCTTTCTTATATTTTCATTTTATAGATCTTAGAGCAATTTATCATTCTGAATAAGGTTAATGGCAATAATTAAAGCCTTGTATATTTCGATAGGAAATAAAACTAATAGTCGTGACTTGATAGGCAAGTTTTATATTTATTGGTGTCTTGGTGTTAGGAACCAACAGCTTAACTTTCCACCATAATTCTCCCGAATCAGGCAAATTATGTAAAATAATTATAGTGTTAGTTCCACCTAGTATTATCCTAGCCAGTGACAAAGTCCTCTACATCGCTCAAACTTCAGCGTAATTTTGAAACAATTAATACTCATATCTTCCCTACCGATCAAGTTAGCATAAATGTACATCAATTAAATAACAAACAAATTGCTCTAGAACAAATTTCACAAATCAACCAAACAACCAATCAGCCAAGAGCTGATAAATACCATGTCAAAACACAGATGCTTTTAATTTGATTACAAAGCAATTTAGAAACAATTTTATTTACAAACGGGCGGAGGACGTACGCGGATAATATTTTAGTGAAACGAAACACAATGCGACCCCATCATCTGATTAAAAGTGTGCGTGATGTAGCTCACGCCATTTTGAAATTTAAATAAATCCACGTTATAATCCAAGTTTATTTTTAAACTTTCATGCCGTAGATAAGAAATTTTAAACCTTATTTGTATAGATATTTTACGTGAAGTTGTAGATAAATCAGTTTTTATAAGAATCCATTGGTTTAATGAGTTTGAGCTTTGAAGGTCTATTTCGCAGAAGGGGAATCCTAAGTTTAGTGCTATATTCTTATGGCTGGAGAAAGTGATGACGTTGGTATAGTCCCATATTATAGTAGTCGAGCAACAAATGGTGTTAATAGATCTTCACTCCACGCGAGAATTATATTGTGTGTTTCTGATCGTAAAACATGAACGACAGAGTGAGTTAAGTAGAAAAATGGTATGAATTATTGGATTACCTTGCGTTACGATATTATAATCACGATAGAAACGGCTTTTTTATGTAGGTAGGTAGGTACTCAAGAAAGCCTCGGCGAAATTTTACCACTAACAAAATTCTATTCACTTGATTTGGAAATTGTATCAAATTTTCCAATAGCCAATCACATAACGACGGGTGCAAAGTAAAAAAAGTTATTTACAATTTCGCGATTTTCTAATTATTGCTGTAACTTACTATGAATATTGAGTTCTATAATATTGCAAAAATAAATTTAAAAATGTCTTATTTCTAGTGCTTTTATCACGTCAATGAAGACAACAACGTATTTTTTTAAAAACTTGCACGACGTCAATGCGTTTATATGCCGTTGGTAGAATCTACGCTGGCGCGCGTCACTCGTATCTCATATCTCATATGAGTAATTTTTAAAAAATCAGTTCTAAAATTAACCAAATGGGAAAACATTTTTCTTTTATGCGCTCTTCTGAAAAGTAGCTGTTTTGAACATGACTCAGTTTACTTTGCACCTGTCGATAATAACCTGCGAATTACATCTAAAATTAATGTAGTATTCCATCCCTTAAACATTCAATTAGAAAAGGTAAACACGAAAATAGTACAAAATACTAAATACCCTACAGAATAAATATTAGTAAGCCAGGTAAATTACATACATAACCGTCAAAGAAACATTTTTCCGAGTAAAAGGGCAGGTTTATATTATATAATACAAAACTATCAATATGTATGTACATATTTGCTTTTACTGCCGCTTCAGCCGTTTCCGAGGAGCCACAAATTTCTCATTTTCTTTTAATGTGAGACTACTTTTTCTGGCTATAAGCGCGTAATAAACGGTACACACATTATAAGGTGAAACGCGGTGCAAATTGAAAGATATCAGCGGATATAAATTATGTTCTCTATATTAAAATACAAGAGGTCAATAAGGTTGTTCAAAATTGTTGGCTGAGGCATTGTTACATAGGAATTTCATAGAAAACAGCACAATACTGCGACGATGGTATTTGTAAGCAAAAAATCAGAACTTAACAAATAGCAACGCAAACAAAAAACTTCTGCTGTTCCTAAAATATATTTCACAGTAGAAAACTTCGTCGTCTCGTTTACATAGTAGTCAAAATGTTTAGTAGCTAGAGCATACTTAACGCATACAAAAATAAACTCAAATAAAAAAAGACAAAGTGCTCTGGGAAATACAATAGGGACGCTCTTACAGACATAAAATCCAATAGTAACTAAATAAATAAAACTCCATGATTCACACCAAAATTATTCTCAGTAATCCATTTCTAAAATCCTGAAAACAGCTATCAAAAATAAATATTACGATGTACATAGCTACTAAGCTAAAAAAATATGTTAAGTTATGAAAAACCTCTTGGAACGCATACCACAATTAAGGTAGGAACTTAGGTACCCATCCGTCGGCATACAAGATTTTAATGATACAGAGCTTACAACACGGCGGGAACAAATTGAGAAAACCGCTCAACTTGCCGCCAAATGAGATGACGTCAAACACTGATGTGAAAATTTACACGCTGTCTGGTACATGTTATGGAAGTCGAGATTATTTCACATGGTAAATAATTAAAAGTGCATATTATTGGCACTGTTCATGGAAACGATTCTTATGTCTAACGATGTTAGATAAGTCTTATATGTTCGAATTTCGCTAGTAATTGGCTGAAAATGGTCTGCCCCGTGGACTGTGCGTTATTATTAGAATTCCACCACGGTATCCCCTGCCTGTCGTAAGAGGCGACTAATGGGGGCAATGGCAGGCGCAGTCACGCAGCGGGGGGCTGCGTAGCGCCCATCAAAAGCGACTGCAAGGGGTAAATACGTGGGCCGTAGTGCGGCATCGCGCAGGAGCGGTTCCGGCGAGGCTATGGCGTTTTGCGTCTAGATCCTGGACTCCAAAACGCTGAAGAGGATCACCGTGGTCTTTTTGGTTGGTATGTAGCAGAAAATCTTAATGTTATGCCAGCAAACATTCTGCAACAGGAGGATAGCCAAAATATGAAGATTGCATTATGATTTCCAGTCATGTTACTTTCTTAATTCATGTCAGTTTTAGATCATTCTAGACAATAGTACTGTTTGACAAAACAAATGCAATTACAATATTATCAACAAAGTGTTAACACTGACTGTGCCAGCACTTTACTCTTTTTAATATATAATAAGTACTGGTACATTAGAGCGAAATTATACCAAGCTCCAAAGACGTTACGCAATTCCATTTATATCAAACAATAAACGTAACTTCTTCAAGCATACAGTCTTCCACTCGAGGATTTGATCTAGACAAAGCCGCCGAGGTTTCAACATCGGCTTAATTTAATCTCAAGCTGTAGTTTTCACTCCCTTAGACACGGGTTACTTAAGTGGAACACAAAGCTACACTTACAAGTTTGTACGACGTAATTACAATAGAACAGATAAACTGACGTATTGAAAATAAAGTAAACTGGAAACTCAAAAGTAGATATTAGTCTATTTATTTTCTATTATTTGTAAATATTGGTAAAACAGTTATTAACCACAGGGACTTTATATCGAAGGAAAGAAGTAATTTAGTTATGACCAAATTCAATAAACAATATTGATTGCTTTACAAGGATCGGGCCTAGAATAGACTAATCGAGTGGAGGATGGTGGTAGGTCTCATAAGTAAAAGGCCGCCTGGGTAAGTACCACCGCAATGTCCATTTCTCCCGCCAAACAGCACTGTAAATGCACTACTGTGTTTCGGTTTGAAGGACATTGTAGTCAGCGTAACTACTGTAATTCATGGAGTTGTTTGATTTTGCTACCGTCCATGAGCGGTAGTATCGCTTACCATCAAGCGAATGGCATGCTCGTCTCGCCATTCCATCGCAATAACAAATAAGGCTTTATTGACACGCCCATATTTTATATTTTAATTAGTTTTATTTTTGTAATTCGCATCGATTTTATTAATTGACACCGTAAATAATAGTCAGTAATTACACGCATTACATAAGCAGTCACGATTGCATTCAGAAACTTTTGTCGTGGCAGAAACTACATGAGATCTTCCACTAGACTGAATGAAACTTAAATATTACAGCCACACGAATGAAGCATCGAGGCATCACCCGAAAAAAAGGTTAATTAACTGAAAAAAATATGAAAATTTCACTAGCCTGTTGAGCTGGCCAGTGGCCCGTATAATCGGCAACAGCGGCGAACAGCTACTGTTGCCAAGTCACGGCACAGTAGCGCAAACAACGTATAATAACTTATTCGACGAAATAAAATTAACCAGCACGAATGTTTGGACAGTTGATGCCTTGATAGACTTCTGAGTATCGTAATTCAGTTCTTGGAAATGTGCAGCCAATGAAGCGATAGTTCAATTGGATGTAGACCGGACTAGCAAATCGCAAGACTCGATTTCAAACCCAAGGGATACGCCAATGATTTCGTGTGGTACCCGTGTAGCTAATAATTTTATTATTTATTTTCGGTAACCTACTATAGCTACAAAAGAGAACATAGTGAGAAAAAAATGCATATTCAATATAAAATGGGCTTATAGAAAAACTATAGTATTAAATCCTTAAAACAAACACACCCTTTACCACAATTAATTTCCCAACAATAACACATCCTTAACGCCAACATAACTTTTTAAACAGTACACAGGGTGCTCATATTTCACCACTCCCCTAAACGCGGCTGTCAAAATTTTGCGACGTCGCGTCGTCGAGTTATTAAAACTGTAGGCGCCGTCGCGTTAATAAGCCGATAACGTCGGCGCTATATTAAAAGCCCGAATGGCGAAGTCACCTTGCGAGTACGTACGAAATATTGGAGTGGGAAACATTTTTCGTATAAAACGACACTGGTGACAAAATCTTCGGCGCTTTCGTGGTGGGATGGCGTAATGCGCTTTCGGCCTTGCCATCTGGTAATAGCAGGTAAGGCGTGTCACTTTATATTTCTTTATACTGGCATGGCTGCACCCGCAACGACAGTTAATGGTAAGTGAAGAGCGATCGAAGTAGAAATTGGACGATTGAAAGACGATTACGATTCTCCCACGAGTACACTTGGTTTAAAAATACTAAGACTTACCTCTAATCTTATTAATTTCTTTCATCCAGCGAGCTACAAGACTACTAAGCACTTTGTAATCTAAAATAACAGTCATGTTTTGTGAGTCAAAAATAATACAATTCGGTATTTTGATAAAACAGCCAACGCAGTAATATAATCACCATTGAAACCACTAAAGTTGAAATATTGATCCAGTGAAGTTTTCAGAAATATAATCGTATCATATTTACGTTCGTATTATAATAATCTTGGGAGGGAACCTACAAAGTTCACTTTTGCCAGTAATTAGGCGTCAAAGTGAAAGTTGCTCAGACACGGAAAACTTTCGCCGAGGAATAGATTAGGGATGCTACAGATACGTGAATTTCGCCCAACTTTCAAGACGAATTCGCAACATCTTTTGCTAAATACAAGAAAATATCTAAGGGCGAATTAATATTGCAATATTTACGTTTATGTGCCATTTTTGCCTATACATATTCTAATATTACTTAGCGATTACGTAAGTCTGAATATCAATATTTCAAAATATAGTTGGATTTGATCATACTGATGAGACGACGTATGACATGACTAGTCAAGATGACGGTTATAACGTCAACGTCATTATCACCACCCCACATTGTTTCACCATTGGACACAGAACACTTACACTATCGAAAGTATCACGTGTTTGGTATCAGTCAGCAAAATTAATACGATTCATCACATCGCGAACACCGTCACATCACTACACTAGACGAAAACTTCGTACACAACCTAATGGCTTTCCGTATATACTACATAGGCATTATATTTTGTAAATGAAGCTCGGAAAATATTATTTAATAAGTTGTTTAAACTAAAAATTTATTTTTAAAGACTGCGTTTAGAGTTTTAATTGCAATTCCTTTTTTAGTCTGTTTTTACCGTATACTTGCAAGGGATTGGTGCAACAGCATTTCCACACATAGTTCAAAACGATTTGAATTTAAATTGTATAGTTAATTAGTAATTGCAAGCACTCAAAATAAAAACAAACTGCACTAACCTAAATAATTTTCAAATAATCCTTCTAAAAAAACATAGTTTGAACCCTTCAGACGGTTATAAAACAGGCTAAAACAAACATCTTAGCTAAAACGCTTACTCGTCAAACCAAAGCTCTTCCTAACCCAACAAATAGTTTGAAAACAAAACGTGGCGGGATTAGCATGGCCGATGCTAACAATGAAATCTTCGAAGCCAGGCAACGTAAAGACCAGTAGCGCCCTCGAAGCGTGCAAACGTCACAGAACCACTCGGACCGTTCGATACGGTCAATAAAACGTTTTACTGCGCTTTTCATTGCCGATAAATTATCATTTCCGCGACTGTATAAATTATCCGCGACAATGTCGTAAAAATAACGAAATTGTCTAGGTATGTATGTGTAAAGTGTTGTGTTTTTAGAGTGACCAATGTAGTAAATTCTTTGAAAGAGAATACTAAGTAAATTCTATTCTCTATTTAGCGGAAAATGTCATTCATCACTTTTCAGCCCTATTCAGCTAGTGCGGCGTGTTTCTTTCGTGTTCGTCCTCCACCTTTTGTCTTAATACAATATGATCTAAATCAATCAATCGATTGTAAATAAATATATGGATTAGCTACGCCTCCGTGCCGCAGTTGGTTACACGCTGGCTGTGAAACGAGAGGCCGCAGGTTCCATCCCTGCACCAAAACAAATATTTCTGTGATCGACAGGTATTTGTTTCGGGTCTGGGTGTTTGTGAGTCCAAATTGTCTCTCGTATTTCCTGAGACCCACAATACAAGACTTGATCTTAGTGTGGGGTCAGGACTATGTATGTGACTGTTGGGTGTATTTATTTATTAATTAACATAATATAAACTTCCATAGACGTTATTAATAACGGTTTGATGTCATAATTTCAGTAAAAATTTTGAAGTCTCATTTACATGAACGAATACCACCCATAAAAAATAAAGCACTGAATAACGTAAATGTAAAAGCTATACATGAAGAAGGCACACATGTATAAAATTTCAACCATAACAATTTCAAACTAGAAATTCTCAAATATCAGGACCAGACTAATATGTAGCTAACAGCAGACGGTGCAAGAAGCAGCAAGTAATATGATCTATATTGTAATTGCAAATTTTCCGCCACGCCGCCTGTTCCGACAACGTTTCCATTCCGCAAATGCCAATATTTAAATCTTACTTACAGCTACCGTGGTGCTCAAAGTCTAGTCTCTGGAGCAATTAGCGATTCTAAACTTGGGTTTAAGGAAACTTGGGTTACAACTATGGAATTTGTAGGCGTAATTTGTAATTTACAATGTATCTAGTTGTTGGTTGGAAAATATTGAAGATGTTGCACTCAAAAGAAATGTGATTAGCGTTGTATAAACATTCAGAATATTTGAAAAGGTACCACTAATCAAACAAAAAAATCCTTTAAGCGGTTTCTACAAGACAATTGGACCCATCCGGTTGATTCTACTAATTTTATAGTCTTATCTAGATGTTCTTCCTCTGGAAAATTGCAAACCCCAGCCATGTTTTGTCGCCGCGTACGTTATTCCAAACAATTCCCAGTCCAATATAAGTCCGACAAAGATATTTACGCCGCTAATATAGTCTTAACTCAGTTCCACAGTTTAACTGCGAAATGGCGTTGTGAATGAAAATTTTGTGCGGAGTACAGCTTAAGGCGAGATATTAATTTCAAGCGCAAAATTTAAACTGTTCATTATGTAACAGATTCAACTTAATTTTCATCTTGAGAGGGGCGCGTCCACCACAATGATATTTTTACCGCGTTCAAATTGGCCTTTTTTTATATTTACAACTGTAAGAGGAAGTCCCTAAATATAACCCAGACTATAGACTGCTTCCAATAGGCATTTGGGATTTTATTTGGAAAGTCTGTGTTCAGCATTTTTATAGGCATAGACTCTCATCGGGAAGTTATTCATAACCATTGCTCGAAAATACCACAATAATCAAAGATCGTGGGTACGTTACCACTTTACCAGCAATCACTGAATAGAAATAAAAGGAAGCATATGTTGCAAAGAGGTTTAATTAAGGCAGTCTGCCTGAAGTCCACCTTTTGTAGTAATTATGCAATTACAGGGATATCAAGTTCTTTAAAAGAAGGCAAAAACTGAATTACCCGCTCTGCAAATCATACCCTTAGACTCAAAGTTTATAATCTACGAATGCTCTCAACAAATCAAGTAAACCAAAATTAAGTACATACCCGTAAAGTGCCTGTATGCATTGCCAAAATTATAGCTTTACTAAAGTAAGCAAAGCCAAAACTGCCGTAGTCAGGTAGAAGGGTAAAGTCAACCAATTAAAATGGCAAGTAAACAGCAAAATTACAAGACTAAGTGAACAGCCTTGTAAAATTTTGGAGCGTATCCAACGAACACACGCCGCTTATCGGCAATAAACGAATGGTGCTCCGGAGGGAAGTAAATCCATTTGTTTCATCACTACTTCCAATTTCTTTAATTCAAGTGCTGCAATGTATTTCCAAAGAGCTTTGTTCTGGAATGATTTATTGGCTATCCAATTTTACTGGACATTGTGCGCTACTATTTATTTGTCAATGATCGCAAATATCATGCTAGCGTACAGAATGGCTATGTATGTATTGCCTTATGTGAACATTATAGAAAAAAAGTATGTAGCAGTACAATTAATACAACATTTCAAATAAAAAACCAACATCAATCGACATTGCAACATATTAGTCGCTAAAAAATCCACCCAGCGTGCACACACCTTACCTTCCTTCTGTAAAGAGATTGAGCATAGCAGCTTTTTAATCAAAAACATAAAACCGTGTATATCGCGTCATTTTACGAATAGAACTTTTTTAATAAGGGCTCGGAGCAAGCGGGAGCGTGGCACTCACGTTTTGATGTCAAACGCAGTGTGAACAACGCGGCGGCCCGTACAATGCATAAATTATCCGATAACATTTCTGTTGTATGAAATATAGATAAGGAATGAATAATGAGACACAGAATGAAGGAAGGTGAAGTGAAATCTTAGTTAGTTATCGCTCAGTTTAAAGATAAAAGAATTTCGTGTAACCCACTTAACTAGAAGAACTGCTGTTCTTTTGAAAAGCGATTTTCAAAAGTGTACCAATTTTGTGAACTAAATTTATCTCTATTAGGCCCTTGACTATCAGTGGGACTCGTACGGAAAACGAACAAATTCATGACTTTTAACGGCTATTTCATAGATGCTTTTTTACACCTGAGTTTAGAAAATAACCTAACGTACTAAATGTTTGCGGGAATACGTGGACTATATTCTGGTAAAAACGCCTGTAGCGGTTGGCCTATTCACCCGGAAAAGTCGGTTAATAGCTTCTCTACATTCCGAAAACCAAGCCAAGCTGTAGTATACGTCGGTTAGCAAATTATTTTATTGATCATTTAAGGCTGAATTAGAAAACTGGCCTCAGTGTGATATCTTAATAAAACTAAATTTAGGAATAATAACTTCCTACATATACATCCATAAACAATACTGTTAAAATATGGTCGACATTAAATAGAAAGAAAAATAGGTATGAATGAAAAGTTGTTCAATACAACTTTCAGTAAGAATAATTTTTCCTATGTTAATCTTCCCTGAAGCTCCGGATACTGCAGTATCCTTTCAATTTCCTTTACCTTCTCCTCGAATGGCTTAACAGCAAGCTTTAAATCTTCACAAATATTATAGTATAGTAGAAAATAATGCTAGCTGAGCCAACTGAATGACATAAATTCAAACGTTTGATCAAATAACCTAAGTTCATCAACACACATAGCTTCGTTCCGCGTAACTCATTTTGTTCAAATAGCACGATATGTCACAAATGTCACAATCAGGTTTAGCTGTAGTTTACATGCCAACGTTTTCAATAGATTCGCTTTTATCTGTATCTAAATACTGGAACAACATTGGATTGTAGAATTTCTAAACGATTAATTCCCAATCAATTTAACTTGTATGTTATCAAGAGTTTGTATTTCATGTTTTTCTATTTTTAAATAGGTAGAGAGAATAAATAATGCTTGATTCGACTGTGTGCGATCACCGTAGCTTATGAGCATCCTGACGATAGGAGAATAATTAACGGATGCGTTTCCTGCCTTTAGGAAACGTGAAAGCTCTTTTCCTTAATAATCCTAAGTGTCTTGCATTAAAAATTGTGCGAGAGATATTCTATAAGGTTGATACCACGTCGTTTCTCACCTATCAAGAGAAGGATTACGGCAAAAAATGCGCAACACTCACGCTGCACGCGTTTCCTTGAATACTCATCAACAAAAACGGAAACCGTAAAGCAAACGTTATAGTATAATCCCTGGGTCGCACACGTACCATCCTTATACATCGCGGGTTTCCATTTCGGGTGAATTTCCGAGAAATTAATATCAGCCGCTCGACACGTGAGCCGAATGTTATGGATGCCTGAATCTTTCTTTTGCAGCTCGCTGAGTGCTACCGGCTCAACGTTTTAGCGCAAAAAACTATGAAAACTTTTTGCATGCATTGTTCCTGTTGCTGAATGGAAGTATTATTTCATTCCAACAATATACATTTACGTACGTTGGAATTTCAACTGCAAAATGTGACACGACGTTATTATATATATTTTTCTTTTTTCTCTTCACTGGCTAAGAAAAATGTCTTTATTGTCCACGACAGTACGTTGATTGGAATCCAGAAACAAATTTGACTGAACTTGAGTCGCTTATGTTACGTCATTTAACATGCTTTTTTTGCAGTTAATAGCGAGACGAGCATTCCGTTCGCCTGATTGTAAACGATACGACCGCTCATGGACAGAAGAAACCCGTTTAGGGTGTTGTTTAACACCCTGAATTACTGAGACATAAGATGTTAAGTCTTATTATGTCCAGTAGTTACTCTGGCTACAATATCCTTTTAAACAGAACACAACAATGCATTTACATTGCTGTTTGGCGGTTTCACGTATGCGAGACTTACCCTTATTCGGTTCTTATCGGTTATTTGTTAGTTTGTTAGTTGACAGCCTCCGTGGCGCAGTTGGTTAGACGACTGTGAACGAGAGGCCATGGGTGCGATCCCCGCACCGAAACAACTGTTTGTGTGATCCACAAGTATTTGTTTCAGGTCTGGTCAGTGTTTGTGAGACCGAAAAGTCTCTCGTATGCGACTGTTGGGTGTATTTATTATTTATTTATTTCTTACTTAACACATATTGTACTACATTATTACGAAATAATATCGATGGTGATCTTCAACATCTGTTATGGAATTTTCCTAATTCATTTTCAAACTTCTGACAAAGTAACTACCAAAGACAAGGCGACTGCCGTTAAGCCAATTATACTTCTTCCCAGTTATAAAGTTGTATAGAAATTCGGAGGAAATTATGAGTCAAATTATTTTTAACGAAACAAATTTTTGACAATTAAAACTTTTAATACAATGATTGTTTAAAGTTTATTTTTGACGCATTAATTGGACTAATATAGACATATAGATTTTTCCCATTGATAATAATATTCAACAATCATATGATGTCAAATCAGTTGGTTTATGAAGTCATAATTGTATCAACCAACATAAATCTCGTAAGTCAATACTCTTTACAAATCATAGAAATAGAAATATCATCAAATGAAAAACTGCCAAACAAGATCCCCACTCCACTCCACTTGAGTGAAGATTTCAACGATTATCAAACAATACTACTTTTTGCAACCGTACTTATTATGTACATACATATATTCTACCCTTATCTAACTGTTCCTATTTCTTATACATAGGCAACATAAATTCCCATATGTTTGGTACAAAAAATGTGCGCCAAAGCGGTCACTTAGCCCTAGTTACTGTTGGCGCCCAAATAAATCACTAGGAAACGTGACCCGTCGTAATAGTTGCAGTCCATAATAACAAATGCCCGTATTACTTCGCTATTATTGGCAACATGTGGTGAAAGTTGAACAACATTTAGGCAATTTTAGACGGTGAAATTCGTGATCAAACTTACGCGTTCACGCGCCTCTAAGAGTACCATTTTTACTAGGTATTTAGCAATGAAAGCTCTAAACTGAAAATGAAATTAAAATACTATATTAGTAACACAGTTGAAAACGCTATTGCCTACTTGTAAATTGTGAATGCAAATTTATGTTAGATAAGTCTTTAGAAACAGTTGTAACGTTTCAATAGTCTAGCAGCAGTGCACGTGCCTCGAATAATGTCAGATTATGTGTCTTTTTTACTGAAGCAATTTTGCCTTGCTCAAAATACTTAGCAGCTTAAGGAAGGTTATAAAGTAATTACACCACATAATAAAAAATCACAAAACTGGATACAAGCCAACATAAAAAAATAAACGTCACAAAGTAAATAAAAAACAAATCAGCTGAACGAATAAGCCGCGTCATCTAAACTCATCACAGCCCTAATAGAAACGTGACAGAATCCATCTGATCACGTATTAGGAGAGAATTGGAGATGTATTAATATTAACAATAACCTATTGACGTGTACCGCCCGATTCTCTATTTGCGCTAATACAAGATGAAGATTTGATTGGACCGTTAGATTAGACGAAAGAAAACGTAGCCAATCAGCATGACGTAGGAGATTTTCGGAACCCTAATATAGATCGGTTGGTTTGTTTTGTGGATTTTTTCTTGCCTTTGAACTGAACAATGGAATAATCTTTTGTTTTTAATTTTGTTTTAATAATTGGGCGCACAAGAAACAAAAAACATAGTCGGATGTTCGCTGACGGCGAAAAATGATACGATTTCGGCATTTTTGATACAAATAACGAAACTGAATTTACATATATTACTATTGTTAAATAAGTTTTGATTAATTTTTTTACAAACTAGAATAATGAAGTCACTCGCCGTTAAGAACTTATTATTATAAAGCACTACATTACACTGTATTACGCTCGTCACATCAGGTTACACAGTTGGTCTAAAATCTTTAGAATAATTGCTGGCTACAATATCCATCCAGCCGTCACACAATAGTGCTTACACACTACCGATTGCCGACAAACATCCACAAAGCTGTGCTACCCAGACCCATGCATACGGAGGACCTACAAGCTAGTAAACAAACATGTAACATTGTCCGAATTTCCCAATATGCATGTAAAAGGATATTATATTCCAAAGCGAAAATAACAGAAAGCTGACGGATATCTGCTTAGTGTGTCAATCCAATCTCACGCCTGGGATTCCATGTATGTGGATATTAACTAAGATTCTATTCACACATTCCGTGCACTGGACCACAAGCAAACATCAAATCCTTTTATGGGAAGGATTTAGTACAATGGTTTACTAAGCCAACTCGAGACGCCACACTGCCTTGAAATTCCGATGTCGGTGCCTGCGATATTGTCATGATTACAATAGATGTATTAATAATTCCCTTAAGAGCGTACAACAAAAAAGTACAAGTTAATTTTTGATCAAATTGATGCTATTTCAGTTCACAAAATAGGCTTTTGTTGACTGATAAAGAAGCCATACAAAATGTACAATGGGGGCTTTGCAATACATGTACCATCGCTTTTTTCCTATCACAAGATATGATGAAGCGTTATTCTAAAGCCACGCAATCAATTTACCGATTAGAACAATAAAAATAAGCAAACTAAAATACACAAAGCAACATCCAGGTAAAAATAAAGCCGATACCTCATTACCGGATCCCGTGGAATCAACGCATACAATTCCAATATAAGGCGATCCAGCCAGCGGTCTCAGTTAAACGGTTCAATAAATATGCAATGAACCAACTCCCGCCGCCGATCAATCCACGCCACGGCGAAGTGAAAACTCTTTATCATAATCATTTTTGAACAATGTTTTGTGCAATGTTGGAAATTGAATATGACACATTTTTATACACTGACCGGTGTTTATTTCTTTGGCTTTGTTTTCTGGATAGGTATTTTTGGGGATTCAAATTTTCTAATCAGAGTTAGACTCGTGGAATGTATGAGTAAAATATTTATATTTATTTATTTATATACACTTTATTGCACACACACAAAAAAATACAAATAAAAAGAAAATCACATACATAAAAAGTACAATTGGCGGTCTTATCGCTCAAAAATACAAAATACTATAATCCCGTTCGTTGCAGACACTACAGGGAGCATGAGAAGATAGCGGGATATCATGGAGTTGTAGTCGGTAGGACGTTCTAATCATTTTCTATTACACAGGTGAGTCCGACATACCCATATGGATACGTAAAGGGATTTCTTCGTGTATGAGAAAAAAAAGGGAGAATGAGAAGCACATCTCGAATTGAGGTAAATATTTATGTAACTTCAGCTTACTGGAGACATGATTCTATCGATTTGTGTCAACACGCCTAAATTGCAATACTAATAAAACTATTTACTAAAACAAGAGATAACTACGCAAACGTAACACAAAACCCAAATCCGACCCTAAGGACCTTTTCAAATGCTTGTCAATCACCTCCCAACAGCCGAACATCTCGACAGTTCGGTATTAATTTTCAGCGGCTTTGTTTCCATAATTAGGGACTGAAGCGGGTCCGAAAAGAAATATCAGCGCGGGCACTCATTAGCGAAGTGTCTGAGAACTGAGGTCTGTAAATAGACACGCTGATACCATCACGTTTCATTAGCGGACCTTGGCTCTCCAGATTTTGTGTTTCTTCTCTACTAATAGCGGTTTAATTGCGGTTGGGTTTTGGTATACAAAATGATTAATGGCATTGTTTTTGGATTGCCGTAATCTCACATTCCTTAGTCATTACATGTTTACAATTACTGTTTGACTTTTAAGTTCTATTTATTATAAGTTATAATGGTTTCTCAGATTTACGCGAATGTTTCACATTTCGAAAAGTTATGTTTTACTGTGTATCCGTAACAATACATTTGATTCTAAAATCTACAAGACTCATTATACTATTTCTATTGACGTTGTAATTACAAATTCGTTTACCAAGTCAAGGAAACAAGTTTTTATTTATCATTTTGATATCTAAGTTTAGTCAGGTATAAATAAAAAAAAGAATAACAACTAACATTCATTCACCAGTGGCCCGATTCAAAAGAGCTATAGAGTTTCGATCTACTAAAAGCAATGGTTGAACAAAAATCAATTAATCTGCACACACAAACAAACTCCTCGACCCAGATAAAGGCCCGATCCATAACCGTACTAGACAGTAAAATATAAACGCCATCAAAAACTTCCACGGCTAAGTTAAGAGGGCGTAAAATGATTTAGCCGGACATTCGGAATGGCGACCGAGCGTACATAACAAACGATCGTGTCGTAAACGCGTTTACGCGCTGCGAGATCTTCAAATGCCCATTGAATATTAATTTTATGTATGCCGTATAATTTAACGCAGAGTTTTAATTAAACAATTGTTGTCCTCGTTTACCGGAAGTGCGCGGAACACTTCCGTTTGTGCTTGGCTGTTCTTTGTAATAAAACAACTACTTCCTTCTCTTCCATGATAAGTCGAAGTTTGAAGTAAAACAAAACTATCAATCAAATGACAATTGCAAGAATAATATATTTGTACATGTAAGTTATGCAATTTCTGATGAACCTAAAACAACTTCCACAAAATATTTTTACGTTACGCATAAATAAATGACTTTTACGAGAACTACAGCTAATTACGAGAAGCCCACCTTAGAAATACAGCTAACTATCATTCGTACTTTAACTCTCGCTTTGACGCAGATACCTACAACAAGCCTTAAGGGTGCTTCACTTAAGGGCCTAGTACACGAAGTGAAGTAACAAAGGACCCTAACAAAAACATTGTTAAGAATATAAAGAGCTTCCCCACTTCCAACAATTGAAAAATCACTTCAAAAGGTACAAGGTAAAGTGAATTGGCTCCATCAATTCCAAATAAATGTTGCCCATTACGCAAATTCAAATAGAGGAGATTGGTTCTCGTGTGAAACGGATGTTAAATTCTTAGCTCCAGCTGAATAACGTAAACTTATAGGACAGCAACATTCGCCTCAACTTTTTTACTGTAAAAATGAATCTCAGTTTTAAATTTATTTCGCACGTATTTCAATTTCGTAACATTTTCCGCGAAATCCTTAACTCACGTAATTCTTCCTAGGCTTATATTAGAAATGAGAAAAATACTTCTCGATGTCTACTTAAATCTTTAACCATATTTATAAACCTCTTTTCTTTACCAATCTATATATACATACATACATACCCCAGTGGTTAGCATAAACCCATTTCCCCTCACCCCATATTATGCGAAGTGATTT
Organism: Deilephila elpenor; assembly: GCA_949752805.1. NCBI lineage: Eukaryota > Metazoa > Arthropoda > Insecta > Lepidoptera > Sphingidae > Deilephila > Deilephila elpenor. The sequence continues at coordinate 2,894,906 of OX457098.1, forward strand.
GGATCCTTGCCCATCAAACTGAGCCAATTTGGCTTGACAGTCTGATGGATTACCAGACTCGTTGCAAGTGAAGTGTCAAAATTTTAAAGCCAACTCCAAGGATTTGTGGAAGAGCTTAGCGACCTGTCTAATATTGGATTGATTTTTTTATATTTTTAATTATGTTGTCTCTGTAAATTAAATTAGTTCCCATGATGCAGTAATGCAGAGATAAGTAATGGTTTATTGAAATAACCGACCAACCAGAGCTACGAAGCCTTAGAGTAAAGCTATTCACTGCATAAACCAAGCTACTACGTTAATAGGTCTTAACACTAATAAGAAGAAAATACTATCCAAATTCATAATTGTCACAATAGAACATCATGACAGATTTAAAAATCCCTAACGAAACAAAAGAGCTGACTTTAAATCATCAAAACGGCGAACTCGGAACAGCGAGCAAGCCAAATGAAATTAGCCGGCCGCGGTGAAATCCGATAATTGGCGTTGTACAAAACTTGAACAGTTGAGAGCATCTGTCCCTGTGGATATTGCAGCCGGGAGACAGAGACGCGTTAATGCATTCTTTTAAATAGGACTGTGGCATTTCCGTACAAACGTACCACGTTTGTATGTATGCACAGCTGTGCATTGATCAATTTAGTTCTAGTTATTCTAATGATTTTTACCATCGACAAGAAAAGGTTACCGCCTTGGTCAAATATTAAAGAACATGTGAATTCAAAAAAGCGTTGGAGTAACATTAAAGTCGCAATTACCAGTACTAGGTATCTCATAAACTTACGATACAGACTAACCTAAAACAAAATGTGAAAAAATATTTAAATTGAGCTTTTGAAAAGGCAAATTTTTCCTTGCGTATTTCCCATCATTAATCATCTGATTAGGCGTTACTAATTTGTTTTTAATGATCTCGCGACATATATTTTATAGATAGAAAACAAAAAAATCTGGAGACATTAAGGACGGCGACTTCTAACTTCACCGAAATCCTTAGTAATCTTATAAAACCGAAAGGGAGTTTGTTTGTTACGCTTTCACCTCTTAACTACTCAACCGATTATCATGCAATTTTGCCTACTCGTTGTCAAAAATACAGAAAAGAACAAAATCTAAAATTATAATCAAACAGTTAAGTCTTCAAAATTTTACTGCATATAATGTCCCACTCATAAAATGATTTGCGTAAGTAAATTGTTGAAACCTGCAAACGCGGTGGATCTGTATCATCAGATGGTATAACGGGCAATATCGGCGTTCCATTTGTCTTTGTCAGTAGTTGTCAGTGCGATCTGATATCTGTGTAAGTGTTGCAAATCTGGAGCGCAGGGATTAATTTTGATTCTTTTTCGCGGTTGTGTAATGATCGATGAGAACAAATCGGTGATGCAGATATGTTTTTCAGAAAGGAAATTTATCAATAGTTGTACAATCACATACGCCTCTGTCGTTTTGAAGTCATGGGTGTATTCATAATGTATAATCGCTTGTTTTAACAGTGAATACTATATGTGAGTTATGATGAGGAATTCCGCATAACTTCACTAGTTGTTAAAAAGAATTTCGATGGTTAGACAAAGATTTGTTTTTCCAAGGAAATTTAGACCTCAACCAATTGGCATCTCGTAAAATCAATTGTCGCCGATTCCACGTAACAATAAAACGTAGCAAAGAATTATTTATAAATAGAACAAAAATAAAAACAAACTGCTATACAGAACCAATTCATTCATGCCAACTGTAGAACGCGCAAAATGGATGGCTTTCACTAGAAAAGCAATAGAAGAAAGAACGCCAAATTGTAATGTAGACAGACAGATTTATTTACAAAGAAGCGTGAATTTTCCGGTCCAGATACTTCCATGTTATACGTACTATACAAAGTCAACTACAAAGATTATTGTAAATAGCAGATTATATACAGGGTATATCAAGACCGCGACCGAAAACGAAGCCAGGAGGTAGTATTAGTGATATCAAACACAATGCAAGTAAAAATTTTACAAAAAAAATCGTCAATTTTTTTTTTGTTATTTTTTACATATCGTCGTATTTGAGTGATTAAACATAGTTTTTCTAAAATAATGACGTACATCGCTTAATTTTTAAACACGCAATGGTACGTAAGGATTTAAATTACTATTTTTGCAAAAACTAGGTATTTGCCCCTCAAAAACGATGATTTTTAAAAAATTGTAAAAAAAAATCCGTCGCTTATTTTGCAAAATTTTTAGTTGCATTGTGTCTGTAGCCGCTAAAACTACCACTTGGCTTCGTTTTCGGTTGCGGTCTTGATATACCCTGTATTGTTCACTATTAACAATTCAATCTTATATGAAGACGCGGATAGTGTAAAATTGGGAATTATTATTAAAAATTAAATGCTAGCGGTCGGGTTCGGCTTCGCCCGGGTGCAGATAGTTTTTGAGTCCAGTCAACATAAACAACATATTATTTCGCGTACTAACTGTTTAATATTTAAACCGCTGCCAACTATATTGCTTTACCCATCCCGTCCCGTTATATCCCGTTCTGTCCCATCTTATTCTGTCCCATGACTAAAAGCATGCTGACCTCTCCTATCTCGTGCCATAAATTCGTGTTTGAAAAAGTAGTAAATATGTATATTTGAATTGAATTCCAGACTCATCCCACAGGAATACTACATTTTTTTTTCGAGATAATAAGTAGAATAGAGTAGAAATGAATTTGAGCCAAGTAAAAGTGCGTGGTGGCCTACTGGTAACGGACCAGACGCGGCTGCCTACATGTTCACGGTGGTCGCGGGTTCAAATCCCAGAGCACACCTCTGACTTTTCGGAGTTATGTGTGTATTGATAGTCAATCACCACGCACTTTAACGGTGAAGGACAACATCGTGAGGAAACCTGCATACCGTAGCGATTTTAAAAGAATATCTACGGTATGTAAGTCCGCCAACCCGCACTGGGCCAGCGTGGTGGACTATATGGCCTAACCACTCTCAATCGATTCTCTCGATTGTAGAGTAGGCCCGTGCCCTGCAGTGGGACGTATATGGGCTGATATAGAAATAGAAAAGCACGACTATTACACAAGACAGTAAAAACATCCCCAATTCTGACCTTTCTTTTAAATTCCTTAAAATTTTTATATAGTTCAGTGTATCTATAAACAGGAACACAATTTTAACTAAGGTCAATTTGCTTATAAATTTACTTTAACCCAGGACCGTTTTTCGCTCGATAAAGTTTGCCCTGAAGAATTTTAATTATTCACGATGTGCCCAACTTGGCGGGATATATATCAATGTCAAAATATCAATACAGTAGAAATTTTCGCAACGTCTTTTAATATCCATCCTTGACACCGCCTTCGGAAATAGGTTAATCTGTGTTTACATTACATTTTTGTGCTCTAAAGACATATCGTTTGGTAGAAAATGACAGCGATGTCGTCTTTAATTAATTCTGAATTTTATTTCATCAGATTTCAGGATACAGCGCTTTAAGCTCCGTATTGGACATTAAAGTAATTATACGAAATGCATGTATTCCATCGAAATGTATACCAGGATTAAAATCGGGTATTAATTAAAATGTAATATGCTTTCATGTAATGGGACATTTTGTAGAACATGGAAACTATTTATTTCGATTACGTAGAGCAGGAATAAAAGGGTATTATGGAAATAAAACCATGAAAATTTTCTACATATACATTAAGTATATATACATCACGCAAAAGCCAACGAATGAATTTCATCAAAGCAAAAAAGCTTTATCAGCGATGTTTTTTAAAAGATTAATTTTCATATACACTTAAGGATACTTTCTTAGTATCGATAAATTACAAAGCTTCACGGAACATTAAAAGAAACAAAAACTCCTTAAGTACCACTTGAAGATTTAACGAGGTCAATTATACAGTTACAAATCGTACTAGAAATCCATGAAAGCCAATTGTTTCAGCAGATATAAATTCAAAGGGAGCTCAAATTAGAATTTCGGAAAACGTTTAAGCTCGTACCGGGGCAGACGTAAGTAAATCATGACCCCGCACCGTCCCAGGGAGTACCCGAGTTTTTCTATCTTTATACCTCCCATGGGATTCGGATGTCAGGTCAGGGTACGTCTAACGACATTAATATTTATGTGGCAAGTTAGTGGATGATATAATCCGCACGCTAAGTAACGGTGTTCCAACAAGTCCCAAATGAATTCGATTTACACGAGATTGGGGATCGGTTACATCGCACGAGGATGTTACATTTCCATTCGAGTTATCGTCAAGATGATGCTAATTATTACGGAGTTATGAGCTTACTCCCTTGGGGTTGATTACAAATCATCTGTGGACGAGGCTGCGGGGAATGTTATAGTTCGTGTTACTTTTAAATACTCATCTTTATAATTAGTAAAAATATTTAAGAAACGCTTTACAAGAGATTTGACATATAACAATACATATTGCCCAAACTTCAATACAGGACTAGTACTTAAATTATCCAAAGCAAAAGCTATTAAAATCTCTAGTGAGCGTTAAGCTGTTAAGATATCAAAGTATTGCAGTCATTACAATAAAACAATATATTGCTAAGTTACGTTAATTAAATCTAAAGAAATAATTTTTATGAGAACTATAAGCTTACATTAATTGAAATTAAGGCAAGAACGATTTGCTAGCGGAAAAAAATATATGTAAGAATTTGTGTTGTTTCAACATACATAAGTTTATTTCAATAATTCTGTAGCGGCTAGGCACAATTGAGGTAAAATTCCAACAAACGAAATCACCATACGTAGTTAGTTTGAAAGCGCGATAATTTATGAAATTGGATAGGACGGTAATGGACAGGTAACGGGAGCAGTAACTATTTTGGATAATTAGCATAACTCACTAAGGTATTGTTAAAACAACAATAATTCCATACATATTCCCTAAATATCAATACACATGCGACACTCCAAAGCGAAATTAATCCAAACGCGAAAACTTTGCAAAATTTATATCTGTATATTCAGAACGAAGTCATTCATGAGCCAGGCAATCTAGAGTTTGAAGTAGGCAAAGTTTCCTTCATCAAAACAACAATAAAATCTTTAAAGCCTAGGAGCTCGGATCAACACAAGAACTTGATGAAACCGAGACTTAATTCGCAAAGCTTGAGTTCGAGCACGTTGTGATATGAATGTTATTTAAAATAATTTATTATGGTAATGCTAATAAACAGAAAATGTACACAAACTTTAAGATAATAATCTCACACGCTCCTGTCCTAATACATGGACTTTTCTTTTTAATTGATTAGTTTTTAGGGGGTTTTTGTCCACAAGGACACACCAACCCTATTGTATCTATCAAATTAAATAAAATGAAATGAAATTCGTTTATTGGTCACGAAAGCAATTAAATAGTATCATCAGTAATAGTATCTATATATGGACTTAATTAAGAAATCATAATACATTCCCAGTGTTTTAAAATAAATTGTATGGATACAAATATACTACAATTTAAGTTTTGATACGCAACAAAATAGTACAAATTCTAATAGATGTAAAACCAAAACATCGTAGCACTATGACAAAAACTAAACCAAAACATACAAACAAGCATCCATAACCCAAAGACATCCTCATCGCCCCTAAACCAAGTTGCTCAAGCTACTTAACTTGACAAGACTGACTCAGAATTTGGCACTGGACGCGTTATTGGCAAACTTGAGGAGATTGTAGCGGCTGACAGAGATTGGGCCAATGATTGATGGCAGGTGATCGGTCCGTCGTGTATTCCACGTCGCTGGCGAAACGATAGAGTGGATTTATGAAATTGACAGCAGACACGGCTCGCTGACGACAGTTTCCAGTTTTCAGTATGTGTCAATGTCGCATGGCACGATTTGAAATGTGCCGATCCTATTCAATCGGTTATCGGAGATGTGGAGTTTGAATAGTCTGGGTATTACCTTGTAGCAACGCAGTGGGTGAAACCTTTTGCTTACCCTATTGTTAGGACTATCTCGGTTTTGCGTAAGTCCATCAACTGGTACAATACTTATTGTAAATTCTATTAGTTTATATTGAATTTAATACATACATACATACATAAACTCACGCCTTTATCCCCGAAGGGGTAGGCAGAGGCGCCACCAGGACACCCACATTTCGCCTTGTATGTTCCGTCCCACGATGTGATAGGGGGCGAGCCTATCGCCATATCGGGCACAAATTCCTGACTCCGGGCTGACAATGAATAGAAAAATCCAATATCACTTTGCCCGACCTGGGACTCGAACCCGAGACATCAGCTTTGTAACCGTACCGTAATACAACTACGCGACCGAGGCATTTATTAGTTTATATTGAATTTAATATACATAATAAATCGCTTAATTAATTACGAGGACGTTATAAGCATATCGTATTCAAACATTAAGATTTATAATACGTGCAATGAAGGGTTCATTAATATCAACATCCTTACTCATATACAACCGAATAATAGGCAATAATAACAGCGATATCTATAAGATAATAAAAGTTAAATCCCAATACCAAGGGTCTAAAAATACATATTTCACCTCAATTTATGATACTCTAAAACCAACTGATATGATTAATAAGGAAAATGTAAAAGCTTTTTAGATAAAGGACTTTGCGCCAACAACAGAAACCTTGTTAAGTTACCGAACGCCTAAACTTGTACGCTTTTAAGCCATATTTTTTCTCTATTTGATTATCCTTTGGAGTATTTACTTAACTATACTGCTTTTAACTTTTGTAAATTGGAACTAATATACAATAAGAAAAATATGAAGTCATAATTTAGAGAAATAGTAAATCATTAGTGGGAGCAATAAGTAAGTGGTTTCGATTTCAGAATGAACGGACCGGCTTGACTAACGCAGTGAAACTATCAAAAGTAAAATGTACGTGAAATAATCCTTAACTTTCCCCGTCTTTAATCTCTCAATCGTTCATTCTCAACCGCCAGTAAAGCAACTAAAATTGAAGAATCGAAATTGCCGTAATCATGGACTGCTACACTTAGATCAGAAGAATAGCTTCAATATTTTTTACTGATTCTGTACCATAAAAAGACTTGGTATATCGTCAAAAAATGATTTCAGATTTAAACATTGTTAATGTTTAATAGCATTTTGGATCAATTTAACAGATAAAGAGCATTTTACAGTCATAACACGTCTCGAAGTGGCAGTAATGCAGAAAGGTTTTTTAAAACACTAGGTACTTAAATAATGAATATTTTTACTTTACGGCCGGAGGGGGATACACAGTAGATTGTGTTAGGAGACTGTTGGGAGGTTTTAAATGTGTTTTCGTTGTTGAATGCAGAAACAGTTGCATCTATATTTCAAGAACCTTTCTTGTGAAAGCATAATGCTCTTACTCTTCGTTTGAAAATGCTTGAAGGGGGAATAATATTTATATATTTTGAAAGTGCGCCATCTTCTTTATGAACCAATCATATTATAGTATTTTAGGATGGTACTTTGATTAAATTATTAATAAAAGAAAATAAACATTCTAGCCCTTCTACCCTCTTCTTCCTAATTTCTTTTTAAATCAGTCCATCTAATGGTTGTCTGGAAGAAATCGCTGTAAACGATAAGACCGCCGTCATCTTTATTTAAATTAGTTTTAATTCTTTTTTTTTATTTTATTTTTTGTATGTATGTGGTGTACAATAAAGAATTTATAAATAAATAAATTCTAGGTTATCAGAATAAAAGGATCAGACGTTAACAGTGAGATGACAGGTTCTAAAAAGTAATTGGTCTCGTCCTGGTGTGGTATAACAACAAATATAAGGACAAAAGACAATAATTTGTTTGTACTTACTTGAGTCAATAATTCCCAATAACAGACGTGATATCCATTGGAAACTGTCAGCCTTATTTGAGTGAGATATCTAATAGAACCATATTCATTGTAAGTCACTAAATAAACATCCCACGAACACAAATAAAACTAACATAAACAATGTCAATGAGATGAGTGGAACAAAGAAAGCACTCTCGATTTGGCTACATCAGCACAATATGGAATTAGGATCATATTATCTATTTCTTTTGTTCCACACGACTACGCCAAGTCAATATTACTTCTAACACATTATCGCAATGTAATAAAATCTGTTACTATTCGGTGGTTACACAATTAACTAGGTTTGAGTGATAACTTTATAACAAATGCTATAGAATTAAATGTGCTAAATGACATCTGAGAATAAATCTTACAATCAATTTTAAAATACATAAAAAAGCAGAAGTGAATGAAGTACGCTGCAGCGGAGCTCATATTTTGTGGTGATTATTATCAAAAGAATGTTAACAAAATGATGATTATTAACAAAATGGTGGTACGTACTTATTAGCATTTAATTTGGCTTCTAAATTGTGATAGTGATAATTGTACCACTGGTTATAAAATATACAGGGTATACCAATACAACCGAAAACGAAGCCGGGTGGTAGTATTAGTGACTTCAGACACAATGCAACTAAAAATTTCGTAAAAAAAATCGTCAACTTTTTTTGGTAATTTTTTACTTATCGTCGTATTTGCGTGATAAATACGTAGCTTTCCTAAAATAATGGTGTACACTTTTTTCTTATTTAAGACACAATGGCACGCTAGGGTTTAAATTACTATTTTCACAATAACTAGGTATTTACTACCCTAACACAATCATCTGTCGCTTATTTTGCGAAATCTTTATTTGCATTGTGCCTGTAACCATTAAAACTACCACCCGACTTCGTTTTCGGTCGCAGTCTTGATATACCCGGTATAATACGTCGATCATCTCACATGAGCGGACTGTAACCTAAAACTCCTTCTAGACATACAAAGGCCAGCAAATTAACACATAAAATAAATAAAAAATACCAACTAAGTTAGAAATATCTATACCATATCAACTATGAGCTACGAAACGGGTCCGTTTAAAGGTGGACAATTTGTAAAGATCCCAAACCCAGCTTAGTATGCTCATAATAAATGGGACCGCGGAAGCCGTAGAATTTGTGATTCGTTGAATGCTATATTAATAGGATTAACTTTGCCTGTATCACTGTACATGCGCTTTGATGATGTTCCATAAAGATCACATTTTAGTAATGGTTTGAATGTGAATAATTAATTGATATTGGAGCCATTCAGTCTGAACTGAAAATTATAGGCTTCTATGAACGAAATGTTATTAATATGTTATCTTTCATTGATGATAATATGTGTTTTGCAGCTTTCATAACCGCAATGAAGCAAAAAAGATCCAGAAATGAAATTCAAGATTCGCCGCATCTTATGAAAAACTACATAGCAATTTTAAGGATTCAAACAATTGAGATATGGAAAATGAAGCAAAGCGGTGAAAAATTACCAAAAAACGGCCCCTTACACTGGCAACAATAATACTAGGTAAAAAGGAACAAATTTTTTATTTTATTGATACAGCATTTCTTATTACGAATTGCACTCATAATTCGCATTCGGAAAATCCCTGAACAGAATTCCTAAGCATCGCAACAAAACCATCCGTACTAACACTAACAAGTTCCACTTAGCAATAAAACGTACACAACTGCAGCGGTTATCGGGATTTGAAGAAATATCTCGACAAATGCGAACTCGAAATCAGACTGTAAATTTTCGAAAATAAAACGTACAAATGCAATTCAATGTGGCGACGTGGAAATCACAGCCGATCTGACTAACGAGTTCGAAGTTATAGCCGACGTCATTTGTAAAAGGCATCGGTGGACAAATTTAGATTCGTGTTTTCATAAAATAATGATAAGTATATTTTCAGCGATCATTGCATATTTTCCAAAAATCTAGAGATCATGCATATTTTCGCCAAATTTCCACCATTTTCCGGTAGATTACTTTCTTCATAAGTGTACAATGAAATGATACACTTTTTTTCATACATACATATTGTGAGCTTTTATGTTACATATTACAATCCGGTCCCTAATGATAAGTAACTGTATTCGTTTATTGAAAAGCTTGAGGCGTTTTTTTTTTTATTTTTTAGGAAATACTATGAATGGTAATCACCATGATGAAATGAATCATGAAACTAAAATATATATCCATTTATGCAGGAATAGATCGGACCGCTTCTCGCCATGGGATATCCAGTGCCGCCCACAATGCGCGTGACGGCCACCTAAGGGTTTTAGGCGATATGCTGGCGTAGAATTTATTAGGAAGCTGGCTTAGTCACAATATGCGCAAGCGTGCCAGATTGGAAGACTAGTGACACCAGGATACAACTTCTGACCTTCCTCGAGGAACAAGAAGGTAACCTTAACAATTATCTTCTCGTCATAAAGTGTCCCACCAAAGTTGGATTGTTCACAAACTTATACCTATAGAATAAGTAGCGTTTTCATTTCATCCCACTTAGCCATAGTTCATTTATTCAGGGCCACTAGAGACAAGTATTGCTTTAGAAAGAAGTCGTTAATAATATTTTTGATTTGTTGAGAGCTTTTGATTCAGTCTTTTAAGTGATTCGCTTTTCTTTCATTCATTTCAAGTGACTAATTAATGTTCAGTTTTGTTCTTGTCAAAGCGGTCAAGGTTTTCCGTTTTCCGGCTTATTCTAAGAATCTAATTCAACGTTATATTCAGCCACAAGAACTCCAATTTTTAACTTTAACTTAGGCATCTGCCGAAGATTATTAGGGCGCCTAAAAATACAATTAAATAACAGCATATTATCAACAACTATTTAGAATGATTAAAATGCTAGAGTTCAAATCAAAGATCCAACAAATATACTGGATCACTAGTTCAGCTTTCGCTTCCCATCTTCAGTATTTTTGCTAAACCATTGTCGCGAGAATTGAAATGAAAATTTTATTTTAACACATGCTTCATGACCCAGCGTGAGTGAGTGAGAGAAATTGACGCGTGCCGCCGCGCCGGCTCTTAGCGGTTTTACTTCGGATTTATCGAGGGATTGAACATTTTTATCTGGATATTTCTTTAGGCTATGTTTCTGGTCTTTCTTTTTCTAAATTGGGTATGTATGTGCCTAATGCTTCTCATTTAGAGTTAGATGAATGTATGTGATCTGGAGTTATGACGATTTCATTGGTATTTCGATGTATTTCTTGTGTAGGTTTTTACTTGACCGATTTATATGTTTTAAGGTATACCTTTAAGGCAAACAAACGTGGCACACGTTGATGCTTTCTTTTAATTGCCTTCACAGGCAGACGAGCATGCGGCTCGCCTGATGGTAAGCAGTGACCGTCGCTCATGGACCTTCGCAGTGCCAGAGATCCAGCACAACAAAGTCGCTGCCTACCGTGAGGAGAGTAATGATGCTGTGTCGGGTAATTCACTATTGTGTACGGTGTTCGGTTTTATGGCGGATACGTGTCTCTATGCCAGCTTTACAATCTTAACACATAATGCTGTTAGTACTGTATGCCAACTGACCTAACTCCACATATTGGTATAATATTTGTACATTGCTTAATATCCAATACGCCCAAACTTATCAACCTCCACACAAGGTGAATCTAGCCAACACTGAACCCGTCATCAAATGCGGTATCACATTGGCGTATCACTATAAAAAATAAATAACAAAAGCCACAGTCCACCAAATCACTCGGCCCAAATTAACCTAATACAGTCCAGACGTGCCTGCTTTAAATACGAACGCATAAAAAGCCAAACGCGAAGTGTCCGCACTAAAACGTGGCCACAAAACTGTGGAGCGTTTGATAATGTTACAATTTTATCACGCAATAAGGTTTAATAGGCTTAAATGACTCTTGAGACTTCACAGCCGAGGGCGCGACAATGTTTCTCATAGGCCTTAAATGTAAAATTAAAACTGTTAAACGGTGGGTACTTTCTGAAAACCGCGTGAAATCTGTAATTCTGTGTACTAGATTTTTGTTTCATAACGAATACTCGGCTCTTGTGACCGCAGTGCCATCTAGATATCGACTTGCCACAGACGGTTATCTTTTGCGTTTGGAGTGAATTTATAGTATGCTTATTTACTCTTCATTGTACCTTGAACAATTACCCCAGTTTTATGATGTATGTAATTATACTCACAAAAGTAGGATAAGAAACCATCGATTTCTTCACAAAAACTTTAGGTTTGTGGAGTGTAGATCTTCACTAGGCCAGCATGGTGGCTACAGCCTAACTCTTTTCAATTTAGGGAAAACCCGTAACTAGACGGAATGCCCTATAGACCTTGTACTTAACCAACAATAAACAGCTTATCCCTAATGGCCGCCACACACTATCAAATGCGTTTTCGCAAACGCGAGTTTGCACCAGTTTCGAATCGAAAATTTCAACGAACTTTGCGCAGTTATTTTCCCACACAAGTGCCAGTATACTGGTGCAAACTAAGACTTGCACAGTCATATCATTACGTGTGTGGCGGTCATTACTACTGTAAATAGAGGCCCGAATTATGTTTGTAGCAACATACTTACTGATCCGGAAACCTGTCCAAGTTTATACAACATTCAAACTCAATGAACGTCAAAGATGTCTCTCCCGCCTCACAAACTTTCACATCAAGTATTAAACAACTGGCGAGCAGAAATTCCGTATGTTATGTAGGAATTTGCTCAGAATCATGTGTATTGTCGCTAATTTCATCTAGATTCTAGAACATTCGGCCACGAGTACCAATGTGGGGATAGCTGAATGCCTTGATATCCGAGAGACGGATATTAAAGAATTTAAATATAATGTTCAAGTTTCTGCAATTTAGAGTGTCGGAGAGGCAAATGTCTATTGCCACAGTCGTTTGCAATGGCGAAATGTCTAAAGTATGTAATTTTAAAAAGACGGAGATAGATTACAGAATAGTAAAATCAATGACGTTTTAACTAGATCCAGGTAAGAAATAAATATTCATGGCAGAAGTAATTAATGCCACAACATTCGACCTAACTATTTTTATACTCAAATAAATACAGACGAAAAAACAAACCAAAATATAATTCCCGTACTAAGCACTTATCACCGAAGGAAGAAACCGTATCCGTGTCCTTCTAATGCTAACATGTGAAAATCCATTTAACTCGCAGCAGTATATCCATTAGCGCAATAATCAAAATGGATACACAAAGGCTGCACAGCAGGCTTTTAGCTCCTTTACAAAGGGTGTCTGTTGGTTGGGTATAGCGCCATCTAGTAGACAAGTGGATAACTACAACGCAAAATTTAAAAGAGGAACTTGTAATAAATTCAAAAATTACAACATAGGTGGCGCTAAGCTGTGTTGAACTCGCAACAATTTTCTGGATATTATTATGAAAGCTGCTTTTTAACAACATCCAGTGAACAAAAATAAATTACAGCAATAATCTTTAAGTTTTTTTCAAATATATTTCACATAAAAAATACCTTAATAAGTATAATTTATGTTAAGGATTATTTGTTACTACTTAGTTCGATGTATTTGTCATAGATGGCGCTGTTTGGAAAATCCGTAAAAATATTTTTATTTTTAAATATAATCAGGGATATTTTTATCATACCAAAAAATTACATACAAAAATTTACGATTAAGAAATGACAATGACCGAAACTATAGACAATACACATGTTTAACCAAAAAAACACTAGTCCTTACAGAGAGACCCCATGCTTAGCAAGATAATTTAAAACTAATTAAAAAAGAGGGTAGTAGAGAGATTAATTTAAGACATTTTCAAAACTTATTTGATATAAACTACAACTTTACAAATAATCCTGATAACTATAGAATTATTATGGTGAATGTAAAAAACACAAAAACCCAAAAAAAATTTTGCTGCATTATACAGATTGTTTTTTTCCAACATTTAAGCAAAAAATATTTATCACCCATAACAGTAACATAATATATAATATAATTTATTTATAATAACTAGCTAAAAATCATACCTGAGTATCATCGGAGCTCTCTGGACTGCCTTCACCAGCCTCCCAAAAGTCCTTAACATTCTCCGGCAAATCCTCTGCATCCGTTGGATCTGGGCTCACACACAAAGACCTCTTCGGAAACACTAAAATCATTCCACCATCTTCCTCTTCAGGCCGCCAAGCCCCACACATTGTTGCCACAGTCCTTGTGTGTTCCATTTTAATTAAATCACTGGCCAGTTTTACTTTTTTTGCTGGCATTTCTTCCAATTTGGATTCACTGGCCGTTTTAGAACACTTACTGGCCATCACGAAATTATTTCTAAAATGGAATTTAGTTGAAACACACAATCTATAAAAAGAATTAACCTTCGGATAATTAATTATTTTACTTATTAAGTTTATCATTTAACACTAAACTTTGTTTTTTAATGAAATATTAACACTGTTAAATACACCCTCCAAAAGCCACAATTAAATATTATTACGGATAAAAGCTACAATAAAATATTTATAAAAACGACACAAATAGATAGTTTACACACTCGTTTTGCGCGAAATCACTGGTTATCAGCCTACAAAACCCTAGCCAAAAAGGCTTTGGCACTTATTAAACAGCAAAGTATTACGTTTCGATGATTATTCAGTTTCAAAATAGCCACATTAAACAAATTTAACAATAATAACGACAGTTATAGGTTATAACTCTCGTGCAACAATCAGTTACCAAAACATTAATATGTCAGATGAAATACGTTCCGTTCCAACCAGAAAGTATTAGCCAATAGACATAAATTCTACCGAGAAAATAATAATAACCGTTTATTTAAAGAAGCTTGACGCACACATAAAGCAGCGCGTCAACATAAAATAAAGTATCTGTATTGTGAACAAAAATAAAAAAATACCTAGGTGTGCTCAAACATTCATGTCAAATATTAAGCTAATTAAAAAAAGTTTGAGTAGGGTTTTGCGATAGAAAATAACTGTACTAAGACCGTATCAAATTATATTTTATCTTCATTCGCAATCGAAATGATTTCAAAACACAATCAAACGAAAACTAGAAGTGAGTTCGTCTTGTTTATTTTATAAACATTGGAAGAATCGTTGGTGACAGGTAACTCCATCTGTCGTATGCTTATTTACATCTAAAAGGGGTTTACGAAAACTTGTACAAACAATCATTTGAATGTAAAAGGCAAGCTTTGGGCTGTTTTTATATTTTATTCTGTAGTGTTTGAGGATTATGAAATCTAACTAAGGAAAATCGGGTCCCAACATTTTTAAGAGGTACAACTTACCTATACTATTAATGTTGAATAAATAACGAATGTACATTCAATTCTTTATTTATTTATTTAGTTTTTTTCCTTTGAATTTAACAGTTTCATGTATTATGTATTATTTAAATAAATACATATAATGTGTTTGTTTTTTTTGTCTTCCTCTATTGAATCTCAATTGTACTAAAACTCTGCAATCTAGACTAATTAGTTCCTTATGCATAGCTAGATGGCGCTTACTGTATAATTGGCAACAATTCTATTTGAATCATTTTACAGTAAAAGCTTTGTATTCGCGGGATATACGTTCCGTAAATAATCTGCGAACACATAAACGGAGAATATGGAATGGTAATTTATACGGGATTATAGGGAAAACGTTCCTAGATGGCAAAATAAAAAACAAACATTTAAAAATCAATTTATCCAAGCTTTTTTACATTTTGTGAATTTTTATAGTCAGGTTTAGGCAAGGGTTTAAAGAAGTTAGGTTTATTTTTCATATTTGGCAGTTTTTAAATGCTCCATAATTCAATTCAGACTAATATTTAGCAGTAGTATTATTAATTTGCCTTTTAAGAATAATACGTCGTTCTTTAATCGGTTTACCGATCAATTTTCATAAAGAAATTAAAAAGGTCATTTGCTATTCTTAAACCTGCACCTAGATTTTTCAAATTAAATGTCACGTTTTCTATGCTTGTTGAAAACTCTTTTTCAATAG
Organism: Deilephila elpenor; assembly: GCA_949752805.1. Taxonomy (NCBI): domain Eukaryota; kingdom Metazoa; phylum Arthropoda; class Insecta; order Lepidoptera; family Sphingidae; genus Deilephila; species Deilephila elpenor. Next base: position 2,910,829 of record OX457098.1, read on the forward strand.
ACTGCGGATTTTAGATTTTCTCTATGTCGGTTTCAGTCAAATCCGAGAAATAAAAATATATATGTATAGCCACGGATATTATACGAGTTGGGTCGCAATATTTCTATACGCGAAAAGGGAAAATGCGGATAAAGGAAACGCGAATAAGGAGCTTTTACTGTATATTATTGTGCTTTATAGCCACCAGACAAAAAAAATGGCTATTAGGATTTAAAAATAAAGGATTTAAAATCGCTTTAATGGTTTTATATCAGCAATAATTGGCCGTGAGCGTATAAAATCTATACTCTATTGCAAGGAAAGAGAATAAACTATGAATTTGTCGTTTCATAAATTAATAAATTCCGTCGGGTAGAAATATTCCCCCAATTTCAACATTAAGGTCGTATTCTCGCTACCCATGCAGTGCATAGTCATGCAGAAAAAAAAACATCCAAGCGTGTCTTAAGGACCAATAAAAAACAAAAAATAACGTGAAACCTTACCTCTATACGAGTTTATGCTCAATGACGATTAATGAATTTATCCGTCACTTTGTTAATATTTCAGAAACACAACAAAGACATTGAAATCTGACTCTTGTTTTCATTAAAATGAAGATACTTGCATTGTCATGCCACCTGCTTTATGTCTCAAAGATTATTCGAGTCACTTAAATTAGTCTGAGCTGTTGATTTTAATGTACCTTTTATTACTTAATATAAATACTCTCTCTCTCCCCCGTATCTCGACATCCGATTTGAGTTTCTTCTTCATGTTACGCAGACGCGGCTGCCTATATGTTCACGGTGGTCGCGGGTTCAAATCCCAGAGCACACATCTGAATTTTCGGCGTCATGTCTTATACTTATAATAGTCAATCATCACGCACTGTAGCCGTGAAGGATAACATCGTGGGGAAAACCTGCATACCGCAGTGCTTTTTGTAAAAACAATATAGTATGTAAAGCTCGCCAAACCGTACCATGAATTATGATAAAGCTTATTATTGATATAAAATTAATAAATTGGCGTCTTTTTTTTGATATTGATATAATTGCTATAATGGAATTTTAAATAATATTGGTTATTTTTGAATTTCAATAAGTTTGTTTATCTTGGAATTTTGATAAAGGAGAATGACCATTCATGGTATCGGTAAAAAATATCGCCGACCCCGATACCGATACTGCTTAAAATGCATAATATTTTTTTTATATTAGTTTGTCCTTAAACGTTTTTCTGTTTTATCCCGGGCGACAGACTTTTATAAAATAAAGTAATTATCATCACATTTTACTTAAATGTACTTCAAGTTAATTTCTCTAAGAACTCCGGGTCTGGGTCGCAATTATGTTTATTTTATTGAAAATATATATTTTTCCGTACACAAAAAGTAGGTTTAATCGAGGGACAAAATCTTCGCACCGATAGGTAATAAGTTTCTTAGTAAAATGGTCATTCTCCTTTGCTTATTTGGAATATTAGCCAATTTGCTTAATATTTTGGATTTTCATAAATTGGCTTATTTGTAATTTTGATTGCTCATTTTGGATCTTCATACGTTCCCTAATTTTTGAAATTTTCCGAACAAGGAAACTTATTGACGTCGTCATTCCGCGAGTATCTACAACAGGCCACAAAGCTCTGATCGCAACATCTGGCCAGCTTCCCACTAGGAGATTCCTCGCGACTGATTTATGAAGCAGAAGTGTCCGGACGTTGATTGCCTCTTATTGTTTCCGCGTAGCAGGAAAATTGGGTTTCACTAGTCACCTTGATAATGGGTTTGGTTATCTCATTCCTCGTTTTGGGAGGTTATTTGGAATGGGCAAGGAACGCAGTTACTAGTAGGCATTTATTATATTTACAACAAACCAACAAATGACATTATTAAGTTACATACATACATAAACTCACACCTTTATCCCCGAAGGGGTAGGCAGAGGCGCCACCAGGACACCCACATTTCGCCTTGTATGTTTCGTCCTATGATGTGATAGGGGGCGAACCTATCGCACAAATTCCTGACTCCGGGCTGATAATGAATAGAAAAATCCAATATTACTTTGCCCGACCCGGGACTCGAACCCGAGACTTCAGCTTTGTAACCGTACCGTAATACAACTACGCCACCGAGGCAGTCGAGGCAGTCATTATTAAGTTATTACTATATTACTATTATCAAATCTGTCTGACGAATATTTGCAAACCATTTTAAATATGATAGAATATATTTAGAACCAGTTAATTATAATTATTATTAGAACCTTACTATGTGCACTACATTCTTGAAAGTAAATTATTTGAATTTGAATATGTTTCATTGTTTGGGTCTGGGTGTTTGTAAGACAAAATCTCTCGTAGTTCCTGATACCCACGATACAAGACTAGATCATAGTGAGGGGTTAGGACTAAGTGACTGTTGGGTGTATTTATTTCTTTAGACCGCATCGGTGGCGTAGTTGTACTACGGTACGATACCAACGCTGAGGTGTCAGGCTCGAATCTCGGGTCGGGCAAAGTAGTATTGGATTTTTCTATTCATTAATAGCCCGGAGTCAGAAATTTGTGACCAATATGGCGATAGGGTCGCCCTCTTTGTGAGTTTGTGTACGTGCATATTAGTATCAACATAATACTTATAAACGTATAGATAAATAAAGTCTTTCATCAGTTCAATTGGCTTGTCCGAAACCCCCGTTACGGTACATCTGCGAACCATCAACAGAACCCGCGGTGACGTATGACAAATGAATACCTTCATACTTGTGTAATAGGCCTTTATTTGTGGCTGCGAGACCAGCGGTGTAAATAGTTTGGCAGTTTCCATAAGAAAAGACTAATAGCCGACACACACGTTACCATATACGACAGCCTCCATGGCGCAGTTGGTTAGACGCCGCCTGTGAAACGAGAGGCCGCGGGTTCGATCCCCGCACCGAAATAATTTGTGTGATCCTCAGGCATTTGTTTTGGGTGTGGGTGTTTGTAAGACCGAAAAGTCTCTCATAGTTTCTGATACCCACGACACAAGACTCGATCTTAGTGTGGGGTCAGGACTATGTATGTGACTGTTGGGTATATTTATTATTTATTATTATTACATGTGCAAGTCTGAGTTTGCAACAGTATACTGGAACCTGTCTGGGCATAGACCTGCACAAACTACGCTCAATTTTCAATTCGAGACTGGTGCAAGCTCGCTTTTGTGCAAACGTGTTTGGCGGCAATAATATGAGTGGATTTTTGAAGGCTGTATAATTTCACTATCATATATTATTGTAGCTAAAACTTGGCGTCATTTCATACTTCATATTTTGCATTTTTTTTGTTTAAATGTAAGAAATGCTTAATTGCGTCGACATATTAATTCAGGATACTGAGGGGTAGAGTAACCCTGTTATGTATGATAAAAACAATTTAATTTTATCGTAATATCAGGAGTACACTATATTGTTTCCTGGCCATACCACCTGAAGGAAAAACCACAAAATTCTAGTGAAAAACTAGCGACATTAACGCTGCCTTCACTGTGTGTTTCGTCACCGTCAATCCTTATCTTTTGGAGAAAGACCAGTTTCCCTTGTATTAGTTGCTTTTATGTTCACATCAGTCAACAGAGTAGACGCAGTGTCTAGTCTGAAACATATTCGGCTTGCCTTAGAAGTAAAATTAAAAATATATACGGCATTCATATGGTCAAAACTTGTTAGTGATAAGAGGCGAGCGTATCGCCTTATCGGGCACAAGTTCCTGACTCCAGGCTGATTATGAACAGAAAAATCCAATATCACTTTGCCAGACCCGGGATTCGAACCCGACACCTCAGCTTTGCAATCATAAATATTATAAAAAGAAACGCCGACTTATACGTAATTAATCTCCAAATTTTAACACTAACACAATCTTCCCTTTTATTCATTCATATCACATATTATAGGTAATATGCATATTATATACCTCTATATTGAAATCACACCCAACATCCAACCCTCAACCACCGGAAATTCTGATGAAATCATACAAGCGTATTCCTCCGGCTAATTAACGGGTTAACCCTTCAAACGCGGTGCGGTCCGGAGGAGATAACGCAACAAACTCCGTGTCCGGGCGAATTACCGGCCGGCCGTAACTATCGAGCCGGGTGCCCACCTCGACCATAAATTAGATGCTGCTTGAGCTACACGGGTTGACTCGGGGTCCATTGTACCCCGGATGTTTTGAATATGGAATAATTTATTTGGGTTCAATGTCACTTTTTTAGACAGGGTTTGACAGGAGTTGGGGTGGAGGCAGCTTATCTGACTTACTCCGCTTAGTAAGACACATAAAACCCGATTGATCATAAGTAAGTATAAATAAAAATAAATACACCCAACAGTCACGTACATAGACCGTCTTGTGTCGTGGGTGTCAGAAACTATGAGAGACTTTTCGGTCTCACAAACACCCAGACCCGCAACAAATGCATGTGGATCACACAAATATTTGTTTGGGTGCGGGGATCGAACTCGCGGCCTCTCATTTCACAGCCAGCGTCTAAGCAACTGCGCCACGGAGGCTGTCAATATTTACTGTTCCTTCCATAGTGCCTGATGGAAAGAACGATTAGGAGGGGCTTCAGAATTAATGGGATTTCGGTTATCTTACTCACATTGAATGAATGATCATTATATCTTACTTACAGGTATAGGTGAGAAAATATTCTAATTCAAATTAATTTCTGTGACAAGTTTACCAATAAAAATGATGCATTAATTCCTAAATTGATTGGCATAAGCGTTTGTATAGTAAAATACATACGAGGAATATTTTGTTTTAAAAATCCGCCTCGATCCAACACCCGTGCAAGCTCACAAGATATAACAATAACATCTATAGCATATCATTTCCAGATTTTAAATTACACACAAACAAAAGCCCACGCCTTTTTCCCAGAAGGGGTAGGCAGAGGTGCTACCAGCACACCCACATTTCGCCTTGTATGTTCCGCCCCACGATGTAATATCGGGCGAGCCTATCGCCATATCGGGCACAAATTCCTGACTCCTGTCTAAAATTTAAATGAAACAAAACAAAAACGCTGTACAATGGAAACCGGCTATAAAGCATGGGCCATAGACTTTTAATCAATCTGCACGAGCGGCGCGGGTGCAAAAATGGCGGCAGGTTACTGCCCACCGGCCACGACGCTTAATTAAAACCATAAGGAAAATTCATTCGCTCCGTTCGGTCCCGTTTCGTTCATTCATTCGTTCTTGTCTATGACATTGCTTTTTTTCGGTTGGCGGTTTTTGGCGATTGTTTTTATTGCGGTGAGATTAGGTGCTATTTTGTTAGAGAGAAAGAGTTGTGTATTTTTTTATTTTTATTTGATTATTTATTAGATTTTGGCAGCCCTTGGCGGCCAATTTGTTTAAGTGAAATGTTTTTTTTGTTATTCGGTTCAGCATAATCATCCTGTTGCAGTCCACTGCTGGACATAGGCATCTCCCAAGATCCGCCACAGAGCCCGGTCTGCTGCTTTATGCATCCAGTCGCTGCCAGCCCTGTCGTGCTCACATATCGTCAACCATCTATTCATATAGCACTCTTCATCTTCTGCACAAAATACCTCCACTTGTGCGCAATATAAAAAAAAACAACATAAAAATATGAAGCGCATAGAAAAACGATCCCACAGCGATAAATAAGTGTATGATAATAAGTTCCCGTTTTAATCTTTCCAACAAATCGCGCCCTGAATTGTTTGGATACAGAAATTTTACGGCAAATTTATTCGTATACGAGAAGTAATCCGCTATTGTGTGTTCTATGCTAATATGCGAGATTACAGCGTTATATAAACAATACGGCCTACGGGCTTTGTACGTAATTAATTTTAGATTTTTTTTCAATGTATTGAGCTAGGTAAAGAAGGTAGGAAGTTGCTGGATGCAGAAACTTCCAATAGGTTGCTATGGAAATCTTTTTGGTCATGTTTAATGAACTTCAGTGGCTAAAGAGAGAGAGTTACTGAAAAAGGATGTTGTATTGCATCCTGAAAACTTTTTTCAGTCCTAAGATGTGTCATGACTAATGCGATAAGACCTGCTGATAAACCAGTCTCCATAAATCAATACATTTTATTTAAATCAAAATTCCTAAAGGAAATAGCCTGAGCTGGAAACGGTTTGTAAAGAAAATTTTTAAAAACTTTATTTTCGTTTATATTGTATCAGTAATTATTCTCGCTTTTTAGTTTTTTGTTATTAATGTCTGCCTCGGTGGCGCATTTGTACTACGGTATGATTACAACGCTGAGGTCTCGGGTTCGAGTCCCGGGTCGGGCAAAGTGATATTGGATTTTTCTATTCATTATCAGCCTGGACTCATAAATTTGTGCCCTATATGGCGATAAACTCATCCCCTATCACATCATGGGAATACACACAAGGCGAAAAGTGGGTGTTCTGGCAGCACCTCTGCCTGCCACGTTCGGGAAAAAAGCGTGAGTTTATGTATGTTTTTAATGTCACAAGAGGGACATATAAGCAACTAGGTCACCTGACGGTTTGTGATCACTGTCTCTCATAAACACGCCTAATACCAGGGGAATAGTAGGTTCGTTATCGGCTTTTTATGGATAAAAAGAGAAGGGCGGTGATGAGCTTTTCTTTAATCAACATACCAAGCTGTGGTTGTAAGGTTAGGTAATAGATTATGCTTTCAGGCCCATTTTATCACGATTTACAACATTTTAATTCCCTGTTTCAGCTTAACGGCCTTATTCATAGACAGATTTAAAACCTATTTTAGCTATCGAATGTTTTCTCTTCTTCGCTGAAAATTTTAAAGTCGTTCGAAAGTGACAAAACGTTCGATAACTAAAATAGGTTTTAAATCTGTCTATGAATAAGGCCGTAAGTGTGTAGTTTGTATAAGATGTATAGCAGATTGTTACACAGTACATATCAAAGTTTATAAAGTATAAAATTAAATCCTTTGAATTTTTACACAGCTTTTTTTACATGTCCCCAAAACTGCGTCACATTCCTTGCCTAGTATTAAAAGTGTGTTTGTTTTGCACGACAATTTAAAGCGAGGTACACACGCACGCTAAACAGCGTACTGTAGAGGTTAGTGGGTAGTCGAACTATGAATTAAATATGGCCACCAGACCACGGTACGCGATTGCGTGAGTTCTGGATTTGAAGATTTTTGGATAGGAATCATTGGGTGCGGTGCAAATGTCGAATATGCTATGTTAAATATATTTTATTATGTTTATTATCTTAGAATATAGATTAAATAAAACCGGCGGGTATTTTCTACGTCTCTCCTTGGACCTTACTGCGCTCACAAATGAAGTGGAAAAAGAACTGCATCCACATATATAGGTAGCAGATGATATTCTTCTACTAGGACTTTTATTCAACATACACCTTGTTTTCTTTCTTTATGCTCTCTTCTATTTCCGTCCAAGTTTGTTCCGATATTATAAGGAATAATGAGGGACTAATACCAGCCATGTAGGAACCATCTTGCGGTTGCTTGTCAATATGATTTGAAAATGATAAAAATACACAATTTTTTATGTAACACGGAGGCTCGTGCCCTGCAGTGGGAAGTATATGAGCTGTTACAGTACAGTACAGTACTATCCAAATAAGTTTTAAGACTATTCCAGTCTCACTCAGATCCATTGTAGTGCCGTATTCAAAACAATCCACGGGCAAATAACCGATTCTCGGCCCCGCGGGTGTCGTTCTACGCCCGCTTTACTTTTTCACATTATACGGCGTACCGACGGCGCGTGCGTTTTCCATTACCTAAGTGTTTATTTTTATGAAATGTGTGCAGTGTGCCCTACGCTTTATAACACACGCGAGATTTCCACTTGAATAATGATTTTTGGATTAAATAATTGTTATGTTCCTTGTGACTTTGGAACGTTTTTTACTGACTATGTTTTTATTTGGTATCGTAGATTGATAATTTATTCAGTAAATTAGGCTATGTACTTATTGGGGCTAATGAAGCTCTTAAACTCTTATGAAATTAAGAATTATTATGAATTTAGAATATTAAATTCTTAAAAAATGTTATTTGGCTCGTAGGGTGTTTGAATGGTAAAAACACCTCAAGACGATATCCGTGATAGCTGTTTGTTTACCAAGTAACACATTTTCAGCACATATTTACATGACTAATACACGTCGTAGAAACATTAGTCTTATGAAAACTTTCCCATAGTATCGTGTCACAAGCACCCTATACAGAACAGCAGGTGGACTTCCCAGGGGAACCTGAAACCTTTGTCCAGCATACAAGACGTATACGTCGATATGTATGTTAATAATGTAGCTCTCCTTTGAAATCGTACGGCCAGCGTTTAAACAACATTTGTGCCGATTTGAATCTCAAAGATTTCGAATTTAAGCTCCGCAGCGCTTCAGGCCAGTGGGTTTGCCCGAAAATGTAAACTTAAAGCGGGTTTATAGGACAATATTGTGGAATAAAGTCATTGTTAATTAATTAGGAAGTGAAATGATAATAAATAGAAGCTGAGCATAAGCTATCTCAATAATGCTCTCGGTTGTAAAAAAGCCCTAAGAAATACGCATAAGTAAGAAAAATATGTTATATTTTCGTTTATTGCCTTTTAGTTGTTATTCTGCGATATAAATTTGAAATCGGCTTTTAAAGTGGTTGCCATTTATTACAACGCGGATCAACTAATCCACTGCTGGAAAATTTGCAATCTTTTTTATTTAGGCACATGCGACTACACTGTAACTGATTAATGAATGAGATATTGGCGGAAGTTTTTTATTGGTGGTTGGTCTCTTTTATGTGAGAAGCCGCCTAGGTAGGTACCACCGCTTATCGCTATGCCTATTTCTCCCCCCAAACAGCCGTGTAAATGCACTGTTGTGTTCTGGTTTGAAGGACATTGTAGCTAGAGTAACTGTTGGATATATTGAGACTTAGCATCCTATGTCTCAGGATGCGAGCGCAGTGGAATGCCAAGCATTGCTTTGTAATTCATGGTGTGGTTTGGTTTTACTACTGCATGAGCGGTCGTATCGCTTACCATCAGGCGAAGCACACTCGTCTCGACATTCATCAAGAAAAAAAATTTTTTTTGCCGGAGTAATTTCTTAAAACTTTATTTATACTGACTGAATCCGAAGACTTGTAATTTTCACTAATGCCACATTGACAGTACTTATTTATCGACCAATATTAACCAACGTATGGCTGCTATCACCAATCTCTCCTGCATTGTACCAAACACCACCCCTTTATACGCTATATTGAATTCTGATATCCTTTGAAACATCATCTTTATGTATTAGCCAGTCAATCTGCCGCTGTGCTGTATCTACCTATAAGCTCTACAGTCCACTCGAACATATTCGAATAGCTTGTCGAGCTTGTTCTATACATTTCTTATCTTTTCAGTTTCCACTGTCTCAGGAAACGTCGGATGTGACTTTTACTTTGTATTTTACGAAGCTGTTTTATTATTCTCTTGAACGTATTGTTATAATTAATGTCATCAACAATTGGATCGGGGCACTAATCTGTTCCATATATCTTAAAATACCAAATACGTACGTAATTTTTATATCACTCAATAGAGGACATCACGAAGCCAAAGGTTGCAAAAAAATTTAAATGCAATGTCAATTTCAATTTTATCATTATCCAATAAAGGTGGATGTGGAGATCCCTGTAGGTGGCCTATGGCAGTGGACCTTCTATGTCTGAATAGAGAGAGAGAGAGAGAGGGAGGGAGAAACACAGGGTATCCAAAAATATCCAAAGTGAATCCACTGAAAGCCTGCATCCTAGAATTATTCAGCGCATCAGTAGACATCAAAAGCCACACGTTGCAATTCAATCTTTACGGAATACAAATTGCTCGATAAGTTGAAAGTAATAATAAGAGGATGGCACCAAATAATAAACTGCATCAGAATTTCAATTCGAATAAGCGGTTTGATACGCACAACAGTCCCCGCAAGACGTCCACATCAGGTGACGTTCCAAATCGAACACACAACGATGCACAATTATAATTGCGGTCGGTTGTCCTCGCGTCCTGATTATGCCGCTTCCCGGGGATTTGTTATGATCCGCTAATTGATCGCATCCCGGTCGAGGTTCGTTCCTTCCTCATTAGCGGGTGCTCGGCCTGTGACGTCACGTATGCCTTTATTGGAGATTTCTGTTTGTCACGCTAATGACTTGGTTTTGTCGTTGGTAATTACTGTTGGTTGGATAGGAACTGCTTTTGTGTTTTCAGGAGGTTTGGTTATATCATGTTGAATGGTTATTTATTGTAAATATATTACTACCACAAAAGCTTGAAAATATATTTGTGCTGTATCGATTTAGACAAAAATAACGAGGGTAATTTGAGCTCCATTAGTTTATTGCAATTATGAATATCACATATTGTGCTAATTGAGCGGAGGATGTTTTCCTGAGGGGTTAGCTATGGAAATATGACGCAAAAGCTGAAAAATAAAATATTCACTATTATCATATCGATGATAAATCTTACAATCATACCAATTAGGTACTTTCCAAACTTCACGAAACTCGATAAAAGCAAGTCCAAAAAAGGTAATATCTATCAAGCCATCATTTTTACAACCCGGAACTCAGACCTTCGGAGGGAATTGGGTAAAGTACGTTACACATGTGCTGTCACTAAGAAATTGCTTCCTCAGACGCCAATCCATTGATTAGTCGGAAATCACGAGTTAACTTCGGCCACGCACCTGGTCCTTCAATTTAAAAATGGGAGCACTTCGGGCATCTTCGTGCAATTTCGGGAGTGTTGGTGATAGACAAAGGTACTTCCGAAGATTTAATACATTCTGGGTAATGTGGATTTCGCGTGATGGAATCTTGCTTGAAGGCGAAGATATGGGAAATCTTTCACCTAATCTATAATAAGCGGTTGACTCAATTTTTGATCTATAGTTGCAGTCGCAGATGAGTCACAAAAAGCCACTTGCTTGACCTAAATTTTTCAGGAAAATGGGTAGATTATCTGATACTTCATGATATGTTAACCGCTGAGTTAAAACAAGTGATAATATTCTTCAGTCTTAAATATTTAAATAGACACATTTCCTATCGTTTCATTATTGGGCATGTTACTTTTACCGCGTTAAATCAAAGGTTTATGTTTTAATTGGGCTAGACCGAATCTATACTAATGTCATACGTAGGCTTACTGATCTCAATATGCCATTGGATGCATGACAAAACCTTTTTAAATACCACAGTATTTAGGGAGACGGTTTAAAAAAACTGTGAAACTCTCGCATCAAAAGTTCCAATTACCCGAATTATACTTCGAAGCCGGGTTAAGTGGACGAGAAATGAGACTGAGCAGTGTTTCTGTTACAACAAATAACGCGCTTTACCCCTAAATTGAATTACGCTACGTCAGAGTGGCGACATAGGGGGTTTGATCGCGTGATAAAACGCTGCGGTTTTGTGCGGCGCAATTGTTTGTATTGAAGATAAGTATCATGAAGTTATTACTTGAGAGTGTTTTACAAAAATAACAAAGAGAGTAAAGCCTTCCAGACACGACTGATGACCAGAAGAGATTCCTGTACAACAGTGGGATGTGTGAAGTCCCATGTAAATACTGAGCTTGTACACATAAATTAGTTGAGTCTCGATACGAAATCTTGCAGTAGGTAACCGACAAACTACGTCAGAAACCCTGATGGTGATATGTATGAGTTAAAAAACTACTAATGTACAATTTTTTTTTTGTTTGATCCTTCCTTTATTTATTCGTGAACCTTTTTACAAATTACTTTCAAAATTATTATTGTGAGACAGGCTGTAGTTTCACTGATCCAATTTTATAAATTGGCCATATGAAGACTGGAGTATCAATAATGCATCAATTTTATGATTTTGACAAATTTATCGTTTTAAAAAACGCTGCGTTTTCCTACAACATTATGATCCGTATGTGGTTGCGTTCTGAGGCATACAAAACAGAAACACTGTGTGGCCAGTTTTAAAATTAAGTTCAATTTAGTAGAAACTGCGCCGTGCGTCGTGCAAAATGAAACGTTTTTTCGGTTGCATTTATTTACTGCATTTCAAAACCGTTGCACAGAATTTTATGGTTTTTTGTGACATATAACTTGTCTTTACAATATGGTATATTGTGGCATCGTCAGTCTATTTGCAGTCAGTATTAGTCAGACTGCTTCTGTGGTTTAGTTGTACTAGGGTACAATTACAAAGCTAAGGCCTCGGGTTTAAATCCCGGGTCGGACAAAGTGATATATAATTTTTCTATTCATTATCAGCCCGGAGTCAGGAATTTGTATCCGATATGGCGATAGGCTCGCCCCATCACATCGTGGAACGAAACATACAAGGCAAAATGTGGGTGTCCTGGTGGTACCTCTGCCTACCCCTTCTGGGAAAAAGGCGTGTGTATGTTTATCAGTCTATTTGCAGTTGACTTTGAACTATGATGTCTCGGGTTGTAAATTCTGAGTTTGAGAAAGTTGATTGGATTTCGGACTCAGATTGTTTATATCCGGTTTCAACCTGACCGGAGACATCTCGCCAATACATTAAGATTGCATTTCACATACTATCACTTACTATTGATTAAACATGCCATTAAAAGTATATTCAAAATAGTTGAATTATACCCGCTTTCGGAGTTATGTGTGTATTGATAGTCAATCACCACGCACTTTAACGGTGAAGGAAAACATCGTGAGGAAACCTGCATACCGTAGCGATTTTAAAGAATTTCTACGGTATGTAAGTCCGCCAACCCGCACTAGGCCAGCGTGGTGGACTATATGGCCTAACCACTCTCAATCGATTCTCTCGATTGTGGAGTAGGCCCGTGCCCTGCAGTGGGACGTATATGGGCTGATATAGATATAGATACCCGCTTCAATTTCTTATGTCCATATTGGAAACCTCGTAGAGTTATTCTTTTAAATCCACAATAAACAAACTATACAAAAAAAAAACAAATAGCATGTACAGATAAGAATATAATTAATTACACGGCACAATCTTTACAACGTCACGCCCTGTTGTAAACTAATAAAAACCACAGTGAGTTTAAATTCAGCAATTTATTCGCCAGTCTCGAAATAACATGTAATACAATTTATATTAAAATAGATATGAGTTCTATATTTTTCTCGGTAATACTTTTGGGTTAGGAATGTATTCATGTCGAAAATGAAATTATGATAATGGCATATTTTAAAACTAATGTACCTACAATACAAAAGGCAAGCTTAGAATCACTATAGCAATATTTTCAAAGAGGAAAATCGTATGCAGTGTGATTTTTCCAATTAATAAAACAAAATACCTTAAGCATTTCTTTAATGATTTACAGCTTACATAAAACAACAAGGCAAAAGCAATTAACCTAACTAATATATTTATGCATCCCGAATATTTTCGTCTCGTCTTTTATATTTACACATTTATGTATCCTATCATGCAAACGCCAAATGCCCATATTAAAAGGAAGAGCGCATATCAAACAGAAAAATCTACCAATTTATTATAGGTGATTATTCTATTAGGTAAACATAATTTAGGGGGGTTTAATAGAGTCATCGGGGCATTAACTAACACAAGGGGTGTGCGTCAAGTTTTATGATGTGCGCTATTATCGCCAGTTTATTACGGTATTGTTATAAGGACTTTTTAATGAAATAACTGTAATGGGTATCGTGTGTTTCTTTCTGTAGTTTCTTTTTTTTTTTGTTTTTATACACTCACATACATAGTTCTGACCCCACACTAAGATCGAGTCTTGTGTCGTGGGTATCAGAAACTACGAGAGACTTTTCGGTCTCTCAAACACCCAGACCAGAAACAAATACCTGTGGTTGACACAAACATTTGCCTAGGTGCGAAAATCGAACTCGCGGCCACTCGTTTCACAGCCGACGTCTTACCATTCCGGCAACGAAACAAATATTTGTGTGAACCACAGGTATTTGTTTCGGGTCTGGGTGTTTGTGAGACCGAAAAGTCTCTCGCTGTACCTGATACCCACGACACAAGACTCGATCTTAGTGTGGGGTCAGGATTGTGTGACTATTGGATGTATTTATTTAACAAAGAACCATAAACGAAATTAAAAATGTACTACAGATTTAACAGAATGCAAAAAGTGCCATCCGACCTAGTAAAAAACTAAAGTCACACCGATTACACGTATATTTACAAATGATTGCAATTATATGTTCACCCACATTATTAATTTAGTTAAATTGGTAATAAAACCGGCGTGTGTCGCGAAACTAAACAGTCGTTATGTTTTAATAACTAATAACATCGGTGCCGATACGCGAAGGTAATCGTTGAAAATTTTAAATTATGATATTACCATTTGTTCAACTCGGTTATTTTTCACCTTTAATTGCAAGCGCGTTGTATGTCAGATAGCAACGTGGTATTAACTGATTTTGCATGTATTACAAGTCCAATTAATAGAAAAGGATGTAGGTTTTGTGATTTCAGTCCTTCAAAATATTTTTAACTATTAGGTTAGGTAAAGTCAAGTATTTTTTTTGTATTTGTTCCATCTTTATCTTTTGCAGCCCTAAGAAGTCCAACACACATTGTCAAAATAGCTGACCTAATGTTCCCTAGTCGAGATAGTTGTGACCGAGGAGAGATAAGCATTTCACATCACTGGATAATTGATCTCTACCTGTCACGTCCCAGGAGATGTATTGAGTTTGTTGTCACGACAAGAGAACAAGAAACCGAAAATACTTTTAAAGAGCCAGTCATTTATGGCCAGTCTCTACATGTAATGAAATCTATTGTTATAGATAGATAGTGGTTTCTTAGATTTACGCGAATGTTCGTGGGCACGGGGCGGACCACAACTAAAGCTGTAAAGCAATCGAAACGTCGGGAAGCTAAAATATGTAAAAATTATATCAAACCCGCGAAAAAATTAGTAAAAAACAATTTAATTTCAATAGATAGATAGATTATAAAAACCGGCCGTTAGTCATATCGAAATGAAATCGTTTGCATGTCACTCTGGGTGACCACTGAAAATCATCGTTGCGCTATGGCTCGCGCCGCAGTGCAACATTATGCTGAGTAGTCACCGAAGTGTCACAGACGCGACGCGCAAATTAGATATTGATTTATTTATTTTTTGCATGTTAATTTATGTTTGTACGTCATATTCTGTGACAATAAATGAGGTTTCTTTCTTTCTTTCAAATACAATCGAGTTAAAAGAGTACGAGAGGCGCTAAGCACACATCGTTACCAACTAAAAGGCGGTATACCTCGCACGGCAAACACAATTGAGCCCGATTTTTAACATCCGCCGGCGGTCACCGCGCCTGTTATTACCGGCAATATATCAAAATATTGTAAAAAAGGGCATTTTCACCCTTGTTTGCTGGTCGCGTATAAATTTTTATTTGCTCGTCCTTTCGAGTTTACAGCGGGAAACGTAAACGTACACGTCACGTCAATGTGTACGTTTTCCAATAGTTAATCATTGGCAAGTTTTGTTGGATGTTTGTAATAAAGTTACCACAAAATGATTAACTTTCGATTGATTTTGTTTATAAATCGAAATGTCTCGACGGTTAATTTTTGAATGTCATTAATTTATGACTTGACCAAAAAGATGCACCGAGATAGACCAGTTGAATTTACTTAATTGGTCGCGGACGTAATTTCTAGCGGTTAAATAAGCTCCATGCGTTTTACTTTAGGTTTCCCCAAGCAATAACTCAATTGAACTCTGCGGTGGGTATAAAATACCCTTAGGAAACCGAAATTATCCAATTAACATTCAATAAATCTCATAAAATTTTAAATTGGTACGTTTTTCAGATTCCAATTAACAATTATAAGCTTTTTCGTCAACCTTTGTTCTAAAAATCTTCAGCTGTAGTCTAGAACCTCTTAATACACTGCAATGCAAAATCTAAGATCTATTAACCCGTCTTTTTAACTACAAAACTACCATTTTGCCCTATTGACTAAACTCTACACGCAAAATTCATATCAGAGTTTTCAAAACTCATTACCGACTTGAAGAGTGCGCAGCGTTGATATAGTTAATTAAACTAACACTGATTACTCATTTGTACCTTAATGGCTTTATTACATTTGGCAGTTATTAAAAAGACATGCCACGCCTATGCAATTATTCGCTTTTTGGGGTAGAATGATTGTGACGTGTTTTGTGATTGCGGAATTTTTGGGTAAAATCATGGGAAGGTTAAAGTAGTAGATTTGAGTTTGGGTTTGTAATTGACAATTATTACCGACTTTAAAAAAAGTGGTTCTGTTCTAAAGCTGTTATTGGGTAGCTTAGGATTTTAGTAAATCATAAATAACTATAGATAGATAATTTAACATAGTGTCTTAAGTTTCTGATACTGCACCTAATTTCATGATGCGTTATGAAAAATCTCTTACACTAGACTCCCCAATCTTTGGGATCATACAGACCCCGGCAATCAATCATCAATAAAACAAAGATACAAGCAACGGGTTAAACGATTCAACTAATTATAAAGAAAAACAAAACCGCGTTATTATGCGCCGGCTGTCGCCTGTCGTCTGACAAAAACATCCTTCATTAGCGCTCTAATGGGAATTCGAAAACGCGACCCAACTAAAACATTGTTTTTATTAAAACACCGTAGAACGGTTGAGTGATGGGCCTTAGGGACCCCGCTGACGTGGCCAATGTTTCAGACATTATGAAGTCAACCCGCCTTTATAGGTATTGACAAACTAGAATAAAATTTGCGAAATATAGGAGGATTCATTGGTTTTGATGTTTGTGCTAATGTAAGATTGTGCGAGAGGACGTTATGTCGAAGTTGTATGGTCGATGATAATTATTTATTGAACCTTCATAACGCTAATTTTGAAAGGGAAACATTATTTTGCAACCATATGAAACATAACACAAAATTGAAACAACCTAAATTATATGATTATTTTTTATGACGCGGTTAAAAAGATTTCGAATGGAAGCTACGTACTGGCAAGCGTCATGTGGGATAAGACAAGGTGGAGAGACAACGTAATAGTTAAAAGTTGAAGGAAGTTGCTGGCTGGAAGCCGCTTCCAAAAGTTCGCTTTGTGAAAGCTTATGCTTCCTATGGCTGAAGTAAGTAATAGCAAATTTTATTTTAAAACCAAAACGACCCATCCGAATATCACAGCCTGCATCGTCCTAATTTCTCATTAAAAATTAAGTACCAAATAACACCAACATCTTACATTACTCCAAAAACAGGAAGAAGTAAATCAACATTACGACATCATAAAATTCACAAAGGGTTTCCAACAATAATAATAATTGATTTAAAAAATAATAGCAACTTAACGACGCGACGCGACCACAAAGCTCAATCTATTCGCAATAAAAAAGAAACAGTAAGTGTAAAAATAAAACGATGGCACAATAGGCGATTTTAAAGGCAACAGTTAAGGTTAATAAAGATGCTGTAAAATTAATTATCCAATCGTTTTTCTGTACTTTTAGACCGTAGTACGAGTGGCACAGCAATTGGGTCGAAAACAATAAAAATCGTCGGCTCCCGATGGCTCGTTGATTGAGAAAGATGAGCGCGTCTGTGAGAACGTATTCTAAGCCAGATTACGAGGGATGTTTACACGTCACGACATTTTACAGTTTTAATTACGGCTTTAAAAATAGGTGAAAGTTCAGAATGCTTCTTAAGAATCTTAGTTTTATATATGAGTCGAAATTACATCGGGTAGAAAAAACATAAATTTTTATTTTGTTTATCATTCTGATACACACGGATATTTTTCCTTATGTTTTTTTTGGCAAGTATTTTTACTTACTTTCTAAAAGAAACGACAGAATTATGTGGAAATTTCTGAATGGAAAAAACTGGCAATTATAAATTACCATATTCCTAGAACTGAATCAACAACCATCGCTAGTTGTGCTTCTGATTACTGGTATCAACTTAATAATATAAATTCTTATGGACCAGCCTTGATTGGGCCCTCGTGCTAGAATAATCGCACGATTATTCTAACATAAGCAGAATGCTTACACCTATGTCGAAACAGGAGATAAAAAGTCGGTCCCGATATATCGTACATCCTAAATAATGGAACCGCAGCGACGGTCGTCTGAGTCACTCATTAGACCCAAGCTGTGCTTTAATCAGTGAGAATAACATGTAATTAGTTGTGAGCGGAGCCGGGTGCGCTCGCTAGTCGGCAGCCCTTTGACTAGTTTAGTGAATGATCGTACACACCAGTTTGTTGCTCATTCAATTTCCTGTCAATAATGACTGGACAGTCGACAGTGCGATCTAGCCGCTGCAAATTATACGGAAGTGTGTAATACTTTTGTACTAAGACATGTTCTTTAATTGTTTATTTCTGTACCCGCTGGCTTGCCCGTGTCAAGTAGGAGTTGACATGGCGTGTGTCGCAGCTATGCCCGTGTCAAGTAGTAGTTGACATGGCGATGCGTTCCGAATGCCTTGGGACAAAAGGAAATATATCCGTTTCGGTCGTTCTATGGACAATTTGTATTATTCATCTCGCTTCTCCGTTAGTTTACGCTTAAAACTATGCAAAAACAATACCCCGCATCTTGAACCAAATAAAAAAAAAAACGTTTTGAAGTTCACTCGAGTGCGTGTTGAGTGGGTGCCGGCGAAGTGATTTTGTTTTGGAAATAGTTCATAAATCGTAAGTGTTTGCTCCTGTTTCTTTGTTTTTTTCGCAAGATGTAAACCACTACCGCGTAGATATAAAAATTCAAGCATGAAATACGCATTAATGTGCCTTTTTTTCGAAGCCCAAAATATACTGTAGGTACATTTTGGCGCACGACATCGTTATGATTGCCTTTAAATTTGGCGTATTTGGCTGTATTTTCTTAATGAATGTATATTTTTTATTAATAGTTTATTAGACTACTTATGCTGTAGTAACTTTATTTCAAGCCAAATAGTGGTAGTTTTTTGCATCTTGGCCTTGTAAAATTGAACATAAATTAATCCGCGCGGCGCCAGATATTTGTTTACAATCAAAGGGCTATAAATAATTCTTTTTGTATGGACGGGGGTAAGGTTTTATTTTTTACCTTATAATATATTATATAAGTAAAAAAAAAAATTAATAAAAACCATATGTCATCGATTCAATTTTCGAGATATGAATTTTTAAATACCCGACGCGCCTAAATCGCGCTATCTCAAAGTTCAACGCAGCATAATAAATCACTTGAGTCATAATCTGATAAACAAACTGAAGTGTTATTTCAACACACTCATATTCTAAACAAAAAACATAACAGTTGATAGTTAAACAAAGTACTTGAGTTCTGAGAACCGTTTGTTTACGTTTAAAAACGCTCGGGCAGATAACGGTTGTTTACGTTAATTGCGTGGGGCAAAGTAACGTCATTTACCCCCACCCCTGGGGCAAGCCAGCGGGTAACGACACAAGACATGATCTTAGTGTGGGGTCCGGACTATGAATGTGACTGTTGGGAGTATTTATTTATAGAATAGGTACGATCGGTAAGGCTCGGGAAATATTGTGTCATGGTGAATAAACAGATTTCTCACAATGAATGTGCAAATGAAGCATTTACCCAAATGTCTGCTCATTTATGCCAATTAGCCATGAATAAATAGCTGAGGATAATTTTAACTATGTACTCGGTCTTTATAGATCCAGGATAAGGATGAAAAGGGATATAGGGGATGAAAGAAATTAAAGGATAAAGAGAAAGGTCAACGGTAAAGACTCACTGCGGGGAAATTCTCGTCTATTTCAGCAAAAGTAGGGATAAGTCAGGATGGCCGAGCGGTCTAAGGCGCTGCGTTCAGGTCGCAGTCCACTTCTGTGGGCGTGGGTTGAATCCCACTTCTGACAGTTTTTTTGTCGGATATTTGTAATTTTTATTTCGGCAACCAAGCATCTGCATGTCTGATATTTGTAGCGATTTTTACTATTACAACATAATTTTCTGTAAACATCCTATGTAAATAATTATTTACCAAACTATCATTGGCGAAGGAAGGACCCGAGTCATCATCCTGAGAGCAACTCAAAATCCAGTTATACCTAGAACAGTAGAATATTTTGTTGCAAAGCGATTTTTTTGAGTGATGTTTTCATATAAATGTGTTGAAAGGTAACGATAATACATCGATCCTTACATACTTGTCGAACGCCAGTGCTCGACGTCATTTTTATGTATGGTATTGTGTATCCTGAATTACTAGTAGAGAAACTGATTCGGGCCATGGTATTGTCACAAAAAATACCTTAATATTCTGACTTCAATTAAATTATGAAGGCAGGTATAACTCAAACATGCATGTTCAAGTTCGTATCCTTAACGGGTAGCCAGAGCATCACCACCACTCACAGCTTTAAGAGCTTTTAGCCAAGACATTTAATCAACCATTGTATTTTAAACTGGCCTTAAAAAAAAGAAAGAAAAGAAGCAAAAAAAAAAGAAGTGAGTTCGTGTTGCTGAAGGAGTTTCTTGCGCCGTTTCTTGTTCACAGCTACAACACGTACCGAAGCGGTGGTAGCAGAAATTAACGCAAAAGACCTTGTAAAAGACTACTTGAATAAAAAACATTTTGATTTTGTTTTTTTTTTTATTTTGACATAATAGCAGGAGAGCCTTCCGCCATACTATGCACACATGTTATGAAGCAAATTCTATACGGGGTATATCAAGACCGCGACCGAATTGCATGTAATTGTATTAGTATTTTTTTTCTTATCGTCGTATTTGGGTGATATAAACATAGTTTCCCTAAAATAATGATGTACTCTTTATTTTTAAACATGCATTGGTACGTAACGGTTTAAATTAGTATTTTCGCAAAAACTAGGTGACTACCACCCATACACGATAATTTTAAAAAATTCTAGAAAAATATCTGTCACTATTTTGTCGAAATTTTTATTTGCATCGTGTTTGTAACTACTAAAACTTAGTTTTCGGTCGCAGTCTTGATATACCCGGTATTATTTTACATGTCAAAAAACCCACACACTAAACCAAGGAGGTGAAAAAGTTAAGAAAAATAAATCATAGAGGACAATACACACACTCACGCAAACATTAATATAATTTTAATTACCCTGGATAGTTAAAATTAAAAATCTCGCAGTGAAGGGGTGAACGCACCGTACAAAAAACAAACAGACAGACAACACGAGTGACGCCCGCATGTCGTTATTACTTAAACTGATTACAACATTAATTATTGTGACGCATCAGATTGCTTATTAACCACTTATTAAAAGTTTGACGAGACAATTTAACTTTCTAGACGGGAGAAGTTGAATGATAATGAATAGTCTATTTGTCTTCCGGTTGATCTGTAATATTTTGAAATTGTAATATTTAAAACATATTAATTGGCGGATAGTGGATATTTTTTAATGCAATGAATGGCGAGACGAGCTTGCCATTCGCCTGATGGTAAGCGATACGGCCGCTCATGAACAGGGGCAAAACCAAACAACACCATGAATACAGGGCAATGCTTGGCATTCCACTGCCCTCCTCATCCTAAGGCATAAAATGTTAAGTCTTATTATGCCCAACAGTTACCCTGGCTACAATGTCCTTCAAACCATAAATTGTAATATTTTAAAATATTCATTGTCTAAAGCGACGAGCACTCGATTATTTTCTATTAATTGACCAAATGTCCCGAAGTATCAGTCCCTCGACAAACGTCACATCAATCATAATGTGTGCTTTTCCCGATAATGTAAAGTCGTCCGCACCACCATGAAACAATACGTCTACGGATCTGCCGACGATTTGTTAATTACTTTGTGTGTCTGTGTTCCTGCGGGGCAAAGATTAAATAAAACAGACAGGACAGATAATATTGCTGAAGAAGTGAAGACTATTCCGCCCTCGAACTTGTCCTTATGTGAGAATCTACGATGGCATGAATAATACACTTTGACTCTGTTGGTTGGTATTATGGTAGAACATAGCTGAGGGAATTTTGGTGGTAGGATATTGTATCCGTCCGAAAACGGGTTGCAATTAACTTATGGACTTATGGGACGGAACATACAAGGCGAAATTTGGGTGTCTTGGTCACCTCTGCCTACCCCTTCTGGGAAAAAGTGCGTGAGTTTATGTATATGACTTTATGATTTTAAATAAGTTATTCCAATCGTATAGTTTTCGCGCCAATCAGTGGTACAATATTTTGTCACAGTGCAATCAAGTCAGGATGGCTGAGCGGTCTAAGGCGCTGCGTTCAGGTCGCAGTCCACTTCTGTGGGCGTGGGTTCGAATCCCACTTCTGACAACTTTTTTTGTCTGTTTTTATTATTTAATCTTAGCGCGGCTTTCCCTTTGTTTATAGTTTTTTATTCATATTTTTTTTCTTATTGATACAATATTTACTAAGTCCTGTTGCTGACCGTTGGTCATATAGAGATATGAAATGTTTTTCTTAACAATATAACCAATTTATGCAATTAGAAATAAAAACTATTTAAATAACAAATACAAATAAATGACAAATATATAGTTTTTTTTTGCTTATCTTTGTTTTAATTGTAAAAAAAATCGCAAACTTAAAATTCTTTATAATATAAAATATCATAGCTGTTCTACAATGTAAATAGCCATATCTTTGTTATGTTTTACTCAGACAAGGATCCAAGTCCAAACTTCCACCGCAAAAGACTAACTTCTCAGCTCTTTTACCAAGCAATCGCCCACCTATTACAATACGCCTTGACTCATCTGCGTACTCGCTAATCTTTGCTCACAGTTGCGTGCGCGCATATGCGGGTCCCACAACAGTTTATCAGGGCCAATCTCACAGCGGACAATTGGTAAAAAACACCCCCAACTGCACCGTAAATTGCTAAAACTGTTAATTCTGATTCCAGTTTACGATTCTTTTAGATTGCTCTTTTAATGCGGGCTTTTGGATTTTTGTTTAACGTTTTGTTATTTTTGGTGTGAGATTATATCTTTGGACTTCAGGTGATGGGGGCTAAGGTTGACGTCAGCTGGTAATTAGTATAACAACCCTTTAAATGCTATAAATTGTCATGTATTTAAGAAATAACAATTAAATAAGCTGTGTTACAAGGAAGATACAGGCTTAAGTATGACTTGTTCCATACACAGTTCGCAGATATTATTATATCAACCCAATGTATGTCATGGGACGAGTCTATTACCATGCCTCAAATTCCAGTACCGAGCACTCATATGAGATTATGAAACCTATACTTTTTTATTATTATTTGCGATTTTAATTTCATTTAATAAAGAAGAATATTAAAAAGAATATTATAAAGAAAAGTTTCACACATTTATTTTATGGTCATAAAAATAGCTAAAATTTGAAAGGCTTAAAATTTCTGCATACCTATGTGTCATTCACCACATTAGATCTGAACTTTAGTACACCAAAGCAGTGTTATCAGAAATTAAACTATCAAAAAACTACATTTATATTATTCTTAAACTTCTGCTCAACGCATATGGGAAAATAGAATTAACCCTAACTAAACTCCTGTAAATGGTTAACAAATAAAAATATAAAGAAATTTAATTAAACAACCATCAATAAACAATATCATCTCAATTCAACCCTAACCATGCGGACCGTACAAATTAGAGACAGAAAAAAATTCAATAACCCTCCAGTGGGCGCCGATCGGCAATATCAATGACGTTTAACCCTAAACATAATCGAGTCTGAGTCGAAACTACCTCGGGGACATCGGGGCCCTGTATTGTGCGTCGCGTAAAATTGCCGCGTATTTTTTGCAATAAAATGGCTCCCTTGCTTTAAAGTGTGGGGTCGTTTATACCCGGGGCGGTTAAGGGTTGAAAGCGCCCTCTGGCGATGGTTTCTGGGTAGTAAGCAAGGATTATGCTCCTCCTAATGTTGGGTAAGCGTAATGATAATCAAAATAAACTGCATTTCGTTTCGTCCAAGTGAATGATTTGAATGTAAGTATGGGTTAGAAGGGTGGATTACATTTGACAATGTTGCTGTTTTTTGGATCAAAGTGTATGCCTCAGGCTGAGATAGGAAAGATTGAATGTATTGATTGTACTTTTGTAAAAGAGGAATTTATCGGTGTATAATTAGCACAATAGCTACTCATACAAAGAAATGATATTTATTTTATTGTTTATTTTTGTCATGACAGTTGTCATTTTAATTGAAATACGTTTTACAGCTTTGGCCTATTATTTCTGATTTTTTTTTTCTGCGGACAAAGTAACTTTATCATTTTTGTCTTTAATTTATCTACATTCTTTATCAAACGACTGAAAACATTACACAGCAACAAAAACATTCACTCAAAATGACTGAAATCTTCAAAGAAACGAGACCTGTTAACCCTTACACGGCGCGCCCCCGCGTAGATCCCGCGTGTCGCCTAAACGACCCCATAATTGATAAGTAAAGGAAAAGAAGAGTACCGCCTTATACATATTTATGAGATCCTAAAATTGCTACGGGACCATGCGAACGGGAGCACTTGCGCCCATCGCTGTCTCATTATGTTTTTAGAGTTCCTTTGTTATGGTCTCTTTGATCCTACTGAAATCGGAGTAGTTCGCGATTTACTCCGGTTAAGGGTTAAATGGTGGGTGAGGAATTGCGGGCGGATGGTTATATCGGTTTGTGGTTTATACAAATGATATTGAAAGTAGGTATATGATGCGAAAATTCGATAAAAGTTTGTCGAAATATTGTATTTTGCGTCGAAAATGGACTGTTATAGCATTTCGTAAGACTATTGCAATCGACGGAATAATTTAATGTCTTTAATTTAATATAATATTAGAGATATACGCGTCAGATGCGTTATAACAGAATAGCCTAAAAATATGGTACAAGACTGAAAGCTGAGTAAAATTTATGCGTTCAAAACGCCTCACTGTACCAGTGGCGAAAAGTACTCCAAAATTTTACACAATGCGGACTATGCCCAATACTCATAACTATACAACAGTAAGTATGTAATAACTTAAATTTAAACATCCGCAAAACACTTATACATACTAATCCAGACATTAGCAAACCTGAGACACGTTGTAAACCCTTGAACGCCGCCTAAATATCATCCAAGTTACATAAAACTGAGTTTATAAGCGGCTGCCTGGCGGTGCGTGAGAGAAACAAAATAAACGGAAACTTTATTGGGAAACTCGCGGCGCGGAGCTGTTACAACTCTCTTTATGACAATAATCCATTGCTTGAGCGTTTTGTAAATACTTTTCGAGTTGTTTTTTATAATCCACGCTTTTAAATGTGCGAAATGAGACGGTGGGTGGATTATGCTGAAGTTATTGTATGGGGTCTTTGAGACCCGGCGTCTGCGTTTTGGTGTTGAATTGTTAGGTGATAAAGTGAGGTTAAGGTGTAGTGAACGTGAGCAGTAGATAATAATGTTTATAATAAGAATCATGCATAGAATAAAAATTAAAATAAATATATTGCATAGCAATGCTGTAATAATAATATTTGCTTAAGCGATGTTGGTTTAATAAACATTTCAAAAAGCTTACTAATGTTTTTGTATAAAACCATAACGAAATTGTATTCTAAAATAAGAACTAAACAATAATCAGCACAATATCCGTCACAAACAACTCAAGTCCACGCTAATTACAGTATATATACAATTACAAGTTTTAATGAATGAAATCATATCAATTTATGTATGAGACGGTCTGGCACATGTGTGTAATGTGCCACAATGATTGACTTCCGCCCGCGATGATGCCATTTGTATCAACCATACATCCGACGTCACATGATTTGTGGACGGGTTATGGTGTGAAAAACAATCATGCGATTATAAAAAAAAGTTGAGTGGCCGTTTAGACCCCCGCTGGTTCTGTAGGGTTTTGAAGACCGTGACTATGACTATGTTCCTATGCCTAAGTTGGCATAAGAATTAGGAATTTCAGGGATTGTAAAAACTAAGTAAAGAATGATAACTACCGTACGCATCATCCTAATGAATAAGGCAGAGTGCTATGAAAAAATCTGCGGGCCTTACAAAGCCCTATGGTTTTGCGAGGTCGTCTGTAATGGTTGACAATACAAGATTCACGATGGATACTGCTAAAATATTGATTAAAAATACTAAAACTCATTATATTCTATCCTATAACTTTGTATTTATATCTCTCCTTTTATATCCAGACGAACCAGAGCTCTACTAATCAACCCTTTGACAAAAAAGATCATAGGCGAAATGGGTTAAAATAGACAATGATCCATAGTAACAGTGCCATGAAAAGCTGACAACTGAGCTTTCAGACCCACACTAAAGTAAAATTATTTTTTAAATGCAAAAAAACGGCGCGACGAGCATGCAATTCGCCTGATCATAAGCGATACGACCGCCAATGGACAGTAGCAAAACCGAACAACACCATGAATTACAAAGCAATGGTTGACATTTCACTGCACTCGCCATCCTGAGACAGAAAATGTAAAGTCTCATTATGTACAGCAGTTACTCAGGCTACAATATTGTTCAAACCGGAACACAAAAGTGCATTAACACTGCTGTTTGGCATGAGAAAAAGACAATTCCGGCGAGAGGAGGCGTCCGGGCGTGGGCAGAGGTTGGTTCCCCGTCAGGTCGAGGCCATGTTGGCCTCCCTCCGCAGGACTGCCGTGGAGGAGTGGCGTTCCAGGCTGGAGAACCCTAGTGCTGGTACGAGGACCGTCGCGGCAGTGCGACCTGTCCTCGAGCAGTGGCTGGACAGGCGCCACGGTGCGCCGACATACCGGCTGACGCAGGTGCTCACCGGGCACAACATCTCTCTGGGCTCGGAAGGCGCCGGTGAGTCCGACACACCCTCGCCCCTTCGGGGGTGGGATGGTCCGTAAAGGGATTTTCCTCGCGAGAAAAAAAAAAAAAAAATGTGTGTGTGTATTAGTGTACACACGTAAGAAGTGAAACTTCTTTATGACATCATTTTTCGAAGAATGATCTACTATTTACAAATTTACAGAATTGGTAAAATAAAGCTAAATTAAATAAAGTTTAAGTTTAGGAGGGGGGAAATTTTTGAGGGAATTTGGGATTTCTATCGGGGCCAATTTGTAGCCCTCACCGAGACGGTTCCGAGGATACCAAGCTCGGTGGGTCCACGACCTTTATTGGCCGAGATAGGTTTAGGGGGGTGAGGTAAAAATTTTAGGTGGGGGTAGGGGCGGGGAGGGGTTAGGTTTCGTGGGGGGGCTATTGGGCACCTTAAAATATTTTTGGGTGGGGAAAGTTGTGGAGGGGGAATTCGGGAATTCTGTTGGGGCAGGATTGAAGGCCTCACCGAGCCGGTTCTAATGAACCCAGGGTCGATGGGTCTACGATGGATATTGGCGGAGATAGGAATAGGGGGGTGAGGTAAAATTTTTAGGGTGGGGGTAAGCGGGGGGGGAGGTTTCGTGGGGAGGCTATTGGGCACTGTTTTGGATTTAGGGTGGGGGCAGGCCAGAAGGGGGGTCAGGATCAAATTACAAAAAAGTGGGTGGGACTTAAAATTTTGGGTAGGGCTTGGAAACGGTTGGGGGTGTGGCTTACTGAAGTGGGTACTAATTTACTAAATAAAAAAAGATGGCGCGTAACGGAAGAATGTGACGCGTAACGAAAAAATTTTTCCAACCCCGATAAAGAAGTTTCACTTCAAAAAGGAGAAAAAGACAATGCGGTGGTACCTACCCAGGCGGCCTCTAAAAGAAAGACCTACCACCAGTAAAATATCTTCTTTTTTAAACGGGCACGAGGAAGTGACTACTCGTATAATGAGCCTGATGACTATCGCTGTGCTATCAATCAGCGTGAGATATTAATATCTTTGGCTTATGTTTATGCTACACCTATTTGGGATTAACTCAAAATAATTTTTCAGGCTGCAGCGCCGCGTCCGACGTTCAAGTGTGTAGTTTACTTAATTAAAGTTGCTGGTAGTCGATGTACACAAGCTACTTGATATATAAATAAATATATACACCCATCATACACTTACATAATCTCAGGACTATGTCCTGTGTCATAGTCTTGTAGATCCAGTCCTCACTCAACAGTGCCATCGCTTAAAACTTACATCCCAACGATATTCTACAATACTACAGTAAAATTGTCACATTTAGGCTGATGTTACCAAATTAAACTTATTCTATGCCTTATTGTGTCAATTATTATCCTAAATTTCTAGGCATTCATCACATGTTGGGAAACTTTCGGCCCGGCTCCATGTATACCCGAAACAAATCGATCACTATACATTCGTTCGGCTAAACCCACGGTATCCAACATCCAAGTCACCTTCACACTGCATCTTACAGCCTCCGTGGCCTAGTTGGTTAGGCAAATATTTATGTGGCTGACTCCATATTAAGATATGGTCTTGTATCGTGGGTGAGGCTTACAAATATTTGTCTCGGTGCGGGGATCGAACCCACGGCCTCTCGTTTCACAGCCGGCGTCTAACCAGCTGCGCCACGTAGGCTGTATGATTGTGACCCTCGCATCCATATTTACCTTTACAAAAAATAATTCCGATAAATTACTTATTTAGTAACAAAACGATTTGTCCGAAGTCAAAACCTATTTACAACCCATGCACATCATCTGACCAATGACGCGATAAGATTAACCCATCAAAGCTGTTTGCAAAACAACATTGTTAGCTAAGTTTCTCATACGCAGTCATTGACAAAAATAGTTCATTGCCGGTCACAACTATTCCGTGGAAACGTGTTTTATATCTGTTTTGCTGTTCATTCATAAGCCTCTTTTTAATGGCGGCGTCGCAGACTTACGAAGCTACAGAGGGGACAATACAAAATGTGTAATTTAAAAAAGTTAAGGTGTCCGAATGAAAGCTAAATTTAATGGTTTCTTAAATTTACGCGAATTTTACACATTGAAATAAAACTTTTTACGGATTTTATCGCGGATTTGGTAATAATAATATATTATTCTGTATCAGCCCATATAATTCCATCAAACCATCTGGTTCAAATCCCAGGGCACACCTCTGACTTTTCGGAGTTATGTGTGTATCGATAGTCAATCACCACGCACTTTAACGGTGAAGGAAAACATCGTGAGGAAACCTGCATACCGTAGCGATTTTAAAGAATTTCTACGGTATGTAAGTCCGCCAACCCGCACTAGGCCAGCGTGGTGGACTATATGGCCTAACCACTCTCAATCGATTCTCTCGATTGTAGAGTAGGCCCGTGCCCTGCAGTGGGACGTATATGGGCTGATATAGACAGCCCATATACGTCCCACTGCAGGTCACGGGCCTCCTCTACAATAGAAAGTACTATTGAGAGGGTTTATTTCATATAGTCCACCACGCTGGCCTAGTGCGGGTTGGTGGACTTTACACACCGAAATTCTTAAAAATCGCCACGGTATGCAGGTTGCCTCACGACGTTTTCCTTCACCGTTATAATGCGTGGTGATTGACTATCAATACACATGAAATTCCGAAAGGTCAGAGGTGTGCCCTGGGTATAATATAAATGTATTATTAAAACACTCAATTCTATCAATTCATAAGTACGCGAAAGATTGTAGTGTGAAACATTTGTCGTTCCAGATCATTAAAAGGCAACATGTGCGACTGTTATCGGTGGGACACACAGACAGACGGGCGCGAATCCTGCGCTTATGTAACAACCGGACCACGATGTGCAGATCTCTTAGATTATTACTAATAAAATATAAATATTTGATTAATATAAATTAAAGATAAAAAAAAAATTGTTTCCTCTTCAATTAAAAGAAGTCCACTGTTGGAAATAGGCATATGATTTTTGGCGCTTATTTATGCAAAATTTTGCAAGGATTTTGTTTTGCTGATACTGTAAATGTATAGGTATCTGCATATTGTTTCTGTTTACATACTTTATTAAGATTCATTGAACTTAACCCAACCGAGCTATCGCTTAAAACTTACATCCCAACTATATTCTACATTACTACAGTAAAACTAGCACATTTAGGCTGTTAACCAAATGAAACTTATTCCACGCATTATTGTGGCAATTGGTTTTTTATTTTTATTCCTTTATTTCAATGAGGAAAACCTAACAGTTGTACATTGTGTAAGAATAATTATTGCTATCCTAAATTAGGCACTCATCTCACGTTGTGAAACTTTCGGTCCCGCTTTATCCTCACCCGAAACAAATCGATCACAATACATTCGTTTCGACTCAACCCACGGTATCCTACATTCAAGTCACTTTCACACACTATGCATCTTACAACTCATAATATGTATTCGCAAAAATATCTATACATTTATTAAATTTGTAACCGATTGATGTCTGTACATGGAAGTAAAATGAGAAAAACTAATATGTATCTGTATTAACGTAATTGGACCCAAAACAATTATTTTTAGATTTTTTGTCTGTTTGTTCAGTTGTGCGCATGAACTCAGAAAAGGCTTAACGGATTTCGATGAAGTTTGGTGTGGAGGTAGTTGAAGCCTTGGATTGACAATTAAGCTACTTTTTATCCCGAAAAATCTAGTGTTTCCTTGGGATGAGGATAGAATTCCGATATATTTGGTCATTTTTTATACTCAAAGGTATGGGATCGAAACTGGATTATATGCCTTGGGTACGAATGAGACGGGACAGGCGGGATCCAACGGGTCGGGACGAGATGGGAAACAAACTTATTTTCAAACGCAGACGAAGTTTGTGGGCAGAAGGCATTTACAAATAAAACGGCTTTTATTTAATCGATACAATTAAAAGCAACACCACCGAGATTAATCCCATGAATTCAGCACATGTATAAGTGGAGGGCACAGGAAGTCTGGGAGACATGTGTACGGGTCGTTCACCCCCGACACTAGACTTCTAGACTTAATTAACATCTGCTTGCGATGCCTTTAAATCTTTCCTTTTTTAATCTCAGGCCGCGTCTGGCTTGTGTGATAAAAATTAAAAACTAAGGGGTAAAATATTTATATTTCATGGGTTATTTGACACGTAATTGGAGTTTGAAAAAAAAATACTTTTTGCATTGTGTTCTACCGTCTACGACACTTTAACGGTGAAGTAAAACACCGTGAGGAAACCTGCATACCGTAGCGATTCCTAAGAAATTCTATGGTATGTAAAGTCCGCCAACCCGCACTAGGCCAGCGTGGTGGACTATATGCCCTAACCTTTCTCAATTGAAGTCTTGATTGTAGAGGAGGCCCGTGCCCTCCAGTGGGACGTACATGGGCGGATACAGTACAATACAATGCTGGGTTCTGGATTTAGTAGATATTTAAGAGGTTTTAAATATCTATTAACGCGACTGCCTCGGTGGCGTAGTTGTACTACGGTATGACTACAAAGCGAGGTCTCGGGTTCGAATCCCGGGTCGGGCAAAGTTATGTGAATGAAAATTAGAATTATCATAGAAAACATAAGGATATGACGTACTCAATTAGTATCAACATTGCATCTTGACCAAAAACTATTAACTCCAATGCTAATTCACTAAAACTAATTCCGTAACTTTTTCATCCACACCGTCTGTAATTTGCGGCGGTCACCTACCGACCTGCAAAAAGATAAAATAGCCTCTCTAATGTCACATCAAGATGCAAATTGTTCCCAGCCCCGGTATTTATTTTAACTCTAATTTCCACTGTGTACCGCAAGGGTTGCTCTTAAAGCGTAGCGCTTTACTTTATATTTTTTGGGGTAAAAAATGACAGACGAGGTAATTCGGCGTTTGAGTGTCCTTTAGTAAGTTGTCAGTGTAAAAAAAGTTAATTTATCTTAGTTGTTACGCTACTAAAAGTTTACGTTCGTTGAAAATGTTTAGAATGGAAAATAAGGGCGATTTTGTCATACTTGTTTTGTTAAAAAGTATGCGATTGTCTGGTAATGTTATTTTCGGAAGTTTTAATAATGTCTGGATCACTGGGATAGCAACTAAAATTCCGAGCATATCACGTTTCGAAAGCAAATAATGAAAGTATTCGCGACATTTTTGGAGTTAGAAAGTATTTTATCATTTTGTAGACAGCAGAAGCTGTTTATCATCAGACAAGCCACTAAGTCGTCTGCCTTTCCGATCAATAAAAAATCACTAATTGACTTCTATGATAAAATGACACGACAAAGAAACTATCTGCAAAATAATATATAAGTACAATAAGTTAATATAATATTCTCATGTAAGTAAATGTAAATTCTTATGGGAAAATAAAGTTCTTAAACCACAAAATACTATAGTTCAATATAGAAAAAGAAATAAATTCCGAAAAAATATTAAAGCCTTTTACGACAAACACAAGCTTCAACTAAACACCTATACCAAATTAATATTACCATATTGTACCTTTTCAATCAAGAAAATTAAACAGCTGAAGCGTGCTTGAAAGCGCCACGGCCGCTTCAAAGGTGCGCGAGTTCAAATAAAATTTTGACTGCGAATTAAAAGTAAACATCAAGTACGGGGTAATTCTGTAAAACGCCTCTCGGAGGCAAAGAACAAATGATTTTTGAGAGCGAACTACCTGCTTGTAGTTAAGCTTTTGGGGTAAATGTGGGGCCCTTGTAGGGGCGGGTCGGTGTCGCTTATTATTATATACGGTTTGAATGCGAGCGTGAAAAAAGAAAAACTATAGTTTATTATATAACAGAATGATAATTGTATCCTTATTTAACTGTTTTAATAAATTAATAAGCTGAGTCTGAATAAAAATAGAAACAACATGTTTACATTTTAGCGAAATTGTATTAAGTATTTTTGCACTAAAATTTAAATACATTGGTGTAATGTGGTAAGCTTAAACATAATTAAGTAAGAGAAAACAATACTTAATACTAATTACTTAATTGAATATTGAAAAATAAATACAAAAACAATAAACAAATCCGTGTGCATCAAAATAAATAGCATAATACAAAGATAACATTTTAGCAACTGACCGAAAGATAAAGTCCAGAATATACCGAAAATTTTAAAACAAATAAAAGAGTTTAAGAGTCACTCACACAACATAGAAATGTGTGTTCTGTGGACTCCAAAAGTAATTTAAAAAATCTATGAATCTATGATAATTAGTGGATACAATAACGAAAAAAAAAACCTAATTTTTAAATAAATCGAAAAGAAAGTGATATTTTTCTATTGATGATAGTTATTATAATATGTATGTTCAATGAATAACTCCATAGACACACAGATAGTTCATACATACATAAACTCGCGCCTTTATCCGTAAGGGGTAGGCAGAGGCGCCATCAGGACACCCACATTTCGCCTTGTATTTTCCGTCCCACGATGTGATAGGGGGCGAGCCTATCGCCATATCGGGCGCAAATTCCTGACTCCGATAGTACTCACATAAAATACCCAATCCCGCTCGCTTAAAGGCCCCACTGGTAATGTTTTGTATTAATTAACTCCGTATAATTAAAGTGGTGTGCGAAGCTCTGGGCTGACCTGAGTGTTCGTTGTTTTTGACACCAACACTGTGTTCGGACACCGTGTTTATGCTCTATATAAAAAATATTCCACTCGTAAACTGTGCTGCGTTGGTGGAAAACTATATAGTGCCTTATGAGTTTAATAATTGTGTAGTATCAATGATTTTGTTGTTTAATAATCAGAATATTTTCTTTGCTTCATCCAAGATATTAATAATTAATTCTGATTAATATTATTAATTGTATTTTACAACCAAATATACAGCTTACCTATTTTGAATTAGACTCGACATTCGTTTGAAATATATTACTTCAAAAACAATTTCGTTAAATAAAAAATATCACTACCCCGGTTAATATAATCACTCTGTATGTCCAATCGTCCATTGTAATTCGTATTTATTTAAATTAAACACAACCAAAAATATAATGTTAAAAACATACAGTCGAATTGAGAACCTCTACCTTATTTGAAGTAGTTTAAAAATGATCATCACCCAAACAAAAACACAATGTAACACAATTAAATATAAAACTAACAAAGTAGGAAAATGAAACGTGCACAGTGCTCAGTTGGAAAACACACAGGGTGCATGAACCTGGTAATAAGCTTTCGCCTTTACTGCCGCGTACAATTTGCCCCGTGTTTCCGACACTCATTTTTGAGTGGCCGTTAACGTACAAATGACCCATGATCTGATGAATTTTAAACAGCGTTGAAACGAAGGATTAAGATTATTGTTTTATAGCGCAATCGCGGTGATCAAAATAAATTGGGTGCTAAAATCTTTATTGTTATTTAAATCTTAGTGCGTGAAAATTGAGTAGCGCTTAATTTGCTTAACATTGACTATATTTTTTTGTATTTTCCTAAAATATTTACAATTAAACAGTATCATAATAAAACATTTTTAAAGTGAGTAATATTTAAAGTGAGTACGTACATTTCACTGCGGTACTGCACTACTCTCGGACTGTACCGCAAGTACAAAAAACAAAACATTCTTATCTCTAATAAGGCAAATAGTAAGGTCATTATCATTGATAATTAAAAAGAAAAGAAAGATAGACAGATTGATACATTTTTTTGGTATCAATTAGGTTGTATTAGCTGAAAAGTGAAAGCACAAAAAACTATGAAGGTAATCTTATAATCAATTAATTGGTGATGAGTGATTTGACATAATATGGATGCGTTAACAAGCAGGCCCTAATTATCATATTAAAATGTGAATATGTGTTTTTTTTTAATTTTAACCTGCATTCGTATGCTAATAGAGCATCATACCTATAATTTATTTTGCCCAAAATACCTTAATGCCACACAATGAGAAGTTTTACATTTATTTTTGCAAAAGCAACGCTTCCAATTCGATAGAGGTAGGTTATAGCTCTATGCAGATGAAGTCGCGGGTAAAAACTAGTAATCCTATAGTTAAAGGCTTATAAACAATTAAAGCATTTATCTAGTTCACAAATTATAACTGTACATGGATTATTTGTTTATTACTCTGTCCATACTAACCCGTAAGGATAGGATGTATGATTTCAATTATTTATTATTTCGGTGAATGGCGAGACGAGCATGCCGTTTGCCCGATGGTAAGCGATATGACCGCTCATGAAAAGTAGCAAAACCAAACAACACCATGAATTACAAAGCAATGCTTGTCATTCCATTGCGCTCCCCATCCCGAGACGAAAGATGTTAAGTCTCATTATGTCGAGTAGTTACTCTGGCTACAATGTCCTTCAAACCGGAACACAACAGAGCATTTACACTGCTGTTTGGCGGGAGAAATAGACATTGCGTTGGTACCTACCCAGGCGGCTACTCACATATGAGAGGCCTACCACCAGTAAATATATATTCATATTGCTGAAAAGTATATTCCATAAAATTCGTATTTGCTCTACTTTTGACAAAAAGGTGAAATGAGCCCTGTAATAAACAATCACAGCCAGAAGTCACACATATACTCCTTCTTTATAGTATTATATTTGTCTTAAGATGTAGTTACAGAAACAGCTTTACTAGAAAGTCCTTAAAAGAGTATATATTGATGAAAAATAGTAGAGTATCGACTATGGTATCGACCAGACTGAACTTAGGAGGTACTGACATCTAACCTGCAAATCTCCCCAGAGTTATCAGGGAGATAGTAACAGGTTAGTTTTAACACTGGCAGGACTCAGCTACATAGTGCGCCGGATGATAAATGCATTGAACTTCAGATAGAGTGTCCACCGACGAGATATACTATTTAAACTATCTATCTATATCAGCCCATATACGTCCCACTGCAGGGCACGGGCCTACTCTACAATCGAGAGAATTGATTGAGAGTGGTTAGGCCATGTAGTCCACCACGCTGGCCTAGTGCGTGTTGGCGGACTTACATACCGTAGAAATTCTTTAAAATCGCTACGGTATGCAGGTTTCCTCACGATGTTTTCCTTCACCGTTGAAGTAAGTGATTGACTATCAATACACACATAACTCCGAAAAGTCAGAGGTGTGCCCTGGGATTTGAACCCGCGACCACCGTGAACATGTAGGCAGCCGCGTCTGGTCCGTTACCAACAGGCCACCACGCACTTTAACATTTAAACTAACATTTTAACTATGGTAATAGAATATACAAAGATACCAGAAACGCGACATATTTATGCAGGTCACTATGACAGGACTTTAATCTTGTTGAAAAGGCATAATTAGTTCACCATAAGAATACAATATGCTGGTGGATGATGTTAAAAACAACATAATATGGTCCTTGAATACATGAGGTTTCATTTCATCAGCTCTTTGATGATACCACATAGTCTTTAATTATACATTAGCCTGAATTGCAACCTCACAAACACCAAATACATGAACAATATTCAACCACTAGTAACAATTTACAGACTCTTTGGAGCAAAGGTGAGGTTTTATTAACAATGTAAATCTTAGATAGGAAAATCTTGGATCCTTCATATAATAAATTCCGTTCGCGTGAACATTTACGAGTAAATCCCCGAAAATCAAACGTCTGAAGCTTCTGCCGATTACCATACCTCAACATTTGGGCCAGGGCGGCCAGCGGGGGCTATTCTGGCCTCCACAATCGAGGGGATCATCAGAATAATGGAATTTGCCCGGCGAGATTATGCCTGGATTATTTTACTAGTGAAAAAAATCTTCAATTTTAACGTGCAAGGTAATTTGTGATCTAACGTCGGAGGATAAAGTTGAAAATCATTTGTACTGTATTTGTAAGGGAATTTCATTTTGTCCCGAATAAAAATATCGCATACGACGGCTTTGCTTTATCATTGCGAAGTGGAGGTGTAATTAGTTTTCGCAAAGCAAGCCACGACGCCCTATTCTGGTGTGCGCGATATTTTATTTTATTTTATTTATTTTATTTTTATTCTTTACTGCACACACAAAAAATACAAAAGGCATACAATATTTTACAGATAAAATTAAAGAGTACAGTTGGCGGTCTTATCGCCCTAGGCGATTTCTTACAGACAACCTTTGGATGGATATAAGAAAAGGATAAGAATAGAGGGCAGTATAGAATTTAAAGAAAAAACAAGCTCTTATAAGGGAATAGATAAACAAATATAATATTCCGCTGGTGAAAATAATTTTTATATTGCTATTCTTTTTATTTATTATTATTACTATATGGAATGCAAATCCAAATGGCAAGAGGTCTATTTTCTCGCCGGACGTCGCAATAATGCACGCCTGGATGATCCGAGCTGAACCCTAAACGTACACTTGTGGTCTAGTTATAACGGGTTTTCAACCACCGTGTGTGTCTTTATCCCGGCTGATATGCATATTCTATAGCCAAGTTTTGGGTATATGGCAATGTCACCAAAGGAAAGGTGATAACAAAGTTGTAAGAACTTTGCTATTTCATGCCTGATTTCTGTAAGATAGTGGTTCCATCCTAGTCGAGACGACCCATTGTTAGTAATTATAATAATAAATAAATAAACCCAACAGTCACATACACAGTCCTGACCTCACACTAAGATCGAGAGTTGTGTCGTGAGTATCAGAAACTACGAGAAACTTTTCGGTCTCAAAAATACCAAGACCGGAAACAAATACTTGTGGTTCACACAGATATTTGTCTCGGTGCGGGCATCGAACTCGCGGCCTCTTGTTTCACAGCAAGCTTCTAACCAATTGCGCCACGGCGGCTACCAAATATAGCTAAATATTGCAAGTGAAAAATATTTCCAATTTGTGATAGAATGTTTCGTCACTTTATAAACAAGTCAGGATGGCCGAGCGGTCTAAGGCGCTGCGTTCAGGTCGCAGTCCACTTCTGTGGGCGTGGGTTCGAATCCCACTTCTGACAGATCTTTTTACCTACATAAAAATATTATTTTTGTTTTTTTGGCACTGTCACTTATTTAACCGGTTTTAATGACAATCCGTTTGGATACTATCATACTACCATCAGATTTATTAAATTGAGTTGAACATAAATCTTTCCAAATTATTTCTATTGAGACTTGTTAGGAGCAATCAACATCCTTTGCAGATTGCGTATCCTGGATATTATTTCCTACCATCGACCAGTATATATCTCGGAAAAAGGCCTTTACAAAATTACGCCATTGTGCCTAAAGCAAGATTTACCTATAAATACATACCTACCCTAAGCAGGCTCTTCTCAACCCCCACTCACAATTCTAAGACTGGCATTCAACCATGCCCATTAAATATTTTTAAAATGTTTATTCATATTTTTGTTAATTCAGTGAGTTCACAGTGTTAGTTACGAATACGTATTACAACGAGAAATCAAAATATATTTAGTATCTAGTAGTTCAATATTCGTATATACCCATGTATAGCAATACTACACAATTTTAAAAAACATCATAGAGTTGTACGTTTATGTATTTAGCCTTGCCCTTAACATTGTAGGAGATATCTGCCATTCCAATTTAATATTTTGCAAACAATCATAAGTGTTTAAACACTCAAATAGGTTGATTGTAAATTTAAAAATTATCACAAAATTATTCCAAATTTAAAATATTTAATTAATCAGTGTATTTTGTAGAGTACATCTAACTATTAATTTTAAACACTATCACAAAATTGGAAATTTAAAATAATTGAATGAAATTACAGGTCTACAATTCATCGTCAGCGGTGCCCGTATTAATAATGAAAATGCCCGTTTTGTTATCACATTATTCTAAATTCAAAATATTTTAATAATCACAGCTGCCAGAATACATCCGTCGCCGGGGCCCGGATTAACAGGGCGTATTCGCGTCGTTTCGGGGACCGGCCGCGCGCCGCTGAAAAATTGAACCGTTCATTGTTTTAAATGTCGGTACGTGACGCGCCCGAGCTTTCATCCCGACGTCACCCGCCCGGCACATAATCGACTCATATTTCCCACTGTCTATATGTATGGATTTTTAGATGGATTTGATGTTTTTAAATTTGAATAAAAATTGAGAATTCTTATAAGTATGTAATTATGATTTTATTAACAATATTAAATATAAACATAAATTCAATATTTATGTTATTATAAAAAATATCGTAAAAATTTAAGCCATTTTAATTTTAAAATTTTTGTCTATACATTGAAAAATAATTGAACAATTTGCTGTGTCATAAATGAAATACTGATATTATAAAAAACATGTGATCGATCCCCGAAACGAAACGCAAAACTTTTTCTCCAACCAAATTGCTCACGAATAAATGCATCGGTAGCACAATAAAATCCATCACGAATCATATTATTGTGTTACCTATACAAAGTGATTGTCACTCGAGGCACATGGCGGCGCCACGGACGCCCGAGGCGGAGCTTCCCACACCACGCCCACAGAAAAACTTCACAAGCGATAAGGTCGAAATCACTATGGAGATTCTAGTGATTTTCGGCTTTACGGCACCGAAAGCCGCGCGAGCTCGGCCGGAGTGTGTGCCGGCCTTAAAACACACTCGCGGCTCGACCAAGTCGCACGCACGGCGACATTTTCAAATTTTGTATATCGAACGTTGCCATAATAGTATTGTCGTGTATGTAATGCGTTGATTTTGTATGGTAAAATGGAAGTTAGTGCAATGCCTCCGATGCCTCTGGACTTTTCTATGGTGAGGAGCGGGGACTCTCCTGGCGGCGGCGTGAGAGAGGAGTCTCCCAGACCGGTATCTAACAGCGCGTTCCGTGTTGTCACTCCGAAAGGTTAGTAAATAAAAAAGTTTCTAAGTAAAAAAAAAAGAAAATTATATTTTCATGTGCCAAAAAATAACATCATAATGAGATATACAGCTTGTAAGTCAATTTATAGTTATTTTTGTGATCGCGTTTCATTCCCGCCTTTGAAAAGCGTCGCGCTAAGATGTTTTTGTTTTTCTACCGCTAAAGTTGGCAAAAATGTCATTGATTTTGGGGAAAAAAATGTAAAATAATGCGCAAATAAAACAATTAATTATGTTTTAATAGTGTGTTGACTGAATACGCGGGAAACGGCAACAATACCGCTTTAAAAAGGAATATATCTGTGACTATTTAATAAGCTAACCATTTTCTTCGTTCTGTTCCACTTAAAATTATTCCACTTAAAAGATATATTATCGCATACTTATTCATTAAATTCGGAGGTTATATTATGAAGAAAATTCTTATAATTTTACCCAAAATTAAATTACAAACAATTACAACTGGCCTCAAACAATTGAACATAAAATTAATCGTCGCCAAAAAGATATCAAATTGACAAATTCCAATATTTAATGTCGCTATAATTAATAATTTGGTTTCTAATTTTGAATGTCAATCTTAATAAGTTTATGAGTAAAATAACACTTGAATTATTTTAGCAATCGATTCTTTTTTATTTGGTGTAGTGTTTTTTGTAATGCAATTAAGATCGGAGGAAACTTCTTACGGTATATTTTATTAACTAATGAACGGAAGTTAGAACGATGCAAAATATGCTACTTTCTATTTATATTTTGCTTCTTATTGTTACCTTCGAGTCACAATTAGTGTTTAGAATTTTGTTTGTATAAAAAGGTTTTTTTGTTAGTAGTTATGACAAGAGATTTTAAGCCGTAGAAATTTTTATTTTATGTTTATAAGATAGCGATATTAGACACTTTAACATACAGCATGAACAAGAAATATGTATAGGCTTTAATAATCAAAATAATGGTAACCTCTTCACGTACTAACTGATCGCTATAATGGCATATAATTCATAGAACTGTGCAAAAAATATTGATATAATAAAAATACACTACAATTTATTTTAACTGAAACAATATTATATTTCTAAAGCATTTTGAGTCCACGATTTGATTTACTGTATTTTTTTTTGTTATGGTAAATCAATGAAAACATTTTATTTTCAAAAATTGTTAAATACCTACTTATTCTATTATCAAAATTATGGCGTGGTATATCAAAAGAAATTAATATCTCATACATCATATTTTGTAACATTGTCTTTTTTATTGGTTAATAACTAAAGTTCATTTTCTCTTGGAGTAATATTCAATCAACGAAACGGGGCACATAAATAAATTAAAAAATGTTCAAAGACGCGTTTTTTTATCTTTATTGCACATTTTATTAGCAATGATTGACTAAGCTGTGATTAAAGTATTATTACGTCACAGATAAAAAATATTTAACAATACTTTTTATGTCATAAACGAAAATATAATTTCAAAACTAATAATATATCCACATAAATTACTTAATCATAAATCTTTAAATCATTATTCCAGTCCTTTTCAAATAAAAAACAAAAAATAAACGTAATTTGGAAATTGACAATCGATTTTTAAATAATTGAAAATGGAACGTTCAAAAACCTACTTTTGAACGAAGATATTGCCAGTATAATTTTAATTCTGATTGGTCAAAGGCATCATCGACGCCGACATACGGGCTCAAAGCACCTCGTGGGCACAAAATGCTTTTGAAATATTAATATTCCAATTTCCATCTCCACTCCCTGATGAGAGAGTACGGTTTACTTTTTCTGATATCGCCCTCTGTCTTTTGAAGGGGATGCGTTTAGAGCGCTACCTACTTGTGTTATGTTTATTGTGTTTTGGGGAAGTATGGTATCACTTTTGTAACATACATTTGGCTATTTTGTTCTTGCATACGAATATGTAATAAATAAAGTAACTTTTCCCTATTTAAATAAATTAAATTAATCAAACAGAAGCGTATAAATATTTTATAGATCAGAATTAATGATTTAACCTGAATTATATTTTCAAAACTTACCAATTCAACACAAAATCATTTCTAAAATTCCCATAATCTGTTAAAGAATAAAAAATGACGAGCTAACCCCCAAGTAGAAACTCCAATTAACCCGGTAGCAAAAAACAAAAAGGGCCGAAAGTACCCCATGTAACACCGCAGTACACTCGAGACAATAACACCATAACAGTAATCCGGTCCCTCCGACCCGCCACGCGCCTGACCCTTCGCAAGTGTTCAAAGTGCAATCGTCGAATTACAACGCTTTACTTGAGGATTACGTAATTTTAAATTGTTAAATAATTTATTTAATTTTCTTTTTATTTTTGAACTTATTTAAAAAAGGAATAATGGGGATTATGTTTTGGTTCTTTTGAATGCTCAATATTTTAAAATATGTTTTTACTAGGAGGCAATATTTTGCACTCACACTAGTATAAGTCTATTTATGTAAAAATATAAATGGACGAAATATCTAAATACCTTTTAAATAGCTTTTTCCTGTGTATTGATTTATCACAAAGCGCTACGCTTCCGCCCTGAAATAGGCAGGTTGAAATGTAATAAAATCACACTCATTTGGTTAACGGTACTCTTATGAAGTGCTTACAACTATTTCTCGTAATATAATTCTACTTCTGAAGGCACTATAGATTACTTAAAGTGGCATCTAGAGCCTTTCATTAATTTAGTAATTATGTAGTCATGATGTAGTCATCATGAGGGTCGTTCGGACACGTTTTGAAACTAGCCACCATAAAAATCAATTTAATTATGTACTAAACTATTACTTTTATATACTGCCATCATATTTTCCTTCATTTCTCCGGTTGTATGGATTCGAAAATTAATCTTTCTATCTTTGTCGTTTAAATGACGTCTTATTTTCAATACGGCTTTAACAATGAAAAGGCAACGGTGATGGGTACTAGTAGGTCCTGGGAATTATTTTCAGATCAAACATAAAATTAAAATAACATAAAAAACATTCGTAGTTACCTGTATGGTCGCCAGCAACGCATCTGCTTTGAGGAATGCTTTTCCTCTTGGTGCTCTGTATCTGCTGGTGTACCTCAGGGCGGCGTTTTATCTCCTTTGCTCTTCGCTGTCTTTATTAATTCTATTACCAATAATCTTCGCTCCTCCTACCACCTTTACGCTGACGATCTGCAAATTTATACTCGGGCATCCTTGGACAAGATGACTGATGCGATTGGAGCTATCAATTCTGACATCCAACATATTTGTTCATGGAGTAAAGATTATGGACTGAAGGTCAATCCATCTAAGACTCAAGTCATTGTTGTCGGCAGCCCCAGGATGATATCGAAACTTGATCAGGACCAACTTCCATCTGTTTCCTGTGATGGTATCACTGTTCCATACAGTGATACAGTAAAAAATCTTGGCTTATATATGGACAAGTGTTTCACCTGGGGTCCTCAGCTCCGGGAAGTTAGCCGTAAGGTTTTTGCCTCAGCTAGGTCTTTGTGGAGGTTACACAGTTTTCTCCCCATTGCCACGAAAATTTCCCTTGCACAAACTCTCCTACTCCCCATCCTTGATTATGCCGACGTCAGCTATCTCGATCTCACCGAGGACCAACTTAATAAACTTGAGCGTCTTCAAAATTTCTGTATTAGATTTATATTTGGTCTGCGCAAATATGATCATGTCTCTGAGTTTCGTGCTAAGC
This sequence comes from Deilephila elpenor, assembly GCA_949752805.1. Taxonomy (NCBI): domain Eukaryota; kingdom Metazoa; phylum Arthropoda; class Insecta; order Lepidoptera; family Sphingidae; genus Deilephila; species Deilephila elpenor. The sequence goes on from OX457098.1 coordinate 2,954,319, forward strand.
TCAAGTGGTTACCCATACGACTTCGTCGGAATGCTCATATTCTTAATCTTCTTTACAATATCTTGTTCAATCCTCTCACTCCATCTTATCTTAAAGAACGTTTTCTATTTCTCCATGAGTCTCATTCAAGGTCCTTGAGGTCGTCGGAGAATCTGAAATTGAGAATGCCTATGCATGCCACGACTTTCATGGATAAGTCATAATATACAGTTCAAGCCGTTCGACTGTGGAATGCGCTACCAGTTGTCATAAGACAAGCTCAAACACTGACATCTTTCAAAAAAATGGTTAAAGACTATTACCTTTCTCTATAAGCAGCTGCATAAAGAAGTTTTTATTTCCTCTTTTCGTCTCAATAAGTAATTTATATTTAGCATGTATATTTGTATGTATATTTATTTATATAAATATTTATATATGTATGTATATTAAGTGTATTATTGAATTATGTATCATATATTGTGTATATATTCACTATAAATAATTTGTTTATCTATTCCCTTAAAAGAGCTTGTTTTTTCTTTAAATTCTATACTGCCCTCTATTCTTATCCTTTTCTTATATCCATCCAAAGGTTGTCTGTAAGAAATCGCCTAGGGCGATAAGACCGCCAACTGTACTCTTTATTTATATCTGTGAAATGTTGTATGCCTTTTGTTTTTTCTGTGTGTGCAGTAAAGAATAAAATAAATAAATAAATAAAAATATATTTTCTGTGCTAAAATTATAATGTTCGGATGGTAACTGGGTCGATTAAAATTCTTCTTTAACATAATATCTAGAAATTATTCTACTATCTCACACATCCCATAGTTTAGTTCTGTGTTGGAGATTTTAGTGGCTTTTTTAAAAAGATTTAAAAATATCACGTATCATAATTATTTAACTAACACATAAAATGATACAATTAAATATTAAATATAGTGGAAATATTGAGGATAATCACCAAATATTTGATTTATCACATTAATTTATATTATATGCTTAATCCTCCAATAAATATTTTTTAAAATAACACTATAAAAGCCTGAAGTGTAACTCATTTTGCACTTAAGGCTATTATTCCAAAAAAATAAAACATAACTTAATAATTATTATCAGCAATGAAGAATAAATACATTAACTATACTTTAATAAATAAAATAAAAACCTGACCGCAGACAAATCTCTCTCAACAGATTACAGAAAACAATTAATATCAGAGAGGTTATAAGCCGGATTGGCAATAATTTCTTCGTTCTCGGTCGAGACATCTGATCCCGGGCATAATCGGATTTGGCTGATCGAACACAGGTCTTTATTGAGTTTGCCATTATTTTCGTAAGGCGGGCAACATTCAAGAGACATTGATTTCAATGAGATTATATTGTGTGTTATTATTTAGGCGAGTTTTTTTTAATATTAGGCTTTTTTACCAAAAATGTTCTTTTTTGGTGGTTATTGTCGAATTGCGTGCATAAGGATTTTATCTGATTTAGTTTCCAGTTGCCTACTCGCTATTATTTAATTCTTCTACGTAGCATAACACTTTAAATGTCACAACAGGTTGTGAGTTTATCCTGGCTAAATTAGAATCATCTGTTATTTATTGTGATCTATATACCTAGATTTTTAAATTAAAATTGCTCATTCTCATTTACATCAATTTATTTCTAAGAAGAAAGTTTAAGTTTGCTATTGTCTATTTGTTTGACATCAATCCTTTGGTTTGCCACGCTGGCCTAATACGGCTGTTAGTGTTGACGTACATTCGAAATTCCTGCGGAGAATTCCCAGGTAGGTATGCAAGTCCCTGTCAACTATTTCCTTCACCGCTAAAGCAATCGGTTACTAAGAAAACATAAGTAATTTTAAAATCAAAGGTATCTCTCACCATTCAACTAACAATTCCTCACCCAACTAAGTTATTGCTTGGTTTATTTGCGTCATTTTAGTCATTTTAGCACCTTTCAACCGTGAGGAATCCAGCCCGACGCCCGGGTCTCCTTCATTTTACCAAAATAAGGTATAGTTTCTAATAACAAATTCTGTAGATTTACCCTGCCTCAACTTGAAATTGTAAAGATGAAGTTATGCGACACGTCGATGTACAGTAAACCTCTGATTTGCGCTGTCCGCACCGCTCCGATCCATCATCCAGATAGAAATCTAATTTGTCTGCATTTCGCACCGGCCAATGCAAGAAACATACCTACGAGCAGTGACTAACATCTCTGATTCTCTAACCATTGAATTGCCTGGTCCTCATGCGTCCAAACTAAAGCTTATTTTATTTCCATCTTTCTTCCTTTATTATGTGCTAAGTCGAGTAGATACTCGGGTCTACCTTCAAGTTTGTAGCATTTCAAAATCCCTTACTGTTGAATACGGGTCCTCCCCTCCAATCGAAGGTTGGATTAAGAGGTCTTAAGCCTTACTCCATGTGGCATATTGTGCAGTAACGAACATGAGATTTTTTTAGATTCTCACCTATGCGACACGTCGATGTACAGCAAACCTCTGATTTGCGTTGTCCGCACCGCGCCGATCCATCATTCAGATGGAAATCTAATTTGTCCGCATTTGGCACCGGGCAATAGAAGAAACACATAACTTCGAACACTCGCCGGTAATTCCACGATTTTGCAGATTCTTATTCAACATTCTATTGACTGTATTTGTATCATCCTTTCTCCTCTTCAAGTCGTTTCTCACTGATGAGGATCGTGGCTTAGACGCGAACTCCGCAGGCTTCTCCGTTTACTACGGATTTTTGATAGATCATCCTTTTTGTTATGCGCTTGCACTGACCGATGTCAGGGTCCACGTTTCTTCTCAATTTCCTCAATATTGCTAGTATTTCCAACAACAAATTCTATAGATTCCCACCTATGCGACACGTCGAAGTACAGTGGACCTCTGATTTGCGCTCTCCGCGCCGCGCCGATCCATCATCCAGATGGAAATCTAATTTGTCCGCATTTGGCACCGGGCGTCGTCCCTAAATGAATTACCGACGTCACGCGCTACATGTATATATGATTTATTTCTACTATTGTTGCTATACTTGACACTATGTATGGTAACCTTATTATCTTGCGGACTTGATTTCGGTTCGTTGTTGGAGAAATAAGAATAAAATAGGAATAAAGCTGTGGAAAGTGCTGTAGGATTGTAATTGTTGGTTGTTACATCAATTTAAACCTAAACATTTTTGGACATTTTACCATTTAGATTAAGCGAAGAAATATTCCAAATATTGTTAAGAATGTTTAAGAAGAATCACGGAAAATGCAATTTGTAAGTTAATAAAAAAATTAAAGTATTTCATCCTACATGAATGTTGTTTGTGCTTAAAATACTTAAACAATATTTGTCATTTCTTTAATATATATTTGAACCGTAACAAAAGCTTTTTTCAACACATCTATAATCATAATCCGAAGTGGTAATATTAATTGAAGATACATAAGATATTGAAAAAATAAATATTTTTTCTTAATCTGTAACTGTTTAAACGCTAACAGATTTAACAAACAAACCATCATTCAAAACTAAAACGACCATTCAAAATATTCCTTCAGTGAACAAAACAACAGATTTACATCGGCCAAGAGCGAGAAACCGAGCAATCGTACCCGAGCACATGTAGCGAGCTGCGACAAAACAATTAAAACGAACGACCTTCGCCACGTCCGTATCCGGTTCTCACAGCTATTCCTTGCGATACACGACCGAAACTATCGTGTTATTTGTACATTGGTTACTTCTGAAAGGAACATTTTTATTTTGTTGAATTAAGAAGGCAATGGAGCGATAAAAATCGTTTTGGTTTGTAGGTTAATGATTGATGACGAAATCATTGAAGTTTTATTTCATCGTTTGCAAGTTTTATAAATTCTACAGTTATAGAGCAAGATGCCAAAGTGTTTAAGTCCTTCTTTGCTTCAAAAGTTATTTTACATTATTGATGATAGTTGAAACCTTTTAGAAGTTAACCCAGTACACAGTGTAAAATCTAACCCAATCTTCAAATGATTGATGATTCCATGGCATATCTACCATCAAAACACTCCAAAACTCAACAGCAACGCAACGCATCCTCCTATTCTAATCACCCAGATTTTATCATTGTACCGGGGCAAGAATCACACAAATACCAGTTGTCCCTTGCCGCAATTCGGGAAATTTATTTGATTGTAAAATTAGCGTTAAACGATGAGAAAGATTCAGCCGTCCATTAGGCTAATGGGGCACACGTGGCGATTCGCGGCGAATTTGGCAAATCCCTTCGTCGTATAAAGGACGATTTACTGGCCGAATTCATAATTAATGGCCCTTTGGAGCGGCCGGGTCGACGACGAGACGATTAGTTGATTGCCACACAATTTTAAGGCGTTTGAAGATCTGCGGCACGCATCAGTGTAAGCTTCTTTGATTTTTGACGCGTTATCAGATGTATTCATTTTTATCATTAACCATCATTCATTATGTAGTCATTTTAGTGGCGTGCTATGGGAGAGGCCGATGTCCAGCAGTGGACGCAGAAGGGCTGATGATGATGATGATATTTGTGTTAGTGAAACAAATGCTTGTGTGACCCACAAGTATTTGTCTCCGGTCTGGATGTTTGTGAGACCGCAAAGTCTCTCGTAGTTTCTGACACCCACGACACAAGACTCGATCTTAGTGTAGGGTCAGGACTATGTATGATATTGTTGGGTGTATATATTTAATATGCTTGAAGAATCTCATCAGTCTTGTTTCCTCCTTCAAAGTTATGTGTAACGATGTCCAAGTACTGTTGAAGCTCATTAGAAACGGTGATTACTCACAATCAGTTGCTTCCTTTTTTGGATCACCGTTAACTGTCGCAAAACACATTTTTTTAACTTGTGTAGTCTGTATACATACGAATTCAAGTATACATATATGAAGTGAATTTTACGTCCATTCAACATAGATTACCAACTCTTACAAAATATTTAAACATTGATATTTATTGGCTGAATGACCTATCACCACGTAAACAGCTTGCTTTAAGATATATCTAATATTTTTTGTATTATTCAGAAATAAAAATTTTTTTTCTCTCATCTAAAAGACTATTCCAACTAACACGGAAGCAAGCACAAGCACAAGCTAATCCAACATCGGAATCACACCGCAGTAGGTCCCGATTGACCTGAAAGCTTAAATCTTAACCTCATTATAACTTCCTCTCCCAATTGGCTTGTGAAACAGGCGGGCACATCAAAAGTCACGCGGACAGCCTCTGGCCACTCAATGAGTGAATCATATTAGATTGTCGCCATGTACTGTCGCTCGTGTATGAACTATGAGGCTGTTCTAGATATTGAAATTTGATTTTTATAGTCTATTGTATTTCCCTATCACATTTCTATGAAGAAGGCGTGAGTTTATGTATGTATATGTATGTATGTATGTATGTATGATTGTATTTCTAGAGTATGTACTGCCCCTGATGTGTGAGGCTGCTCTAGATATTGAACTCATTTCAGACTGCCGTTTTTCGTTGCTAAAGATACTTATTACAAAATAAGTGAAGTTCAGCTTTAGTTTCATTATTGATGTTTCATTTCTCTTAATTTATGATACATGTATGGTTATTTCATTGTGTTAATTTATCTTTTGGTAATTACAACAAAAAAAGAAATGTAAGACTAACTTGTGTCATTTAAATGCGTTGATCATTGATTTTCGTTTTTCTAACCCGTTTATCCCCGCGCCGAGGAAAGACTTTTCCGCTAAGCTTCACCACATTGCCAGATTTTGGGCATTTTCAATAATCCCATTAATGAAAATATTCAATAAAGTTCATACAACTATCTAAATATATTATTCTATGTGTTTATTATCCTGATAAAGTGAAATAGAAGAGCTGACGTAATGCGCAGTAGGTTTTAGCCAGATATTGTCACCTAGCTAAACATTGTTCCTTTTCTGATAGTCCTAAAAACTAATCGATCCCGTTCATTATGCTGGCATTTCGTGCGAGTAGTATTTTTTAAAGTACTAAATCAAACTACATTTTCTTATTGAAAAATGTAATTTTAAAATGGCCATATTTAATTTTGATTTATCTATTTCTAATTACCAACATCAATTCGCAATGTGGACCATATTAATTTGAATCTAAGTACATGTACCGAATGGCCCGGCATGGTCCCATGACTTTGGCCTCAATTCGATGCGACCTCGAACAACGGGTCCCACGAGCATCGGTTACAATTTATTTAAAGTTTTATTGCGTTGTGATTTAATTTATTGTGTTGCAATTTTTATAATCTAATTTTAATTAATATAATTTATTGACGCACATTTCAATAGATAATATTTTTGTACCATACGATGTAATTTATAAAAAATATATATGTGTCATTTTGTTATTACCTATTCACTGACAAAATAATGAATCTATTATATCGAAGTTAGAGCCTACATAAGACCACTTCTGATTACTGAATAAAATTTCACAGGAATAAAAAGGGATGGAAAACTTTATATTATGAGAAATATTATTTGATCTTAATATATTTAACAATAACTCAGGAACAGAAGCCTTAGACTGTTAGTCAATAATAATAAAAAAATAATAAATAGCTGGTCTTGACGGTGATATTTAACGCCTCTATTTAAAATTCTGATACTGCTATCACAATATGAAAGTGAAATATAGATAAATATATTCCATTATTTTTTGTATTTGGACGATAAAGTGACTACAATGGATCTAATGTTACGTACAGGTACGTAAAATCCACAGACGAGAGGCAAAGAATAAGCATGTCCTGAAGTATTTTCATAGCATAAGTACCGGCAAACGAGAAAACCACGAGAGTCACCTGATGGTAAGTGGTCACTGCCGCCCATGACCATCATCAAAGCTAGTCATGGATTTGTTGCCGGACTAATTGATAAAGGAACGGGACGGAAAAAGGACTGTTGCCGGCCTAATTGGTAAAGGAACGGGACGGAAAAAGGACGGGAAGAGGAACCATGTACTGGGCTTGCACAATTATATCGAACTGAAAATTAAAACCCACAATAAATCGGAGTTTTAAAATAACATACATACATACATAAACTCACGCCTTTATCCCCGAAGGGGTAGGCAGAGGCGCCACCAGTACACCCACACTTTGCCTTGTATTTTCCGTCCCATGATGTGATAGGGGGCGAGCCTATCGCCATATCGGGCACAAATTCCTGACTACGGGCTGATAATGAATAGAAAAATCCAATATCACTTTGCTCAACCCGGGACGCGAACCCGAGACCTCAGCTTTGTAACCGTACCGTAATACAACTACGCCACCGCGGAAGTCTTAAAATAAATCTGTCAGATATACCTTTGTACGCAATAAATAAATAATTAAAGGTATTTGGTTTTGGAATATACCTAATTATTTTATGAAACCACGAAATATGTATCGGAGTTATAAAACTGGGGCACTTCTGCGCAGGCTATAGTTTACAATTTCCGATTTAATAATCATTATAATGTTGGTTATTTCGTCAACAACGCCTGTACCAAATGGTGAAAAACCCCTCTTAATTACAGACGCCTTTTATTCAATAAATCCGGCAGACGAGCAAGCAGGTCAGCTGATGGTAAGTGGTCACTGTGGCCCATGAACATACAAACTTGATCATGGATGTATTGCCGGACCATCCGATCGGCAATGCTCCTCTGAATTTAACTATGCTGCAACCTCTATAATTAATGTATTGTAAACTTGTTTTCAAAAGAGCAACGCTAGAGTTTCTTGCCCGTTCATCTCTGGCGAAAACAGCCTTGTGAACCAGGTGGTAGGGGAAAAAATTGAATCTAAATAATGTATGACATTTCATGGGTTCAATAAATATTTTCATTTCATTTCATTTCAATGGAGCGGGGAGGAAAAAGGACGAGTCAAATGTCGTAAAAGTCTTATATGGGTTCAATCTATAGACATCGTTTCGATCAGACCGAAATAATTATGCATACTCTATTGATGTTACACTCATAATATAATCGTACAAGAACAAAAAAAATTGCTATACTATGCCAATAAAATCTCTATCGATCTTAAACAACACAAAGTAGAACAAAACCGTTTATTTACTTTAAAACCGCCTAGTTTTATAAAAAGCGAGCAGACAATTGTGTTCAATTGAAATTCTGCCCTGAGAAAACATTCAATCTCTCACAATTAACACCTCTTAACCCGATCCGCTGTTCGCACGACAATAAGCGACGCTACACAGTACAATTTAATCGTAGTTTTTACTTCACTGTACGCATAGATGTGGGGGCTTCTTGAATTTGTCTGGATAACTTATCTTTTTTATTTTGATGCGTTGATTAATTAGCGTTTAATTTTAGAATTTGAGAATAACGGACACGTTGAATATGCAATGCAATGTATTTATACACTGTATAAAAAATAGAATAAAAAAATAATTAGTAGGTACTATTTGAATATGAAATCTTTTTAAGGGGGTGATTAATATTGGACTTAGCTTATACAACTTTGTACCACATCTATTGTTAAACGATATCAATATCTCTATTCGAAAAAAGGCCGTAACCCAACATTTATTATTGCTATTTATAACACAAGTACCAATAAAATCAATGCACACAAACGATCAATACTTGAACATTAGTCACCCAAGGCCGTTTCTATCGTGGCATGAAAATATTCACGACGCGGCGTGTACTGATGAACCACGATTTAATTTACGACTGGCTGGATCAATTAAACTAACAGATGACAAACAGTGGAGATGAGTAAGAACCATGCGTAGGAGTCGTGGAGCCGTGGGAACCGGCCTAGATACGCAATCACCATCGCCTCCACTTTGCTAGATATTTAACAATTTAATTCATTGTCATTTAACGAAATTAATTCATTTCATTGTTATACTTATAAAAAAACACAAGATATTTAAGTTTAAATTTATAAACGATATTTGACGATGAAAAATAATTGAATTGTTTAATTTCGAATATCGAAGGTGAATTTTAAAATTGGAATTGTAGCTTTTACGACCATACGCGTGTCAAATAGTAAATCCTGAATATAAACATTCAACGTTCTGGCAAATCATGTACTAAGAATTAATTATAATTAAAGGGAATTACACGAATAAAGATGTACAATATTATTAATTTTATTGGCATAATTTTTTTTTTTTATTGCATTGGTCCGGCAAATGAGCAAACAGATCACCATGAACATCCCCAACGCTGGATCATAGATATGTTAAAAATGGATGTGTTTTATAAGGCGAGCACCAATTTCGTACAGCAGTTTACACTGTCGTGTAATTACCACGTATTATTCCGTAAACTAAACAATTCCGATGACTGTCCACGTGAACTGTGAAGCGAGCGGAATAGAGGAAACGCGTCCATTAGATTTCACGGACAACGAGAAAACGGAGACCGTGGGCGGACGGTAATCTGGCCGTGGGAACGGGACTTGGACGTGAATCATGTAATACTGTGATTATTGCATATACCTGTGTCAAAAGATGGAAACTAAGTATGTATCCATTGTAGAAGGGATGAAAAACATTGAAAATTTATTTGTGGTGAATCAAAAGCGAAGAGACCTTAGTAAAGAAGTTGATATTAATAACTATGATTAATAAAATATGTCGTGAAATTATATGACTAACAAGATGTATGTAATTACGACAGTCCCGGGTTCTACTAGGGTCGCTTAACTAACAAGTTGCGGTAGTTACTTCTGTTATCTAGCTAATTTGCTACTGCTAAAAAGGGTTTATTAATAAAAATACTATAGAAAATTTAATTTACATTTAGCACCCTTGGAATCTACAAGAACACTATTAGCTAGATGAATTCATATTATTGAAAAAAATACCGTTTGTAAAGATTTCTACAGCCTTTTGTAGAAGCTTACTGCATGTAGCAACCTTCTGTGGTTTTATAAAGTCATTTATCCATATTGTGTTTCATGTATGAACCGCCAAAGAATTAAAATACACAAGATTAATTATAATTCCGATTTAACCAGCAATAATAGCACAACTGATTAAAGACTTCCTTCATTAACTTTCGTAGAACGCGACTTAATTAAACATTGTTATCGTGAAAAAAAATGGTTTTGTTAATAATCTGTGGCCAGGAAATCGCGACCCGGGTGACCTGGTCGTTAATAATAAAAGATTCTTTATGCCCTGGGCATAATGGCGTAGTGTTTGCAGATAACGGGGACTGGCAGACGGCCTGTCACCACTGATAAGGGAAGAACGCAGCGTTGTTAGCAGCGACACACGGCCATTCTTTTCATTCTTCTTAGTTGTATCATGATTTATTTGTTTTGTTATGAGCTGCGGTTGTGTAGAAATAATTGGTGAATGACGCTGCGTATCTGAAAGTCGTGGCATTGTTGAGTTCTCGAGATCAAGATACCACCTTCTGTAAACAGCATATTGAAGTTTTTATATTGTAACACAATACAGTGCGCCTGATGAAAAATCATTGGTTTGGACAGCCTCCGTGGCGCAGTGGGCAGACAAATCTTTGTGCGATCCACAGATATTGGTTTCGGGACTGGGTGTTTGTGAGACCGAAAAATCTCTCGTAGTTTCTGATACCCACGATACAAGACATAATTGATCTAAATGTGGGGTCAGAACTATGTGACTGTTGGGTGTATTTTTTATTACTAGTAAAGTCATTCAAACCAAATTCACGCCGATTTTCTAGAAAGTAGTTATCCCTTCCGGTGTCCATCAGGCTACAAATGAGCTTCATGTCATGATTTATGTGACATCCTTCATTGTGCTCCCATTATTCTCTATTATCTCTATTATCAAGTAGAACTGTCAAAAAGTCTATTGTCTATACATGGACACCTGAAGGGATAAACAGAGGCTGAACCTGAAACACAACACGCACACACTTCAAAAAACATTCCTTTTTCCAACTTAAAAGGCTGGCAATGCATTTCCATGCCCTATGGTGTTGCAGGTGTTCATGGGCGGTGGTGATCATTTACCATCAGGTGAACCGTATGCTCATTTTAACAGCCTCCGTGGCGCAGTTGGTTAGACGCCACCTGTGAAACGAGAGGCCGCGGGTTCGATCCCCGCACCGAGACAAATGTTTGTGAGAACGACAATTATTTGTTTCGGGTCTGGGTGTTTGTGAGAACGAAAAGTCTCTCGTAGTTCCTGATACCCACGACACAATACTCGATCTTAGTGTGGGGTATGGACTATGTATGTGACTGTTGGGTGTATTTATTTTAAATTTCCTCCCTATAATATAAAAAAGTGTGGATCAATATAGAAGCTATTACATCATCATATACAATCGTCACTTTAACTTATACTTGAAACACAGCGAACAATTCCGACATATTGATTCTTAAATACATTCAAATCAGAATTGAATACTCTCTAAGCTACATCGCATGATGATTTCCGTTCGCTTTGTAGGTCGAAGTTAATATGTGCGTAATTATTATAATGTACTGACAGCCGACCACCCATGCACATGAAATGCAACACCCGGATTATAAAGGGAAACTTTAGAGACGACATTTGTTTTACTATTATTTTTATTAAGGTGCAGAAGGCAGATTGGGCTGTACGCTTCTTATTTGGATTATGTTCTGTCCATCCAGGACAGTTCTGACCTTTAAGACAAGTGGCGTAATAATATTTTTTATTTACTGGACTATAAGCAGTAACATCAGCCAGTTACATCTGGTAATAAATAAGCTATATCGACTGACAAAAGCTATTACTACAGCGCCCTTAGATCGCCTTGCTTTTGGTAGCTAAATGTGCAAGTTGCATTTTTTTACTGACATTTTTAAAGCGACTTTGTAGTCACAACTGAGGATAAGTCACATGCAATCCAAGAGCAAAATATGGTAATGTCGCCGCTCAATACAATTATACCCACTGTCTTCCTATCCTTTTTCCTTGCGCCCCCCCCTCCCAATATAATGGGCTGGTAACACATCTATGATACAAGCGTTGTGGATGTTTATGCGCGACAGTTATCATATACCATCAGGTTACCAGCGCCCCAAGTCGGAACATTTTGCAGTATCGTAATAGAATAGTAATAGTAAAATTTTGTATGGGAATTTAAACAGCGCCATTGTGAGCGTATTTGGAACTAAAATTTGACAGCGGGAAACGTTAACGATACTATACGAGTATTACTATACGATACTTCAAAATGTTCCGGCTAGGGGCACTGTTTGCTCGGTTGCCGGTACATATACAAAAAAAACCAGGATGGTAGAATTTGAAAACGCGGCACACTTACTTACCCTTATGTCATATTGACGAATACCACCGCGGTGTTCAGTGGTAGCTGTCCTGATAACACAATAACACTTTTGACTCAACCATAAAGTATCCTAAAAGTGCCAAACCTAAAAAACTAAAAATATTATAAAACAAAATTCGACTCCACCGCACTCGCAACATATCGACCGATTTGATGCATCATTCGCTAATAATACGAGCGATGAATGGGCGCTCGCATCCATTGATGGATGATAAACGGCCCGTTGTCTCATGACATCGCTCTAATTGATGCCGGTGCCCTTTCATCCAGATAACGTCCACGCCGGTGGCACTAGGCTTCATACACTTGAGAATCGGGTCAGTTTGATAGTAAATCCGACAATTGGCTGGAATTCTTCGTCTATTGGTATATTCTTGGACTGCCTCGGTGGCGTAGTTGTATTACGGTACGATTACAAAGCTGAGGTCTCGGGCTCGATTCCCGGGTCGGGCAAAGTGATATTGGATTTTTCTATTCATTATCAGCCCGGAGTCGGGAATTTGTGCCCGATATGGCGATAGGCTCGCCCCCTATCACATCGTGGGACGGAACATACCAGGCGAAATGTGGGTATCCTGGTGGCAACTCTGCCTACACCTTCGGGGATAAAGGCGTGAGTTTATGTATGTCTTGGTCTATTCTAGTGGGGTATTCGTAACTGTACTATGAAATCAAACGAGGGGTATTTATTTTACCAATAAATATGTAGTTAATGGAACTCACTGTTATATCAATTCATAATCTCTTAGTGCTGGACACGGAATTACTCCACAATCGGGAATACGATTGAGACAGCTTAGATCATGTTCTACCAGGCTGTCCTAGTGAGGATTGGTGGACTTCACATGCCATTAAAATCTTGTGAATAACGCTGTGATGTACAGATTTCCTTACGATTACATATGATTCCGAAAAGTCATGACTAAATTCTAGGATCCGAACTCGCGACCACCGCAGTCAGCGACCTACTAATCGAGAATAATAACCACAATTAAAATACAAATAGGTACATTCAAGTACATGAACTGAACAAGCACCCATTTGTAATAATAACTTCGATAGGAAATGACACTAAACCGGCCGCTACAAATCCAGCTGTGATTGATCGCCGGAGATGAGATTAAAAAATCCTTCATATCCCTTCAAATGTAACCACTATTACCATTGTATTAAAGGGTATAATCGTGTGCATAGTGTGTCATATCAAATCTATAATTATCTATAGCGGGGACTGTGATTCACTTGCAATTCTATTCATGATCGACTTACATTTTTTAGATAAGAATGTTTAACATGTTTTTATAATTGAGTTTTAATGCGTATTTTACATAGAAAGTAGATGAGTTGGTCGATTTGAGGGCTACCACTGTCTTATAGAAAACCGGTGTGAACTAAAACTATTGCCGTAGCATTTCGATCGGTGATTTCTTTTTATTGCGATGAACGGCGAAACGAGCATGCCATTCGCCTGATGGTAAGCGATACGACCGCTCATGGACAGAAACCAAACAACACCATTAATTACAAAACAATGCGTGTAATTTTTTTTATTTGAAGCAAAAAGAAAGAAAGAAGATACATTTATTTTTGCAAGAACAGCCGCATACAACACAATAAGTGATTTAGACAATAGAAAAAAATACATATTAATTGCGCCGCTCATTTGGGTCAACAGGTGAACATCTCAGCATATTAATCTCTCCCCTCTCTCTCCCTTTATTCATCTCTTCGCTCACCCCCAAGCAGTGCACTGCTGAGCATAGCCCTCCAAAGAATATTATCTTCCAATTGGAAGCGCCCTGCAAACAGCGACTTCCTGCAATTTCAATTAGCTCGTCTATCAACCTATAACAATACATTTATTTTATATTTTTAATGATTTAACATACTAATGAAATTATCTTTCACTAATTTTCCAAGAATTTAGTGAATGAAATCTTTATTTTATTATCAGCGACCGTTCCAATACTGTTTCACGGAAATCATTGATAAATACAAAGTACCGAGGTTGCAACAACGCATTCATACTTTTCCTGTAAATAAGTGTAATAAATTAGATGAAAATAACGTACACTACAGTGGAGGCATCTTTATTAGCTTAGCCGTAGGTCATGAACTGGGAATTTCTAGGTTCGATTCCCAAGCGCTTTATTTGAGATTAAATTGGATGTGATTAGATTATTAAAAAAAAGGATGTTTCCTTAAACTATTTTATTTTTTTATTCAATCCGGCAAACGTGATTATAAGTGATCACTGCCGCCCATGAACATCCATAACGCTTGGACCATAGATGGCCTATACCAAAGCTTACTCTTTCATTCCAATTCGAAAGTATAATCAACTGCATATAACACAGTAATAATATCATACAGTAATAGAATCGAGAGGACACTCGACACCCAGGAGTGCCGGACACGCGTTATTTGAGGAGGGCGCCGGCAGTCGCGACTCGACGCCTCGGTCCCTCTTCATTGCACGCAATTTTTTTATTAAGTTTTGTATTGAAACTACTGGTTATGAATTTTATTTTGATCAGAAATTAAGATGTCATTGGGGGTAGTTGGGATAATGATCTTGTAAAACTTATTGTATAAAAAATATATTTTGGATTTCGAAGTGTTTAGGTGAGGGTCAGTTAACATCAACTATACTTTTCGGTGAAATGCGTAAAAAAAAATTTCATTGGCATTGACAATTCTAAGTATAGGATAAGTTTGTAATTAAGAAAATATTCAAAAACTTATAATAAATAAAGCATTTTACAACGGTGAGTATTGACCTAAAACATAATAATCAGAGATTATGATTTCAAAATGCATTTTTGTCAGAATTAACAGACAGAGTTTAACAACACCAGAACGAGGTCAATTTTGTCATAAACAATGAATATTTTTAAATCAGTTGAGTGTCTGATACCCTTATTGCGAGATATAAATCCCGGTTGAATTTCGACACTAAAGAATCAGCACGCGACATTTATCTGAGCGTCTGTGGCAGAGGCGGTAGCGTACGACAGTCTTAAAGTGACAGTCTCTCAGTCCAGAAGATACAGTCTTACAGTCAGACTTAGGTGATAGAAGATATGAAAGAAGTCGGTGAAAACATTGTAAATAAAATGACTTCTTAAATTTTTATTTAAATTAGGAATATTAGATCCATGCGTTTTGATGACTATAACGTACAATTATTTTCATTTTAAATTGCACATCGAGAAATAAAGAGAACGTAATCTCAGAGTTGTAAAACACTAATTCGGGAAAATTGTTTCCAATACAACAGGCGACACTTACCAACAAACAACAATTTATTGTTGCATAAACAACTTATACTCTCCACAACACCGCGGATGGCCTGTCCCTTGCCCCGGCCAACAACACAGGAAGCGATGAGCCAATTGGCTTTGTCAGCGTCAATTCAATGATTATCCCGCGCCCGGACGCCGGCCATTGATTCCTCAGCGTTGGCGCCAACCAGCCTTTTGTTTTTTCATATCTGACTCATAACATCCTTGACTATTTAAAAATAGATAGAAATTGCTATATGCTATTTATAGCAATTGAGACGGCAATTGAGTGTGGATGCAGCGTCTAATTAGGACACTTTGTGTTTGTGTGCTTGCATGTCCTAAATACAATGGATTGGTCACTATATAGTGCGAGGAAAGCGTGATTTGATTGTTTTAAAACAAATTGTAATTTTGAAATAACTAAATGGAAAATTGTTTAAATTTGGATTTATTTGGTGCTAGTCAAATGATTACGGATATACCTACACAAAAAAAGTTTATTAATAAAATAGTTTGGTTCGTTTTAATGAAAACATTTCATCCTATGAAATATATGCGTCGCAAGCCGTTGCTAGCTATACCTAATAGTATTATCATAAATTCGGGGATACGACCTATTATTATCAACAACGTAATAATTAACTATGTTTTTAAGCAAACACTTTTTGCGGTAGATACGATAACCTCCTAGTTTTTTTAATTGAAATAATCATCAATTAAAAAACTAGAATGTTATTGTTGTAGGTACCGTAAAAACGGTTTGCTTAACAATAAACAAACAATTAATAAATTATTCGATATTTTAATATAAAAAAAAAACAGATTCACAAAAAATAAATATTCAAAATTAGAATGAAATTTATAATTTTGAATCATCATTCGAAATTTGAAAATGGAATAAACAAAGTTGAATCATGCGTGTTAGATTATAATTTGAACAAAAACTGCTACATCCTGCACATATCACTTGACAGCGCTGGACGTCTTCCTGGCGCCAACGAATCGCTGTCTTCCTTCAGGACGCGGCACTGATTGCCCTTGTTTCTTATCGTCGCTGTACTTTTGACGGCCGCTATGGGCATTAAGATGTTGGAGTTATAACAATGTGTCGTCATAGGAGTGAGAAATGAATATAGTTTAAGTATGTCGCTTATTAACATTAATAGAATGGCGATTGTGGCAATATGAAAATCTGTATTTCCTAGTGGTACTTTGATTAAAACACATTTGAAGAGTTTTTGAATTTAATTATAGAAGCAAATTAAAGGAACAGAATGGTTTCGCTCTTAATACAATTATAAACGGAATCCTCATTAAATAATGTAAGAATACAATAACTATTTCATTAAAATACAAAATGTAAGTAAGAATATTAAAATATGTTAAAAATAACTGATTACTCCACGAATCAGCTTATCATCAGTAACATGGTATTAACGTAATCAATAATCATTAATATCTTGTAACAGCGGCTGTGATTACCTAAATACATGTGTTTTGATAATTTTTATCAATAAATCCGTTTTTAAAATGTTTTCATTTTAATCGTGGTAATTTAATCAATTATTAAAAATTATAATCTGTTCTTGTAATCCGGTAATTACATATTTTTAATTAATTTCCAAAATCATAACCTGTGCATGCAATTAATAAATTTACTTAATAACATGCAATATTAAGGAAAATTATTCATTAAAACAATTTGCATTTACAATATTTTGTTTTATTCACATAAAGAGATTAATTTAGATAATTCTTTGGGCATGAAAATAGTCATAAAATTAAAAAAAAAATCTTAATTTAACAAATCGATAATATCGAATGCAATAACTTTTCGAATAAAATAAAATTGTAGACATATTTTTTTTGTCGACTAACTAAGAACGGAAGCTTCATAGGGCTTCATCTTAGTGTTTTCTTTAGTTATTTGAGTAAGTAAGTACCCATTTTTATACCAATGTATAACATCTTCTTTTCTTGACGTTTCTCTATCTACCCCTCAAAGCTACTCTACCGACCCTTTCTCCGATACATTTATATACTTCTTCTCGCAAGACATCGCATCGAAAACCGAGCGGGGCAATAAAGACATTAAATAATAACAAATTGCCACCGGCTTGTGACAGTCCACGCGCGCGCCGAGTGACGGCCCAGTGAGGGCAAGCGCCGGGCAAATCATGACGGACCATTACATTGATAAGACAAACATTCAATTGGTCTTAACTGAGCCTCTAAAACGGCGCTGGAAATTGTTATTGGTGAAAGTAATTTTGTTCGACACCGTCATGTTACTGAGTTGGCCAAAATTCAATCAAAAATAGAGGTATGAGCGCCAATCTTACAATCGACAATACCAAAAGACGAAGGGCATAGTTGAGAACTTACTCTGGCATTGGCTGGGTTAAACGTCAGAAGAAATAAGCTAAAAGTGGCAAGTTCTTATCTCAAAATGCCTATTATGACATAGGAAAACGCGAACGAGGTAAATTCGGTCGTTTTTGGTCATTCAAATTAACACTTTTCACTGAAACTTCCTTAGTCACACAAACTCGACATTCATGTCCATCGACATTCACTAAATAATGCAAATGTTTGGAAAGCCTTTACCACAATACCAATCTGGTTCACCAACCCACGTGTTCCTTTTATAACCTCGATGAACGAAGCGTGAAGGATTGAGTAGGCTGACATAATTGAGTCGAATGGAAAAGGATGATCGTCTTCCAGTGCTTTTGCTGGATGGCACTGCACATCGTACACCATATTGTGGCAGCACTTGCTGGATCTTGCCTCTGGCCAGATGGCGGGACGACTTGCACAAGAGGGCCGGCAGCGACTGGATGCGTAAAGCAGCAGACCGGGTTCTGTGGCGTACCTTGGGAGAGGCCTATGTCCAGCAGTGGCAGCAGTCCATGCAACGGGCTGATGATGATGATGATGATGGTGACTTGCTTGATGGATGCTTGCAGAAAAGTGGTCTTTCAAATGCTAGACCCTGACTCTTGGGATTGTTTGTAGCTAGTGAAAAATACTTAGAGGTGAACCGCCTACTTATCGCACCTAATTAATAAAAACAGACAGCATTACACACTGGTTCTGAAGCAGTTAATATTAATATTTGTGAAACATGCATCGCTTTAAGCCCTCGCCCAGTTATCCGACAGCGACATTGGTAGCCGCTGCGAACCGTCTGGGGTTAACAGTTTATAAGTACGTGAGAAAATAACACTATAAACGTATCCAATTTAAAATTAATATGTGCGAGATCCTAGGGGTAGGCTTAGGGTTGTACTTTCAGCAGTAGACTTTCTGTGGCTGCATAGATAAATAGATTTTATAGAACCTCATTGTATTGTATGGATGAAACGAATCGGATTACATGTCTACTAGTTTATTTTCATCCTCTTTTACCATTTTTCGCCACTTTTCACTAGCGGACTGGAGACGCATCGTTCCTTTCGACAACCTCCATATTAAAGAGAGCTTAACAAGTTTCTTCTCGTGAAAAGAAATTGGTGGAGATTATCATTTAACAAATTCTTTATATTTCGAATACAATTTGTGTTTAATATTGTAGGATATATTTAGGCACAGGTTTCACAACCAAATAATACAACACAAAATCTGTCAAAAAACACGCGTAATAAAAAATATATTTACCTATTGGTACTTGGTAGATATATAACACAAAAAGACACGCGGTTTTCCGCAACAAAATGTTATTTATAAATGTGTTTATAAATTTATCACATAGACCCAGTAACTATGAGGAACTATAATGCAATCAGCATCCGCATTGGCCAAACATTGCCTCTTCCATTATTTAAGCTTTTGTATATAATATATACATAAACATCACGCCTTTTTCCCATAGGAGTAGGCAGGGACTATGGATCTCCACTTCACTTTGTAACTTTTGTAGATTGCGGCATCAATTCGTTAAACACAAAATATTATCACTTACGAGTATAAGCAAAAGTGAAACGAAAAATAACATCCAATATGGGTGCATTTATTTATATATTTATTATATTTATAAATCAACAATATATCAATTCATTTTTCAAATTGCAAAACAATTAATAATTAAAATGATGAATCTTCGACATTTATTCAAATATTAATAAATTAATCCCGAATACGTTCTTATTTCAAATATGAATAAACGTCATAATGTTGAAATCCTCGACAGATGTGTGATGAGTCATGTATAATTGTCCGGATAGTAATGAGTTAATGAGGAAGTGGCCTAGTGGCGACCTCACCCCCGCCCATGGGAATTGGGAAATCTTGTTCATTATAAAAATCATGGTTGTGATAACATATTTATATTTATTTTTAGGGACATAAAGTAACGTATCTACATACAGGGGTTTGTAGAGGTGCTACGTGTGCTACCGACAGTTTGAGGAGCTTTTTTCAGTTATAACATTTGATAGGAGGCGATTCTATTGACATGTTTATACAAATGACAGTCCCTTTCACGTTGCACCTTTAACATAACATCATTTAACTATTGTCAAACCGACCATGCTACTATCAAGCCATGAAACTCTTAATTAACACCTATGATTTACAACAATATACACGCACCACTAAACCAATGATGGGCCGTTGTTTAATATAAAATAAAATAGAATAAACCGTACTAGTTATACTTTATACGCATATTTCACATATTATTTTCACTGTGCATAAAATAATTCGAAGTACTAAATAATTATGTCATTGTTCTCAGGAGTGTCAGCAAGCGAGGCGCTGCGCAACGGCCTCTGCCAGTCTCTGTGGGGGGCGTCTGCCAGCAGACCGGAGCCGAGGCTGGCCTCCCCTCCCCCGCCGCAGAGCCATAACGCCTACCATGCGAGAGGTAAGCAGAAGTTATTCGATTACTGAGTATAGATAAATGTTTTAAAATTGGTAGAGGGAGAAGAATTGCCAAAGACTAGCTGGTGGGATGATGTTCGTACCAGCTTCGATTGCGACAGTATAAAATGGTAAAAAAGCCGGTAAATTGACTCGCGCTAGTATCGCGCTTCGGGTTAATTCTGTGTGTATCCGGTGTCGACCATACCGCATTCGCTTGCTACTTTTATAATCAAATTTTCCCAAGCTATGTCGATAAAATACAGTTCGACGGTTCTTTTACATATTGTAAGTTATTCATATAACTCCAAATTCTGTTGAACAACAAATCATCGTAGTAATATACTCAATTTTCAAATAAATCTACTACCAATTATTGGGTAATACGGAATAATTGAAAAGCGTTTGAAAACCCTTCCGCGTGATGATTGCTGATATGAAACAGCTTCGGTAATCTCTTCCGACGGCGGCGGCGTTTGACTATTTATCTGTACAAGGTAGCGAATTAGTGAATATATCATTTTTATTGCAATGAATAGCGAGACGAGCATGCCATTCGCCTGATGGTAACCGATAAGATCGCTCATGAACAGAAATGAATGTAACACCATGAATTACAAAGCAATGCTTGGCATTCCACTGGGATCGCCATCCTGATACATGAGATGTTAAGTGTCATTATGTCTCACCATGTACCTGCCTAGGCGGCCTCACACATATGAGAGACCTCCCAGTAATACCGTTATCTAACTTTGTTGTCTCCCGCTTGCTATGGGGGCTGGGGTATCAATAATTATTCGTGTCCGAATCCCATATATTTTATTTCTTATTGGTTTCATAGCTACTTAAATGTAATGTCCGATTTTAATTTCCGAACCAGTGGGTATATTACACTCACTGATCGACCAAAACAGTTTTGCTCTAATCTGTGACGTCAGTGCACCAATATAGTACCTATTACGATGTCAGAATTGATTACAGATAAAGTAGGCCTATTGGAAAAGGTATATGAACGGCAGTGTCAATTGGACAGGACATTTTGTCGACATTCCAAACTCCATATCAGATGCATTGTGCACTCGATACTAGCGAAAAGTTTCCATTCATTACGTATGCACGAAATATCCAATAACACGTACCGCCAAATCCCACGGCTTCAGATTTTGCCTAACATATCTTATCTGGGCGCCCGTCAGCGCATATCACACGCCTAAAATTACGTTTGTTTTACAACTTTGATTTGCGGGCGGCATCGACAAAGGCACGCCGATAACTTTATCGACATTATCGAGTATCGACAGTTTAAACGCGCATGTTATGATGGTTGTAATTTTTGTGTCGTACAATTTTTTCGATATAGATAATATGGTAAGGATAGCAGAGACGTTATTTATGACCGGGTATTGGTTTTGTCGAGTAGGCTTTGGTGTTATATTAAAATTGGTGAATTATAGATGGTTACGTCACATAAGGAGTAGATAAAATATATTTTCGACTGCCTCGGTGGCGTAGTTGTTTTACGGTTACAAAGCTGAGGTCTCGGGTTCGAGTCCCGGGTCGGGCAAAGTGATATTGAATTTTTCTATTCATTATCCGAAGTCAGGAATTTGTGCCCGATATGGCGATAGGCTCGCCCCCTATCACATCGTGGGACGGAACATACAAGGCGAAATGTGGGTGTCCTGGTGGCGCCTCTGCCTACCCCTTCGGGGATAAAGGCGTGAGTTTATGTATGTTATGTAAAATATATTGTTTGTTATTTGTGTTGATTCATAGAGTAATTTAGTGAGTAAAGGCCAAGGTAAAGGCGGGTTTGAATATCAACATACTAGGTAAATTAAAGCTCGTATTGGTTCTTGGATAAGTATAAAATAGTTGGAATTCTTTGCCAAGGAGGAGAGTTTCTGGGCTTTATAACGATGCTAAGTTTAGCGTAGAAACAGTAAACGAGCTAACGAGCCAAGCAAAGCGAACATGAATGAAGGAAAATTAATTACAATAATTAACGTATACAATGATCAAAACTGCTAAATTAACCCTCCAAAAACAAACCGTTTTATAAAGATTTTTTCATGAACGTGATCTTTTGTGCGAACCCTCCAAAGCGGTTGTCTCAGAGCGTTGTAAATCCGATTTGGACATGTGTACCCTTGTAAGCAAACATTAGCGGAGATAAGGTTTTGTGGACCGCCTGTTTGGTCTGTATGGATTGTGAGCCGTTAGGTTTCACTACACTCCACAAATTGATCGGTTGGAGTAAATAATGTTGCTGGCGTGTTTTTTGTCTAAACTAACAAAGAAAATACTAAATAACAGCTTGCAGTTCTTGGTGATTGTTTTTGTACAATATTGTAATTAATCTTTTGTGATGATTTCTTTTTATGACACTTTTTATCTTGGATTTTGTTAATGAATAATTGAAGGAAAGAGCTTTACAGTACACTGTTGTACCTCTTTTACAAAGCCAAAAGCTTTTAGTGCTTATCATTGATTTATGGTAAGAATAGTTTTGGTTCGAATTTTGTTGATGTTGAATTTTTCTTCAATGGAGAGATAAACAAAAGCGACATTATATTTTGGTTTTTATCATATCTTTCTTTGAAGCTTTTTTAAAGTTCTTTGGTTCGTACAATTTCTTTTAATATGTACAATGGCTTATGGCCCTCACCTTGACATCCATATTCTTTATCGTTGCAATTATGTTACGATTTTAACTGTGTTATTTCGGATTCTATGACTCAAAATTTCATTTAAAAAGATAAGATTCATAGCTTCCTGGATAATTTGTAATCGATATAAATTATCATTGTTACGTATGAATTAGGTATGTATTGGTACGATAGCTGCGTTCTTATTTAGCTGTTTCTCAAGTAATCAATTAGTTTATTTATAGATTAGAACATTTTTCCTAGCGAAAGGGGAGCTAAACAGCTTTTCCTCTCGAAAAAAAAGTATTACTTTGTAAAGCGTGTATGTGCGTTGTCTTGTGTGACAAATAAATATACCTTTCTTTCTTTCTTTCTAATACACGGTGCTGTTTGGTTTTCTATCGCCATGAGCGATCGTATCGCTTACAATCAGGCGAATGCCATGCTCGTCTCGCCATTCACTGTAATAAAAAAAAATACTTGAATGATGCTGAGCTTATTGAGCCTCTCAATTGTAGCTTTGCTGCTCACTTTTGTTTTCGAAAAATACGTTTTTTCTTTCTTCCTCTTTTATCGTCTAGGACAGACATATCAAAAATCCTTCAAGCCATCAAGATGGTGACATTGTTGGTGGTAACCACACGGCTCGATCAATCAAAGGGCACTGGCTAGGTTCGCGGGTAAATATTTGCCGAGCGGCCGGCCACGACATGCCCGCTGTTTACCCTATTATTCAACGGTGTTTGGACAAGTCCGGCCAAGTCTGGCCAAATACGCCCCGCCAGGCGCGAATCTGGGGACTGAGGGCTTTTATTAGTACCCATTTTATTCCAAGATTTCCAAGCAGTAAATTAAGTTGAGACTATGTTGAGCAGCACACTTCTTGATAATAACAATTTTCATCAGATTTCTAATCAAATGAATTATGTACAGCCTATATAGTATATTCAGCAGTAGACTTCTTGTGGCTCAAGAAAGTGAGAGAGTGAATTAAATTCGTCATTGTGTTTGAAATCTAAATTCAGCTTTGCATGAGAATGAGAACGTCCTGTAAATTATAGATTTCCACAAATGTGCATGTGGTGTATGATCTCTTAATAGTAAAATATTTCTCACGTCATCAATCTCAACAGTATAGAGACTTACTATTTGAGTTTTTCTTTGGATATTGAAGGCTGGCATATTTTTCAATAATACGAGTATAGGAAAATCCTTGTACAAACCACCAAATGTAGTATTTACCGAGCAGTATTTAAAAAAGCAGTATTTAAAGCAGTATTTAAACTGCATCGGTGGCGTAGTTGTATTACGGTACGGTTACAAAGCTGAGGTCTCGGGTTCGAATCCCGGGTCGGGCAAAGTGATATTGGATTTTTCTATCAATTGTCAGCCCGGAGTCAGGAATTTGTGCCCGATATGGCGATAGGCTCGCCCCCTATCACATCGTGGGACGGAACATGCAAGGCGAAATGTGGGTGTCCTAGTGGCGCCTCTGCCTACCCCTTCGGGGATAAAGGCGTGAGTTTATGTATGTATGTAGTATTTAAAATCGTTGTTCAACTGCACATTTAAATATACCTACACAAAATGCAAAAACAGGCGAATATCCTTTTAAAATGCTCCTTAATCCGTCCACCAGCGAGTCACAATAACCTCACGTTTAAAGTTTGCGTGACTGCCAAGCATGACAATTGAATTCAATGTTGTCCCTTTTGTGAATTAAACAATGTTTTTGTGGACGCCTCGTCTGGGTAGTCCCATTTGGAAGCAAATTACTCGATTGCAAAGCTGACTTTTGTTGATTGCTTTAGGAAAAACCACGTTGGGTGCCACCAGTTATAGATCTGTTTTGATATGTTTTTATACCGAAAGAACAAAGTTTCTACAATTGTGGTATGTGCAACGCTGAAGTATCAAGGCATTAAGTTGGACTCGAATCGTTTTATATGGGTTCATAATATGTGGAATGCCTTTGTTGTAGCGAAATATGTAGTATATTCTTTCAGATAACATCGCTTACAGTAGATTAATATCACTTTCCACTCAGTGAGATTTTTGAAAACTCTACAATTATATTCCTGTCAATCTCTATTTCGAAATAATGTTATCCTATTGTTTTTGTTGCTGTTCATGGTGCTTATCATCGGGGCAGTCTCTATGTAGAACTATTATAGTTAGCGGACTGCAATACATACAAAATGGACACAAGAATCCTCGTAAACATGTACAAACTACAAGTCAAGTAACCTCAATCACAATTGTCATTAAAAAACAAACCTCGTTAATTTGCCGCTAATTACAAATCTAGACGGTACGTCAGTAATTATCAAACGACATAATCTCAAAGATGCCGCCTGCGACTCTTTATGGACTGACAAAATTTATGCTATCGCACCAAATTTGGGTGTAAGCGATTTTAAGCCTTACACCTTCGATTTACGGTTGGTTCTTGTGTGACAAAAGCGTATAAAGGCAAGTCAAATTTGATTAAAGACACAAACATGAACTGTTGTATTGTTTCAGCAAATAATTCGTGGAAACATTGAGAGAAATCGGGGCGTGCACACAAAGGCGCCGCCTTGATAACGTGGGGTCATTGCGTTCCCTCGATAAACCACGAAAATTATTAAAAAAGTTTATCTGTAGAGTAACTGTATTCTAGGAATTCTATCGCTAGGGCACGTCGAACTGAGTTAATTTGGCAATTACATATGTACTTTGTAGTTGTATCGCTGTAGCTTAGTTGAGATTGGATTTGACTAAGTAAAGTTCTTAAGTTAGAGTCTAAGGGAGATATCTGACACTTTGATAGATATGTATTAAATTAATTACATGTCACTGACTTGAACGATGAAAAACTCATTAAAATGATAACGCATCTATATTCCCTTCCCTTTATTTGATATTCTTTATATCCTTAAATCAAATGAGCAGTAAACATATTTTAGATATAGACGGCTTAGACAAAAAAATCGAGCAACATTGTAGTACACGTTTTTCAATCAGTGAGATAGCCTATTAATCCCTCTCATCATCAAGAGCGGGTAACGCACCACCGCCTTCTCAATTGTGGGTGTTTATACGCGGCAATCACCCACTATCACATGTGCCGATTTACCAATTAATATTTCAATTTATAGACCGGCAACGCGCCAACGCTTCCTCGAGTATAGTGGGTGTTTATATTCGGCAGTAATCACCCACTATCATTCGGCACTTCTATGAACGGAATCTCTTTTAACCTCATTAACCCAATAATGTTGAACATATGCGTTCCCACATGCGCATAAAATCCTAACTGATAAATAATGCTATCTGGCTTAGCCGCACGATAAGTGAATAGGAAAAATATGTAATATTTACGGATTACATAATTTATTGCCTGATATTTTGGTGTGAAAACCCACAAAGGTAGCGCTTTTATCGACGTCACTCGGATGGGAACGTTCTAGAAATGGCATTTCGCGATATTTGGTTTGTGATGACCATCTTTTGTTATTTGAATAAACTTTTTTGCAACATATTTATTTGTTGTAGTGTTTATTGTACACAACAACGAAACACAATATACTGAAATTAATATAAAACATATTTGTGAGTAAAAAGTTATTTTCAAAGACTTAAAAAAAATCATTATCAAAAATATTTAAAACTATTAATATTCAGGCCAATGACCATATTGATGGGCCCGACCACAGCATTGAATTTCCTACCATCACTACATACTCAGAAATACTCTAAAAGTACATTACATTATGTATATCGCAGTGAAAAGCTGTTGTAAGGTCGCAAGGACATGAAGGTTTCGAGGCGAATTCTTTTGTTTACGTTGTAAAGGTGAATACGTGATAAATCCACGAAAGGTTACGTCACGCAGCCGTCACACCATTATCAGATAAAAGATGGAAAATAAAACCACACAACAGGCGTACATATATATCATCAAACATACTTTTTACGAGTACAAAGCTACATTATATTTTAGATTTATACTTTGCGCGTAATATAATAAGCATCTTTCTTTCCACATGTCGCTGAATTTCCACATTCTGATCTAGATGTTTATTAGTTTTTGTGCAAATG
Organism: Deilephila elpenor; assembly: GCA_949752805.1. Taxonomy (NCBI): domain Eukaryota; kingdom Metazoa; phylum Arthropoda; class Insecta; order Lepidoptera; family Sphingidae; genus Deilephila; species Deilephila elpenor. The sequence continues at coordinate 2,981,528 of OX457098.1, forward strand.
GCAATAGTCGAATTTATTAAATATTTGAACAAGCAAAGAAATTTAAATAAAGAATCACAATAAATTAACATAATTCCATACAACATTCTGATTCATACTTTTAACAATATTCTTCACTTGGCCTTGGTTCGGCTTCGTTAATAAGTGGTTGAGGTTTAAAATCCTGGCCAATGGTGGCTTAGGACAATTAGGTGACACCGAGAGGTTTTGGCTGGTTTGTGGGTTTCCTCGTAATAAGAGCCCGTAGTCTTCAGACCTTTTTACCAGCTTACATTTTTTGCTTTTCCTATGCAAAAATATATTTGTGGAAGTTGAAATTTGTGTAGATAGAAGAAGGAATTCACGCCGTGATACTAAAATAAAACATTTTGAAGAACTTTACCCCACCTAGAATTCGCCTCAAATCCAGTACAAACTGGAAATCAAGTCATCTGGCTATCTCGTAAGATGACGTAGCAAGGCGTGGTTAACAGTCTTTAGATCTCGCCGCCTAAGCCTTGATTTATCACTTATCGACGCCGAGTGACAATGTTAATACCCATGATGTGGTTTCGAAATGTAGATTACGTGCGATTTGCCGTTTTTATTGTGATGTATTTGAGATTGGAGTGGATTTTGATGTAAGAAATGCGAGAATTACTCGTTTGGGAAGTAAGGCTTAAGATTGATGCTTAAGGTCGAAGACAATCAAGGAAAGACATGGAGCGAAGGAAAGACATAAGAGGAATCTATAAGCGTGTCTACAGCAATCATTACGATTCCTCTCAATCATGATCAATCGCCAAGATTGCTGGGGATATAATAATAACACTTTCAAAGCGATTCCTATTTATAATGCAAATACTTTGGATCTTGACGCTCTAAAGCTCATTGAGTTCAAGGATTTAAATACTAAATGTAATTATCAAATACAAAAAGAAACCCTTAATTTTTTTTCTTGATTCTGTAATAAGGCAGGTCGTTAAGACTGATAGTTTGTTGGAGGTGTTGATCAGAAAGCTTTTGCGTAAACTATTGATAAATGCCGATCGGTATTCTGTAATATAGTGTATGAATAGTTGCGATAGTTGTATCTAATCTTGACGACAATCTTAATTCTTCCTGGATTAAATACTGAAGCTGATTAGGGTGTCTTCTAATAGTCGAAATACTTTAGATATTATATCGGCTACTGCTTAGAATAGACCAATGGCACAGAAGATATGAGGATCTAGGTTGGTACTTGACAACGAATGGCTAAATATGAATCTATAGAAGCTTTAAGTTTTTGAAATTAGTGCCTCAAATAAATGCAAGATGATCATTTTTGGTTACTTCTTGCAAATTAAATAACACTACGCAGATTTAAAAAAATAATTGTAAAGTTAATAAATGATAAATTCAGTTGTAAAGATAGGGAATGGCAAATCAATAATTTCGATACGTAACGCGTTGAGGACCTTCAAATAACAACTTTGATTAATGTAATCCCGCCCGTAACGGATTAGTTAAGAAAATCCATTGCGATTATGGCTTATGCCCGAGGTTTATCGATAAAATGTACATGAGGTAATTGAACGTGCTCGCTAGATGGTACATGATCAAGCCTGGCCATGATACGTTTGGGTGAGGAATTATAGGTGTACCTCAAGATTATTTTAATCTAGTAACTAAAGTAACTTTATGTAATGTGCATTGTATCAGCCCATGTACGTCCCACTGCTGGGCACGGGCCTAATCTACAATCGAGAGAATTCATTGAAAATGGTTAGGCCACTACGCTGGCCTAGTGCGGGTTGGTGGACTTACATACCGTAGAAATTCTTTTAATAATCGCTACGGTATGCAGGTTTCCTCACGATATTTTCCTTCACCGTTAAAGTGCGTGGTGATTGACTGTCAATACACACATACATACTATCCGGATAGCAAGAGATAATTACCTCCTGGCATTCAACTTAAATTTAGCGGCTTACTAAAGTGTGTCTTCACGCTGAAGGGAAGAAATAATTTGTGGGACGTCAAATTTTTCCATAGATGCGAAAAAATATGTGATGGTAGAGGATCGATTGGGAAAGATAAGTAGCCCGTGCAAGAGTGTATCGTTTCGGTCAGGTCTATAATTGTGGTGATCGGAGAGAAATAGCCATCTTTCGACGATGCACACTCCATTTAGATGACATTACTAACAACCAGGTGTATTATGGCCACATTAACGTAGTTTACAAAAAAATTCTGTAGCATGACTTTTTACATTTAATCTAAACCATAAATACGCAATCATGTAATATCAAAAATAATCATATTTCAATCCAAATTTCGGTTGGATTAAAGCAGTTAACACCAATCAAGACCACTGTACGTTCGTGTGGGTAAACCAAACGAAATTTGAAGCAAAGCCGTTTACAATCGTTGATTTGTAATCTGCGTAGATAAAGGAGGATTAATTTGTATTACAACTGCAGATAATTGGTATTAAATTCGAATGATAACATTTGATTTATACACGGTTGGCGAATATTTTGTGACACTTTATTGCGTGTGCGCAATATTTCAGATTTTATACGTAGGATATAAAAGTTATAACTTTTATAGTTACATGTCGTGGCTACGAAGCTTTAGTCGGCAAATCAATTGTTTAATTTCAATATTTTGGGGATTGCAAACTTCTCTAACAGGCCAAGATCCAGCTGTTTAGAAAATCATAAGACAGTTATTTCAACAAATAGCGTAAAGCGTATTACATGGAATCCTATAAGTATAAGTTTGAATTAAGTAGAAGATGATAAAATTATGTCTTCAATATATCACGTCTTTGTTCCCAATATTAGACAAAAATGTGAACATTTTTATCCCGTGCTGTCCTTCCATCTTAACTATGAAATATTTAATAAATTAATATATAAATCGGTATGAAAATGTATTAACCGTCATAAGACAACCCTCAAACGCGTGCAGGTCGCTGGGGCCCTCTGTATTAAAATTTCGAAATCCGTCACGCTCCCCGTATCGGTTCAACACTTTATTAGAACTTGTAATCTTGATTAACGACCGATACGTGATTTTGCATTTTCAATACAAAATACGTAATAATCTTCATTAATTTTATATTATTCGGTAATTTATGGCATCGGCCGATTGTTTTGTGGAATTTGAAATAAGAACTTACATTTGAATTAAGAACGTGTTCTTTAATTTTTTAAGATATTCAAGTATTTGCTTTGAGAATTTAATTTAACTCCATCTAGCGGTAAATATTTTAGATGATAGAGCTATGGACTTTGTCACGCAAATCTATGATTTTATCAAAATTTAATCCACGATAAAATCAGCTTATTTATACATTTTTGTTGACATCATTCTATGAATTATTAAAATATGACATTCTTGATTCGCAATCTTTGTATAAAACTTCAATAAAATTGTATCTAATCTGATACGGTTTGTGATTGGCAGAGCGATGCCTTTATGTGCCTTCCGCGGTGTGACATCTGATGTGTCATAATGTATCAACTTTTATTCAAAGGTTTCGTCAGTTTGACAGTTCTTACGTGATTGTCATGCTTTTCTCTTGGAAAAAATGGGTGGTAGCACTGTACCACAAAAAACAGAAGGAAGAGCTTGACTGAAGCGGTTTCTTAGTTCAGTGGCACCGTAGTCGACTTTCAAAAGCCCTACAATCAATATTTTTTTCATTTGCTCTTCTACCATTTTCTATTTTTGAAAGCCAACGACTTTTAGGGCCGTATAGCTTATGTCAATTCTTTGCGCTACTTGAATTCTATGATCTCTTCATTTTTAGGGCTCTCCGTCACTATTATCATGCGAAAACTTTAAAACACTTAACCATCACATTTATATCCAATGATTTAACCAGTCGAATTGAAACGACGTTTTCGCACCAGCAGCAAAACCGTCGGAGTACGAACGACCAGAATGTAAATTCTGAACCGCCAACCGCATCGGGCGCGAAACGTATTTTTAATTTGTTAAAAGCTCTCAGAAAAATAACAATCTGGATGCATAGCGCAATTTGCTGGGCCGCTCCTTTTATAATTAAAATTGCATTAAGCGCACAATAGGCGGGCGGTAATGATGCTAATGCACTGTTTGTCTAGAAAAAAAAACTGGACTGACGGCTTGTAATCCAATTTGCTATTTTAAAATGCCTTTATTCGTTCCCCGTGGCGGTTGCAGTTTTGAGAATGTTTGCTTGTGTTTACCGGCTGGCTAGACAAATGGACTTCTAGTTAGCATAACTTGACTAATTTTTAGGCGTTGGAATTGGCTTGTTTGGTTTTGCAAGTTTCGGGCTCTGAATGTTCGAGTATTCTTTGTTTATTATACTATGATTTACTAAGTATTGTTCTTTTGTATAAATCATTGTTTTTGGCCTACCTCGACTGCCTCGGTGGTGTAGTTGTACTACGGTACGACTATAAAGCTGAGTTCTCGGGTTCGAATCCCCGGGTCGGGCAAAGTGATATTGGGTCTATTCATTATCAGCCCGGAGTCAGGAATTTGTGCCCGATATGGCGATAGGCTCGCCCCCTATCACATCATGGGACGCAACATACAAGGCGAAATGTGGGTGTCCTAGTGGCGTCTCTGCCTACCCCTTCTGGAATAAAGGCGTGAGTTTATGTATGTATGTATGTATGTATGTATATCTTTGTTTTTCGTTACTTGGCTTTAATGCATAGAATAAATATCAACATTTTTATTAAATAATATTATAGACACGTATCTTTCTATGTCCCCGGTCTGGATAATGTATGACTATTGATTGTATTTTTTACTCCAACTTTTATCCAACACATGGTCAAATTTGTCACCATCACAACACTCACGCCCATCTCAAAACGTAAATCAAAAACTTAAATTATATGATCTAATTACAGAAGCACAATGAGGCCGAATAATATCCATTCTTTACCCCATACCGAGCCCCATTCAATACTTGGCAACGCTATAAATTCGAGCATACTGTCGGAACGGTACAATGAATCTAAATAACCATTAATATGTAATAAATACTATGGGGTAATAAAACCATGTCGCGTGGGGGACAAACAAACAAGTGTACCGAGCAACCCTTAAACGCTGCCCATTGTCGAGGCCCGCTAGTATAGCACGAGGGGTCGAAGTCATCCACAAGTTTAGTCGAAGGTTGCCGAGAGTAGCCGAGGGTTGCCGATTGGTTATGCTCCGAATACCGACAGCTGCTGCATTTCAGACATAGGGGTCGCTGTTCATTAGTGTAACTTGTCTTTGCTCGAGATGGATGTTTGTTTTTGGACAGCGTGAGTGCTGTGCTGATGGTCATTTGATGATGTATGATTTTTTTTTTGTATCAAAAGCGGTTGTTACTGTTGTATATCACCATAATCTTAAGTAGTTTAAGCTATGAGAGTTGGATATCTAGGCCGAGTAAATATTTTTCAAATGCATGATTTTACTCAAAAACAGAAACATGCTAACGATTTTTTTTAATGCTTGCTTTCATCAAAATCACACTAGTGCAAGCTTGCGTTACTGATTTAAAATGATCTAGATTCTAGAACAAAAGTGAATTCTTTATCAAAATCCTTACCAATCATTATTCATTTGCAAATAAATTAAAAACCAAACGAGCAGAAACAAACAGGCACATCAAGAACTAAAGCAAACAAAACTGAACACTGCAGTTGCGTTTAGTCGCGCCCGCGGATTAGTGAATAAAAAAGATTGGGGTCCCTTCGACCCGATGTGTTAATTACGAGGGTTGGGCCGAGGGTTGGGTGCAGATGAAAGTCAATTTGCTGCTGCGACATGATACGGCCCATTTCATCCGGAGCGACAAGTGTTGCACCTGCGCTATTTGCGCTTAGGGGCCTGAGGGACCACAATGGCCTTTGTGATCATGCAAACAATTTGGATTTCTATTGTGCCAGTAGACGATGGCGTTATTTAAAGCCATTATTAGGGTTATTATGTGCGTCATTCATCGATGTATCGGAAATTTGTTTATTTAGATACGCATGGGGTTGATATTATAGTAGAAGACAATAAAAAAAGTACAAGGTTAATTTGAAGGCAACACCTTATACTCCTTTCTTGTCGACAGATAAAATAAAATTCGGCATCAACCGCTTAGTAGGCGAGAGGACTGAAGAAGAAGAAGAAGAAACCATCCACCATGAGACGAGACCAGAACGCGCATCACCAGCATCCCGATGCGGAAGCCCATGCTGGGCCCCGTCTCCCCAATCACCAAGATCCGTTCGCTCCAGCTCCCCTGAACTCGAAGTGGATTCCCCACCATCCTCTCCACGAAGACTACCAGACTCGTCACCACCACCAAAAAGATCAGAAGCGTTTTCTGTCAGCGCATTATTAAGACCAGATGCACCAAGAGTGCAGCCTCAAAGACCGTTCTTGTACCCCCCACTGCCTTTCGCGGAGTTTTTGAGAGATGCAGGTAGTCTAGGTCTGCCTGGATGGGGGGGATATAGTAACTTATATCTTCACGCCGTGCAGGCAGCTGGGCCGGAGTTGTTGCGACTAAGGGCAGCTGTGTTGGGGGCGCCTGGGCCTCTGTCAAGACCCTTGCCTATAGGAGACGTGTACTCCTGTGTGAAATGTGAGAAGATGTTCAGCACTCCTCATGGGTTAGAGGTCCATGCCAGGAGGTCACATAATGGGAAGAGACCGTTTGCGTGCGAGCTGTGTAGTAAGACGTTTGGTCACGAGATCAGCCTTAGTCAGCATAGGTAAGCTATTTGTACGTGAATTTCTGGAACATATTTTTGACAATTATCGTTAAGATTAAACAAATCAATTTTACTTTTTCCCGTGCCCCTTCTTTATTTTTCGTCGCTTAGTAATTAAATGTGTTTATTGAGGAAACTATTTCCATGGAGTTTAAAAATAAAAAAAAAATGCAATCTTTGCCTGTTGTATGATATCTTCTACATATGCAAATTGGCAAAGAGCAACTTACATTATCTATTAGGCATCTAACGCTAGATATTTTCCTTTTTCTTTCCTTATTTCTTTCAAATAAATTACAATGCATAATTTCCTTAGAATAACCTTCTTAATCCACCCCAGGGCCGTGCACAGCGTGGAGAAGGTCTTCGAGTGCAAGCAATGTGGGAAGACGTTCAAGCGGTCCAGCACTCTGTCCACCCACCTGCTGATCCACTCTGACACCAGGCCCTACCCGTGCCAGTACTGCGGGAAGAGGTTCCACCAGAAATCAGACATGAAGAAGCACACTTATATTCATACAGGTGAGTGAATAATTATTAAATGTCTATTCTATGTGCACCGTATACTCGTTTGCCCCCTATAATATAACAAAAGAAGATTAATTATTGATGATGATGATTGTTGCTCTAACGGAAAACATATTACGGGTCTACATAACATTTTTCGAAGTTGCGTCCATATAAGAGAAATTTTCATAATTTCTCGCTTTTACCATGAAAAAATACAAGGAAACTTGCATACTTGAGAATTCTTTACGTAAACGATACCTATTAAAGGCTTCAGTATTCTTAAAAGTGTTAAAAAAATCGTTATATTATGTTTTAATTTCACTACTTGTATCGGTATAGAAACCTCGTTTTACAAAACCCACGATTTCAAGTTCAAACTTGCACTTGTTGGTACACCTTACCAACCAAGCCAGAGGTTCCTTTTCACCCCTCGTAAGACCATTAACAAGTCGCGGTGGGTGTTTTATAATAACGTAACAAAGACGCTCCACGGTAGCCGAGACACTCGCGGTTACATTATGGCGGCGATTGAGTTACAGCCACACACGGACGGGTAGGACGGACAACCTTGTTAAAAATACTCACATACATGCATAAGAAATTAAAGTTAGAAACGATTTATAAGATAAGCTGACGTATACATATAGAAGGGGTGAAACAGTTTGCCGAGCTAAATTCCGTCCTAAATGGTGTAAGGGCGAGCTTATCGCTATGCTGGGCACAAATTACAAAACGAGGACCTCATAAGATTGTTTACATCGAAAACACAAAGTGAAATAAGACAGCTTAGTAATACTCTGACCCGACGAGAGATTTTTTTTAAAGTAAATGGTGCGAAATGAATACCATGAAATTATATTTTCTTCTTCTATAGGTGCCTTTCCATTACTGATAGTTGGCAGTCCGTTGCTTAAACCTCTCCTTGTCTATGGCTAACCGGAACTGTCTATGACATCAATAATTTCTATGTACTCCAATGCTCCAACACGTCGAAACTAAAAAAATGTTGGATCAAATATTGGCCATACCATTCATCCGTGTTTCCCTACTCCATGAATATAAGATGGTGCGGTCTTTGTCCGTAGCACTTAGCGCGGCAGATTCGCCGGCACTATCGCGATTTCAAACAGTTTTGTACCGGCGTCCGTTTAGATTGAATCGACAATGGTTTGGTTAAATTATTCAGTGATACGGTAAGGGTTGCTTGGAAATAGTTTTGTGTGTGGAGACAAGATAAAAAGGAAAACTTGTGTATTTTTGTAAAAAAAATCTTTTATTTTATTGAAGTCACATTTTGAAATAAAACTAAACTTTTACGGATTTTATCGCGGATTAGGTTTAATTTTTACATTTTTTTACTTCCCGACGTTTCGATTGCAATACAACTTTCGCGGTCACGGGGCGGTTATGCTGAGCTATATTTTAATATGACGAAGGAAAACAGCCAAAGAAAGATTGCACACCAGAGATATATATTCATAAATTTAAAATAAGTCTACATGCACTAATCAAATGAAATTAAAGTAGAAGGACGTTTAAATACCAAAACAGTGCCTATCTCTATAACACAACAAACCGGTTCTAGTGATCAAAATTCAAAAATCGGAATACAATAAATTTTCCATACTAGTAAAATATATAACAAACATACTTCAGTAATTCCTTCCTACTCGCGTTATTTTTATTTTTAGTCCAAACACTGCATTCTATACTAAAAGCGGAATTTCTCTGAGACTTCCATTAAACTGCAAGACCTAGCCGACATATTCTTAGTGAAATACCTACTATCCACCCCAATTTATTTTAAGATGAGGGTGGGGGTGAGTTCCGTGATTCCGACGCATAGATTCGTCGTTTTCATTGCTTTAACAGTGTGTGCGACGGGGATGGAAATAGAGGCGACATTGAGTGTGAAAGGGACAGAGGAAGAAGGGTTAGGTTAGTTGTAGACATGCTCCCTCCAGGGGTGATGTAGATAGTGGGTACATTCTTATTTAAAGAAAAGAAGGCATTGAATATTGAAAGGAAATAAACTCGAATTGAAGTTGAAATCTTCGATTTAGAAAAGAGCGTTACTTTTAATTAATCGTATTTACTATTTTAAAAATATGTTGAAAACATTATAGATTCTACAACCTCAGTAGAAACCCAATCGTCATCTTTTTGGAACAAAACGCCTTGAAAACTGAATACATTCTACAAACGAATGTAATTTTACAATGAGTTCTAGGATATATATTTTGTAGATGCATTTAAAAAAGTTCGACACATTCATAGTGTACAAAAAATCATTATAATTTAAACTACACAGACCGTGTTAATAACCATTCTGATGACATTAAAAATAAAGAAAGCCTTAATAACTAAATATACTTACATACATATATAAACTCACGCCTTTATCCCCGAAGGGGTAGGCAGAGGCACCACCAGGACGCCCACATTTCGCCTTGTATGTTCAGTCCCACGATGTGATAGGGGGCGAGCCTATCGCCATATCGGGCACAAATTCCTGACTCCGGGCTGATAATGAATAGAAAATCCAATATCACTTTGCCCGAACCGGGACTCGAACCCGAGACCTCAGCTTTGTAACCGTACCGTAATACAACTACGCCACCGAGGCAGTCAGTAAGTAAATATTATACTTATGAGCAGATATTCCGACATAAACAACTCTACCCCAAAATACAAGGTTCAAAATCAAGACTGCCAACTGTACCCCATTACACGAACGTACACTGAAAGCAGATAAATTAAACCGCACCTGATCCCCTAATCCCATCCAACGTGTAAATTATTAACGATATCAACTTAGCGAATAGTTCAACGCAACAGTATTTTAATCAGTGTCCCAACTTCTTGATTAATGTGCCCCAAACGCAAATTTATAGGTGAAATTTTATTTATAATTAGTGCGAATTAAATGGGGTATTAGTCAACGTCGGGATCGCGATTTGTCACTTCGGTTTAATTGCTTGCTAATAGTAGGAAGTTTCGGCACCTGTTGGGGTAATTTTGTACGGTAGTTACTAGTTTGAGGTAATTTTAGTTTGAATTATTCAGGAGTTGAAAGAAGTTCTTGCTCCTTTGTGGGTAGTGAATTTACGTGAATGACTTGAAATATATTTGTGCTTTTGATTAGCTATTTTTGTAAGTCAAGCACATTTTTTGATGAAATAAGGTTATATCCTTACATAGTTCATATATAGAATACATAGTTGGAAAAGCATACATTTATAAATATATAATATGAAAAAATTCGCCAATATCTATCTCTAATAATTCAAAATCTTAAAGCCACTTTCATTTTATAGCCCAAATTAACCAAAGCATGGCCGAAAAAATTTTAAAATAAAAAAGTAACGCAATTACCACTCGCCCGTCTCATGAATGTTTGATTCGTTCAAATGCGGCAGTCAAAGTATTTAAAAAAACTCTTCTTTCTCTTAATTAGTCAGGGAATAAGCAACCGGCACATTAGCTTTCGGTATAATTACATGGAGGCTGTTACGGTGTTATCTTGTTTGTTTTTCTTTTGTGCATCCATTGCGGGCGGCGGTAAAGAATTTAAAAGGCATTTGCGAAATTAGCTCGCAATGGTGTTTTAAAATTTGTATCTCGAGTTTGTAATTGACTGTTTTGAATTTGTGGTCTTAGATGAGAGGTTACATCCTTTTTGGTCATTATTTTGGCAGTAATTTGGCTTGTTATAAACATAATAAGATTTAAATTACACTAGTATAGGTAAAATTCTTTAGAATTAGTCTATAGAGGTCTCCACATAATGTAGAAAGGTTCCAGCAGATTCTATATCTAATTGAATTTAAAGGATAGTCGCTAATATTATTGTAAAAAAAATGATTTTGCAATTGACCAAAATATTATGTTACATACATCCCTTCAACTCATACACAATGCAGTCACAACTTCCAACGCCAAAATGTTAACACCACGATATTCTCGCGAAGATTCTCATCAAGATTGCAAAGAACAAAATTAAAAGGTATAAAACAGTTGATAATTGCCCGGACCGGTCCAAACGATGCTCCTCTGCTTCCACGCCCCTGATTACTTTTTAAAAGGTTTTTACACTTAAAAATGGCAGAGACATCCAGCGACTTCACAAGTACTCTCGCAATTGTGTAATAGGGACATGAGACGCAATTCCGTTACGAAATTTAGCAATATGTTAATGAGGGGGAAATCGGGATTTTATTTTTCGTTTTTGCGAATTTTATTAAATTTTTAGTAAGGTTTTCCGTTAATTCTGTGTATATTGGAATGGAAAGAACTTGTTTAAAAATGTGCACAAACATTGGTGTTGAAATACTAAGGCTATGTAATTATTGGCGGCAAATAATTATATCGCACTTGATAAACTTGTAAGAAACTGCAATAAATTAATAATAGGGTGTTTTACTGTCTACAGCACAGTTCTGAGTCATTTTTAAAGTCATGAAAGTATGGTGCTAAAATTGAATGCGTAACTTAAAAGCTCTAAAACTTTATATCTTTAACAATCAAAATTTCAGATCACAAATAACAAAGCTTTGCATATATATTCACGATACTCATTAATAATACGATCAAGAACGCGGTAACGTCTCTACACAACCAAAACCATTTACCCCAAACCTAACATACCCCAATCCGGTCAATCTAACCCCAAACGGCTCGCAAATACCTTACCATCCAACAAAAATAATAACGATAAAACTAGCAGACCATTCCCTGGAAACCAATTCTTGGTACAAGATTCCAGACTTGAAAGTATTCAGTCCACAGCTTGGGGGGGAAATCTAAGCGGTCCATAAGGCGGGGGAGGTGGAGGGGGTCAAAGGGGGACGAATCAAGGAGCGCTACGTGCCCCGAGTTTAATTAAAGACTTCGGAGAGCTCGGAATAGCTTCGATTTCAGTGGCTTTTTATTTTAATTCTTCTAAAGTTGGTCTATTAAATGTTGAGTCGGCGAGGGATTAACTTGGATTAATTTTTATGTTTTATTTTTATAATTGTGACGTCATGCCGAGTTTTTTATAATAATTTGGTTCGATAATTTACCACAGTGCATCTTCTTAATGCAGTTGCGTAGAGATTAATTGAATAATAGCTGATAAGAGAAGATTTATGACGAAATTGGCTATCTATTTCTGTTCAAAGCGATTTTATTTGTAAGATATTTTCTCTCAATTTCATTTAACTCTTGGTGATAAAATCTTTTTTATCATGTCTGGAATAACACAGTTTTCGCAAATATATTTTCTTAATTTTAAAATACGAATACGGAGTCCATACGTGATTCTTTCCAATACCTTACTATCCTGGGAGAAATTTTGTCAATACAGACTTCGAATCTTTGTAAGAGCTCAGAGTGCAAAGAACGCAAGATGGAATATTGCTTCAAAGAAATTACTTTTGCAGTTGAAAAATGGCACAGTTTAGTCCTTTTCTGGAATAGTTTCTATTGTAATTAAGGCCATTTTAATTATAATGCAACTAACGGAATATCAGATTTTGTCTGAATTTCTTTTAATTAGGATATTATTTCGAAATTATATTTTAATTCTGTATCATCTCAGTGATAACAAAACTAAATTATATTTTGTTTTTATTGATTCTACATTCTATAGCCGCCATTTTATATCTATCGAATAACTGTCATAATTTCTTGACTTTATTTTCAACAAAATCTTTTGCGTTGCCAGGGAACGACAAATCCAGATTTATATGTACATTTTTGAAACACGATCTCACTGGGGATACCGGGGAAAATCAAATGTGAGATTTTTTCTCACGCGAAAAAATGACACCCGAATTTGTATGCCGGAGGTCGGTTCACTCCCGTATAATATTAGACGGTCCCAGGAGAGAGGGGTAATTAAATTAATGTCCTCAGCCCTCTAGCCCCGCGCTTGCCAGTAATCCGACACCTGCATAGTTTCTGAATCGCGTTTGAGTGTTCTTGGAAGTTTTTTTTTTGTGAGAATCTTATTTGTATTAACCATATATAGGTATATGGTACTCCTAGTAGTATTCGTTTAAAAGGTTTTTCTTATTTTTTAACAATGTATCACTTGTTTTATTCCAAACCTTATGCTTTATCAGTTATATGTAAGTGTTATTTTAGTCATCTGTATTATTTATTGGAATAAAACAAAAGTAGACATTGACCATTCGTATTATAAACGAGACTTGGGTATCATACCGCTATATCCTAGGCTCTTAAGTGTTCAATTTTGTGATGCCAGAGCATGTTCTATATTTTCGATAGTCTTTACATAATAAACAGTTAAACACTAGTTTACAAATACTCCAATTTATTGTTTTTTTTTATTTCGCAAAAGCTCCTCCGAAAATTATTTTCTTTTTTACCAATTTCGACCAGTTCCAATTTCGAATTGAGGTCTAAATCAGAATCATGGCCGTCACACCTCCATCTGTCACCCTCTAACGAGCTATATCACTTAACATCGAAGCCCATGTGCGCCGGTCGCCGCGTGGCAGACGCACGCGCCACCTAATTCAATAAAAACATTATCACGATTAGCCCGAGCTCCCCCGCGGCGCCGGAGATGCCCGAGTGACTCCGATGATACCCGACCGCACCCGAAGGAGTAGTTATCGCGTAGTCGGGTTATTGTTCTTTATTCAAATTGTGGTTCCATAACGGTTTGTTAATAAGACGATGGTCTAAAGATAATGCAATAAAATACTAATATTAAAAAAATTGTCTTCATTACAATTAAAATTTTATAAAACTAAGTGAAATCTAGTTGGGATCTGAACCAAGAACTTCGCGGATCCCGATGTAAATATGGTTAACATAATTGTAGCCAGTAGTTGTCATAATACCATATTTATTAAAAAGCATGCTATGAAACTGAGGAATTTCATTTTTATATTAGTGTAGGTAGTTATTTAGTTCTTCATAACGAAGTGACGTCAAACCTATATAGGGACAGTTTTGCCTATCACAATACTCATCCTTCCCATTCACTCGCCTTAATATAATTATGTAATTTATTACTAAAGTACACAGCATAAAACCACTCATTGGAAACTGAAATGCAACCAAAAAGCAATTTACTAAGATTTTTCTAGCACCCCTATTAAAAACTGCACTGCTACCATAACCATCGACTTTATTTCATCAAGTTTAAAGTTCATATTCGAATGTATATTTAGCGCAATACGAAAGATAGGACTATTTATATCGACCGTATAATATAATGATATTAGACTCTATATTTTGTTTATTAAAGTTCAATATTCGATGCAGGTATTAGTGCACTCGCTTTGATAAGTGACACTTTAAAATGACCTCTCCATTTTTAAGTGATGTATCGAATTGGGGGTCAGGTTTTATTGGACGATTACATTAATACATTTGAAGGCACGTGCTTGACGCATGCGCAACAGGATGTCATTATTTAAACAATAAATTTAATTGTAAATTGGTTTGAATAGTCCTGTCTGTTTAATAGTGCGGTCGCTGAATTGCGGTGCGTTGATAATGTTTAAGAAGCAAATGATTTGAGTTCCAATTCAGTCATTAAAATAATACACATATTGCACCTATAGATTTTCTCCTATAAAATCATGGCCGCAGACTAGAATTATTCCTGTAGGATTAGCAGCGCGTTTTACATAAATTCCTTATGCAATAAAGCGGAAAATTATCTAACACTTGTCGGGGACCGAACCCGCAATTAGAATGGGAAAAACACACATCAGTCATATCTCAGAACAACCCACAACCATGACGTCATCAAAATATTAATTATGAGATTTACCGCAATTAATTATGTCTATTTATTTTAATATGTTTTAAGTATTATGACGAAGGATGCACATTGTTAGTTCGTGCGATCATTAATTGGTGCATTTTACTGATTGGCACTCGGCGCGAAGGGTGTGGCGACACGTGACTTTCGCATGCTCATGCTTTTTTAATCTCATTATTAAATTATATAAAAAAAAAGAATTTATCGATAAATCCTTATAAAATAATACTGGCCATGCAGACAACTGCATATTTTAAATGGCATTAGTGAATACATCGAATCGAAATTCGAATGTACCTAATTGGCAACGTAAAATAATTATTTTTTATATGTTGTTAATTTTTTGTGACGATTTTTATGGACATTATTTATTTATTTATATATTCTTTATTATACACCAGGGAAAAAAACAGAGATTATAACCAAATTTAAAAATAAGTACAATCGACGGCCTTACTGCACAAGGCAATCTCTTCCTTAGGATGGACATAGAAGAAAGGAGAGAGAAACATTAAAGAGGGCTTACAGCTTACAGCTCCGCAATACATTAAAAAAACACTGGCCACTAAAAAATCAACCTTGCGAACCCTTTTCAGAATTTCTTCACAATAATATGACAAAATTAAACACACATGTGCCGTTCCATTTTCAAAATAAACCATGTTTTCCATAATCAAATTACGCGTGTTTCCATTGGCCAGCGCTCGGGTGGCGCACCTTCGAGTGTTTTGATTTGACGGTGCGACAATGACGTCAGCTGGCCAAGTGTTTTAGCAAACTGAGCGCTTGCAAGGACCAAGAAAATATTTTCAGACACGAATTTTAAACTTTGAGCGAACGAATTAAGGCTTAGTTTCGAATAGCGGGGTGTGTAATGGTTTGTGGATGTGAACCGGTGCAATTGAAGTGCAAAAATAATAGGGCCAAATGCGAATGCATTTGTAGCAATAACACGAAATCGTTTTGAGGGTAAATGCACTGGCTGTTTGATTGTCATTGTTTGAAAATAACTTGATTATTTAATCCTTCTCTATAATAAAATGCTTATTCAATTGGAGAATGATTTACTGTAATAAAAATTGTACAGTTTTGTATAAGGCTGTATTTGTGACATACAGTATTTTTTATTTGTAGTGACTATCGATAGCGTACATAATACGAAGAACTAACAGCTGATGGACAGACAATCTAATAAAAGCTGCAGTATGTCGTTGCCTGAAAGCCACTTCCAATAGAACGCCTTGAAACAGGCTAGTCTTGAACACTGAACTTCACAAACACGTTTAATAATAAGCCAACCACATGTATCGAGTACCAGTCCCCATCAGGCCTGTCTTGAACACTGAACTTCGCAAACACGATCATTGTTTAATAATAAGCCAACCACATGTACCAGTCCCCATATTAATACCTCGATACTTTAATATACATCATCAAAATCACTCATACCCGCTCACATTTCACGACATAGAATTATGCAAAGCCGCAGAGCTGTGGCCCGACCCCCGCCTGTCGCGCCTGATTTGCGCCCTGTGCGAATTTGACAGCCGACGACACGATGTAACGTGTGTGATAATTTTGTGGATAAAAATATATTCGGTAACAAATGTTAGTATGTAGGTACAAATTTAAGGGCGAATGGTGAAAAAGTATAGTTTTTTGATAAAAATAATAATATTTTATGGTTCCTATATATATTGGTATTAGGCACACTTCGACCCATTTGGACAGAATTGACCTAGAAAAAAATAGAGTTAAAAGTAAAATAATTTTTAATGCGGTTTTTTATGAGTGTATTTTATTTAACCTTTCTCATACCACTTCTTACCACTAATATCATGGTCTTTCAGTATACGTCAGTCACTCTGAAAATGTCCAGATCAGACCCAATGAACCACATCAATACTGAATACATATATTACACAATAAAACAATTCTCTTAATATTTTCATCTTCCCAGCACATACGACATCGCAAATCAATTGATCGTAGGTTGTAAAGGACCTATTGATGGTATAATCCGACCAAACGGCGGCCCAACCCTTCCCGTATTGTCTATAGGCGGTGGAGTGGCAATTTATTTGTCATCATTATTCTCATTGGATCCGATGTGGATTCGGTGTCGGGTAATGGACTGGGCGTAATACTGTTAGATCAATATTAATAAATGATTAAATCGGAATGGTGCGGCAGATGATATTACGAGATTAAATTGAAAGTTGGGATGGGTTTTAGTGTAAAAAAAAATCGATTTACAGATAAATCGTATGACACATTTTTTCCGAGTATGGATGGACGTTTACATTTTGAAATAAAGTAGAAAAACCCACCTATGATCGCAAACTCAATTTCGGATTCTAAGTACTTATTTTCATATTTTTGAATTAGCAATAGCAACTTTCCTATATCCAAAATAATTATAAAAATTCACAAAACATTAAACCCTAAAAAATGTTTATATTACGCATAGGTACAGTTGTATAAAAAAAATCATATTCAAGAATATACTTATGAAATATTTCTTGTGCTCTAACCCAATTGTATGACATTGTAACTTGTGGTCCTCTCCACATAAGTGCTTCACAACTCCCCTTTAGTTTATTTAAGCCATTTTGTTACTATACGTGTTTGAAGTAGATACATCTTAATTTTAATCAACAATTTAATTGAATAACCCCTTTTTATGATGAAAAAGACATACCTTTAAGTTTATTTATGAGTGGTAGAGTTAGTATTGCATATAGAAATCCGTTCAGGATGGTCGAAAACCCTTTATAGTGACCTATACCTACGCGAATGATACGTTTCGATTTCCGCCTGTGTATATCCTTAACAAAACCAAATGTGTGGGTTATAAAGCACAGTTTGTTTACCACTATCGGCCAGAACCACGAGGCTTGCCAATTTATATATTTGTTGCACTAAAGTGAAAAGTATCGAAAAGTGAATAAGCTGATATGAAAGCCGGCATAAATATGCCAAATGGTAACAGATAATTATATGTCAATCTACATTCTTCCTAGGATGCAATACAGTCTGTGGTTTGCCAGTTTCCAAAAAATTCTTTCTGTATAGCATCGCGATTATAACCCTAATCCCTGTACAAAAGGACTCATATTCGCTTAACAATATACTTCACTATACACACTACACATTCAGATTGAGGTAGGCGACAGAGAAGTCCCCGAAACTGGAAACATCAATTGTCACCGAGCAATAAGGGCGGTGACTGTCGCATTCCTCGGACCCCGCGCCGAAATACTGTCTCATGCAATGACAGATTTTATTCAGAACCTCACATTATTACTGAATTAAATGATCAAATATTTAACGGCGATCTTGTTTTTCCTAGAAAAAAAGCCCCGATTATGCTTGTAAGAATTAATAGAATCTTTTAGTATTATGTCAAATATGAGATTATGCATATGTATTTAAATTAAATTAATCAATCGCTAATATTATGTTTCAGTAAAAAATATTAGGTACCTATATAAACTTGTTATAATTTGTAAAATGGTTCGATTACATGTGTTATAGAAAATGTATACATACATCAGATTTCATTTATATTTTACCTACAGTACAATAACTTTATCGTGGTTTTTAAAACAATTGACTAGCATAACACAGAACTAAAGAGGCGAAAAATAGTCACAAATCAAAAACATACCTTCCTGCGGCTCTGCGCCCTAATCTTTGACGGGACTTGCCAAAAATCCCGCATACCACGGGACAGACTGGCAAACGCATCGCAATAAGTGAAGTGAGTAGACATTCCGGGATGGACGACAATCCGACAATCTGCCGCATTCCGCAACTATCCCGGGTCAGTGCCGGACTTGTATTGTTTCCGGTTTAATTACATTGCAAAGACGAAAATACAAGACTTGGTCGCGTCTTTAATAGTGAGTAAAGGTTTTTTTAATCCACTTAGGTTGTTGTTCGTATTAATATTAAAATGAAAGTATAATTTTCTATTGGTAATAGTAGTTTTTTCTATACTAAAAGCACCTTATATCCCTTTTTGTATCTAACAATGTGTATGCAAAGTTTCATGACAATGGGTTTAGCAGTTCAGGGCTTACAGCATAATAAAAAAAACAAATTAACTTTTATAATATAAAATATTTAGGAAGAATAAAATCATATTTCGCTAATACTTGCTGGTTCATGAATTTATTGGTCAGTCAGTCTGAACTTTATTCATATGTGTGACGTTTTGAACCATTGTACTCTTACCAAATAACAGCCAAGGCCGAAATATTATGTTCCAGAGCCACGCAGATTATCATATAGGAAAAATTGGCATGTATATTAACATATCTACACATTTAAATTTTGATTGCCAGTAATGTTAAATTATTAAAATAAAATATTTTCAAACTTCCGCACATTGTTACTGTTATCGTTTAGTCAAGTCTAGTTCAAAACTTTATTATTCCAGTAAAGCAAGAAACATTTATAACAATGATTTAATATTTTATTATTTATAAATGCTTCAAATAAATCCATATTGGAAAAACGTGCATTCGCCAATTATTGTTTGTTGTGGCCAGATAAAAAAAGCCTTTATCACCCGATATATAAAATAGTCACATTAGGCTGCGTAGACACACATTGTTTTGCAAAAAAAGATATCTTATTCTCAAGCTAGTGGTAACAAATCTATGCTGAATAAAAATAATTTTGGTCACTTTACCAAAACCCTTACAGAAATATTTTAGGATTCCAACCTAGGACCTCACGGTTCAGTAAAACCATTACTAATTTAGTAAGGTCCACACACTGTACGTTAATAAATACAATTGAGGACGTGCTAATTCAGTGCAAAGACGTTTTCCCTTGTGGCTCGGCAGTTGCTCAACGCCCTCCGAGGGGTGCGTATTACCGAATTTGTCAAATGTCACCGTTTAGAGGGCGTTATTAGTTTTTCTAAGGGGCCTATTACGATGACGGGTCGCAATTATTATTTGTCTTGTAAAATACACTTGGCGTCCTGTTTGAGACTATACTGTAAGAATTATGATTTTAAAACGATATATTAAGTACCTACTCGATCATTGACATTATGCGAAATTGTTGCCTTGTAAAAAAATATATACATATATATATACATGAACTCACGCCTTTACCCCAGAAGGGGTAGGCAGAGACCACCAGTGCCACCAGGACACCCACATTTCGCCTTGCATGTTCCGTCTCAAGATGTGATAGGGGGCGAGCCTATAAATAAAATATATATATTGAGCTTGGTATAGCAAAATAAATGAACAATATAAATGTAAATATATGTCTTGTATTTTGGATATCAGAAACTATGAATTCATCGAGTTTTGGAACACTTATTGATCCATTTCGATGAAGATATTACGTCACGTTGTTTTTTATTATATTGTATTAGCCATTGCAGGGCACGGGCCTTCTCTACCATCGAGAGAACAATTTAAAGGGGTTAGGCCGTATAGTCCACTAAGCTGGCCTAGTGCGGGTTGGCGAACTTTACAAACCATAGAAATTCTTCCGAATCGCCATGAGGTTTCCTCACGATGTTTTCCTCACGTGGTTTACATACCGAACATTTAAACTCCTCTTCCATTTTATACACATTCGTCATTACCCAACGACCGATTCGGGGCAAAATACATAAAAAACACGTTAAATAACTAAGCAGCCACAACTTATGCGAAGGCACAGTAAATCTCCTTGTAAGTGGCATTTATGCAACACATATCTCTTCCCAGTATGGAACGAATCGTAAAAGTCTGGCACGCAACGCCCGAGCTTAGGTACGCACGGCTTTTTACAATATGCTTTGATAGATTGTAATTTAAATAATGGTTTCTTAGATTTACGCGAATGTTACACATTGAAATAAAACTATTTTTACGTATCGCGATTTGGTTTAATTTTTACATTTTTTAACTTCCCGACGTTTCGATTACTTTACAGCTTTCGTGGTCACGGGGCGGACTGAGGTATTAGTCATCCGCTCTGTGACTGTCACAATTAAACTACCCTTAATTTTCAATTATTAAATTAAAAAGTTAATTTAAAAAGTTAACTAGTTGTTGCGATCCGATCTACGCAGTAAAAATAGTTTTATTTCAGTGTAATTTAAATGTTTGTATGCTGAGATGTGGATCGTTACTTGCCGTCGGTTCCAAATCCTGAATTGCTGGATTTATAGATGGATAACACTTTATTGTAGACCACATACTACATAAAAGATTCACATGGCATATTACATTCTTTCGAAATAGGGTAACAACTGGCTGTCTTATCGCTGATGACGCATCCAGACAACCAAACTATAACTTTATCACCGAATCATTCCCAAATACTTTTTTCTCGGTCATTTTTAGTCATAGAAAACTTGGTAAGTCTAGGAATCACACAGCCTGCACTGAGCAGCTTAAACGTTCAAGCAATGACCATGTCTCCTTTGCAAGCTGCTTATAGCCTTTACAAGAATTTTCCAAAAAAAAACATTAAAATATCCAAGGACTATGTATATAATTCCGCATCATGCATTGAAAACATTTGTTCTATAGAAGCTATATTATCTATATTCCTCACCTGAAACCCAGCAGTTTGTTATCCCAAGATGGCGGTGTTTGCCGACCTCTCCTCGCAGATTGCGTCTACCAATTTTCCATTAGCAAGAGTGTTGTTCTAGCGGCAGTAGAGAGATTGAATCGCTGTGTCTCAGCTTTGTTAGCTCAATCAAAAGACGTACATCTTGTGATTGCTCCAAAGTTTATTTACTTTGGTATTGTTGCTTTAAACGAGTGTTGACGAACGATGAGTGAGAGTTCAAGTCTAAAAAACGTATGTGATGGAGGAAAATCTATTAAAGTGACCTATGAATGTGTTTCGGTTTACCCTATGTTCATAGTCCCTAGCTGACCAGAATAATAGTGTCTCTCGGCGATTGATATTCCATTTGTATTGCAGCATTATGTGCAATATACACGAGATACGATTTGGCACGACAAAGAACCAGTGTACAATAAATCAAACACGCCTGCAACATTTTGTATTTACTTATTCATACTTAATAATTGAATTAAAGACCAAGAGACCCATCGCGAGAAACATGCGTAAGAACACATACCAACTAAAAATACTGCTACATTACTATCAACAAATCATTACTCCACAAATACACATTCCTAGCCAAAACATTCTGCACTCATTCTATACGTATATGGTCATCCCTCCCCCTTCCCCCTACCTCCCCCGGGGTGGCACGCGGGTCGTAAACCGGGATTCTGAGGGAAATCCTCACTTCACTACCGAGCCGGTAATCACGCCCCGTGTCGGTTCGTGTGGATTTGTTGAGGTATTATGTGTTGCCATCACATATTCCGAAGACGAGACGTAAATGTACGGAATAACCGGCTTATAAACTACGAATAGGAGGGAAAATACGAATACCACTGCAGCAGGAGGCCCTGCAAACGAATGCACCCGACTGTCGTCTAACAGAGATGGAGAGATCGTGCGGTGATCAACATCATCGTTAGGGAATAAAACATGGTAACCACGACCGTACTGCCAGGAGGGTAACGCTTGATAAGAAGAACTACGAAGAATGCTGGTAAACAACGTAGATAAAAGAAATAAATACACCCAACAGTCAACTTAGTGGACTATATAGCCTGACCCCTCTCAATCGTACTCTCAAATAATCGACTTTTGGCACACTAAAAATATAAGTGTGAATTAAATAAAAAAATAAGTTAAGCCAAAAGAAATACATTATACAGTAACTTCAAACGTGCAGTAATATTCAAATGTACTTTTTATATTTTGGTCTACAAAACTTAATTACGAAAATACTTGAAAAATCAATGTTCAAATATTTTACCATGTATCTTCATAAATTACTTCCGTTCATTCCCGAAGTGGTACGTATATTCATAATATGCAGTATGCATGAGCCGCGCCAGTCGCCAGTTTCCTTGAGGCTGCTCTTTTAATCTCGCACCTGGAACCGGCTAAGTGCACCTTGGTACACCTAGGTACCTAGGTAGGTGCTTTCATTGACTAACTCTAACACTTAAGCGTTTTCCAACTAGGAACACAGTGTGTAATCTTAAGTAGCTTGGTTGTATCGGTTTGAGAATCTTAGAGGTTATGTAATTTTAATACGTAGAGCTCAATATTCTAGATATTAGCGTACTTTAATTTGTTTGTTATGAAATGGTTTTTGTACGTGTGGCAGACTAAGTTTTGATTTAAGGGCCATCATAATTATAAGAATGCCTCGGTGGCGTAGTTGTACTACGGCACGACTACAAAGATGACGTCTCGGGTTCGAATCCCGGGTCGGGTAAAGTGATATTGGGTTCTTCTATTCATTATCAGCCCGGAGTCAGGAAATTGTGCTGATATGGCGATAGGCTCACCCCCTATCACATCATGGGGCGAAACCTACAAGGCGAAATGTGGGTGTCCTGGTGGCGCCTCTGCCTACCCCTTCTGGTATAAAGGCGTGAGTTTATGTATGTATGTAAAAATATTAATTTTTTTTGTCCATATGATGCCTTTGAGTAGAAATAAACACGACAATAACGGTCTAACTGTTTAAATGTACGCTGCCAAGAAACAAAGATGAGTAAACTAAAGTAAATTCATCAAAAGTATACGCATAATTACAATATCCAAGTATATAGGTACCTAAAAAAAGCGATTTATTTAATTTTATTTCTTTACATAACACAAAAATATACTTTCATATAAAGGGGTTTATTTTTTTAATTAATTTTCAACTTCACAAATCACACAAAAGCCTACGAAATATTACCAAAATTACGAAAAACACAGCAAATACTGAGTCTCACTTTGCCGGCACAGTGTCGCCGGTCCGCGGCTCGTCTGAATAATCAATGAACATGTAAATGTACCACCCCCACCAATTTGCCCAGAGTTTTTTACACCCCCATAAATTATTAAAACGCACGCCGGTAGACGCTTAGATTATCGTTACCATGCTTTCTGGTTTTGGATTTCGAGAATTACTCCTCGGTTTTTATTACTTTTTTAAGGTTTAACCCAAGGTTTTTTATAAGTTTAAATTAACTTGACTTAAGATCGAGCCCAGTGGCGTGCTATGGGAGAGGCCTATGTCCAGCAGTGGACGCAGAAGGGCTGATGATGATGATGATGATGAAAACAATCAAGAGTTTTGAAACAAAATATCACAGGTTCGAATCAAATCACAAACACGTATGGTATGAGAGTTCCAAAAAATGTGATGCTAAAGTAAACAAGAAAATGAAATTCATCGTCTGTAATTTTCTGCGTGTCAAATATAAATAGTGAGAAAAATCTCGAACTGATTAAAAGAAAGGCAACAACAATCACATTGACAAAACAATTTCTCTTATCTCAGCTGACGTCACAAAGAGATAAATAGACAAGTTGGATCTCATGAATCATGATTCGGCATATAATGTTTCTATCAGTTCACATACCTAACCCTGAGCAAGTAAGAATATTGAGATTTAACATCTTATGTCTCAGGATGGCGAGCGCTATGGAAGGCCAAGTATTGCTTTGTGATATAGTGTTGTTTGTTTTGCTACTGTCCATGAGCGTTCGTATCGCTCACCATCAGGCGAATGGCATGCTCGTCTCGCCAGTCATCGCAATAAAAAAAGTTCATTTGTTGAAATCTTGGAATTGGGTCTCCAACAATACTGTTTCAATGAGTATCAGTTGATGGATATCAAACGAGGAACAATTATAGACTAACGTAAATAATGTATTTCCCTAGAATTGCTTTTTACCATAGATACTAATAAATAATATAATACTTAATATAATAAAATTAATATAAATATTACAACGAATATCTTGTAAATAGAAAATAAGTACTATGTGTATTGACTTGTCATAAGAGCTATTTAATTGCCTACGTGACCAATAAACGAATTTCATTTCATAGTTTCAAGCCAACCATAATAATTCTGGTCGGAGTCAACACTTATTAAAATTTCCAAAACCAGTACCACCATGATCGATGGCCTAATATAATCTGCAAAGCACAATAAAATTTTCGCTATCTAACGTTTGGTAAAGATAAAGCTATTACCAAAATACCACTAACCTTCTTAACAATACCTTTTTACCACAAAACGTGAACTTTCTCAAAATTTAGTCCAACATCGCTGTGCCTAAGCAATATTTCGTAAAATCTTGCCAGAAGCACTTTTAAGTTGCAAGAGCCGTATATTTAATTCACGAGCGCCTGAAGTACGTCCCCATAAAAATCCGGGGCCGTGTGATACTGTGCAGATGAGCCGCGCAGGGCCGGATCAGTGCAATAATTTAATTGTATTAATGTCTGTTTTATTGCGAATCTCGCGTTTAGTGGGCCGATAATGGGTGGTAATGATTTTCGCCCGTTCTGCTTTCATATAATCTGTGTAAATTGCTTTTGTATTGATTAGGTTTTTTGGTATAGAGGTTATAACAAAATTCGTATTATAACAAAGTTTGTATTTGCAGATTTTTATTATTTAAAAAATGAGACATAATTTTTACTAGTTTTTATTTCAATGTGCAACATTCGCCTAAAACTAAGAAACCATTATAATAAGATTAATTAAATATACGCCTTTAAACGCACAACTAGACCTGATATTACTACAATATTAATATTACCTTTATATATTTTTAAATAAACAACAATCACACTCCGCCCCTGTATCCCCGTTATCCGGATCCGTATATCTGGGATTTACGGTTATCGCTTACCCGGACGCGTTCAATCACAACCGGGGAACTTAATACTTAACGCGGATATCGCTGACTACCCACATACTATATTACCTGCTATGTTGTATTGATTTTACACAAACTTGTGGTTCATGATATTATTTTTATTACATAATTTCATGTCTAAATCCGTGAAGGAATAGGTAATAATAAATAATAATAATGTATACACCCAACAGTCACATACATAGTCCTGACCCCACACTAAGAGTCTTGTGTCGTGGGTATTAGGAACTACGAGAGACTTTTCAGTCTCACAAACAGCCAGACCCGAAACAAATACGTGTGGTTCACACAAATATTTTTTCCGGTGCGGGGATCGAACCCGCGGTCTCTCGTTTCACATGCGGCGTCTAACCAACTGCGCCACGGAGGCTGTCAAAAGAAAAGGTAGAAGTAATAATACCCAACTGACCTAAGCTAAAGCTCGTCTAGTTTATTTCAGTCCCCAATAATTGGGAACCTGGGTAGGTACCACCGCAACGTCTATTTCTCTCGCCAAGCAGCAGTGTAAATGTACTGTTGTGTTCCGGTTTGAAGGACATTGCAGCCAGAGAGAGTCAAACGTTTTGTATTCATGGTGTGGTTTGGTTTTGCTAGTGCCCATGAGCGGTCGTATCACTTACCATCAGGCGAATGGCATGTTCGTCTCGCCATTTATAGCAATAAAAAAAAAACATCAAGGGCAGATATTTAAGCCCAGGGTAACTCGTGTACCTTTTTCAACCCCTAAAACGAATCCGACCGAAAACGGTAGCCAGGTGGCAGTATTAGTGACTTTAGACACAATGCAACTTGGCCGACTCGGATTTTGAAATGACTGGTAGCCACATCGTGTAGTGTTCCCTCCCTGTGTTCCATGTGTTGTGTGCGCCCTCCGATCAGATATACATACATATAATTTATAAGCTACCAAACCAAAAAAGGCGTCATGCGGGACAGCATGTTTGACTACATTTCGAAGAATTTCACGATAATCCTAAAACACATAATGAAACATAACGATACATAAAAATCTGTGAGCGCGTTCATTGCGCGTAATGTCTATAACTATTTTACAATCCATAACGTCGCTTAGTGCGCCGCGCCGTACGCTCCAACGACCCACGTAAACACTTTAATGAAGGATTTTTCAACAATACTTTTGTGCGTGTTATCACGCCGTTATCCTTCTCTCGAACCCTACGGAACTTAAGGAGATTTTTATTGTTTTTTTTCTACTAGCTTGTCATACAGCCATTTGACAGCCTCTGTGGCGCAGTTGGTTAGACGCCGGCTGTGAAACGAGAGGCCGCGGGTTCGATCCCCGCACTGAGAGAAATGTTTGTGCGGCCCACAAATATTTCTTTCGGGTCTGGGTGTTTGTGAGACCGAAAAGTCTCTCGTAGTTCTGATACCTGCGACACAAGACTTAATTGATCTTAATGTGGGGTCGGGACTATGTGTGTGACTGTTGGGTGTATTTATTTTATTTTATTTTATACACTGAACCTGGAGATATGTAAAGTCCATGTAGTAATAACTAGCGATAAACGATGTCTTTATATTCATCACAATGCTTATTTCTCCCGCCAAACATTAGTGCAAATACACTGTTGTGTTTCAGTTTGAAGGACACTGTAGCCTAGTATAGCAGAGTAACTACTGGACATAATGAGACGTAACATCTTATGTCTCAGGATGGCGATCAAATTGGAATGCCAAGCATTGCCTTGTAATTCATGGTGGTTGGTTTTGTTACTGTCCATGAGTGGTCATATCGCTTACTATCAGGCGAATAGCATGTTCGTCTCGACATTCATCACTATAAAAAATAAACAATCATGCCCGCCTGTTAATAAGGGAAAAAATATATGCAGAAAAAGAGAAATTAATTTGCGCCGCAGACCATAAAGTGAAAGCTTATGGTCCGAAGAGTGTCAAAGACACATATTTAAAATCAGTTTCTGCACTTTATATTGGTAAAAAAACAACTACAAAATCACACAGCATATAAAAGTAACACTAAAAATCAATCCTGATGTAAAATTCCTGTAAATAACCAAGTATGATCTCTCAATTCCTCCAATATTACGCACTTATTCTTCGAAGGCTGTAAATCAATCTGGGGTCGAATCAATAATTCATAGTCAGTCGTCTCTCAATTCATTCCGTTTCCTCGCTCTCCGCCCTTGGAAATTACTCCCCACCTTTTAGGGTGTTTATTTACTCTATAATTACTGTTAAATTGTAAGGTTTATTGGTGATGTTGGGTAGAATTCTGGTTTGTATGAGGCAATATTGAGATCATGATGTGTGAATTTAATATCTTTGAAGTTGATTTTTGAACGCATGATGCTGAGTGCGAAGTTTTCAAAAGATTGTAAACAGTCGGGAGATAGTTGCCTCACGTTAGTTGACTCAATTATGCTAGAATCGAAACCAGATAAATAAAGGCTGAGCTGCACGACCTACTAACGGGGCTCACTATGACGGATTTCCCACTATTTTGTACATACATTGGTCATTATTAGTTGTACTATAAAACTATAAAATCAATATATCCAGCATCGTCCTTCCCTCCGACTGAGGAACAATTAACCGCCCTCCGCTTCCGTAATTACGGTGTTGAGTGCCGGAGGATTTTACGCACTCGCCTCCAGTAATAAATTTGCGCCACTCGCTGAGAGTTGGTCTCTAGACTTTTCTATTTAAAATGTAGCTAACAAACGTAATATTACACTGAAATCTTGGAGAGGAATGATTTAAATACTTATTTAAATATAGCTATATGACTCGTCATTTTAATACGCTTTTATTAGCTACAGACGATTTTCAGGAATCTCTGAACATGATTTTTTATAAAACTAAAGACTTTAAGAAGTGCCCAGTTTCACTCAATCTTGAGCAAACTATTACATGATTTTTCGTGTTTCCATTTTAGAATTAAAATTGAAGTTATTGCGATTTAGTATCCTTATAAATAATAATTTTATCACAAAGCACTGTTCCGTCATAGGTATATACGTATATATTTTAGATATGTATATGGAATCTTAATATCAAGATACCATACATCCAAAGCCTTAAAATTGCAAAGATATTTTTCAAAGCAAAAACCTTTTGATATATTTTATTTAGACTTAAAAGCTCATAAAATCCACTCAATAAGTGTGTACTCTGGTATTTTGACAAAAAAAAGAAAAAAAATACAAATAATTTTCCGTTTAGATAGTGTTTCACGACATTAATGTCAGGGTTAAAATAATTAAAGCTGCACTTTGGGTCTTTATACGTCGCTAAAACATTCTAAAATTATTATTATTCTGATATATTATTTTATATGAAACACAGTGCTGTATAAATAAACTGCAACAATAAGATAGTATTAGAGTAAATGAACATCCACCCTGTAACTTAAAGCCAAAACTCCATTACATAACGCGAGAACGCTTCACAATCCGAACCGAAAAAACCTTTTCCGAAAGCAAATTGCGAGCATCCCACAAAGGAAACATCTTTCTCTACGTAAGGCAGTAAAAATCTGTAGCCGAGGAAGTACCGTGAAGACGGAGAGACGGCTAACGAGCGCGCCTCGCGGCAACCGCTCTGATTTCCAATTCAAAGGAAAATTGCGATCCATAAAGTGGGATGGGTTGTGTGGGGGCCGGCGCGGGGCCTCGACCCCCCACCGTTGCTACGCGACGCAGGGTGGAGCCGCTGCAATCACGGCCCAATGGCACGACGGATATAAATTGCTCTCGCGTCGCGACACTGCTGCGAGAGCGGGACGGAGCGCGCGTCCCCCTCTCACTAATGAAGTCGCCAGTCCGCACCAGACCCCCCGGTGACGGACTCTGGGCCTTTTTCGAAATGCTGCCTAAGTTAGGTATCGATGCTGGGTCGTGATTTGTTGGTAATTATCCACTGCGCATTGGTTGACGCGCAACGCTGCCTACTTAATGAATTTTACATGAATCGCTTTTGATAGCCTTTTGTATCACAATACTTTTGTTACATTATTGCAGGTTTTATTATAGGGATTATTTATTGTACATTTTGGTAACTATGGACTATGAATCCCATACATGACATGTAATAAATAAAATAAACATAACATTTGCTTCTAAAATGACTTCGAATGTTGTTACGTCACTTGCTGTATATTTCTAGCTTACTTTTATATTAAAAACTCTACAAGGAGAGTCTGAATCTCCGAAAGCAGAAAATAAGTTGCGTTACGAAATGTATTAATCTATACCATATTTTATTACTTTAATGCACATTCAAACAGAAAAACCATTTCAACATTATTATGTCATCGTTCACGATATAAACCCGGAACTTCGTCTTTCACGTTAACTACTAAGCTATAACCCCTGATTCCAACGTTAGCGAGAATAAAAATCGGTCTTAAAAGGCCCCACAATAAAGCCTTCACAAAACGCTTTATTAAATTCCATTCGAAGGAATCAAGACGTTGCAATAACTCCAGCATTTGGTACGAACTTGTCTATCTATGGATTATATTTATAGTGTTTATTACGACGAATTTCGGGATCAAAAATAAAAAAATCGAATTGACTAGCTAAGGTGACCAATTTCTAACGTTAATAATTTTTAACTTCATTTTCTTCAATGCTTATTGGTTATGCATCTAATTAAAAAGGAGGACTAGGTAAAAACATAAGGAAAAACCTTGATTCCTACAATACCCGAAACCGAAATATTTGACGGTCATAAAAACATATGCCTTGGTGCGGATTGCGAATAGTAGCTCTTATTTCAAACGCTTCTCGCTCATCGTACCGTGGTAGGCAGTAAGTACTCGTTTGCTTATAAACCAGTTTTATATTTAAATAAAGAAAGATTTTTTGATTAGGATATTCTGACACCCAAAACGCCAACATACATGCTGCTTAACTTCCTTCCAAATTTGAAAATTGCTCCGAAATTCCAAATTTGAAAAGATCCGTTAATCCCCAGCCGGCATAGGCTATAAAAGTTCGCATAGAATCAGCGCAAGGAATCCGGCTATAAATTGCGAGTCCAGAGCGAGTCCGCGAGTCGAATCCGTAATGCGGCCCGGACTGGGCACAGATTACGCGGACGTGTATTAATATGGGCGTGATGCACGTACTCGGCCACTTTGAGATCTCTTGTAGGGCTGCTTGTGTGGCATTTTGGTGATTTTATGGTGTTATAGCTATAACGGATATATTAGACTACGATGATAGTGTTACTTCATGTTTGAGAAGCGGAAATAAATAAAAAATATTTTTTCGCTTCTTTTTTTGGGGTTTTTAGAATATTCACACTGCATAATCATTGCAGTTAGATGTTTTCGATATTCAAAATCAATCATAACATTTCGTCGATTTTAATTCATATAATACCTTAAAATACCTCTTGTAGATACGCGGTCCGGAAATTGAAATGGTCACGTAGGGACAAAAACAAACAATAATGATAGGCATTATAATGTATCTAATAAATTTATTTCTACTCACGAAGCTGGATGGCCTCACGACCATGGCGGCATATTGTAGCACTAAACAAACAACACTTACACAAGATTATTCACAACACAACCGAATATTAGGCGATTAACGAATAGGACAGTCTATTGTAGTACTAAACAATATTTGTACTAGATCAGTGTTTTAACTTGTGGGTCGCTAAGCCTTACTCAAGGGGTCGTCTTTCTTACAGAAAAAATGATAAAGTAGGTACCAAAATCGAGAAATTCGTAAACATAATCTTCTAAAGTATCAACTTTTTGTTTACCTATTTCCCAAAGTCGCCAGCAGGTTTCAATCTAAAGTGGTCGCGTGTTTAAAAGGATTGAAAAACACTGCACTAGATTGATACTATCGAAACTAAGGTAAAAAACTTGGCTCAGTAACGAAGCACACGCCATGTTTGCACGCGTACGCGAAACTAAACTATTGACATGGCTAAATGATGAAATATATGAAGCTACCCTCTTCTAAATTATTATATTTTTGATTAAATACAAATAAGGAAATAAAACGCATGTACATGATATGAAAAGATGTGATCCTAGTTCTTATTTATTTTCCACAAATTATTTAAATTTAAATTTACATTAATTGTCATTTTTATCATTAGTCAAAGAAAATAAAACGTGTTGTTTTGTTTTCTTTTGGGCTGTATGTGGCCAGTTACAATGTTGACAAAATTGTTAACTGTTCGAAATTTGAATGTATTTTATATTTGGAACCATTCGATTGAGTCTTATGTAACATGGAACGCATATTTTTGATTTTGAGTTTGGATTGTAGATATACTTGTAGTTTAGAAAGATGTAGTAATATTTTGTGCGTGTGTCAGCCCTGTGCGGCGACAGAAGGTCGTCCACACGTCGCGGTACAGCGGATCAATAGCTCGGATGCTGCGAACTTTACTCTGTCACGAATTCAACCGCCGATACAACCAATATGTTGGTTTGTCTCGTTAATTGTATTATTATAGGGATATCTATCAATGATTTTGTTTAATGATGAATTTAT
This sequence comes from Deilephila elpenor, assembly GCA_949752805.1. Classification (NCBI taxonomy): domain Eukaryota; kingdom Metazoa; phylum Arthropoda; class Insecta; order Lepidoptera; family Sphingidae; genus Deilephila; species Deilephila elpenor. The sequence continues at coordinate 3,013,852 of OX457098.1, forward strand.
TTCATTGGCAAATTAATATGGGTCGTAGGTATGACCTTCTGTTAATGTTTTGGTGATTGCTATTTGTTTTTTCAATCGCGGTTCAGAAATCGAAATGTAGTTAATGATGCAAACAAGATATGAATTGTATTGTAATGTGGAGCCTCTATGTGTTAAGCCGAACATTCTTAGTAGTAACAAATGTTCACGTGACCTTTCTCAATGTTTTCGCTATAGACAAATACATAACCCCAATTTGCCTAAGCATTTCGATACTCGTATACCAGTCAATTAATTTCACACCCTTTGTCAACAGGCGAAAAGCCGCACAAATGCCAAGTATGCGGAAAAGCGTTCAGTCAGTCATCGAACCTGATCACCCACTCTCGCAAGCACACCGGGTTCAAGCCCTTCGCGTGTGAGCTCTGTGGAAGGGCGTTCCAGAGGAAGGTGGACCTGCGCCGGCATAAGGAGACCCAGCATGCCGACCTGAGGACTCCACAGCCGCATATGCAGCCCCCGCATACCGACGTACATGCCATGCATGATATGCATGCGGAACATCGGATAGGTGAGATTACATTTTATGATTGTATGACTCATCTTTATGGCTTTTTATGTCAGTTCATATACGTCTGATTGTTAGGCCTGGGCCTGGTCTACGATTGAAAAGATAGGTGGTATATGAAAGAATAGCGACGTTTTTCACTATCATCACAGTTTCGGGATCTAAGAACCATAATACTGTGCACCTAGCCAGAACATTTTGATGTATCGTATAGTAATACTCACAATGGCGCTGTTTAAATTCCCATACCAAATTTTACTATTACTATTCTATTACGATACTGCAAAATGTTCCGGCTAGGGGCACAGTTTGTTGGTTTGTAGAGTAATTGGGCAGTACCTCATAGAGATTTTTGAATAGAAATCGATTAAGGGTTGAACATATTATTATAATTTTGTTATTTTAACAGTGTGAGATATAATTCGCAGTCTTTTCTAATAGACGGCTTTAAAAATTAATATTTCCTTTACTTATAGTATTTTTATAGCAATTACTGAGATCACATCAAACATTTACTAGGATATTATCTTCAGCCACTAACCTACACATTCTCTGCAGATCTCCGCCCGCCGCACCCCGACCTTCGGCCCCAGGAGTTCAGGCCGCACATGAGCACTGGGGTTCCCTCCCTGCAGCCGCTGCCCTCCTGAACGACACCTGCCTTCGCGCCCGCTGCGTGGCGCTGAGGCTTCTAACTACCTGTCTGGCCTGGTCATGTAGAATTTGTAGTTGAGTTTCTAGGCTTGAGCTCTTCAAGACTGCTTGGGTCAGTTGAAATAGAATCAAAATTAGATGCCTTTCTGATGCAGTGGGTATTATTTATGAAGAATTTTTCGTCTTACCACTTTTAGTTCCGAAACAAGTATTGATGGTTAAGTAAAGATTGTTTATCTTTAAAATGAAATGTACGGTGTTCTGTTTTCTCCGGTATATCGCACACTTAGCAACGGAGAGATTTGCAAACATATTGTTTCATCAAAACATCTATCAAACTTTTAGGGGATGTAAATAATGAAGCTTGCTTTATCTAATGTACAAATTCACAGAAATTAAGCCAGGTCAGACAAGCATTATAAGGTTTAAATATACCCAAAAATACGTTACCACCATATAGAATAAAATTATATAGAAGTGTAAAGCTTTGTAATCGTGAGTTTTTGATCTCAATGTAATATACTGCATACCATCATAGTACGTATTTGTAATGTTTAATGGACTGATGGAATCATTCCAGAATTTTATTCTTATTTCCATAAATAGGCAATTATTTTATTTTTGCATGTAAATAAATGCACCCAATAGTCACATAGTTGGAACCCCACACTATTGATGTCGTGGGTTTCAGAAACTACGATACTTATCCCACAACACAGAGTGTATGGAATGTGAAATGTTTATGGAATTTTTATGAAATATTAATAAATTTAAATTTATTTCCACGTGACTGAAAAAAATCCAGAACAAAAGACAGGATGTTTAATACAAGTCATGATTGATTTAAATGCAATTTTTAGATTATTGCCAGAGTAGCTATGGTCTTGTGTATGAGGGATTAAATAGAAATAATTAAAAGTATATTAATCAATTTACTTTAATTAAAATATTCCATACGATACAAATCATTCCATGTTATACAAACTGAGCAGACGATTTGATCGCTTAAAGATATTTTAATTCTTAATTTTTTCAGTTTAATGTATTGTATATAAATAGTGTATAATAAATACATACATATCAACCCTTTGGGGCTATATTGAAACATTTCTTTTAAACTTAGACATTTGTTTTATTATTTTCCTACTTACCCCTATCTGATATTAAATTAAGAATTACGAAAAAGGGTGTTTTTTATAAAACCCTCGCGATGGTTGAAATTGTTTATTTTTTTTCGGTACGATGCCTCCAAGACACGACTTTATAAACATAAAAAAATATATGTATTTCTCAAATAGCCCCAAAATAATAATTCCAAAAATACATTCATCACAATCTAGATATAAGGTTAGTTAAGTTTCAGTTAATGTACAAAACTGTTGTCTGTTTATATAAATGTAGATTAACATAGACAGTTTTAAAACCTAGTTCAGCTATCGGATGTTTTGTCTTTTTTACTCAAAGTGAATTCTATAGTCGTTCGAAAAGGATAAAACATTTGATAACTAAAATAAGTTTTAAACCTGTCTATGAATAAGGCCGTAACTGTTTAACTCTTAATTCTGGACGGTAGCTCTGATACACTTAACGATAGATTTAACTGCAATTGTTAAATAATAGTTTCTCTGATAACTTATAATCGTGTGTATGTACTCACGAAAGAAATAAACTATAATCATTAGATAATAACTTGATTAAATGATTTGCCGCAATTCGTGAAAAAGTATCTATCTCTTGCGCCAACTAAAATACAACTTAACATGTTATAAATATAAAAACTGCACAAGAACACATAATTAATATAGCTTTTAATGTACTGTCGAATGAAAAGATCACAGAAAGTCGCTTTCAAAAAAATAGCTGTGATTTTTTTTGTGGACGGCCTTTGTTCAGCAGTAGTCTTCCTATTGCTGATAAAGATGATTTCGAATAGCTCTTAATAACTACGTGAAATCCACTATGCCAAAGTCTATAGCTTAATCTAAATATTCCGATTTAGAAATCCACATTCCAAAGTTTAATTCCAAAGCTCACACATTCAACATTCAACGACTTATCGTTAATTTAATAGTTGAATATGTACAATTATTGTTATTAAAATGTGAAATAAATTAATAAATGTTTTTTCATTATGTTTTAGTGTAAGTGTATATAATGATGTATTTAACCATTTCACTTCTCGAAATTAATGTAATTTTAAATGTTATGACACGATGTATATAATGTATATTGTAATCGAATCCAAAGAAACGTGCAATCCTTGTGTAGTAATTACGAATTATAAATAATTTTAAGTATATCACTTCAATAAAACATTATGATGTAAATCTGATTTTCATTTAAATAAATAAGCACACCCAACACACATAGCCAATAGCAAGTATAATCAACCAAGTGACATAGGTATCAGAGAGCCTGGGAGGATTTTTGATTTTATAACAATTTGATTGTAATAAATATATTTTTATGTTGACCTTATTTTAACAAAACGATTTCATTTGATTGAATTGATACTTAAAACATAATACTAACGGCCTTATCCATAGACAGTTTTAAAACCCAATTTAGTTAAAGAATGTTTTGTCTTCTTCCCTCAAACTGAATTAAAAAGCCGTTCGAAAGGGATAAAACATTCGATAACTAAAATGGGTTTTAAAACTGTCTATGAATAAGGCGAATATAGGTAATAGCGATAGAGGAACAATCAAACGTGGGAACTATTTAGAATTTACTGACCGTAAACTGCTATTAGAACAATTTGGCAATATGGCAAAGTCATTGAAGTCCAAAATTAGACTAACTACAGGAGAATGTAATCAGGAGCAATCTGCTGACGAAACAAGCATTGCTATTTACGTTGTTCAGAAACAATTGCTACCTACCTTGTGAGTTCCGCTTATAGTATTGCTAACATGTTTCAAAAAGAATCTTTTTCACAGCAGTGAGAAATAAAGTATATACATACATAAACTCACGCCTTTTTCCCAGAGGGGGTAATCAGAGGTGCTACCAGGTCACTCACATTTGAACCACCAATTGGAAGAAGGGAATAAATCCAAAAAATAGGAACGGAGATAATAAAAAAAAACTTCATAACTTTTTGCTTTCAACTTATAAACTTATAGGACATCAATGATTATTAAGAAAATATCAATCCTGATTTATTCACCGACAGACCTGCCTTAAATGTATAATATTTATTTATGTGTGTTCATCGAAATGTGTTGGATTTATTCCCTTCTTCCAATTTATCATATAATTCTAAAGATAAACCATTTATTACATGTTTTTATATAATATATTAATAGTATACAATAATTGTATACTGGTCCAGGTCCAAAATATTTTGAAATAATAGACAATATAATGACAAAAACTATTTATTTATTACAAACTTGTAAAGACACTCTGTTATCCTTCTATTCTTCATTTTCGGATCTTGTAGTTGGCCAGGTCAGAATTATATCGTAGAAATCTTTGAATTCGTCAGGAATATATTGGATTATTTTTTGTATGTCATTCATTTTTTTCTCATTTAAGGGTATTTTAGTGACATATGCCAGAGTTTCAGGTATTTTCGGGTTTGTAGAAGGTTTTTGGAGCGTCAAATACAACTACAATGGCGGGTATTAGATCGCTAGTATGACGCCCCCTACCACTATGTGATGCGATTTTGTTTATCGAATAAAAAAAGAGGCAAAAAGAAATATTATTTCTATACACGTAAAGTTGATAGTTGGAAGAAGGGAATAAAGGAAGGATTTGTTTCCTCCTTCCAACTAACAATTTTTTTAGCCCCATGAATCTATATGAAATGAATGGACTTTTTTTCTTTTTTCGAACTCACAACTTAGCCCTACGTCTAAAGAATGTAAAACTGTATAAAAGTGAATATGTCGAAAAGTGGCGTTTATTCCCTTCTTCCAATTGGTGGTTCATTTTGCCTTCTGTATTGCGTCCCACGATTTCTAAGGGGGCGAGCCTATCGCCATATCCGGACTGATAATGAATAGAAAAATTCAATATCATTTTGCCCAACTCGGGATTCGACCCCGAGACCTCAGCGTTGTAATCGTGCCATAGTACAACTGCGCCACCGAGGCAGATATAGTTTATTAATTACATATTTTCCAAAATGACACGAATAGACCACTTTCTTAATGGCACAGTTAACGCCGCGCCTGCCCAAACACAAGAGCAACCGCGTCGCGGACATCATATTATTAATATGTATAGACTTTCTGGGCGCTATATTATTTACCATCAGGTGAAGCGCAGTCACTATGCAGTGCCAATTGAAAAAAAAACATAATTAATAAAGTACTGCATGGCACCACACCTCGCTCATCGCTGAAACATTACGTATTAAGTGTTTTAATAAATTTATTTTTAATTCATTTGCTGTTTTTCCGCAAAAATAAACCTTTCGGTTAAGAAGGATCTACCACCTAGAAGATATTTTATGATAAAGTAATAGGCAAATTGGTAACGGGTATCTACAATTGACAAGACATAAAACCTAGGACATCTAAGGTACCTACTAACCTGATCTTTGAGAATAAAATTTCGTGAATAGAATATTTGAGTGAAACAATAGCCATTCAAAATTGTCTTTTTCCAAACAAAATCCATTAGCATTACTAATTTAATTCGTGCAGACAATATTTTTTACTGCAATGAATGGCGAGACGAGCATACCATTCGCCTGATGGTAAGCGATACGACCGCTCATAGACAGTAGCAAAACCAAACAACACCATGAATTACAAAGCAATGCGTGAAATTCGACTGTGCTTGCCATCCTGAGACATAAGATGTTAAGTCTCATTATGTCCAGTAGTTACTCTGGCTATGACCTTCAAACCGGAATACAACAGTGCATTTAAACTCAGTGGTACTAACTCAACCAGTAATGACAATACTGTGTCTCTGCCACTGTGATACACGTCACAGAAACATTTAACAGCCCATCAAACACATACACTCATCAACCCCACTTAAACGTGGGGTAAATACACATGTACAATTTTCCATTGAACAAAGTTCCACAGACCCACATTATACATAACTTGTATAACGACTTCTCCCCTTTAGTAGTCGCGGCTTCCACGCGGCGTTTTAATATGAATTATGTAAATAAACGCCGAAATGTAACGTTGATCTTAATTTCATCTTGCCATTATCTCTAAGGAGGCTGGCTGGATAGGATTTAATATCTGCCTGCTCACTTCTCTGGTTACATTGGGGTTGGCAGGGATGTAAAGTTGGTATGGAAATGGCAAAATGGGATAACTAATCCTATGCTATTGGAAAAATAAAAATAATTAAAAAAAAAACTGAGGTATTTTTTGTTGCATGGGTCTGAAAAACGAACTAACAGGGCATCTCATGGTAATATTTAATGCTACCCATAAAGATCTACCACTCTTGAACCGTAGGTGCGTCGCCGAACTCTTCAATGCGAGTGGAATTAGAAGAAAACGACGGAAAGAGTAAAAAGGTATTAGGGCACCGACAATCTAACTTAACAAACAAAACACGAAAATAAAGTCGATGCATTTCTATAGTACACAAAATAGCATAGCGAAAAAATGTAGTTTCCTTCAGTTTATGCTTTCTGATCCGCCGGCTTTTTTATTTCTTCGATTTACAACTATCCATTTATCGAACCAAAGGGCAGTACTGCCTATTCGAGCAATAGGTCAAAGATATTAGAAATTACGAAGAAGAAACTACAATAATAATTTATCTTCTGCTAGTTACCTTTCATCAGGTAAACTAATTATACGCTAGCCATTGGGTTATAAGAAAATCCCTTTGCCGTTTCCAGTAAAACTTCATCGGTAACGCGAAGTAATATAATGATGGCGTAATATTGTGTTTCTTGAAATAAAGTGAACGCTTCACAGTGTCTCATCTAATCTTGTTCTAAGAAAATCAACTAAAAAGGTACTCTTGATGAGAAGGCTATTTTTACATCTCTGTTTCTAAGGAAAAAATTATGTAAATAATGAAATTCTTACTTTACACTTAAGCTTAGTACCCGGCCGTGGAGCCATTGTAGATAAAAACGACTAATTAACAACTGCCAGACGAGCATACCATTCGCCTGATGGTAAGCGACCGCTCATGGACAATAGCAAAACCAAACAACACCATACATTACAAAGTAATGCTTGACTTTCGACTGCGCTCACCATCCTGAGATATAAGATGTTAAGTCTCATTATTTCCAATAGTTACTCTGGCTACAGTGTCGTTCAAACCGGAATACAACAGTGCATTTACACTGCTGTTTGGCGGGAGAAATATATATTGCGGTGGTGCCTACCCTGGCGTCCTCTCATATGAGAGACCTATCACCTAATAAAAAATCGTCACAACGCACAATATCTGATTAATACCCTAGCCGGTATTTTCATGGTGTGGCAGCCATGTAAATACTTCTTCGCCTTTTTTGTAAAATCAGTCTTCCAGTGTCAGGAACACGCACAATTTTTCAAATTAATTTAAAATAATTATTAGTATTTCAATTAAATAATTATTAGGAATTTACTCTTCAAATACTGTTTCATACAGAATAATATTTTCGTTGTAACATTTATTATAAATATATTTCGATGGAGGGTAGTTAGATACTCTTCGCCATTTTGCTACGTTAATAGTTCTTTGTGTTCCAAACGCATGGCGTGCTCCGTGGCCTCGCTTATTTCGCCTAGTTTTCCGTTGTGTTGTTGACAATTTAGTGGTGGTTGGTGATAGAGATTATGTAGTCATTTTGTGTAAGTGGCGTTTATTGCTATAGTCAGTGTCTAGACCATCTTTGTGGTCGACTATGTCCAATATACCTAGTGTTAGTGATAAGTGGTAGCCGCTAGGGCTTATCTAGAGTATTTTTGTGCAAATTGTGTTACGTGCTCGGCGTTATTCATAGGCGGATTTAAAACCTATTTTAGTTATCGAATGTTTTGTCCTTTTCAAACGACTTTAGAATTCAGTTTGAGCGAAGAAGACAAAATATTTGATAACAAAAATAGGTTTTAAATCTTTCTATGGATAAGGCTGTGAGTGTCTAGACTATGTCCAATACCTACCTTGTGTTAGTGATGATAAGTGGTGCCTTATAAGCCTTATATTGTTGTGCAAATGTTGTTTAGTGCTATTGTGTTTAGAGCATATTTATCGTCGACTACCCAGCTTCGGGAGCAGAACTGCGGTGAGTCCGCTTGCTTATTTTATACTTGTATACAACGTATCTTTCGAATTCCTCTCGTTTGTATTTATAATTGCCTCTATGAACTCTTTCGATATATAAATTCATAGATCTGTGCAGACCACATGACGTTTTGGCGGTTTCATGACCTGCTTTAATTACATTAACGGATTTTACGATAGTCTAGTTATACATCAACTGTGGTAAGCGCTGACGTTAGACATAGAATTTAAAGATTTTCATGTTTCTTGAATGCAAACACCGACGACACTCCGCCTAAGAATAAAATCCATAATTCACACATATGTCCCAGAAGGGGTAGGCAGAGGTGCTACCAGGACACCCACATTTCGCCTTATATGTTCTGTCCCACGATATGAAAGCGCCTATCGCCATATCGGGGACAAATTCATAATTTCGTCACAAAAACAATTAAACAACACGATACCCCAAAAATAATAATAAAAGAACCTTGTACCCCGCGTAATGTCAACAAAATCCACATTAATCTGCTAAAACGTGATTCAGATAGTGTTGTACGTTTGTTTGCTGTGTTATGATCGATCGACAATCATTAGCCTAATGGTCGATAATTTCATTATTGAAATGTGTTGGCGTATTAACAAAAAATGTATTTGACCTCTTTATTACAAGGCCGAAAGAGACAGCCCAATTGGCATTGACTTACTGGTATATTTCGTCAGGGACGCCCACAACACCTTAAACGGGTGTCCAAAAATAGGCGTAAGTGGGTGTCATCCGCACACTGAAGGACCAGCGATGGTTTTGCGCGGGGCGGTAATGCGGACGTAAATCGGGGCTCTTTTCGCCCTGGGATGTCCGGTACCGCCTATAATGCGTGTGACGGTTAACGAGGGGTTTTTAGTCAGTATGCTGGCGTAGATATTGTTAGGGACCCAGCTCGGTCACAACATCCGCATTGTTCCGAGCTGGAAGGCCAGTGACACTGAAAATGAAAAAAAATAAATAAAAAAAAAGGTTCCATCCCCAGGGCTTTTTTATTGGTCCGGCAAACGAGCAAACATGTCACCTCAAGGTATGTGATCACTGCCATGAACATCCGACAACCCTTGAATTGTCTTGCCTATCTTATTATAAACCTAGGTTTATCCCACACAGTGCTAGGGTCATCTTCTTGCCTAACCTTCCCCATTTCGCCCGGTTTCTCGTATTGTTGATTATAAGACTACGAGTATTGTAGCAATATAAAAAAAACTATATAGGATATTAACTCACCACTATCGTATATGTATATCCCTGAAGGGTATAATAGGTAGAGGTGTATCTCATCAAAATTAGAGAAGGAACATGTTTATCGATATATAATATATACTCAGCCTGTCGCCGTCCACTGCTGGTCGTAGGCCTCGCCAAGTGAGCGTCAACCATCCCGGACTTGAGCAGCCGTCATCCATCTGCTACCCGATATGTCTTATCGATATGTCAAGCACTAATTAGGAACGAGGACCCAGGGAGCACAAGTCAGATTTTAAATTAGAAAAATATTTTTTACCCGGAATAGTACCTTGCACCGCACTATTTACAGCCTATACATTTGGTCTATATTGAACCTTGTTACTACATTTTGACATAACTAAGTCACATTGTACCAGGGTCAGACAACTGTATTATAGAAAGAATTCCACAATGCCGTGGTCTATTTGATTACACAAGGCAAAACATCTAGATTTGCAGTGAAGCGGCAGGGCCGTCTCGAGGGGCCCGCGGACGCTAAACGCCTGTTAGCACGCACTACAGGGACGAACTGGGCTTTGCTTATTGTGTTATTGTAGGGGCCGGTTTATGACAAAAACAACGGATTTTTTTTGTCATTTTTAAATATCTGATTTTACATTACATTGGTTAAAATTACATTAGTTTAATGTATTTCAAATTTGAGTTTTGTTTTTAGAGTTTAATAGACATTTGTAAGGGTTATAAGTGGAAAATATTGAAAGCAATCTTGTAGTTTTGCGTAATTCGTATAAAAATTTGGACTTACCATTTTACAATTATTTATCAATGTAAAAATTACGATAATAGGAAGTGAATATTCAAAATATTTTTTGACATTATTTATCATAATATTATGAACCAAAATTTAAAGCAAGATGACGTTTTGCCCCAAAATATCTTGTAAGCAACCTCGAATGCATAAATATTTGTATGGTTTTGGAAGTATTTGTCCGAGTTTCTATGTTTGTGCACTTGTTTGTAAACGCACTTAATATGAAATTTCTCAAATAGTGTATACCTTTTGTACACACATGAATATCGAAGTAAGTACATACTTAAAATTGTATAACAATACGCAATTTCGATCACCTTCACACCGGTTCCATGGTGTAATGGTTAGCACTCTGGACTTTGAATCCAGCGATCCGAGTTCAAATCTCGGTGGAACCTGCACTTTTAATAAATTTGTGTGCTCTTACAAACCGATTTTGTTCAATATTTGCTTAATTGATACAAAACGTAACACCTACATAATATGAAGGATTTAAAGGTAAATTTTCCCGCAATAAGAAAAAACATAACTACAAGTAACTTTTGCTTTTATCTTAAGTTCTGTAAAAAGTTTATATTTTTTTATTGACCTGCTTGCTGTAAGCATTTTCAATGCGAAGGGTTCGGTCTGACAACAATTCATAGTCCATCTGGACGTTACACTCGTCACAAAAAAATACATAATTACGAGTAGTCTATTCATTTCTTTTGCTTTTATCCGAAGTTCCGTAAAAAGTTTATATTTTTTTATTGACCTGCTTGCTGTAAGCATTTTTAATGCGAAGGGTCCGGTCTGACAACAATTCATAGTCCATCTGGACGTTACACTCGTCACAATCAGGCACCAGGCTCTGAAGGGTTAGCATAAAATAAAGAACAATACATATTATTATGTACATGTATTGGCAGGATATTCAAATCCATAGATCACTATGCTTGATAGAAAAAACGGTCACTATATTTTAGCAGGCCGCTATAATTGTGTCGATCAGCGGGAGAATCGATACTAAAAAGTACTATAAGGAATATTGTAGTCACTTTGTCGACAAACAAGCACGAGAAAATAGGATTATGATTACAACTATAATCCTAATTATTTTTGCTCTATCAGCCTACCTTAACAAAAGCTATTGTCCAAAAAAAATATCCCAAATCCGTCCCGTTGGGGCCGCATCGCCAATCATATATAATTCAACAACATCCACGTGCGTTTCGGACGCAATCAGTTTTGTGAATAATTGATGCGGCGCGGACCTCCCGATGATTGTCCGGCCCCGCGAGATTGCTACAAGATTTCGCCCCCGCGCTTGATCGGGCCCTGGTGGATTGCCGCTGTCATTTCCTTTATTGTTGTAAATAACGTGTAAATTTGGTGCAAAATTTAATAAGGAAACCCGGATAATAGTAGCCATATTTTTATAAGGGATGGTAACCTAACTTAAGGAAAGAACTTATTTTGGTCTCGGGTCTATTTATGCATTAATTTTTGTTTGGCCTCTTACGGCCTTCGTCATAGACAGTTTTAAAACCTATTTTAGCTTTCGAATGTTTTGTCCTTTTCTAACGACTTTAGAATCCACATTTAGTGAAGAAGACAAAACATTCATTTTAATCTCTATGAATAAGGCCAATAATATACAGACGGTAGAAAACGACATATTCGAGATATACTTCTGTTAGTGAGGGCGGAACTCCGATACACTCGAGCGTTGATTTCAAATACTCTATCTGGACGGCATTAGCACTTACCACCAGGTGCAATGCAATCACTATGCCGTGCCAGAATAAAAAAAAAAAGCGTAGGCCACATTCCACCGCGCTAGCTGTTTTTATATTTGCTAAGAAGCCTATCATATAAAGCCATCCGGCGATCTCACTTACCAAACGAAAACGCGACAGCGAACCTGTCGCTTCTCGTGCACTCCCTGTGAGACAGCGGTACTGCCCGGACGAGCCTGTTCATTCATGCTGAATCATGACTGACAACAGCGTGGCTCTACCATTTCGTAAACTAGTCGTAGTAGGAAGTTCTTAATCATAATACAAGGAACCTTAACATGGACCACCGTACACAATGATGGAAAACCCATCAAATGAATTGCACATACATTTGGGTCAGATTTTATGTTCAACCTGTATATCTTTATGTCTATATCCGACTGCCTCGGTGGCGTAGTTGTACTACGGTACGACTACAAAGCTGAGGTCGCGGGTTCGTATCCCGAGTCGGGCAAAGTGATATTGGGTTTTTCTATTCATTATCAGCCCGGAGTCAGAAATTTGTGCCGGATATGGCGATAGGCTCGCCCCCTATCACATCATGGGACGGAACATACAAAGCGAAATGCGGGTGTCCTGTTGGCGCCTCTGCCTAACCCTTCTGGGATAAAGGCATGAGTTTATGTATGTATGTATGTATGTATGTATGTATGCATGTATATCCGACTTGAGACTGCCAGGCATAATCTAATGGCCGCCACACACGTTCAAGTGCGTTTGCGCAAACGCGAGTTTGTACCAGTCTTTAATCGAAAATTGTGTCGAAATTTGCGCAGTTGTGTGCCCTCACACGTTCCAGTATACGGGTGCAAACACAGACTTGCACAGTTATATCGTTACTGTTGTGTAGTACCAGTATGAAAAAAAATCTTTCTTTTAGCACCAAATTGCGGTTTTAACCACAAATGGAGTTACCAATTAGCATAATGAGATAATTCTCATACTTTCCTAATTCATATAATAAGTACGTCTTTACCTACCGTAATTTCGCCAACCCACACGACCGGTTCCATGGTGTAATGGTTAGCACTCTGGACTTTGAATCCAGCGATCCGAGTTCAAATCTCGGTGGAACCTGTACTTTTTATTATTGTTCATTTTATTATCAGTATGTTACGTAGTATGATAAGAATTTAATTTTAATATTTATGTATATTTCGTGATAAGAAAGTTAATTTGAAATAATCTTATGTGGAATGTTCATGTCGAATCAATTTTTAATTTCATTTTTCTGATAATAGTGACAACTCATTTTGATATTTGCGTAAAACTGCAATCTCATATACATATTATGAATAATCATTATATATTTTAAATAGTTGCGTTTTTATATCACAAATTACGCACACACTAAAATGAATAAGGAATTGAATTTCGATGATTATAATTATTATTGTCAAGTATAAAAGTTTACAAACTTTTCTAATCGAAAACTATCAGGATTTAATCCTAGAATATGCACTACATTTGCGGTTCAATAAATACAATAATTCGTTAAATAGAAATATTTTTTCAAAATTTCAGATTTTATTGTAAGATAATATTTATTAATTACATTTCCCTGCCGACAAATATAGAGATAACGGACATAATCGCTAGATTTTAAGTGATATCACATCATCTTACTAATTATAGTGACTCAAGTACCTATATAATTTATACCAGCATACTAATGTCAATATATTTCATTACCATTGCACTTATTGTTACGTGCACTATAGCCATATCGTTTTTACTTTACCAATATAAAAATAAGAAACGTGAAATATTTGCTAAAAATTATTATGCCAAAAAGTTTCAATTTACGCAAAATGTCCTCCGCCTATCAACCTCAAACTAGATAATCCGAAGTCGTGGGCAATATCCGCGGGTATCATTTTCCAATATCCCCTTCCAAAGCGCGGATACGATCAAATTTATTCAAATTGTGCTATGTCACCACACTATTTGTACCTGCTTTACATATAAGGCAACCTATATTTAACCGTAATACAATTCAATAAGATACAAATTCAAACGACAAAACTATCTTCAATTCCGGAACAATGCGAGTGTAGATAGAAATTCTTATTCCATTCAAAATAACATCCGTTTCTTCTTAGCAGAGGTTCACTCTTTCTATTTAGGTGTTGATGGATTTTGTACTTTATTTTTAAGGTGTTTTGGTGGAATTTCGAGTGTAGTCGTTGCGACAAGGAAAGCGAATGGAAATGCGGCCTCTGCAAGCCTTTGTATGGCGCTGAAAGCCAACGGATGGTGTATTTTTCGAAACGTCTGTGTAGAATTAGGGGAAGGAAAAATAAATAAAGAATTTGGTGAATTTGTCTTCTTACTACTGTTCAAATGTTACGTAGGGTAGTCACTAGATAATTTTTATGCTTAAATCTTTGTAGGTGTATCAGCCCCTATTTGTCCCTTTGCAGGGCACGCGCGTCCTCTAAAATCGAGGGTAGTTACGTTTGATTTTATCCCTATAACGTGATTATTATTGCGTCACATTTAAATAAACATCTTAATCAGAAGTAAATGGTGTTTTCGAAATATAAAAGCAAAAATAACGAACCCAAGAATTCATATTTCATATATCGAAAATAACTAAATAAATAAGTTGGTTCATTTCTATATTTACAATATTTTTATTGAAATAAAAATTAATTTTTACGTATTTTATCGCGATTTGGTAATTCTTTTCATTTTTAACTTAAACCAAGAAATAGAGAAAAAAAAATATCATGATCATAATAATAATTATGTGTGTAGGTGTTTGTATTTATTTTTATAGTATTATGTATATTTATTATTCTAGAATTTTATTTACTGCCCTCTCAATCTCCTGTTTTTAAATCCATCCCAAGGTTGCCTGGAAGAAATGGCCCAGTGCGATAAAGCCGCCTTTTGTAATTTTTAAATGTGATTTCTTCATTGTAATTGTTTTTTTTTTTTGTATGCTGCAATAAATAAATTATTTTCACAATGCCGACGCAAAAACATCGCAAAATATAGAATAAATAAAACGTCTCCACACACTCCTTAACAACGCCTTAACAAATCAACTTACATGTGGATCTCCGGCATTCAAAAACGCGTCACGCCACCAATGAGATGAACCGTCTGGGGAACGCTTTGCAAACTTACATTTACCGTCCACTGTGGCGCCACTTGTCTCACATTACCTCCCGATGATATTACATTCAAAAGCATGTTCCAATTTCAAATTTTCTGCATATCTCATGTTGGCAGCACTAGCCGAAAAGTAACTGTTTTTTGAGTCATTTTTAAATTTGGAATAGATATAGCAATTTTTAGTTTAGTTTTCTTAATTTTCTTGATTTTATATTGTTCTTACTTATGTATTTACTAGGTAGATATTTAAGTTTCATTAAAGATGATTATTTCAATATAATTAATTATTTTTGTGTCTAGAGCTATTGGAAAAATACAAAGAAATACCCTTAGTTCCGAAACTCACCGTCCGCAAATGTAGCTTTGTCGTGGAATTTACATAAAGATAGCTACCGGTGAAGTTTGAGAAGTACGGAATCGAGTTAGGAAGGCGAGGGCACTTTAAAACTGTCGCTTAGTTGAGACGTCGAATCCGTTTAGAATTTTCGACAGTTTGTAGCAGGGATGGGAATCGATTTCCATTCGGAAACGTTGGATTGTCTTAATTTAATTGAGTTGTAAGAATGCTTATTGAATTTTGATCGGTCGTCCATTGGATTTGTGGATAATTCAATGTATTGTTATTATAGTATTAGCGGTTCATTCGTTAACAATTCTTCGTGTTAATTGTAGGTAATGGTGATGAGTGAATGCATTACGAACATCGTTAGTTCCTACCAATATTATTGTCAATGCAACAAAAGTAATTGTTTCTACTTGTAGAAATCATTTAGCATTGACCAATGATTCATCTGCTTCTAAGTATCAAAGTAAATAAAGGCAATTACACATGCAAGATCAACCTATTATATCTAAAATAGTAGGCAGTAGCCTGCTTTTGTCTTCTCCTACTTCTGGGTAAAGCATGTGCAGTTTAGTCTTTACATCTTTAATTATAATCGCATTCTTGTTTTGTACACTTGTCTCTTTCTATCTTACCTTGTTTCTCTCTCGTGTAAGTTATGTTTATCGATACTTCCCGTCTCGTCTCTAGCTGTCACTGGGGACGTCCAAGTTGCGTATTGAGTTACGCGTCTCAGGTCCAATGGCATCAGCCGGAGCCATTATAATATCCATTGCCGGCCGACAGGTTCCTAATCTTCCACTATTTACATAATGGTTGCGGTCTTGTTTGTGAGGCGGTGATGCCAGGAGATAGAAGGGAAGACACTAGATATTTTGTGTATATTGAAGATTTTGCTATTCAGGATTGGGATTTTTTGGTGTTCGGTTATTGATACAGGTTCTTATAACTACAATGTTTCTGTTGTTATATCTTATTAAGGATCATGTTTTCGCTTTTTAGAATAATTTCGTTTAAGATTGCCATTCTTTAAACAGCATGCAGCAGCGTAAACGGACAATTTAATGCAGTAAATACTTAATAAACCGTTGCAGTTATTAAATCTTCTCAAAGACGTCTTTGGATTAGGATACTTTATTACTGAATAGGCATTTAACAAAATCTATTTTTCTTTCAAGGTGCAAAAGATCTATCTTTATAGTTAAGGCCGGAAACTTCATCGACCTCGCTGAACAATGAAGCAATACATAGGTACCCTGATAAAAGCTAACAACGCATAATTTACTCCATTCCCAAAGCCTACTCACTTAACAGCCGCTTAATTCACTCCAAGGCACATTCACACACTTCCCGACACTTGATTCAGATAGTCACGTCCCACCTCGCGACTCTTTATCAATTTAAACGTACCAATTGAAATTCAAATGGCAGACGCCAGCGACGAATCAATTACAGCCGAGCTGAGCATTCAAATAACACCCCCCAGGGCCCGTTGATAGAATTGTTCTGTAAGAATGCGTGTGATAGAATGTGAGCAACTACGTGTACGATATGTCTTCGTGTTTTACATGGGCGTGGCTGGTGTTTTGACCTTCGAGAGGGGAGTACATAGGAAGCTTCGAGCTAACATATTTTTTTTTGCCTAAGCAAGAATAATCCAGTGTTTAGCTAATGCAGTGTTGTCCAGATTGACTAGCCATAGGTGATTAAGGGTTGAGGTGTCGAAACAATTATGCTGATCTGTCTAATTGCTACTTTACGTCTGCTTTAAGAACTAAGATTATGGAAAGGAAACTTGGTACAGTATATTGCAACTAACTTGCTGACTAAATGACCAAAAATAATAGTTAATTAGTCAAAAAAAATAGGGGTTCAGTTTCTGAACTATGTCGGAGAGAGTGCAAAATTTAAAGATGTTTTTAAGAAAAGTAAAATGTACTATTCCGGGCATTTAATAATTGTCAAAATGATGAAACCTTACCACGTGCATTACGACTGAAAACCGTATTTCAATACTCTATTTATCAATCCACTAGAAAAATAAGGCAAAAACTCCTTAATTTCCGTTAAATAAACATCAGCTTCGATATATGCACACAATGATTTTCCTCGGTGGCAACGTCATAAACTCAATATATCAACTGGCTATTATCGTAATATATTTGAAATGTGATTACTTCCATAAAATACCCATCCTATCGACTTTTATTGCGCATATAAATAACGTTCATCGATGTTATGTTTGTGTGAAACACCTTTTTGAAACCTACTACTTAAGCTATCTTCACTCATCACTGCCGTGAGTCGGAAAAGACAGAAGAACTCTATAACCAGTTTCGTTTAAATCATCGACGGGTTCCAGATCATTCCATCCGTTTAGATCCACCTGGTTAGTAGTACTATCTCACAAAAATCCGTTGTGTTCATCTCAACAGTCTTTATTTTTACCTTCTCACTCCTTTTATCTCCCACGCTCTTTGGTGTGTATACTAATATCAATGTATGTCTATAATGATACCGAAATGAATTTATTCATTAGTTCAGCATAATTCCAAATATACTTTTTAACGCAATGTATAAAAAAATAACTCAATTGTTTTAGTGAAATTTGATAACAATATAACTACTGGACATAATGTGACTTAACATCCTAGTCTCATGATGGTGAGCGTAGTCAAATTCCAAGCATTGCTTTGTAACTCAAGGCCTTGTTTGGTTTTGCTATTGCCCATGAGCAGTCGTACCGCGTACCATCAGGCAAATGGCATGCTCGTCTCGCCAATAATTGCTTTTAAAAAACTTACTACTTTTGCGTCATATAGAAGTAATAGTATACATACATACATAAACTCACGCCTTTATCCCCGAAGGGGTAGGCAGAGGCGCCACCAGGACACCCACATTTCGCCTTGTATGTTCCGTCCCATGATGTGATAGGTGGCGAGCCTATCGCCATATCGGGCACAAATTCCTGACTCCGGACTGATAATGAATAGAAAAATCCAATATCACTTTGCCCGACCCGGGACTCGAACCCGAGACCTCAGCTTTGTAACCGTACCGTAATACAATTACGCCACCGAGGCAGTCAGTATAGGAAAGCTAATAATCTCAAAATATCAACAGAAGCCGCGTGCACAAACTAGAGCAGCAATAAATACGACAAAGTAAACCTTGGATATATTTACGACATTCAATATGCTCAATAAGTGATAGGACCGTTAAATTTATTTCATCTTTCTTGCGTCAAATGGTATCAACTCGTGTATGAATGAGATTAAACGTTAGCCTTTATATGAGCAGAGTATCGCTTCTATTATTTACTGGCTTTTAGCCGCGACTTGGTCTGGAATCGGAGATGTATCCCACAGGAACTTTGCATTTTTGCAGTCTCATAAATTATTTGCATTCAAAAACAGTGTTGGTCAGTTCCTAAATGAAGAGGAATGCAAAAGACATCTTTGCAGCTATAAGTACAATGGAAAGGAGTTTGGGTTATAGTTTAAAGAAAATAGGTAAATTAAAAGTTTTTTTCATAATTACTTCTCAATTTGTAATTGCTCTTCTGGATTTACTATACAAACAATATTATAACGTAATAGAAAAACAGTAATACCTACTGAAGCTATTTGGACTAACACGGATCTGACAGTATTACTGAATGGATTTAACAGGAAGGTAAGGGTTTTTCCACGAAAAAAAAAAACAATAAAAAAGTTTTTTAAGTACTTTAAAATTTCCTTTAATTAAAGTAGTTAATTAAAATAAAAATAAATAATAAATGCACCCAACAGTCACATACATAGTCCTGACCCCACATTAAGATCAATTAAGTATTGTGTCGCAGATATCAGAAACTACGAGACTTTTCGGTCTCACAAACACCCAGACCCGAGACAAATATTTGTGGGCCTCATAAACATTTGTCTCGGTGCGGGGATCGAACCCGCGGCCTCTCGTTTCACAACCGGCGTCTAACCAACTGCGCTACGGAGGCTGTCAAAATTGAGTTAGGAACGAAAATATTTCATTGTTGAGCACACACCACATCGCTTTCGAAGTTGCTCAATGATCGTACACATCTGAAAGTAAATTTTATTGCAACTAAATATCAATCTCCCCTGACAAAATTTAAAATTCGTACATAAAAAAATATACGGTTCAAAACCATCAAATACCGGTAACCCAGCACTCGGCAGAATCAAGATGCTTTCGTACAGAAAATTATGCAAAGAGCTGGTCAGGCCCTAAGGGTTGGCTTTTATGACGGAAAACGTCAATATTTTATGCGACAGCGCCGTACGAATCAATCATTCCACGCGTTTACGTATTTCATATTCTGGGTACGTTTTTATATTGATGCAAAATTTAAGTACGATTCGGTATCATGTCCCATGTTTTGGGATATGTGGACCGTTTTCGATATATTTTTCGGTGTTGAATACGTTGGATATTTTTTCCTAGTTTTGAAAGACGTTGGGAATATTGTGCGGTTGGTATCCGTCGTTGAATTAATAAAGAGAGGTAGCAACATAATTTTGCGCAAATACATTGACAATTGAGTTGTTTGGAAGTTGAGAAATGTCTTCTGGGATGTTTAGATATTATAGATACATATATTAGTTTAATTTTGATATTATTGTATTACTTTGCTATTATTAAACTAAACTTAAAAACCTGATGATTACAGACAACTCTTAAGTCATATTGAATTGTAGCTTCGCTCGCATATGCTTCACGCCCCTGTCGAACAGTAAAAGCACCATTTATCTGACGATATTCATTTATTTTAACAGCCTCCGTGGCGCAGTTGGTTAGACGCCGGCTGGGAAACGAGAGGCCGCGGGTTCGATCCCCGCACCAAGACAAATGTTTGTGTGATCCACAGATATTTGTTTCGGGTCTGGGTGTTTGTGAGACCGAAAAGTCAATGGTAATGTGGGGTCAGGACTATGTATGTGACTGTTGGGTGTATTTATTTATTTATTCACAAATACCTAAGTGATTAACTTTACATACCACGGTAGAGATTCTACCATAGTGACTCACGCAAGCTTATAGGATTTTGGATTCATAATTGTCTCGCATAATGAAAGACATCTCATACTATAGCTATAATACTAGCCGGTAAATATATTCACACTTCTCAGCAGTTGTACTGGTAGTTGTAATTCCTTTATTACGCCAGCAAAAAAATATATAGTTGTAAAATCATTGCATGCCAGCGCGCAATACCTTGCGATCCCTAGGGCCCTTACTTGCTCAATTATTCCCGTTAACTGCTTACCAGACGTGTCCTTGTGCTCCCATAACTTCCAATTTGCACTCAATAATGGCCAATTACATTAACTTGCAAATAAACGAAGCTAGTTTTGAATATATTGAGTAGTCTCTTCGTTGTTATCGTGGCATCTTGTACGGGCAACATTGTACAGCATTTTGGATTTTAAAAACATCATGAGAGTTGCACAGAAGTAAAATCTGTGCCTGCCATATACAGCTATTAATTCTTGAGACGGAAATAATTTTGGTGAACTATGAGTGGCATTAGTGGCATGTCTGCTCACCCCTCGGTTTAATATAGACTGGGCTTATTTATAAAAACCATTAGTATTAAGCTGTAAAATAACTAAAACATGTTCTTAGTGAGATGTACAAGCTTAGTTTTATTGTAAGATTCCACTGATAGCGCTGGTGAAAGTACACAATCTCGTCACCCGGTTCCATGGTGTAATGGTTAGCACTCTGGACTCTGAATCCAGCGATCCGAGTTCAAGTCTCGGTGGAACCTGGCTTTTTGTCCAATATATTAATTATATATTTGTACTCTTTTTTTGTAAAAGCTTTTCTGCTTTGTTTTGATCGGTATGTACATATCGATTAGAGAAAACTTCTGTCTTTATTTTCCTCATCGTCTACAGAAGATATCATGAAAGGCCAATAGAGAATCTGCGATTTTTTTGATGTATCTACTTTTTTTAAATTCATCTGATTTACTAAACATAATATAGATTATTAATTAAGATTTATATAACTATCATTTATAAATCTGTTTCTATTTATAGAGCCCCAAGGTTGACCAGTCCACTAACATGACTGTTTGTCCTATAAAAAGTTATTATGGTTATGTTATCCTTTGAAATTATTAAAGACATCATGGGAATAGATTAGGCGCAAGATATTGCTATAACAGCAAGTCTTCTCTATATTGAATCGCATGGCATAATTATTGTATCAATGAAGAGATGACTGTCTCTTGCCGGCCCATTTAATTATGCCTGTCAGGTCGAAACTGAATTTACCCACGCTGAACCTAAACGGAGACGTACATGCGTGTTTTAATACGATGGGTTTTCCAACATCCTGTGCTTTATGGAGACTGTCCCGCCCTCACACCCGCCACTGCAACTCCTGTAAGCCAGGGTCACCAGTGGCACGCATTTTAATGACACTGAGCATTGAATTGAGTCTCCGGGAATGTCTAGTTTGTCTTTAAACCGCAACGAAATTAGTCATAAAGTTAAAGTTAAGTTAACATCGTGTACTGTCGCAGGGCGTATATTAATATACTAATACCAGCTTTAAGGCAATCTAACGGAATGTTTCTTATGAGACAGTGGTACCCCAGTCTGACCCATTTGTTTTTTTTTTTATTCTGGCACGGCATAGTAACTGCATTGCACCTGGTGGTAAGTGCTAATGCCGTCCAGACAGAGTATCGAATGGTATCAGACTGTAGTCTCATACCATTCGATACAATCGTGCCGGCCCGCTGAGATGCCTCTTCACGCTACGGCGGAAGGACCCAGGATTGTTGTTTTTATTATAGCTTCAACAACCAATGCTCTACTAATTAACCACCTGGAAACTTTGTTATTGTTTTACAGTGAATTTAGAATGATAATTGCTGTTTAAAAAAACGGTAAAATATAAATGATTCAGAAACAGTTTTAATACTTAAATAAATACAACAGAAAGATAAATCCTAGAGCTGATTAAACTTTTAAAAAGCTAACAAACGGAATGGCGGTTTTGCGTGCCGCGCGCCATCTTACGGCGGGTAACGAAGATTTAATGCGCGAGTTACTAGCTCCCACTGTTGTGTACATTGATTTGTTGCTGGCTGGTTTATTTAGGATTAATTAAGCAATTAAATTGAATTGAAGGTGATATAGGGCTTAATAAAATAAAAAATGCATTTTCTTTTCAATTTGAAGTCCACACTGACGATAAAATCCTGAGCAGTCCCACGGAATTAGGTCCCATCCCATGTAAGGCATCAGGTGAAAATGTGTCACTTGGTGACACATTTTCAGTTTGAAAAACCTCATAATAATTGTGATAGCCCTTTTAGAAATAGAGTTTGCGGGGATAGTCTCGCCCACAATCGTATCGTTGAGTGGAAAATTAATCGGAAAACCGACAATAATGGGGGTGCATCTACCTTCGCATCTAGAGTATAGGCGTGACCTTAAGTACCTATGTTAAATAATGTAGAACGTTGCTACAGCCTGTAAAAAACGCACACAATATGGTCCTTATTATAGGGATTATCCAGCCGAGGAATAGAACCATAAATGCTGCCACTATTCCAGTAACATTTGAAACTACCTCCTAAAACTCTAAACAAATTCTTCAACACACCGCTTCAATACGAAGCAATTCGCATAATGGCTGAAGACATTTGGCACGTCGATACAAATAAAAGCGAATTTATCGTTGCGGTTAGGTGTCTGAGTCGTGTCGTGCGCGTCGCGTGTACATTGCACCCGCGGGTGCCGTACCGCGCATTCTATAGTAATTATCCAAGTAATGCGGTTTACACGCCACGATCCGAGTCCGATGCGACAGTAATACTAAAAATATACCGGAATTTAAAATAATTTGTATGCACAATAATTTAAAATTATACATACATACATACATAAACTCACGCCTTTATCCCCGAAGGGGTAGGTAGAGGCGCCACTAGGACACCCACTTTGCGCCTTGCATGTTCCGTCCCATGATGTGATAGGGGGCGAGCCTATCGCCATATCGGGCACAAATTCCTGACTCCGGGCTGATAATGAACAGAAAAATCCAATATCACCCTGCCCGACCCGGGATTCGAACCCGAGACCTCAGCTTTGTAGTCGTACCGCAGTACAACCACGCCACCGAGGCAGTTTAAAATTATAATACTACAATATGTCATATAATTCATATGTCATTTTTATACATCAGGGTTAAGTATTTCAAAGTCTCAATTTAATCTATACTTTCAATAAGAATTAATATAATACATTATAAAGTATTGTTTTAAAGACTACCATCTTTTATACTTCAAAGTTCAAACACTATTCTTATTCATTCTTCCTCCATTCGTTTTTATATAAAAAATGTTACAATTATTACATAAAATAAAACAATCGTAGACCATTATATTTTATTAATATTTATATTAATCGGATCGGACGCTAAAAATGCATTATGTAGGCATTTGCAGTTATAAACGTTACGACTCAGCTTTTACCGATCGTTTGCTACTCGATAACGTGCAAGTTCAGTACATTTACTAGTATAATTTCCTATTTTATCACCGTGCCTAGGAGAATGCGATAGGCTGTTTGTCCCGGTTGTTGCATTTGTGTCTAAAGGTATATTTCATGACGAGGGAGTACGGAAAATGGCTGATGATTCGTTTTAAAGCCGAATGTAATGCACACAATGGAATAATTTCCGAAGTTATAAAAATGTTTTAATAGTTACTTGGTGGACTATATGGCCTAACCACTCTTAATCGATTCTCTCGATTGTAGAGTAGGCCCGTGCCCTGCAGTGGGCGTATATGGGCTGATATAGAGTTACTTGGTATTTGCTAGGCATTTAAAGTCAACCAAATTGGATTGTAGAATTGACTCTATTTTCTCAGTGAGGCTCACTCTTTATTTTCGCAGAAATTGGCAAAGAAAAAGAAATTGTATAAATGTAATAACACA
Source organism: Deilephila elpenor (assembly GCA_949752805.1). Taxonomy (NCBI): domain Eukaryota; kingdom Metazoa; phylum Arthropoda; class Insecta; order Lepidoptera; family Sphingidae; genus Deilephila; species Deilephila elpenor. Next base: position 3,038,520 of record OX457098.1, read on the forward strand.
ATAAAGTTACTTATATGTAAAAATATTGGCACATCTCATTGCCAAAACTCAACCCTCATTTAACAAGGTTCGCAAATATTAAACAATCCACCCCATAACTATTAGAAATAATAATCTCGTTATTAACACAACACATTGTGCGGCCATGAATAAAAATACGCAAAAGAATCATAGACTACATCGTTAACTAAAGACTCCATTTACAATACCTCCTTTCAGCTAAACCACACTATCCATAGAGTACAAATTCGAACGTCAGATAGATTTCAAAAAAAGAACATTCGCCCAACACACTGGCAGTTTTGCAATCTATAAACAAGCGATTGTAGTTAAAAGGAAACTTTCAAAATTCAAACATAGAATACAAATTCGTTCACACCAAAATTGCCGCGGGGCTACCGCGTAGGGGACGCGGAAAGCCGTAGGCCTATTTGTGTCGGTTTCACACTTACAACAATAGTGTCATGATTCGTGATCCCGGATTATCCCAGTACAATCCCGGGATTAGGTCGCGTTGCGGCAAACAAATGGAGTCGGACTAACGAGTGGTGAAACAAGTGTTCGCGGGTCTGCCGCGTCACTAATGGGGTGTTCGAATTTCAAATTCTATTTTGTTTTGTTTTATCTGCGGCCAGTGTCTTTGCGCGAAGGAGAATAAGGTTAATACCGCAAACATATTAAATTAATACTGAAGCGATGATTTTTAAAATTGTACCTAACACGGGTTTTGATTGCATGCATTTATTTTATTCCAAATACCTGAACATACATAATTAAAAAATGGTAGAACGTCGCAGTTACGTCAGTAGGCCGCTATAATTTAATATCTTATTAATATCACTGCCTTATAAAAACCTACCATGGTTACAGGGTTATAATACCGGGTTTGCGTTGCATTTCATTCAGTTTCCGAATTAGCCGAAGACTCAATAATCGTCGATTTCCCCAATTTCTTTCTCTGACTTCAAACCGCACAGCAATTGCGATGAACGAGGACTGTGTTTAATGCTCAGAAATATGTTATATGACATTAGTTTTTTTTTTGTTTATTGTGTGGACTTTTTCCGTAAACTGCTGTTACTTCATTTATGCCTAATAAAATAACTATAACTACCTATGTAAATCTTGTTACCGTAGCATCCGAAATAATGTACCAGAGTTAACTGATTACAATTTAGTACACACCTAAATATAGTGCCGCCATCTAGCGTAACAAACGGCGATTACAACCGAACAACACTCCAAAGACTTTAAGACAGTTAATCGTCTCCAATGTCTTCGGGTGTTTGTAGATTCATTAACAACCTTAATTGTCCCTTCGCTTACCCTTACACAAATCTCGTCCACTTTACATAGACCTCTAGGGAGTGAGTAAGCTATAATAAAGTTCGAACATTAAGGGTAGTCTGGCAGGTCAAGTTACAATGGATGTGAACAGTTGTTCTGCGCTAATTAATCAGGCTAAATCGCTCACGACACTGGGATTATAGTACATTGTATTTGGTTTAACACAATCCCTATGGAAACTTGCTTGTTTGTGCTGCTAATGTGTGTAGGTATTGAAAGCGGCGAGATAAATATGCATATAATGATTATAATAGAAAAAAAATATGAAGATGAGTTTTGCGTATGAAGTTTACACTTGTCTTTGTTTAACAGATACGTGGAGTGACACATGGTGCAAGAAGGTAAGATCTATTTTAAGCCCTTAAATAGTTTCACACATTGACTCTACCAAAATTGGCAAGTATTTAAAAAACATGTCTCTCGAATTGAACACAGGTATCAAGTCGACGACCTGACTGAATATGATATTGACGTAAGCACTAATCCATTAAAACGACATGAAATAGACAGATTCTATCAATCTTTGTATCTTTAAAAAGAAAATAAAAACATCAATTGCTAAAAAGGCCTCGGAACACCCCAATAAGCAAACAAATCTTTAGCCTCCACACAACAAACAAATCTCTCTTTATTTACTCTACCAAAAAGAACCTAAAGAATAAATTCACATCCGATTTTCCATTACGGCCTGTCTGCTGAAACCGCTAACGATTTCAACAACCCATTCTCCGCACTCTTCTAACTCACATTTGCACGTATATATCTATCTCTCTCCGGCGGTAGTGTGAAATCAGTCCGACAAATTAAATCCCGCCTCAGATTATTACATAGCTCAGTGACTGTTCATAAATAACCCGTAGGGAGAAACGCGCGGGAAATTTAACCAGCACATACGTTCCATAATGAAAGTTTTTAGAATTCAATGTTTCAAAAATGGAATAACGTAACATTGTTTTTTTAACTGACTGGAGAATGATACTGCAACTGATAGCAAATTATAGCGTCTTCCAAATAATGCATCGACTAACGATATACGATTATCTTTCGCTATTCGAAACCATTTTGCTGACGGCTCTACTCAGCACTAAATTGTAAATGACAAACCGAATATGCGGCCAATATCTGTATCACTTTTCGACCAGATATGTAATTGCCGTTCTTAAAACTCTTCGACTGTTGAGCTTCCAAAGACCATGGTCTACATTATTACATCTGTTAAAATTGATTTATGACGTTCTCTTTTATCACAGCTGTCAATTCCGAATTGCCATAGACAACGGCCACGTCCAACGTGACCATATTCAAATTTGGAACGTACATTCGAAATTCAAATTGGGAAGGCCGCCCGTGCCGACCCCAATGGATTTGGGCGTGCATTCCTGAACGACGCGACGACTGCCTCTCGCAGTTATATTATGTCCGTGATTTATGGCATTGAATTCTCTTCGGTAATTAGTGCGTGCCTTCCACGCGCAACCCGCCGTAGCACGGTTGTACAATGTGACATGTTTTTAATCAAATGCTGAACTTCGGATTAATTTATTTTGCTTGTTTAATTATGTGATGGGTTGATATTGTGGTAGAGTCATTGATGGTGAGAACTTAAGAAATTGCGTAAGTTAATAATTACGTCGATATTTTTTAATCATATTTAATTTTTTTTATTATTTAATCAAGAATCAAACCAGTAACGTTAGATATTTAGAATGGAATGAATAAAGCAAATGAACGATATTAACTATTGCTATAAGAGTTTTATAAGGCGTCTGTGCGGCTTATTCGAACATCTTACATATTTTTACGGAACATAATATCAAGGGCTGTAGTATACATACTTTAATGTGATGTAGTTGAGACAAAAAAAAATTGTCAATTTGTGTTAACGTTCTCAAAATTACTAGAACTATAACATTTCAACAAATCATAAAACTGTAACCGCATTACTACTCGAATAAAATAATACAGAAACAACATTAATTGAAACCAAAAATCCTCATTTTACTTCCTATTTAAAAATATTTTTTCACATATCTATCTTCATAACCTCTGTTACAATCAATTTTAATATTCATAATAATCACCAGCGCTATGACAAATAGGGACAATTAATAAACAGTTGAAATTTAACTAGAGTCGGTGATCCCGGCCCCGCGCCGCGGATTACCGGAGATTGAGTTTAATCGGACGCCGGGGAACGTCCCATTAATAACGCTACTCCGTTAATTGAACTCCCAGTTTGCCGCCGGCCATATTTCAAATATAGAACGCACTGTAAAATATCGTCCAACTATTGTCTATGGATTAAACTCGGATTACATTTAAACGGTGGATGGATGACCCATTCATTGTCTGTAATTGAAAAACAATGTTTGTCTATGGCGAGAAACGATGGTTTTATGCGCGATTTGATATTTGAATTTGGAATTAATTTGCATTCGAAGTGATTTTTTAATTTCTAATTTTACCGATGTAGTATTGTCAAGGCGTCTACCGTAATATTTAGAGATTAAAAGCTATCAATGGCGGCTGTTGTTATTTAGCCTTAGAAGTTAGACCACATATTGCTTGTAAATTTTAACAGCAGACTGTGTAATACAAAAAAAACGATCCAACCACCAGCCTTATTATAAAAATGGGGTGTACCTAAGTATTTTCATATAGGGGAGGCAAGTAGCCAGACTTAAGCAACATGTCCATGCAAAATTTCTTCCAGATTACTCCACTGTCGATGTTAATCATTTTAAAACCGATACAAGAGTGATGTCGGAGCAAAAAATCCTTTCGTCGCGTAGTAACGCGGGATAATGTGATTGCGCTCAGGTGTATGTGCGCTGAGTGTATTGCCGACCGAGATGGGCCGCTAAGATGACGCTCGATGAAGATATCGAATGTTTTTATATAAATTGACAGCCTCCGTGGCGTAGTTGGTTAAACGCCGGCTGTGAAACGAGAGACCGCGGGTTTTATTCCCGCACCGAGACAAATGTTTGTGTGAACGGGTGTGTCGGGTCGGGTGTTTGTGAGACCGAAAAGTATCTAGTAGTCTCTGATACTCACGACACAAGACTCGATCTTAGTGTGGGGACAGGTCTATATATGTGATTGTTGGGTTATATTATTTTGATTTATATTTAAATGTCGCGTTTTGCCCACCATCGCCGACTAACAATAAAATTAGGGTAAGTGCGATGTGTCTGATGAAATGATAATGCGTAATGTGAGATGAATGATTCCGTCTTCAGCAATTCCATAACTAAATGATATGAAAATGCCAATCGTCCCACAAATTTTCTAAAATACTTACACTTTTAGGGAATTTTGCAGATGAAACAGAGAAAGTAAATAATAAAGAAAGAAATACACAATTCAAAATATTATTTGTATATCTCATTATTTACTTTTATATCACGCATATTCCATTTTAAGATACAAGTTTATATCAGTACCTAGGTAAGACTTTTTTATGAATAAGAAACTTGAACAATTTTACTAACTGAAATTAAATAATTGCTTCATGTTTTGTAATGATTGCATTAGCCCATTGATGCTTCAGCTGTACAATAAAAAAATATATTGTTTTCCTATTTAAGCATAATATAAAATTATAAAACAAAATAGGCACCATATCCTTATCAGTCATTTAGATTGATTGCTAATCGGTAACCGTTTGAATATCTAACATGATAGCGTTGTGACGACAACACAGAAAATATCTGGGTTTTTATCGGAAAGTGGAAATATCCACATTATTATGTCGTCGGAAAGTTACCCGGGACTTTTCTAACTATGCGACAAAACTAAATAAAACCATTATTATTGGTGACGTAAGACTTCCCATTTGTAAGGTTATAAGTTCTATTTCAATAGGCGATATAATAATTATGTTGTATATATGCGTGGAATAAGAGTTACTCCGAGCCGACATAAATGAGCGAACTTTGAGATCAGAAGGTGGTAGTCATTTCTAAATCGCTTGTATAGATCTACCAAATAGATATATTCTATAGTATCATACACTCTCAAATAAACAGAAGAAGTTATAACAGTATAAACGCACTATGCTGTCGAAAATCATAATTGCTGTCGTTAATATTTCAATAATTGCATTAACTGTATTACTATTACTTTATTATACAATTAACACCCAGTTTCATAATTGATCCTATGTTGACTATAGTCTATGAATCAGGTTCAATCAGAAAGATTTACATGGAACACCAAAAATGGTCTAAACCAAAAACATTGTTTCCTTCAATTCTGCCTTATTCACTGTAATATGGCTGACACTGCATTTTTCTTAGGTATAGTAAATGTTCATAGCCTGCTATTGCCAATATTTATGAACTAAGTCGATTTTATAATCAAAATGTCCTAAAGTATTTCGTCTGAAAGCGCCATCTTAGCGCCCGTGATCAACCGATCGACGCTGTATATAAATCATGTAGCTGTCGCACCGTATTGGATTAAGATTTCGTACCGCGGATGTATTGGATGGGAAGGCCTCATCTTGCGGAGTGACAGGGAGGGAAATACGCAAATATTGATATGAGAATTTCCCCCGGGATAGATTGGTTACGCGAATGAGCCGCGGCGAGGTATTGGCTTTTTAAACTTCACCCTTTAGTTGTGAATATGTTGTATATGAATGTTTATTCAATGCAATAGCTGTGACGAGTTTGCCTTGGAGATGATTATACGAATTTTGCCGCTTTTCATTTAGTGAAGTTGGCGGAGACCTAACACTGATTGTTAACTATTTAACTTCTTTGCTATCTTGCATATACTACAGTTATACTCCTCATATATAACAGCCTCCGTAGCGCAGTTGGTTAGATGCAGGCTGTGAAACGAGAGGCCGCGGGTTTGATCCCCGCACCGAAACAAATATTTGTGTGATCCGACCGACCGAAAAGTCTCTCGTAGTTTCTGATACCCACAACTCAAGACTCAATCTTAGTGTGGGGTCAGGACTATGTATGTGACTGTTGGGTGTATTTATTTATTTTATACTTGCTATGGCGAGAAAAGTCTTGCGCGAGTGATAGAGACGACTTTAAAATCCTCGCTAAATAACTAAATCCTCTTTGAAATTGATCCCACAATTGACACTCCAACAATCAAACACAAAAACAGTAAGTTCCAAACAGCACCTCACAATCCGTCTGTGTAAGTGAATATTTTATTAAAGGGCGGAGCGGCGACCATCTGTCTCTTGTCGCAATATACCGCGCTCGCGACAACCGAAAAAATAGTTTGTACACGTCTCGCAGGAGTTGAGCTTGCACCCCTCGAGTGGGCTGGTTCGATTCTAGGACTCTTTAGTTTTGGTAATTGTAAAAAGGGTACTTAGATGCTTTGTAACTATGGAAAAACCGCACTGGGTTTATCCTGCATCGGTTTAGCTGCAGAGCATATTAAATAAATAAATTAATAAATTAATAAATAAATACACCCAACAGTCACACACATAGTCCCGACCCCACATTAAGATCAATTAAGTCTTGTGTCGCAGGTATCAGAACTACGAGAGACTTTTTCGGTCTCACAAACACCCAGACCCGAAAGAAATATTTGTGGGACGCACAAACATTTCTCTCGGTGCGGGTATCGAACCCGCGGCCTCTCGTTTCACAGGCGGCGTCTAACCTACTGCGCCACGAAGGCTGTCAAATATTGATATTGAGATCCATTATTATGTAATTACATAACAATTGAAAAACACATTTTAATCAAAATCTCAATAAGACAATAATGATGTGCTGGGTGTTAGAAATTAGAATTATTGTTTCTTTATTGCAATGAATGGCGATACGAGCATGCCATTCGCCTGATGGTAAGCGATACAATAGCTCATGGATAGTAGAAAACCAAACACCACCATGAATTACATAGCAATGCTTGGAATTCCACTGCGAGCGCCATCCTGAGACATAAGATGTCTCAATATGTCCAGTAGTTACTCTGGCTACAATGTCCTTCAAACCGGAAAACAAATCTTGTTTGAATCCCTTACAATGGTTGAGATTTGAAGGATTGTAATAAACAGGGCATAAGACTAATCTAAATGATTCTGACATTTGCAACAACGGTGAAACGCGTGTAAAGCAACGTCAGTGACTTCATCGATAACACGAAAACACCCTTTAACTAATATATGTTTTAGATGAGTCACTAAAGTATTAAGTTAAGTTACATCATTAACATTTTGATTAAGCTAATCTCTTAGAAATGGGTTTACCGGATAAACTACCATCTGATTCTGAATTCTCGGTAAGGATCTTGTATGTAAGATATATCAAATTTAACATAATTCTGGAAGACAGCAGTAGATCATAAAAATGCATTAGTTGTGAAGAATATTGTTATAACACTAATGACCTTATTCATAGACAGTTTAAAACCTATTTTACATATCTAATGTTTTGTCCCTTTCGAACGACTTTGAATTCAGTTTCAGCGAAGAAGACATAACATTCGATGACTAAAATAGGTTTTAAAACTGTTAATGACTAAATATAGAATGATGATGAGTATTGCCTTGTTAGAACTTTCAAAAGCACTAACTTTCTTCGGAATTCCACACATGCCTAAAACCATATTAAGAATTTTAAGTCATAAATATTATTATTGAGATGATGCAAATTAGGTATACTTAAACCAATCTACTACACCAACCAAACCCCACTTCGCAAGCTAATAAAACCACCCACCATAAGTCCACAAAATGGGCCACTCAAAGCCCCAAAAACAAACAGCGCGAAAAAATGTCAAACGAAGCGCGGTCAGGTCCGAAACTCATTTGTCGCGCGTAGATTGTGTTAAATGAAAAGTGGGTAGTTGCAAACTTTTTTCATCCCGCACTTGGCAACCCTGTATTTGTCATTGTGACGGCGCTACGCGACAACCCTTGACTGATTTTTTTTCGCTGTTAAAGAAAATAATGCGCCGTCTCGCAAAAGAGATTTGTCAACTGTTACCGTGTTTTGTTTTAATGAAAGTGCTGTAGGGTTGACGGCAGTTGAAGGACGCAATGGTTTTTAAGAATCATATTCATTTTTCATGTACTAGTACGTTTTTTAAAATTCCGAGACTAAATTGTCTGGGTTTGTTCATTTTCTATTCCTTTTTCTAGTACTGAAAACTTACTGGACTGGTATTATACAAAGCGCTTACAACATTAAGTACTGAATATATTTATAATACGCTCAGTACAAACACATTAAAACTACTTAAATATTAACGCCAAAAAACAGTAAATTTTGTTAGCAATCTTCAATACGATATCGAATAGCGTTTACAAAAGAGTTAGTTTTAAATATGTATGGGATCAGTCGATATGTGACTGAACGGCGCGCTTCGGGGACGGCAAGCTTACATATTTCATATTCCCACCTTGACTCCATTTGATGTAGGCTCGGAAACGAGAGTTTCGATATCAACATTATCAATATATTTAATGTTAGGGACAAAACGGTGCAATAGATAGGTTTTTAAACTGGTTCCTACAGAATCTATCTATCTATATCAGCCCATATACGTCCCACTGCAGGGCATGGGCCTACTCTACAATCGAGAGAATCGATTGAGAATGGTTAGGCCATACAGTCCACCACGCTGGCCTAGTGCGGATTGGCGGACTTACATACCGTAGAAATTCTTTGAAATCGCCACGGTATGCAGGTTTCCTCACGATGTTTTCCTTCACCGTTAAAGAATGCAACAGGTAATTAAAAGGCAATTAAGCTGGTACCCACAGGGTAAGGCTATTGACACCGTCTATGCCCGAGGACGATAGTTCTCTATCCCGCATCATTAAACTTCGGACCAGACTACGAGCTCACACGTTCCCTCGCTTCTTTAGCCCTGAGTCCTTCCACTACAGCTTGAAGAAGCAGTTATGTAAGTAGGCATAATATTTTCGAACAGTTAGAGGTAATAACAAAGTGCGATGCTGTCCAGAATGTCGACATGTTGTTTCGGGTTCAGGCGTAATTTGGTTAGTCTTTTTACAAATCTAGTTTGTTTATTAATTAAGTCATCATATATTATACTTATTATAGACTAATATTTATTTTTATTATGAATCTCTATGATCACTACTTCACTGAAATAATTAAAATGAACAATTGTAATATCTTATTTTTACAATCTTTACTGCGTAAAAGTATTATCCATCGGGGTTAAATATAAGTGAATGAGTGCGGCTCCTGGAGTACATGGGTTGTTGTTGGATTCCCCGTTCGGATATTGGCAAAAAACAATATTTTATACCGGACGCTAAGCACCGGCGCGCAAATGTATGCTCGTGGACGTTTACAACCGAATATACATGAGGTGCACGTTGCAAGACGGTTCTCAAGATATGTATTATAGTTTTGAATGAGCTTGATTTTTTGTTTTGTGTTGCTGTATATTTTTACTTACTGTAGTTTTACTGTAGTTTTTGTTTTTACAGTTCACATTCATTTATCTGTTCTTGATTTTAATCTTCATTTTACTAGCTAATGTCTTTATATCGAAGTATGTTTTTTAATGTTATTAAAGAAGTCATATAGCATACAGAATCCAACATCATATAAAGTGAGATATTTCAAAATTCAAAATAACCGCGATATCCCAAACCCCCTGTAGCGTTTAGCACAGCATTGCGGGCGCAGCATTAAATATTAACAAAATAAAAATGTAGAATGGTGTCGGACGTGCGCATTACGTCGACTAACCGTCGTCCCATATCCGAATGTTGCGGATAAATATCTTATGGACGTGACCATAAGTTACTGCAGGATCGTTTGGATTATTTAAACGGATATTTTTGTTTTTTGTTTTTCCTCAATGATTGGTAAATTAATAAGAGGTTCCAAATCATCATGTAATACAAATAATATAGAGAGAGTATGAGTGAAATACGAATATGTAGAGTTTGTAGTGTCTGTACTGTCCATGAGCGGTCGTATCGCTTACCATCAGGCGAATGGCATACTCGTCTCGCCAATCATCGCAATAAAAAAATGGTGCTCTAGTGAACATAGGCCTTCTGAATTTTTTACCAGTCTTTCCACCTCATAGATTATTCTTGCCTTTTGATTTTTTACTGCATATTGAGAGTCAATAAAAATACTCAATCGTTATAGTGACATCTATCGGAATATGCTTGAATTACCTGTTGTAATCCTACTAGAGTTCTAAATTTTAGTGTACCAGAAAATAAAAGCGAAAATTACTTCAAAATTATTTTTCTATCATTATAAAGCTGTATCCGTTCCCTTATCGAGTTGTAAATACTCGTCTCTTTGTTTTTATTGCAATTGATAAAATTTAATATATAAGATCAGTTGTTAATTGACGTGAACACTTTATTACAATACTGGATCAGAAAAATGACTTAAATAGATTAATTGTTTTAAGATAAGAATTATGCATCAAATCTTATCTTAAAGACAGCTTTAAAAGTTTATTTATACTGCTTACCTCTGCACTTAGGCAATTTTTTAATAAAATCCTGCAACGATGCGAAAAATTTACATTGAAAATAAATCCAATAAAACATGAAAATATGTTGGCCCTACTTCTGAAAGGTAAACGAATATTATCACGGGACTTCTTCGCTTACCAAAACTTACGTTCCATTTTCATGTGTCCTGTGACTCGTATAAATAAATAATTAGAAAAACATCTATCATAAAGTATTGATTATTTTCCCTCTTACATAGGGAAGTGTTGAAACTGTTCTTTCAAAATTAAATGTTGTAGAAATATACGTTTGGACTGGCGCCAAAATAGTTTGTGGAAAAAATTAAAAAGACAGCCAGTATTTTCTAAAAAACATGTTACTCAATAAAATCTTAGAATTAATTAATTAACCATATACCTCGAAATAATAGAATATGACTGGCTGAAAAGAGTCACATAATTGATCACTTCCTAGAAAGAGATAGAGAGTATGTGCGGCTAATACCGATAATTGGCGGCATTTGTGCTATATCTTCCTCAAACTATATTTACTTTTTTCCTTGGGAACTCTATAATTTAGGCCTTTATTGATCTCTGTGACTTTGTATCGTATTTTCTGGCGTACGTATAAAACTTAAGTGGCCAGTAACAAATGTTAAAAACATATGCACATTCAAAGGTGAAAGGAAGTAAGTATCTTTTCAGCTCAACTCGTCACCCGGTTCCATGGTGTAATGGTTAGCACTCTGGACTCTGAATCCAGCGATCCGAGTTCAAATCTCGGTGGAACCTGGCTTTTTGCTTTACAAAAAATAATTGATAAAACCATAGAAATTTTAAGTAGGCGTTTAAAAATAACTCAAGCTTTGAAATATATTTTGAGATGGCAGACATTCTGTGTACTAAATTTGAATAAATACTTCTTTATGTAAATATCAAAATTAACTTTGTCTAGAGGTCGTAGGTTATATTTTGCTTTGTTAGAATTAATTACGAAATATTTAATCTCATGATTAATATATTTTAAGCAATACGGCGATTTTAAGCTTTTCAGCTGGATAAAATAATTTGTTTAAGTAAAAATGTCTTTACAACCTTTATAAGTTGTATTTTCAAATATATTTACTAATCACTGACTAAATCTGGCACATAATCACTTGCCTCATTGCAATAAGAATACAATATTTATAAAACAGTTCATTTATATATAAAAAAGCCAGGTTCCACCGAGACTTGAACTCGGATCGCTGGATTCAGAGTCCAGAGTGCTGACCATTACACCATGGAACCGGATGACGAGATTGTAAACTTTCACCAGCATTAGCATTGCAATCTTACAACAAATGTTTTACAACGAAACAACTAACATTACAATTATTATATTCTTCAAATACTTACATTTTACATCATTTAAAGATTTAATGGAAGGGGCTAGGAAAGTCTTGTGTTCTTTTTTATTTACAATATCCTTTCGTTATTATTTGAAATTTAAAATTACGGCAAATGATTGTTTTGACGGTAGAACCGCCTATATTCTGCTCTACATCTATTGCCAGCCTCTCAAAATAGGAGGGGCGAGTAAAGGAAAATACAGGAGGAACAAAAGTGTATTGGCCTATGTCACTCTGAAATAAAACATCCATGAGCATTTTATTATCATTTTAGTGTAGATTATTTCAAAACTATACCGTTGGGAAATGGTAGAGCCACGCTAGAGCCAATTCTAACAGTATACAGTTCCTTCGGCTTGAAAAACCTCATATTGCTTGGGACTGGAATATGAGCCCGGCACGGCATAGCCTATATGGCCTAACCACTCTCAATCGTACGCTCGATTGTTGAGTAAGGTCGTGCCCTGCAGTAGGAGTATGTTGGCTGATACAATTCAATACAATACAATGGCATAGCCTCGCCCCCAATAGTAATTTGGGACAGAAATAAGCTCAGTGAACTATGGTGACAGACGTCCCTCTGCATACGCCTGCATAGATACAAATGTGAGCTGATGTGTTTTAGAAATGGACGGTTAATATAATCTCCTAAGACATCCGGTTCCATGGTGTAATGGTTAGCACTCTGGACTTTGAATCCAGCGATCCGAGTTCAAATCTCGGTGGAACCTAGTATTTTGTTCTTACAGTCTCCTAAAAACTTCATAGAAGATGGGTGCATGAAGGAAGCTGCAGGATATAGTATTGAGGCCATATTTTTGCACAATCAAATGCCGATATATTAAACTGATGACAGCATCACAATTGATAATATTTATGGGGTAATTGGTTAAAATACAAAAACGTTGCGGTTGTAATCTCTGCACCTTTATTTAATTTACCAATATTTGTTCCTGGTGTTGGTAGTTAGAAACTATGACGTATCTTACAGATTTTGATATCCACGAATCACCTGATAAATTATTGTGGGGTCGGAATCGTTAAATGTCGTTACTTGGGGCTACATTACATCTAATCATGTTGTATAGCTTTCCAGGTAAAGCAACTTTTTTTCGAAGATATGATTGTACCAGCTTGTTTTGAGCCTCATTTACAAGAGAAGAGTTTCTTGTCTCGAAGATACGATTATTGTAAAGATATAAAAAAGTTGCATCGTGGAAACATTTGTCAGAACACGATAATCTATGGCGGTTATGTCATGCGATAATCGCATACGAATATCCCAGCGAGAAACATTCTTCGTGTAAATGGCGTTTTAAATCCACTATTTTAAGACAACTTATATTTTCCTAGTCTAAGATACAACCAGAAAGTGGAGATCGTAGTAGACAACGATATCACCCGGTTCCATGGTGTAATGGTTAGCACTCTGGACTCTGAATCCAGCGATCCGAGTTCAAGTCTCGGTGGAACCTGTACTTTTGTTCTGAAACTCTTTAAAGAACATTCTATTAGATTTTTGTCCATTTATTTATTTAAACTATTTTTTATACTAACAGGGTGAAGTGACTGCTTTGTACTTAATGGAGGGAGTAGAGTCAAGAAAATTAGCAAAAATTTGCATAATCTTATTATAAAGCCTGGTATGACATTATTTAAAGAATGTGAGAACAAAATTCTAGGTTCCACCGAGATTTGAACTCGGATCGCTGGATTCAGAGTCCAGAGTGCTAACCATTACACCATGGAACCGGATATCAATGGTAGTTACTTTAACAATCTGTAGCTGGAGTCTAAAGATCTTCCAATTTCTCCCTTAAAGCCAATGAGAAAGGACAGTTTTGCTTTAGTAAAGGCTTCCCAGTTGTGGTTCCAACTCCCATTTGTTTTCTCGTTAAGCTAGTTACGGGTTAAAAACAAGTTAGTGGCTCTTAATGACTTGCCGAATTTTCTCGGTGTCAATTCTTTCCATCCCACTGTCGGTTTTGCCTAACAGGAGATGCGATAGTGAGTGACCGGCAAAGCCTCTAAAATGACCACCTAATACTTAATAATATTTTTTTTGACATTTGCCATACCTGTTCCCAAGTTTTAAATGAATATAATTAATATTTAGCAATATTTTAGGCGTGTGCAATGATAGCCACTTCGCATCAAGTAAATTTCCTCGTTTGCCACTCCTATTACGAATAAAAATAATGAAAATAATATTCAATCTCTCGTGTATAGTGTTAGATTAAAATACCGATAAGTGCGCTTTGTTAGTCGGTGCATCCCCATAATCCATCGATAAATGTAATGCATAATAAAGCTGTCATCACAACGCGCGTCTTGTGAACACATGCGTTTTCCGCGACTTAAAAAAGCGACTTATAATGCACCTTATTCTGAGTGCAGCACAGTCCAAACAGAGAATCCATCGGATAATAATGCTGCCCTGCAGAAAATGGTTGATGTCACGCTTTTTCTAATGAAACTTGGTGTACCTACCACCCAGGTCGATCTGAACTAAGGATACTGTAGCTTTAACAAGCTACATGAACAAAAATAAATAGGTAGAGTCAGAATTGCACCATTTAACTTCTCTTAATATATCTCTATATACATAGAGCCCTGCAGGCATTCATAAAAGTCGACAAAAACAATATTATCTTACACTCAGGGGAACATTATTTCAAGCTATCGTAAAATCTTTATTCATCTCTTAATCCTATTCCGGAATACGCCCATAAACCAAACCACTTCTGTCCTTAAATCAAAACGAAAATAATAAAGATTATATTTTAAACCAGCGAAACGACGCGATTTACCGCGTCCTGTGTCTATCGCCTAACGACCCATTAGCATATGCACGGCAAGGCCGCGCCTCACTGAATTAACTGATTAGTTTAATTAAAAGCGCTAACTCTTTCTACCGCCATGGGACCCCCGGGTGTACGCGAGGATTAAAATAAAAATCTACGTCTGGTAGGGCCGGTTGCATTGGCTTAAGTTTAATACCGACTTAAGAAAAACAAAAAAGAAACAATTGAAGTAGACAATAAAATTTGTATTTAGAAGATACAATTTTGATGGTGCTAGGTTATTTGCATCTTTCTGGAGAGTGACGGTTAACGATGTTTGAAAATCATCACAGTTACCTACGATAAAAAAAGTCATGTCAGATGTTTTTCTCCTGGTCCCCGCGCGCCTGGCTGGAGGCCGAAGATCCCGAAAAACTTCTTCCTAGCTACCCCGAGGTATCAGAAGAAAGGCTTCAAGCGTTTTCCTCTTGCTATAAAAAAGTGTGACATGTTTTGGCAACAACCTGTATACATCCGGGTTTGAGGTAGTAGGCATAATTATTTGACGGATGAGAAATATTTCTACTGAATTGCACTGCGGTTACCATCATAATATTATGCATTTGTTAGAAAAATGATATGTAGGTATTGAAAAATACAATGTTTATCTCAATATCTATTATTTACTTTTAAATAAATCCTATGCAGATACAGAATAACAAGAATATTCATTACAACATTTATTATATCCATTATTTTATTATGAATAGAACAATATTTTATGTACCTTATATAAACCAATAATAATAATATAACCCATATAAACATCAAAGATAATTTATTAATTTTACTCATCTTGTTCCAATCTCCTCGTGGACACTCTTAATCCCATTTTCTTCGTTATTTCGTATATGCTGCAGCGGCTATCATCATTTTGGCAGAGATCCTTTCCTCACGGTAGTACCAGTCGAACTGAGCTATCAGACTGTGACTCGACTTTATATAGTGAAGATGACAGCCGAGTTTTTAGCTTATACCTCCATAATATATTTAACAAAGTATAATATTTTTAATACCGACTTACTTTTTATGCAATACTGTATTTAAGATAACAATGTATGTGGGTATTATACAAATAAATTAATGACAATTCCCAATATCTATTTTAGTTACAAAAATATTATTAATTATCGGAGTAAAATGTTAAATTAAATATGATATATATATACATATATATTGTTAATCCATCACATTCGTCCATTTGTAATAAATAAATAAATAAATACACCCAACAGTCACATACATAGTCCTGACCCCACACTAAGATCGAGTCTTGTGTCGTGGGAATCAGAAGCTACGAGAGACTTTTCGGTCTCACAAACACCCAGACCCGAAACAAATACCTGTGGATCACACAAATATTTGTTTCGGTGCGGGGATCGAACCCGCGGCCTCTCGTTTCACAGGCGGCGTCTAACCATCTGCGCCACGGAGGCTGTCATGCCAATATAATAATCAATTCTTTCAACATTTTGATATTTTTTATCGTTTTGAGATCGATATTTCAAAATTCATTGACCAAATCTAATCGCATGAAATAATAAACGTGAATTAATAAATATGACGTCAAACAACTTGCGACGCAATAACTGTATCGATATTGCAACGATCCCGCCATTAATGATTATTTTAAACGGTTTTAATCTATATTATTGAACGATAATAATTTTTTATCGAATATTATGTCATAATAATAGATAGATTTAATGAAACGTTGAACGAAAAATGTAAATATGGCGCAGTGGAAGAGAACCTGTAGGTACTTAGCTACGGGACAAATATTATTTTAAGCCTTAAAAAATATTATTGTTTGACATCTTAGAATAATGAAGAATTAGTATCTACCAAGTTTGATAACGCTTCTTAATTGTCTTTAGTATTGTGGACGTAATTTTGTGAAAAAAATCTAAACTTAAAAAAATGGGGGTAAATATGTTCCAAAAAGAAAACAAAAAATAACTTCAGCTTAAACCCAACCCTCGTTCAAGTGTCACCGAGTAACCCTTCCGATGGCGATGTTTATCGGCTCACGCGTCAGACACATTACCTGTGAATTATTATTTCTGATTAATAAATTGTACGGCCCGCGGGACCGGCGCACTGAAACTTGTCACGCTCTTATCAATTATGAAATTTGATGCTTTTTCATTAGTACCAACGGGTCCCGAGCGGCGTGGGAGGGTTAGATGGGCGTATCGGCTGTTAAATATTTGATATTTTATTTAGGTCGTGTTCAATCACGCTAATGACGTAATAAGGACGGGTTGATCAATGTGACGTCTTGGTTTATTCAAATGGCCCAGAGACTCCAAATATCTATACAATCTGATGCAATCAATTGATTTTGTAAGAAAATTATCCAGAGGTTTTGGTAAACAGTTTGTCACTTGTTAGAAATTAAGAAGGCAACCATTTCGTTGGCTCTTTAAAACAAAATCATATCTGAAATTTTATGTATAATATGTTATTCTCTTTGGGATCGTTTGATTTGAACCTTATTGAGTTATGTGGTTATGTTAGCTACGCTCGCAGTCAATGCTTTTCTTATACTTTTTAATCCCTACGTAGGAAGTTTCTATACCCATCTGTGAATCTTCAATTGTTCATTCGACGTCTTTTAATATATTGACTTTAACTTAAACCCAAACTGCGCAAAAGTAGGTTCCACCGAGATTTGAACTCGGATCGCTGGATTCAAAGTCCAGAGTGCTAACCATTACACCATGGAACCGCTTGTATTTATTTGCAAATTTAACGTTTTATATGTATAATATTCACGGTCTGACGAGTTTTCAGCACTCGTCTGAGACGAAGGGCGGTGAAGAATTTCGATTCAGTAATAAGAGATTTTGCCCAATGAACTAATACTGTTCCATATGGTTCCATCTGGGTATGGTTAAAAGAAAATCTCTACGTTATTTCTGTTACACACAATACAAGATGCATCATGTTAATGAATAACAGCCTTTTTCATAGATGGATTTTAAGCCTATTTTAGTTATCGAATGTTTTGTCCCTTTCGAACGATTTTGAATTCAGTTCGAGCGAAAAAGACAAAACCTTTGACAACTAAAATATGTTTAAAAACTGTCTATGAATAAGGCCGTAAAGATATAAGTAATTCCATATAATTCAATTGCTTAGAGTTTTCCAACTTAATTGTATATTTTTACAAACTTATCAAGTGGTTCCATGGTGTAATGGTTAGCACTCTGGACTTTGAATCCAGCGATCCGAGTTCAAATCTCGGTGGAACCTGTTTTTTAACCAGCATCAATAGAAGAAGTTATCAAACTCTGGCAAGCCGATTTCTGTGTTTTTATTTTAGTAAACCATGTTATGGAAGTTTAGTCCTAATAGATAGGTGAACATGTTTTTGGCTTATAAACCTATTAGGACTTTAATTCAATTATTATTTTTTATTATGTTTCTGTCAGATCCAAGAGTTTTCCTACTCGGTTGAAAGGTATTAATGTGAAGAGGGCAGAGTGAAGCGGACAACTATATTTTTTATATACACTCCTGGTTCCCACATAATACGGGATAGATGCGATCCGCTTACAAAACTATACAATATACATATAATATGTATTTTATATGTATACACCCTCACATAACGTGGGATAGCCACACAGTCGCTATACATCTCGCTGGATATGTAAGGAGGTAGACTACTTGACTTTATAACTAGTAACCAGTCAAATATCTTACAAAAAAACTTATTAAAAAAAATATTTTTAACATATTGCTTTTTAATTTGTTATGATAATTGAACAAGTTTTAAATCATACCCATAATTTACTTTACATATCATACTACACATGCGATCAATACAAACTTAAGAGTCTTAAGTACCACAACAATTCACAATGCATTCAAATTAGTCTCAAGTCCAGTATAGCAAGACCCGCTGTATTGTCGAGTTATGACGTCAGCAGTTCGCACATGTGCCAATAATGAGCGTCGTCTCAAACACGTAGACAAACAGACGGCTCGTGTGCCACCGTATGTGTAAATAAAACGTGTCAGTTAAACTTATAATATTATATTACTAGCTTTTGCCCGCCAATTTCTTCTGCGTGATTAACTTTATTTGGAATTTACCATCCCATCCCGTTATATCCCACTCGTCCCGTCTTCTCACTATAGGCATGTAATCCAGTCCCATCCCTTCCCTTTGAGTATAAAAAAGTAACAAATATGTATATCAGAATTCCTTCCTCATCCCAAGGAAACACTATTTTTTTTGTATAAAAACTACCCTAAATGTTAATCCAGGGTGTCAGCTATATCCATACCAAATTTCATCGAAATCCGTTAAGCCGTTTCTGAGTTCATCGCGCACAACCGCACACCCAAAAATTCAAAAAATCATTGTTTTGGTTTCTATTGCGATAATACAGACCCTCCATATTAGTTTTTCTCATTTATCTTCCACGTACAGACATCGACCGACAAGTTTATTATAAGTATATACTTGTAAGAAAATCTAACATTCTATTTTTGATGATCAGCGTCCGTCAACTGGTACGAAAAACCTGTGGAAAATATTTTTAATTAAATAATTTATATTAACCAACTCCCAATGTTCCAATTAAACGTATTACTTGTGATGTACCTACTACTGTGGTTAAATAGCCGTACAAGTATAACATCAAAATCTACACACGCAAAATACCCGAATGTTTAAATCAATGTTAACGTTATTTGAATAGTACACGTAAATACGGACTCCGTCGTCATCCGGTTCCATGGTGTAATGGTTAGCACTCTGGACTCTGAATCCAGCGATCCGAGTTCAAATCTCGGTGGAACCTGTCTTTTTGGTATTTAGTACAACATTCGAATTGCTCTTTTTAAGTGTTGCAATTATTTACAAGTTTAACAAATGATATAAAAAATGGGTTTTTAATGTTCGTAGGCATTAATGGACTAAAATAATTATATATAATTACACATATCTCTAGTTTTTATACATTCTTTTTATTGTCAAATTTTGAATAGCGACCACTGTCACATTTGAACACCCAAAGGGTATACTCGTATATTAGCTACGTGGGAGCTCTACCACCAATGAAATTAGATTTTTGTGATTATTAGTATTACGCTTAAAAACTTTTTTTGAATCTAATACATAGGCAGTGATCAAAATATGATACAAACATATACATCCCTTTTTAATTCTTTAATGGGTTTATAGAACATTATAATGTACTAAAATCCTTATTTACGTAGTTTTCATGTTTATTTTCCCAATAGTAATTACTAGATCTAAACATAGTTTGATGACGTCAAACCTCCCAAATTAATGGTTGTCAGCTGCGTGTAATAACACATGATGTTTTGTAACAGAACGAAATGATCACGGGTAAAAAATATAAACAATTTTTGGACGTAAGCGATGTTGTTTATGCAGAAGAGAAGCAATAATATAATGTAGTTTATAATATTTTTTTATTTTAAAACTGGTAGTCTTGTTGCAGCAAGTTTTGATTAAATATTAGCCAAGAAAAAATAATTTGTACAATTAGAATTTTCCATAGTACTACTTACTATTGGTGACATTATAATTCTCGTGATTTGTACATCGCTTTTTTTTATTTTTACGTATATGTTATTTTAAAAAATATATACCTACATATAAAAATATATTTAATTATTTTATTTTATTTATATTTATCTATTAATAATATTATTATTAAAGAACTTACATCGCAAACAAAATAATGTCCGCCGTAATTATACAGCGTGATATTGACACCCCCTACATTAAATTAAACCATGAGCATCGCATAGTAAGGGATATTATTTGCACGCATAGGCATTGTCGTAGAAGGAAAAAATAAAAAGTTGATTTTTCAAACAAATTATAAGTCAAAATAATGACATTAAATTTAAACAGCCTATATTTACATTTACCTGGTATACAGCGACCGCACGGAGCGGAGCGGCAACATCGCAATATTCCCGCGTTTATGAAAACAGCCGACCCGCTAGCACGGGCGGCGCTGCGATCGCGGGAATAATCTTCCCAAGTCACATATTTTTCATAGTAATCACAGTTCACACAACACATAAATACATAAAATTAACTAATTCAAATTGTTGTGTTTTATGCACCAAATCTCTCACAATATGTTCTGAGGGCCATGACGGCGTTTTGATTACACTCACCATACAACAACACCATATCTGTGTATTCCACAGTACTATACTTATAGTACAAATACTTAATACTTAGTACGAATACTTATTCGTTATTGTATTAAGAATACGCGCAATACAATAATACTGAACAACTTAAATCTACAAAAACTAAAATGTACTTGTAAACACTAATACGAACACCTAATTATTAAAAAGAACAGTTAAAACACAAAAACTAACACCTAATAATAAAGTACTTAATTGCAATATGTGTTTCTATCACTTAAACACTCGTTAACTATTCACTTACTTAACACAAAATACAAATAACAGAATTTAAAATACTAACAAAATGGCGATTTCTGCGCGCGCGCGTGTTTTTGTTTACATTATTAATTGAACGCAATAAACCGAACACTGAGCGTGCCGCTGCGCCGCTATACATTATGATTTGCTATAAAGTTGAAGATCCCTAAGGATTGATTGGATGGATTGCTTGATGCAGTAATTACGTAACTGGATTGGACAATAGTATTTAAAATGAGATACTCTGATTGGCGTAAAAATACTTTATGTGATTGGTAGTTTAAAATAAGGGCCGTGATTACAATATCTTGAAATCGATATCGATTACTTGTAGTTTAGTCAAATGTGTCAACTTTACTTTTCTAAGCAATTTTACCCATAAGTAGTTCATTAATTAAACAATCTACAGCAGCGAATGCATACGTGTATTTTGTATAAAATTACGATTTCTCAAAGTGGTTTACTTTGGAAACATTAAATATTGTCAAGTTATTGTCATTTTCAGGAAATGTAGTCAGATATCTTTGTAAATTTTATTTTTGTTCAAGATGAAAAGCTTTAAGCTCCCCTTTTGATACCCCGGGGAAGCCGAGAGAGGTATATCATTCCGGATATTGTGGCCGAGCTGGGTCCCTAGCAATACCTACGCCAACATATCAGTATGCTAAAAACCCCTTGATGACCGGTTGGGTTTTAATTATTGAAGATGTTCCAAATTATTAAAACCAACCGTAAGCAATAAAAACGAATTACCATGATATTTCTGTAATACTATTAAGTTACTACTGAAATACTATTGACTAGATCAACTCAAATTAAATAATATTGAGATAAAAAATGTCGATTAAGTGTCCTCGAATAATTTCACAACACTACTTCAAAAATGTTTCGTATGCTGTCACTTTCTTATAATTATACTTACTCCAAGGGCGAAAAAGAGACAGCATATTATGATATAAAAAGATGTATGATCTGGCAACAAGTGATTATAGTAAATTCAAAGTACAGAAGGAACATGGCGCGTTATGATACGTTTACGTAAAATTGATTTGAAAATGTTAAATTGAAATATTGCGTGTTGGATTCAAACATTACTTGAAATTGAATGCATATTGTTTAAAATACAGCTGAAATAAATTTTATTCTTGATGCATAGTTTTATTCACGTATTTTTATTTGGACCGATTGTCACGTGCCGAAGAATAGTTTTTTTGATGATTATGATTACAATTTAAGTATTTGTATTGTGCAATTAAAATGCTTTGTATGTATGTCCGATATTCAAGAAGCCTTTTAATGTAATGCCATTTTGATAGTATTGAAATTTGAGAGTACCTAGTAATTAGTGTTTGTATTTGATTAAATCTTTACTAAAAGGTAAACTGTTAAACCCCAGTTAATCATAAGTACTTACTTATAAAATAACGATCACTCATTATGTTCTAGACTACATTAATAATTATTATTTTAGTGTAGAACATATTGAGTGATCTGTATTTCGCCAAGTTTTATGTTTGCGGGGTCAAAGTTCTTTGTCAGCTGAGCGGCAAAACTACTCGTGCATGTACAGAGTGATCGAAAATTGCGAAATACAAAATCGTGATTTTTGACAAAACTACCAGGTGGATTTTTATGTAACTTGGTACAATGTTTCCTGGGGTGGTCACGAACATGTGGACAAAATTATGTCAAATATGTCAATATCACGCTGTATATATTTTTATTTCAAGTGCGCCAACCAAGTGCATTCAGCACTTTAAGCTATTAGCTGTTCATACAGTCCGTCCATACTTTAGATATTATTTTCAACATATTCGTAATGTAGTGTGTAGTAGGTGGGTATCTTGCTACGTTTTATTTCCTATGTTTTCTGTACATAATCATAACGTACATTATTGTTGAAATATGTAAATTATAATGAAAGCTATCGAATGTACTGGAGTACAACAATAAATCAATCACAAAAGACACTGGACAAGACAATTCTAATAACCTATTAATATTTATAATCTTAATTTAGACTAAAGGAAAGACACGACGCGGACGTAGAATAATAATGAGTTGTGACGTCAAAGGATGCGTATAGCGCTGATTGGGTGCAACGCTTGATTTTATTAATAGATTTCATGAGTGTGATATAATCATTCTATATTCAAATTGTATTTTTTACAAAAAAAACAAAGGAACTGATATTGTGGTATAGCGACATCTATTGATTTGAGTTTGAACTTTTTGCTCAGTAAACAGCAGGTTCCGAAATAGTCGTATAGGTCTGTATTCGTGCGGCGAAAATTTGTAGAGATGACGTAAACATAATTTATTTTTGTTCAGTAAGGTGGCTGCTCTGTACTTGATTAGGTTGCCTTTGTGTCAATAATTATCTATTGCCATTCGAAAAAATTATGTCGGCTTAAGTACTCAGATTTTTATGAAAAAATTCTAATTGCGATATTTTACATATTATCATCCATTTTATAGTACAATCTACTAAGAAGTATACGTGCGCAACTATTTTTTAGAGATTCATATGGCGATCGTAAATTTTAATAGAACAAATGCCGAAAACGGATGCATTGTTTGTAATAAATCTGTAAACACTTTTCCGTTATGGTGGCGTCGAAACGAAATATATTTTAAAACTATTTGAATGCTAAGGAATTATACAGCCTTATATTATGTTGAATATTTTCTTCATACAAACATAAACTCACGCCTATTTTCAAGCCAATGCAAGCCCATCGCCATATCGAGCAAAAATTACTGACTCCGGGCTGATAATGAATAAAAAAATGCAATTTGCCCAACCCGGGGGATTCGAACCCGAGACCTCAACTTTGCAAGCATACCGTAGAAAATTATGCCACCGAGGCAAGGAATATGTTTTACTGAATAAAAATACATCCTTATTAAGTCACATAGTCCTGACTCTTTATTATGACTGTACAAGTCTTGTGATATAAATATAAAAACAATGAGTTTTTTTTCGGCCTTACAATAATTCCCTAAGCCAATACTTGAAGATCAGACAAACATTTGTCTCAAAGCAGGGATTCGAACTCCAAACTCTACTTATACAGGTCACGTCTTAACCAACTGTACCGCGGAGGTTTATTTTGGATAATTTATATTTGGCTTATAATTTAAAATACTAAAGGTTTGTTGGACGTCAACCCTTTCGGGAAAATTAGTACGCCTTTGTCATGCGGGTTTTCACGTGGACTTCCTTCTAATGTTTTCTTTACAAAGAAAATACCATAGATACGTACCGAGAATTCTTCTATATATAGAAACCCACTAGAATGAACAGAGACTATCAAGAAAGTATGCGAAAATTAAACTAAAAAAATATATTTTAAAATCTTCAATACAAAGTCCAAATAATATTTTCAATTAATGAAAGACTATAATTACGAAAATGGACAAACCAACAAAACATTGAGTCCATTCGTATGATTGCATTTTTTGTCGCGTCGGTTAAGGGGAAAACCACAGCACAAAATGAGCGTCTATGGGAAGTAACTATGGAATTGATAACAAAAAACTTTGTTCGTTTTTCAATAAAACTTTGTGAATGTTGCTTTCGATAATAGAAAACCGTTATTCTGATCACCATGGTATTCACATTTTTATATGGCGATAATATCAGGTAATATACATTCATTTATTTTTATTAGGCTTATCACTTATCAAGGGTTTTCACCACTATTGGTGGAGATATAGCTTATAACGTAACATAAACAGACGCTGGCTTACAATGTCATGTTTTATAGACTGTACCGCGTCGGTTCGCTATTTTTTATTGTCTAAAGTAAATGACTACTAATTATACAGGGTATATCAAGACCGCGACCGAAAACGAAGCCAGGTGGTAGTTTTAGCGGCTACAGACACAATGCAACTAAAAATTTTGCAAAATAAGCGACGGATTTTTTTTTCAATTATTTTAAAATCATCGTTTTTGAGGAGTAAATACCTAGTTTTTGCAAAAATAGTAATTTAAACCCTAACGTACCATTGCGTGTTTAAAAATTAAGCGATGTACGTCGTTATTTTAGAAAAACTATGTATTAATCACTCAAATGCGACGATATGTTAAAAAATAACAAAAAAAAATTGACGATTTTTTTTTGTCAAATTTCTACTTTCATTGAAAGAAAGAAAGAAAGAAAGAAAGCATTTATTCGTGATAAGCAATTTTACAATTATACTCATATATAAAATAACTTAGGTATAGTATTGCTTGTCACAAAACGGCTCAAGCTCAGCATGTGCTGGTAATGAAACCAACGCTGGTCTTCCGCAAAGCCGGTAAGTGACGTCACAGGCGCCAAAAAGTAAATAGAAAAGAAATGTGAAATGTGATAAAATATACATTAAAACAAAATAATAATTATAACCGTAGCGTACGACATCTGCACAGATGCGGGTAGGCGAAATTTTATTATTATCAAATTTCATTGTGTTTGATATCACTAATACTACCTCCTGGCTTCGTTTTCGGTCGCGGTCTTGATATACCCTGTATAAAACCCAGGCTGTGTTTTAAAGTGCCGCTTCATAGACCAATGTATAATTGCGAATCATAGATGTGTTGCGAGACACAAATCGGTAGGGAACCGGGAAGGAAAAATGTATGGGAAGAGCAAAGACATCCGACGACCTCACTCACATAACGAAACGCGATATCAAAGCTTTACTTTACGTCGGTCTCCTGTAACAAGCTATTTTAAATACCATAAAATTAACACTTAATCGACGTAAAAGAAAGCGTTATCAACAATTTGATGACACAATAATCGTAATAATCCGTATCGCGTATCAGTGGTTAATATAATTAAGCAATTGTGTCATTAGGCGCGATGTCCGTGATAACGGCGGTACAAATGGATGGCTTTCGTATCAAGATCAAGGCTTGGTTACAGTCGCAGGGAAAAGTCTATAAGTAAAAGTAATATCGACAATGCAAATATTTAATAGTATTTATACGTCGAGGTCACCAGCACCAAAAAAAATGCAAAGCATGTTGGGCTATGGCCTAACCCCTCTCAATCGTACTCGCGATTGTAGAGGAGGCCCCTGCAGTGAGACAGACCCTGTATATGGCCCGATAGAGTATAATTAAAAGTTTTATGTAGGCAACATATAGCTAAGAATATTTGTAAGTAACACAATGTAAACATTAGGATACGCATCTCTACCGAATAAAAATACATACATACATACATAAACTCACGCCTTTATCCCCGAAGGGGTAGGCAGAGACGCCACCAGGACACACACATTTCGCCTTGTATGTTCTGTCCCACGATGAATAGAAAAATCCAATATCACTTTGCCCGACCCGGGACTCGTCCCAGACCTCAGCTTTGTAACCGTACCGTAATACAACTACGCCACCGAGGCAGAATAAAAATAGTATTGTCCAAATAGAAAACTTAGGAGTTTCCCAAAGTGCGTGATAACAAACCGTGGAACGGGCACGATCTGTATCCCAGGATTCGAGTTATGTGTGTATCACAACAGTACAACTACTTTGACAGCCTCCGTGGCGCAGTTGGTTAGACGCCGGCTGTGAAACGAGAGGCCGCGGGTTGGATCCCCGCACCGAGACAAATGTTTGTGTGAACCACAAGTATTTGTTTCAGGTCTGGGTGTTTGTGAGACCAAAAACCGTAGTTCCTGAACACAAGACTCGATCTTAGTGTGGGGTCAGGACTATGTATGTGACTGTTGGGTGTATTTATTTATTTATTATTTACTTTGCTATGATATTCCTACAACTTATTGAGATAATTTACACCTAATGTCTCGGATTGACACGGTGTTAATATTATGGTTTGCTTTGATTCGTTCGTTCTTTGTTTCGTTTAATAGCAAGTTCTACGTGGTGTTGCTCCTTTTCATAGATAAGCGTTTCGCGTACCATCACGCGAAGGGCTTGCTCAATGCTCATTTTTTTTTAGGAGACTGTCCCGCCCTCACACCCGCCACTGCAACTCCTGTAAGCCAGGATCAACAGTGGCACGCATTTTAATGACACTGAGCATTGAAGCTCAGCGCGTCTCCGGGAATGTCTAACTTGTCTTTAACCCGCAACGAAATCAATCAAAAAGTTAAATTAATAGGAGGAGTTGGAAATAATCAATGCTCATTTTGTCACTCTAGCTAAAAACGTTTTATTTGAGGTCATCGACAGGACAATAGAACTAACGGAAACCATAAAAATCATTCTGTGAATTGCCCAACATATATTTCCCACGGCTTTGTTTGATATAACGGTAGATATAATAACAGTCTGGGGCAATAGTTTATCTACACGACATTGCATCAACATTACTGGTTTAGTGAATAAAAAACAAATACTTTTAAAATATTGACAGCCTCCGTGGCGCAGTTGGTTAGACGCCGGCTGTGAAACGAGAGACCGCGGGTTCGATCCCCGCACCGAAACAAATATTTGTGTGAACCACAGATATTTGTTTCGGGTCTGGGTGTTTGTGAGACCGAAAAAGTCTCTCGTAGTTCCTGATACCCACGACACAAGACTCGATCTTAGTGTGGGGTCAAGACTATGTATGTGACTGTTGGGTGTATTTATTTATTTATTTATTTATTTATTTACTTGATAAAGTAGGCATCGTCTGAAGTCCATGAGGGGTAGTAACCATTTAACATCAGGCGGGTCGTATGCTTATCTGCAGCAGCAAAAAAATACAATGATATCGAAGGGGTTTAGGAGAGTAGAAATTTTATGCCAGCACTATTTGTAGTTCTAGCTCTGATATACATACATACATAAACTCACGCCTGTATCCCAGAAAGGGTAAACAGAGGCCCCACCAGGACATCCACATTTCGCCTTGTATTTTCCGTCCCATGACGGGATAAGGGGCGAGCCTATCGCCATATCGGGCACAAATTCCTGACTCCAGGCTGATAATAAATAGAAAAACCCAATATCACTTTGCCCGCCCCGGGATTCGAACCCGAGAACTCAGCTTTGAAGTCATACCGTAGTACAACTACGCCACCGAGGCAGTCAGTTCCAGCTCTGATATGACATTGTAAACTCCATAGCTTCATAGTTTACAGCCCAGAGGCCACACACCATCCTAGACCTCACTAGACTTACGCCCAAATACTGGAACGCAACTTAAATATAACTTGCGCTTAAGTACGTTAATCCCGATTAAATGTACTGGCTAAGTGAGCCGTGCGCTGTTAAGAGCAACTTATTATTTGAATGTCGTTCCAGTATTCGGGCGTTAAAGCCCTATTTACACGGGGAGAGTTTCTCGCCTCGAAGATACGATTATCGTAAGGATGTAAAAAAGTTGCATCGTGTAAACATTTGACAAAACACGATAGTCTGTGGTGGTTATGTCATGCGATAATCGCATACGATTCTCGCCACGAGAAAATCTCTCCGTGTAAAAAGAGCTTAAAGCACGATACATACTACTAACAAAATAATTATTCAAAGCAAAAAAGAAACAATTATATAACATTGCTTAATTAAACATGACCAAATAACACAAGTAGACAATTATTCATATTTGTTATAATTATGAAATTAGCGACTTTTGTGTATGCTTGTACGTAAACGTTGGCATTAAATATAATAGACGGTTTGTGTGACGAATACGGAGCACGGAGCGCGACCGAGTGGATCACCATTTACCTAATAACTATAACAATTATCGGTGTGGGGTGACCGCAAATGTGGATTGGGCAGGATTAAATTCTAATAAACACCTGACTGTACGTCTAATTTATTTTTCTACGTAATACTTATTAACTTAATACCTTGTCAAACGTCTGAAGAACGACACACGTAAATGCTCTTTTATTTAATATAAAATGGCTTATAATCATAATTATCATTATCATCATTCAATTATCATCGCTTATTATACCGTATTGCGTTTAAGTGTGTCTACCCAAAACAAGAAGATTCCATTTTTTTTTTACTTTCTTGATTGATTCAGTTCGCGAATTCTTTCAGAAATTGCAGATTTTATTTCGTTCTCTGCCACTGCGATCAAGTAAAATAGAGTAAAATTGTGCACTAATATAGGGTTTAATAGAGCCAAAATCACAAGTTTTAAGTAAAATTTTAAATAAAATTGTGAGTCAAGAGAGTGCCAGTTGTACCATGAAAAGTACATGTAAACCAGTTTTATGAAGTAGAGCTTAGAGCCTTTCTATCACAGAGAAAATTCGTCCCAGAATTATGACGGATAAATATCAGACTGATAAAAATTATTAACACATTGTCGCGAGAGAAAACGCAAAGAAACTCAAAAACAAGTTCACTGTTCATTGCATATTATTGTAAATTTTCGAATATGTAACACCTATTTTAATATTTGCGTTTACTACGTTTTTGTTTGCAAGATGTCGTTTGTTTGCCCACATGGCGCGACTTTTATCTGTCTTATCTCGAACATTTAGTGAGTCAGACTACAAACACGTAAAGTATTTGATATTTAATAGCGTACCATCCATGCTAATGATATATAAAAAAAAAAACAAAAAAAGTAATAGACAATAACGTCAAATGATGTCTTTGCTAAAGAGTTTAAATGACTGAATCGGTAAAATTATTGTTGTGGTACCCGAGGTGCGTTCATATAAATTAGGTTTAAAATAGAAAAGAAATAGGCTTAGCCTAGTTTTTGATAGTAGTCAGTAGAATAGTCTTTGAAACTTGTTTTGAATATCCCGTTAAAAGTGATGACGTGACAACGTTTATTTTTGAGTTCTTTCAGAGATCGAGATTGCTGGAGACGTACTAATCCCTCTACTCTTCTATCCTATTTTCCGGTTCCCCTCCCTTTTGGAGGAAAAAAACTATTTACGACCCCAGTGTAGGTATTCATGGATGATAGTACACATTTATCATCAGATGATCCGTTAAAATAAGCGCTCACAAGTAAAAAATATATATTTGCTTTGAATTTAGCAGACTTGAAAATTCCTTCAATAAAGATAATAGAATAGAAGATTCTTACGATTGAAGTTTAGTTACGATGACGATAATTGTCTCATAAAAGCATTAAAAGACAATGATAAAAGATCAAAGTTCTTTAAAATACGTTTTTGTAGGTTTATCTTATCACATTCTTAGGTTATCGATAAAATGTTAGAATTCACAGAAATCTAATACGATATAATAACATGAACAAAATTAATTTGTTGATGATCAAACATTGTTATTTAGAGATTAGTTTACCTATATACTCTAATGAAAACATCTGAAATAAAACTATTTTTTAAAATAGTTTTATTTCAATGTGTAACATTCGCGTAAATCTAAGAAACCATTATGAAAACATCTGCTATTCCACCAGCTTTGAATCAGCTTGGACTAACGCCTAAGAATCTTCAGATAATACAGAAAGTGACCAAGGAGACGAAGCTATAGAATTTATTACAGCCATAGCCGCATCTTTTGTAAGCTAATATAGCCACATTGTAGCTACCTTGGCCTACAGGATTTAACCTGCTCCACCTGGGTGGTGGCACTGACTCACAAGAAACTGACGTCAAGATCACACTAAAATCATTTTCATGTCAAATATTAAAATTATCAGATCTCATGTACAGCCAAGGTTCTTACTCTTCACGCCCTAACTCTACAAGACCTAACTTGACCAACTCTATACCTTAATGATAATGTAGCTTGGCCATTTCGCTACATTCACATAGGCGTAAGGTGAAAAATGTATTCACTATTCATTACTTTCTGTTATAAATAGCTCTTGTAGTTAGTTTCAATTAGTTTCGTCAGTTTCCATAAAAGATAGAGATCATAATTTCCATCGGGTGATTTGATAACTCTTTTTATAGCCGATGTTGTAATCTAAGAGTTATTTTAAATAAATTTAACACGGATATAATTTGTAATTACCCTAATTAAAATGTTTTTCCCAAGATATGTGATATCAATTATAACAATCGCAAACTAATCGTGTACCTACGCGATTTGTTATTCTAAACAATACGTTTCTAATTTATCTGTTATTATCTATTCGTCGCATTATTGAGAATGTTTAGGTTTTATGTAAATGTTTATGTATCTACAAGTAATGAGAGTGGTAGAATATTAATATTCGTCATACAACAAATCAATTGAATATGGCGCCTACTGTACATAAATAAATAAATAAATAAATACACCCAACAGTCACATACATAGTCCTGACCTCACACTAAGACCGCGTCTTGTGTTGTGGGTATCAGAATTCAGAAACCACGAGAGACTTTTCGATCACAAAAACCCAGAACCGAAACAGATACCTGTGGTTCAAACAAATATTGGTTTAGGTGCGGGGATCGAACCCGCGGCCTCTCGATTCACAGCCGGCGTGTAACTAACTGCGCTACGGAGGCTGTCATCATGGTAGAAAACCCCGTCATATTGAAATATGCAAGTGTTTTGTGTATGTTGTTTTGGGATTAGTTTGTAAATATTGTTTATCGAAATTGCCGACATAATTGTGTATTTCTCATTACGATATGGATATCCCGCTGGTGAACATTATATGGAGATTGCACTACACTTACTATTAAGTGTAGAGACTTCGAACCCGAGACCTCGGCGTTGCAATCATCGCAGTACCACTGCGCCACCGAAGCAGTCAGCATGAATTGTATAAATAATATAAAAGTGATTTACAAGCAAAATCACGTCTTACTTTACTATGAGTAATTCACAAATTAGAATCGAATTGGTAAACAAGCTGGTATAATAAAACGCTATTTTTGCTTTGTAAGTAAATATGAAATAATAGTAATTGTATCATATTTTAATTTAATACGTGACTTTATGCATCTAGATTTCATTTATACTTTTACTCATAGAAACTTCGTAATTTGCTTAGAAACAATTTCTCAATCGTCAAGTAAAACGTATTCTTAGTACAAAGTACAATATGACAAATGAAATGCCTTAATGACTCACTTTTATATTCAGTCGAGTTTTAATTGGTTTAATTGGGAGCTCTTTACCTGGCGTTTGAAAAAATCCGCAATTAGTGAGATAAGAATATTTTAGGTCATATAAAAGCTGGGAGAACTATGGGTGAATCTATTGGCACCGCTGCCTACCCCTCATAGATACAGGTGTGACTTTATGTACAAATAAATACCTATTTGTATGTTATATTGTATTCGATTCTGGATGCTATAGGGCCGAAAAATATCTCTCTATTTCTGACATCACACAAAGTACGTAACTTACGTAATATCAGTTTAATTAAATTAGTGATAACTGAATAATTGCAATACACATTTTAGGAACCACAATGTAGTCTAGATAAAGTGTCGATGGGGTTGAGATAACAGTCTCGCCGGTCGACACAATTTTGCCGGCCTGATGCAAATCTGATATGAAATTGAACCCGAAACATACTTGCGTGGGTCATTGGGGCAGGTTTTTCAGTGGTACGCATTCCTAATAATAGCTGATATGAATATTGTTGTTCCTATATTTGACAGCCTCCGTGGCGCAGTTGGTTAGACGCCGCCTGTGAAACGAGAGGCCGCGGGTTCGATCCCTGCACCGAGACAAATGTTTGTGAGAACCACAAATATTTGTTTCGGGTCTGGGTGTTTGTGAGACCGAAAAGTCTGTCGTAGTTTCTGATACCCACAACACAAGCCTCGATCTTAGTGTGGGGTCAGGACTATGTATGTGACTGTTGGGTGTATTTATTATTTATTTTATATAGGTATGAATATTGTTGTCCCTATACTTGAGCAGGCTGAAACAGATAGTTTAGATACAGAAAGTATTGTTCATTTTGAATATCTAACCCGGGAGCTCCCAGTTGACGATCTAAGCAGCAAAAACCATGTGACGATAGTAATATAATTTAAATAAATAAACCCGCACGCTTGTATGAATGGTATTGTTACAATTAATTAATTCACAATGCGTACGATTCTGAGGAATGCTAAGTTTTGTTGAGTCATTTATTGGTTTTTTTTCCTGCGTTTGATCTTCATAACGTAGATAGAAATTAGTGTTGTTGTTGGGACTGGACGTGACGAAGGTGGATTTATTGATAAGGATTCTATCTAGGTAGAATAGGGACATAAATTAGCAGATCAGTTTTAACCCAGATTATTAAAGTTCGCTCTCCTAGTGGAAGTTAAACCCATCACTAATTTTAATGAAAGCATAATACATATTTCTAATAATATTTCAAGTAAGTTAGATTTCCAGTTTGTACAATCGTCTGTATTGCAACGAAGGTAATGAAAACTCAAATTTTATTGTTACAGAATATATTTGGCAATTCTGTGAGAACGGGGGAAGACCTAAGCGTCTTTAGCAATGGATTCTCTGCTATCCCTGTGGACAGTAATGATGACACGTCTATTTCCACAATATTACTAATAATTACCTGTATAATTATAACAATTGTTCTCACCCTTATGGAGTCATTACAAAACCACCAATTAGATCATCGTGCCACCACAGTTACGTCTGAGGGGATTTACTTGTTTCAAGCGAAATGCTGAAGGTGAAAGGTAGGCTCAGCAGACCATTTCAATTGCTGTGGGATATAGTACCTTATCGACAAGGTATATGAATGAATATTGCTTGCACAGTAGTATTGAGAGGTTGATTTACAGACCATCGACATTGCTGTGGGATATAGAACCTTGTACAGAAGTAATATGAGGGAAAATTGCCTGCTAGTATTGAGAAAGCTACGCATGATGCCCAAATTGGTGTGATGGAATGCTTGTTTTGAAGTCTGTGTTGGGTAATATTTTATCGTTTAGCAGGTGGTAATTGTCGTATTCACCCGGATACATTGACTTATATTCTACCGATAGACGAGACACGTCAAAGAAATAAAGTGCCCCCGTATTTCAAAAGCACACTGCAATATTACATCACTTACCTGGTATTTTATTAAAATATTGTAACATCAGACGATTTGCTTTCGGTTTGACGGCGAAACATTCATTTATTACTTTTAAACGTATGCGATAAGGCGTACTGCACTGTCACTGTCACGAAGCAAACTGATTCATGTGTGGTGCATGCACCGCAAGTAGGTGGGACACATTTTTTGTACTGAATGTCTTATCTAGTGTAACATTGATATCGATGCCCGGATAGAGTGAAACAAGTCCCGTGTTTCGGGCTTTGACTGTATCACTCACAGGCCACAGCACAGGTCTTACTAGTCTACATAATTTTGCCGACCTACATACTTCAAGACGATACACTTAGGCAGAAATCAAAACGCGATATACTTGCTGATGTCACTATAACAGGTTGACCTCTAGTAAATATCGTGGTCGTATTTCGGAACCGACTACTCTTCCACCAGCAAACCAAGAAATAACATGAAAATCAGTATTTGTGAACCAAGACTCAGAAAGAAGCAATAAATTTCAAACGTTGGCATCTTCTAAGAAGCTGGTAAAAGACTACCTTTCTTCTTAAACAGATATACTGATTAATATTATTTCCTTTATTTAAATATATTGCTAATATATTTATATATGTATGTATGTTCATTTATATATAAATGTATTTATGTATGTTTATTTACATTACTTGTGTAGTTTTTGTGTATTTATGTATAAATAGTATTATTTATTTGAGCTTTTATTGTCTATTTTATACTGCCCTCTCTTTCTCCTTCTTATAAATCCATCCAATGGTTGTCTGGTAGAGATTACCTTAGTGCGATAAGACCGCCATTTGTAATATGTTGTTTTGTTGTCTCTATACACCTATTGTTATATTTATTGTGTACAATAAAGAATAAAAATAAAATAAATAAATTTAGTTTTTCTCAAAAAGTCTCAAACCATACTCACCCTACAACATGGTTGTGTATAAAAGTTAAAAATTGACTGCAATTACAGTGGATGTGTTAATACGAACCACTAACTGTCCGGCGTCACGTAATGTCTCAATCCTTATCAGTTGTTACTGCCAATTTTGTGGGGGTGTGGACCCCCAAAACTGACATAATTGGGAGTTAGTAGTTAGCAGTTACTCTATTTTAACAAATGACTCTATTACTCGTGTCAACAGTCCTGGGTTCGTCATATATCAATGTTGAAAATAAACTTTGGATAATTTAATCCATTTAATTTCTACGGTATGTAAGTCCGCCAACCCGCACTAGGCCAGCGTGGTGGACTATATGGCCTAACCACTCTCAATCGATTCTCTCGATTGAAGAGTAGGCCTGTGCCCTGCAGTGGGGCCTATATGGGCTGATATAGATATAGATAGAAATTTAATCCAAGTATTTCCACAGCACACCGTCGCGTTGTAAGCAACTTACATCTAGCAACCGAATAAAAATATTTTGTAAACATTAAAATTATCTTTTCAAATCCATATCCTTATTGAATCAGATTAGGTATATCCTCTTTCGTATTAATAATAATAATAAATACACTCAACCGTCACATACGAGTATACAGCTCTGACTTCACACTAAGATCGTGTCTAGTGTCGTGGATATCAGAAACTACGAGAGACTTTTCGGTCTCACATACACCCAGACTCGAAACAAATAACTGCGGATTACACAAATATTTTGTTGCGGTGCGGGAATCGAACCCGCGGCCTCGCATTTCACAGCCGACTAACCAACTGCGCCACGGAGGCTGTAAGGAGCATTTCATATTTAATCTAACGCACTGTTCTCAAAAACGGCTTTGTATTACATTTGTGAAGTTCGTTTTGTTTTTATTATCATCAGGATAATAAAAACCGTGGCGATTTTAAAAAAATTCTAAGGTATGCAAAGTCCGCCAACCCGCACTAGGCCAGCGTGGTGGACTATATGGCCTAACCCCTCTCAATCGTACTTTCGATTGTAGAGGAGGCCCGTGCCCTGCAGTGGGACGTATATGGGCTGATACAGGTACTATGTATAAACTATATGTATATTATGACGTTAGTTTTCATAATCCAACAGGTGAGCTGATTACTCATTTTCACCTCATAATAAGAGATATTAATCCTTACTATCAGATGTTTACATTAAAGCACATTCATATGAGTGTACTCCTTATCTTGCTTATAAAGAATTTCATTCATACTTCTTCGCATCGACGTCGGTAACCATAAGGAAAACTTGCATTGATTATTATTTTATTATTCTCAATTGGTTCAATTGATAAGTCAAATGTATGATACTATCGTGGTTGGCCTTCGCCTCATGGCAGGAAATGCTTGGGAGAAACCATTGAAATAAGAGAACCATTAAGGAATAGAAAGGAAATTGCATTACATGTTATAAGGACAGCCTCCGTGGCGCAGTTGGTGAGACGCCGCCTGTGAAACAAGAGGCCGCGGGTTCGATCCCCGCACCGAAACAAATGTTTGTGTGATCGACAGATATTTGTTCCGGGTATGGGTGTTTGTGAGACCGAAAAGTCTCTCATAGTTTCTGATACTCACGACACAAGACTCGTTCTTAGTGTGGGGTAAGAACTATGTATGTGACTGTTGGGTGTATTTATTTATTTACTTTCCCTTGCGATGGAAATAAGTATTGCAAGTCGTGGGTAGTATTATCTCTGACGACCATATGCGTATAAGGCTGTACCTATGTAGGTATGTGCTTATTACTAAGTGTGTAAAAATTCGGGCCCCACTAGGCCTTTGATTCCAGGTGTGATGGTATTAAAAGAGTAGGCATTAAATCGTCACAGATATTCTGAGGCTCTACGTCAATGAATCTCATATTTTCCCTGATGACATCAAGCCAACGGTTTTTTGCCGGATCTCGTGGCTTTGGCCTTACTTCTTTAATATATACTATTGATAGATATAGACATCTATAAATAGAAATAAAAAATGGGGTTTTTTGACATTGACAATTTTACAAAGAAACACAAAAAAACATGTAACTCTAAATTGGATTTCCATGGGATAGCGCTTTTGTTGCCTCCTCCTTAGAAAACACATAACGACAAAAAAAGAAATCTTTGGAACCGTGTTCTGATTTTTCCTCAAGGTCAATGGACTATTAAAAACCGCAAAATGATTGATGAAAATACCATTTACATAACCTATACGGAAAGGAACATATACACGTGTTTTGGTAGGTATAATTAGTAATGTTTCTAGCCACCTGCTTAGGCTAAGCTAATTACTTTTCAAAATTGGCGAGTCTACTGCATTCCCGAGCACCTTCGATCTCAGCGATTTTATATGATATTTTTAGCCAAAAATCCGTACCGAAATACACACAACTGGGATTGCCCCACCTTGCATTCCAATACCAACGTTCGCAGGCCATATATAGCCATCTACATAATGCCTTCGAACTCGTCATATTCTTATGACAATTTGGACTTAGGCCCTAAATACCGCCACCCACTTGTTAAAGTTATTCTATTAATTCGAGGAAAACGTGCATATTCGATTCGTGGTTATGATGACAAACTAGTCTTTAATCATAGGACAGATTTAGCCCGCAATAGGGAAGTGTGGTGGAAAAGGTCTATTCCCGAAAGAGTCGACGCCGTGCCGGGCAGGCGACTCTAATTACAAGCCAAATCACTCTGAAATATAAAATAAGAGAAAAAATAAGACACGGAACTATTGTGAGAATGTTGGTGTATAAAAAAGGTATATCAATATATTGATTTTATTATAGTATTGTTTTATAATATATAAGATTTTATTATAGTATTGTTTTATAATTTTATAATAATATAACAGACGCGGCTGCCTACATGTTCACGGTGGTTGCGGGTTCAAATCCCAGGGCACACCTCTGACTTTTCGGAGTTATGTGTGTATTGATAGTCAATCACCACTCACTTTAACGGTGAAGGAAAACACCGTGAAGAAACCTGCATACCGTAGCGATTTTAAAGAATTTCTACGGTATGTAAGTCCGCCAACCCGCACTAGGCCAGCGTGGTGGGCTGATATAGATAGATATATAGATTGTTTTATTGATGGTAGGTGTGTATAATGTATATGTGAAAGGCCGCTTGGGTAGGTACCACCGCAATGTCTATTTCTCCCACCAAACAGCAGTGTAAATGCATTGTTGTGTTCCGATTTGTAGGACATTGTAGCTAGAGTAACTACTGGACATAATGACTTAACATCTTATTTCTCAGGATGGCGAACGCAGTGGAATGCCAAGCATTGCCTTGTAATTCATGGTGTTGTTTGGGTTTGCTACTGTCCATGAGCGGTCATATCGTTAACGTCAGGCGAATGGCCTGCTTGTCTCGCCATTAATCGTAATACAAAAAAGTGTAGTAAAGTAGCAACACCCAGCTTAAAGGATGGCTACAGAGTTTGAGTCAGCGGCCTCTCATAATATAAAAAAGGCTGCTGACACAACCTCTGTACCTGGACCAATGTTTGGGTAGTCTACAAATATTTGTTTCCAAATTGGATCAAAACTTCTTGGGCCAAAAGGTACTTTACAATTTCAGACATATGAGATAGGTATCTTAAGAGGTTCGGAATTATATTTTGTGTTATTTATTATTTATCGATAATAACAAATGACGTCACCAAACGCAGGTAGCGTCGCATCGGCTTAAGAACAATTAATACATAATTTTAATCACGCAATTGTATGCGAATGTATTGTTTGTATGTGTTTTGTGAATTTCAGGAGACAGATGTCTTTTAGCTGACGTATAACATGTATGTATACTGAGTAGCTGACGTGTTAGTACAGTATCATTCATAAGTATCGCGATAGATCCCATGATCCCATGATGTGATAGGCTCGCCCCCTATCACATCATGGGACGGAACAGACAAGGCGAAATGTGGGTGTCCTGGTGGCGCCACTGCCTACCCCTTCTGGGATAAAGGCGTGAGTTTATGTATGTATGTCTTTAGCTGACGTAGAATATGTATTTATACTGAGTAGCTGACGTGTAAGTACAGTATCATTCATAAGTATCGCCTGAATTGACTTGTTGCCAACTGATAAACGCTGTATTAGCATATCTATAAAACGTGATACGGATTAGATTGGTATACAATACAGCGCATTTTATGCGCATTCAATGTTTTTTTTGTAACAATGATTTGTTTGGAATAAAACAAAATTTAATTAAGCCAAATCGCGTTAAAATCCGTAAAAAAATTGTTTTATTTCAATGTGTAACATTCGCGTAAATCTAAGAAACCATAATGATTTGTTTATTTGTGTAGAATATTTCATTGCTGTGATCTTCACGCACAGGTAATCCACTGCTGGATTTAGGCTTTCCCTTTTTATCCCTTATTCATATATCGCCTGATGAAAAATTATTTCGTCAGTGGGCATCGGTAGCGCAATTGGTTACGCCGGCTGTGTAACGATAGGTCGCCGGTTTGATACCCGTACTGAGACTAATGTTTTTGTTTCTATTATAATATGTTTTGTGACTGGTTGTAGCGAGATAATATCTACAACACAACATTTGTATCTTAATGTCTATGTGTATGGGTGTGTATATAATTTCTGTATAGTCCTACATTTTATACAAGTTTACGTTCTTACCCCTTCCATCTTTGTAATACAGTGTTACTCCAATATACCCTAAATGAATTCGATCCCATTTAATTATTATTTTTTGTTTAATAATATTAAATTACTTCGATGTGTCTGGTTATTAGGTTATATCTGATTTGTTCCATGACCCTCATCAAAATGGCATGTAAGTTATTCAATAAAATAATACTATTATTTAATAAATATTAAATGTGTGTAGGTAATAATTTATTAAATCGTGATCCAATAAAGTATACTTCATATTAACCTTCAAACATTCTAATAACTCATAGCAAGAGGTTAGATCCGTGTTTCTAAGAATGACGATTGTATAAAACCATTAGAACGGGGGATTACAGAGACATACGTCCGCTTATGAATAAAAAAATTGTGTTACAATCAAAGCGTTTATTTTCACATAGTTACATCGCCTCCAAACCTCGGCCTGAAGCACCAAAAACCGCAAAACACTGCGCAAACTTTCACTAAAGCAAAGTCCAGAGTGAGACCACACCCGTTCACCGCATCACAAACGTGAAGATCGACTCAATCACGTCATCCAGGTCCTTGCTGAATGGTGAGAGCTGAGCTTCGTAAGACGGCATCGACTTCTCCTTGCCAGCCACCATGAGATGACAGCTGGGACCAAGCAGGTTCACTCTGTCTCCACGCCACCGCTTGTCTATATTCACTGTTCCGTTACCGCCCACTAGGTTAATCACACCGTAGTTATTCACAACTTCGACGCGACAGTCGTTTCCTATCACTTCAATGTCTCCCTGGTTGATGGCAACCCGCACGATGCAGTGGTTGCCGACCACCTTCAACAGAGACCCGTTGGTCTCCATCGTCACCTTCTTCTTGTTGCCGACGATCGAGTACTTCTTCATTTTGAAATTAGAATTTTATTTTTATAAACAAAATAAATACTTAAAATTGGTCTTTTTGTAAATTGAGTTCGATTTTTGAAATTAGAATAAGATTTTTTTCTAAATGGAATTCGATATTTGAATTCTGATTAGTATGAACTAAGACTGTTCTGTGTCGCTGCGTGTTAGCGAATGATTCTGAGCGGCGTGAGTCGGTTTTTATAAGCGGCGGCGCACGCGTCTGCACCCGCGCGGCCATAGGGACTCCCCTCTATGCGTCACTCATTGATGGAACGTGAAGCGTAGATCGAGATTTGTTTAGTAGTAACGAACTCTCACCTGACGCCGCGAACATATTTATTAAACATTTGTATAGTTATTCCCCCTAATAATCATTATCGGTAAATAACTTTAAACAGGTTTTTGTTTTGATTTTAACGGAAACTAATTTTATATTGTTTGTTTATGTTTTGGATTTAGTTTTTATTTCCTTATTTTGATTTGAATTTCGGGTCAGGTATTTTTGTAACAAGTATTTTTAAAATACTGATAGACTGAATGATAAGGTATTAGATACAATTAAACCACTATCTAGATCGATTCCTAAGATCAATGTGTTACTTTATGTGGGAAACCATTAGCGTACGTTTATAACATACATAAGAATACCTAAGTTTACCTAAGTTTCACTTTCAAACAATATTCCATTACTAATAAGGTAATTAAAGTTTTGAAACATAGCAGGAGAGCCGTTGCGTCGTTACACTAGATTTCTATTAGTTACCCATTGAGATAAACTGAATATTTTTATAATATACCATGAAAACAGAATACGAACCAGCGATATATTTTATAGAAAAAATTAAATCACTTAGAAATTTATGAAAAATACATATAAAATAGATTACAATCTTGTAATATTGCTTAACTAAAAAAACACTGTCAATAAGGGAAAATCACGTGATTTAAATATCTCAAAGGCAATTGCGTCTATTGTCTAAACATTAAGAAATATAAATATCTAATTAATCTAAAGATAATGCAATCGGGTAATGGTTTAAATCTGATAAATTAGTAGAATTCCATTGCCAGGGACATCACCGGGGGCCTCGTTAGATTAAAAGCCGACTATCGATAAGCCCAAATAGCTTAGGCTTTTCAAAAATGATTACCTTTAGATTTTTATTATATCGCCTTAATTATTAAACAACCCTGAAAGTCAGTGAATTGTTAGTATTTGAAGAAATGGAGAGCTTAATATGTTCTTT
Source organism: Deilephila elpenor (assembly GCA_949752805.1). Classification (NCBI taxonomy): domain Eukaryota; kingdom Metazoa; phylum Arthropoda; class Insecta; order Lepidoptera; family Sphingidae; genus Deilephila; species Deilephila elpenor. The sequence continues at coordinate 3,080,656 of OX457098.1, forward strand.
GAGGAATGTGTTACAGTTTTACCAAAATCAATCTATGCCCAGTACTACAATGAGGTTATCAAGAGTTTCAATTAGTATTTGGAGGAGTTCCAGACAGTTCCAATTAACACATCAATATCTTAGGCTAAAAAGCCTATACGCTGAGGAAAAGCTGATTTACAAAATTATAAGCATTATCATTCTGCAAAGGCTGAAAGGCACAAAATGCCTTAGCTCCGTTTCTGGTTTCGATAAAAAACAAAAGCATATCAAAAATTTGGTCGCAATAAACAAATACGAGTTTACAGTATAAATAAAAACATAAAATCAGATATATTTAATCGTAATGCGCACTTCAGAAGGGACATCACCGTGCTCGTAATTACACCTCATTACAACCTCTTTCAAATTGCTTCAGCCATTTTAATTGTATGCTATATCACGTGACCTTCACATTGACTTTAAAGTTTTGAAGATCATAAATCAGACGCTTATCAAGGTATATTAAGGCAATTTTAATTTTGATAGTTTGGAACAATGTCTTTTTTTATTTGGTTCGAGCCAAATATGTTTTCTCTTGTAAAACGACCCAATTGCAATCATTTTGCTGGCTTAAGAAGCTATTATTTCTGAAATAGGCATACACCCGACATTATAAATGGTACTTGTAGTTATTAATAACATCTAAGATCAAAACAAAGATATCGTGTGTTTTGCAAATTTCGCGATTTCAAAAATGTTTCCTGAATATAATATGTATAATTTACGTCACTTCTGATTATTATAATTGTTAGTCTGCTCTAGAAATTAACGAAAATAACGAATACACAAAACCGTTTTTACTTGTAAGTAAACCTCGTAACACCCTTAATTACAATTTTATTATACTCAAGAAATAACACGAAATATCTATTGTAAATTTTCCCAAAGAAGCTATTTCAGATTTTTTTAAATAGTAATGTGAAAAAAATCGCCACGAAACTCCCAGAAACGACTGAGTAACCTTTCTTTGAATGACATTTTGTTTGAGGAAAAAACCCTGCGTTGAATCGCTATTGTTTCAATCAGATTAGTTTAGTGCGTAAAGTACAGTGACTCTTGTAATAATTTCGCTTAGTTAGTGGTTGTCCGGCTGTAAAATTACATCATGATTCATACATATTATTTTCATAATCAATAATAATATGGCATCCTCTATGGCGCGATATGGCTCAGGACCACAGAATTTCGGTGCTCAGGACTATGTGTGTCTGTTACGTGTATTTATTTATTTAATAACAATTTAGTAGCGACCAGTTTCAAAATTAAATGGCATCGGGCCTTAGACAATACGTAAAATAGATACAAATGCATATCATTAGGCTTGACTTCAATTTAGATAGTGTAAAGTTAATAACTCTAATGTTATTAATTTGCTAAATATTTTATGTGATACTACAATATCTATATTTATGCATCATTTAGCTATAGTAAATATTATTACAATTAATAATTATAGGTATTAATAAACTTTATTATATATTTGAATATTTCAGAATGTCCTCTTCTTATCTCTGTCTTGATATTGAAATACAATATAAAAAGGTGATTTAAAGATTATATTTTGACTTTGAATTACGCATTAAAATGGACTCAGAATTAATACCTATCTCGTAAACTAATTAGTATTTTGATACGTCCATCGCATTACTAGATAATTTTTAATCAAACTTGGCAAACGCACGAGTAATTTAATCGCGCGATTAAATCGCATTAGCATGCGATCGATCATTAACTTATGAGTTTAAATCTGACAAATCAGCTCAAGATAACTAGGAAGTACTGTTGCATCGTCCAGAATTGCGCATCCAATGCGTAGTTATTCCCAAGAAGTGTTTCACCTGCTCATAAAGAAGATGAAATGTAATCAAATATATAAATATATAATATTTATACATAAAATGAGACCTTGTTAGGTTATCTATATGTTGTGATTATGTTAAATAATAATACTTATGTAACAGTTATCTCGTGTTCTCTGTAACGTGAAAGATTATATCTCGGCGTTATTTTTGTTTCGCTGCGGTAATTTACCTGAAATCACGACGCAAATCGTTCAAAATATTTTGTTTTATCACGTGATGTTGAAAAATGTATCTTACTTTTTACATTTTAAGCTGGAATTGTATTTTATTTATCAGATTCTCACACAGTCCCGAGTTTTGGCTTAGATCTTTGTCCTTTTGGCTCTAAAGCATCCAGATGAAAAATAAATATTACGGATTACTTATAGATCTATGAAGACATAAGTTCAGTTGCAGGAATCATACAAGTCTCTTCGCATTTCATATAATTCTCCCTCACTGTTCCTTTTTGGCATACTTATACTATTATAATCATCATCATCAGCTCTTCTGCGTCCACTGCTGGACATAGGCCTCTCCTATAACACGCCACTGGGCTCAATTTTCAGCGAACTATCTTTTCATCTTATAACTATAGCTTCATGCATTTCATGTAGGTAATTAGTCTAAAAAATCCCTTCAGCGAAAAGCGTAGAACAAGGAAAATATTCATAATACCTAATAAAATAATTACAAAACTGCACAGTCCACGGGACATTTTTGCTTCCGATTAAAATATAGAAATCAGAACGAGGTAAATACAATTTAATAAAGGAGGTTTTATTGATTAACTGTCAAGGAGAATGTAGAGGACCTGATTACACATTACATTTATTATTGTAGTAACTACACTACATATTATTAGTCTCTGCCACACAGTCAACCGTAAGGCGTGAAGTAGCAATCGTATAGCCCGGTATACTGGGGTTATTTGGTAAAGGATAATCACCTTCTAGCAGAAACTCTTTTCCAAACTTTGCTATCTCTATTTCCATAGATTTTATTTATAGACGTTGTTCTCCAACGGAAATTAAGTACTATCATGTGAGCAATTCTCTTATTTATTTATCTTATTACAAAAAATCCCCACGAAGACACACTTTCACCACATTGAAGGGATTATTCATAAACCACGTAAGTTCACAATTCTTGACTAAATAGGATGTGACCTGACCTAGAGAAACCCGAAGGCCTTTTACATCCGAATGCTTGGATTGCATTTCTTTTGAAGTGTGTGTTTACCTGATTCTCAGCGGTTACCGTCGGTACAAATATCTACAATGGAGGTCAAGGGTGACGATCACTTTTAAAATATATGAAGGAAAAGGAAGCAGGTAAATAGGGGATTTTGGTTCGGCAATCAAATTAATTAAACGAAAAGCGATAGTAAAGTTTTTACCTTTCGTTTATTTTGTGTAAGACAGTACCTACTTCTAGTTTCATTCCAACTGAGTCGATCCATTAGTAGCATATTCTTACTTCTTAGCTGCTCTACCATTTTTAAATTGTAAAATATGCTGCAACTTACTTTTTTTAACTTAATCCCATATTTCTCTATTTTTCTTGACCTATTATTGCATACCCGATAGCAGCATTTGACTTAGATATACACTATTCACACAGGAAGCGGCTTGAGTGTGCCTCTAGCATTGACCACGAACAGCTCATCTGTCTCCGCAGGCAATAAAGACACAATTGTAAAAGGCCAACATAGGTATAAGTACATACATACATAAACTCACGCCTTTTTCTCCCCGAAGGGGTAGGCAGAGGCGCCACCAGGACACCCACATTTCGCCTTGTATGTTCCGTCCCACGATGTGATAGGGGGCGAGCCTATCGCCATATCGGGCACAAATTCCTAACTCCGGACTGATAATGAATAGAAAAATCCAATATCACTTTGCCCGACCCGGGACTCGAACCCGAAACCTCAGCTTTGTAACCGTACCGTAATACAACTACGCCACCGAGGCATGAGTAAAAGCATAAGTAAACAAGAAGTAACCCCAGAAAGAACGATTTCAAAATAAAACACTTGTACCTCTCATTAACAGTAACAGTATTATTATGTAAACCTGCACGTACGATATTAAAATAACCGGCGATCGTTTCCGCGCCGCCACTTCCCATTGCATATCCTGTTATTATTTTCCTTGTTGTGACGGTCAATGCTACTGGCTCCTCGTGTATTCATAACCTTTACACGTGGAGTCTCGGTTTTTTACCTATATCAGTATTGGACGCAGACTTCCCCCAAATCTGCTTTGAAGAATTTCTCCATACGTTTAGATAGCAACCAAGGTGCATACGAGAAATTTGCTAGAAATTAAATAGCGACATTCGAACGTAAAATGTTTTGTAATTGCTTTCGCTTTCTTTACTTGGGAGAATAAGAATTGCTATCAAACAAATATGTGGAAATAATTGGAGATCAATGCGCAATCATATAAATATATGTTTACATATAATTATTGTATGTAGACTTATACAGATATAAGATAACAATTGTCCAGCTAGGTAATGACTCTAGAGACATTGCAAATAATAGCACGCATAATGTGTTGAATCTAGTATTGCCAGGTGAACTTACTTCCATTTTGTATAGAACTGTGCCCCTAGTCGGAACATTTGGCAGTATCGTAATAGAATAGTAATAGTAAAATTTTGTATGGGAATTTAAACAGCGCCATTGTGAGCGTATTTGGAACTAAAATTTCACAGCGGGAAACGTTTACGATACTATACGAGAATTACTATACGATACTTCAAAATGTTCCGGCTAGGGGCACTGTATGGCTCGTCTCTAGTTCTTTTTGTGTACTAACAACTTGAGTAAGTAGCTATAAAACACCTGATGGTAAGAGCATTGCAGATCAGATAAAATATTCATCGTTGAAATATACCCGAGATGTATATTGTGAATTAAATGATATTAATACGCTAGTTTTGACTACCGGTTTGTGAGCCATGTGGTCCGAAAGCGGATTAAACTAGTCGAACCAATCCAAAATCGAGGTCAGTAACCTTTGTAACAAATCGTACTTTCTAGTTTGGTATTTTGATGTGGCTATAATCTGAATATGTGTATTCTATTATTGTATGGTTTAATACAAAATACGTTACATACATACATAAACTTACGCCTTTATCCCCGAAGGGGTAGGCAGAGGCGCCACCAGGGCACCCACATTTCGCCTTGTATGTTCAGTCCCACGATGTGATAGGGGGCGAGCCTATTGCCATATCGGGCACAAATTCCTGACTCCGGACTGATAATTAATTAATAGAAAAATCCAATATCACTTTGCCCGACCCGGGACTCGAACCCGAGACGTCAGCTTTGTAACCGTACCGCAATACAACTACGCCACCGAGGCAGCCAAAATATGTTCGTTTCATTAAATAAGAATAATTCGTCCCATGGATTTCGTGTAACTTTCCATTTTTGCTTTTCACTTTATTGTGACGAGGCAGCATTGCCGCCAATAAATATACACACATCTCAATTCCTGAGGATTTTAGGATAAAATCATATTGGAATATATTATATATTTTTATATTTCTAAACCGGATTGGAAACTACATAGATTATGAACCTACCTAATGCCTTTTATAATCGAACAGGTAGTAAAATCATATAAAGAACTACAACCTTGAAACCAAACCTTGAACCTTATAATTCGCAGCCTATTACGCCAAACTAATTACCTACGACTGCACAAAAGGTCAATTCATCCGAAGGTTCTATCAATCAACACACAAAGGTCATTGCAACCTTAGTTTAGTTGCGTCTTTTCTTCCGCATTATACGGAAATTTTCCTCCATTTCTACTTGCATTACCACGAAGTGTGCATAGTAATAATTGAATCATATTACATGAAACTTATCGTAAATGATTGATGAGTCACCGCTTACCAAATTGAAGTAATCTGAGCGTACGAAATGCCATCGCCGTGTTGTGACTTGTGAGTCACCGCGCGCCTTCGAGTCACAGATCAACGGACAGACGGGCCAGCTGATAGCTGTGACGTCATTTGTTATGTCACCTTTGTGTCAACTTTAATGACATTTTTTGATGATGTAATTTGTATTTTTTTTTGGTTATTTTAAGGAAAAATCTGCATCTAATACAGATGGCTGTATGGATTTAGTTCTCTGCTGATTAGGAGGCTGAAAAATAATCCGTGAAATCCTAACATTACTTTTGTATCAGAGATGTAATACAAAAACATCTTAGGAAAAATACAATGGTCTCATAAAATTAACTCTATAAAATATGGCCAAATGATTGCTGCATATCATGAGGTAACAACTCACCATAATTTATGTTTATTTGTCTTTTTCAAACATGCCATAGTTTTTACTCGTCATCTTCATAAGAAAAGCAAAGGGAGGTATAATAGACTGTCTTATGTAAAATAACAGAGATTTTTTTTCTTTCTAGCATAATGCATTGCTTCTTACTACAAGGAAAAACATTAGGTAAATATTAAAAAGAAATGAGACAATTTAAAATATAAATATGATTTCTTTTTAAAACATATATGTCGAATTAATTAGGTTGTGGGTTTACAGGAAGAAAATTCAATTTAATTGGCACTCGTTCAAGTCCCGGATTGAATACCGCGAAATACATATTACGCGATTATTGGGAAGGAAAACATCGGGATTAAACCCGAAATAACCGTATACAGTGATACGTCACAAATATTACACATATTGTTAGCAAGTGAATGTCTATGTAGCGCATAGAGCATGAAATTGTGTTTAAAAGAAACCACAGAACGAAAAAACCGTGGCCTGGGTTCGATTCCCACACCGACACAACTGTCTGAACAACAAATATTTAAATTTCTAATAAAGCGAATTTGAATGTAGGAAGATGAACCAAGAATTCTTCATAGTTTTAGAAAATCACATTATATGAGATTGATATTTTAGGTCCTGATGTATGTGTAAAAATGAACAATATTTACATTGCTCTATTTTTTTAATACAGGCAATAGAAACTTCATCGTACAGCCATAAAATACCAAATGAAGGTCTAAAAACTCCCATACGTGTCCCGATTGATACGCTCCAGAAATCCCGATGAGTCACTGGCGCTTCTGCGTTTATAATCTGTTGCGAACGGAACGCCGCGCCGCGCCGCCGCGCCGTCGCGCCGACACGGTGGGAACATTGTGAATCATGCGCACGCGTAGACGGTAAAAAACTGGACTAAATGTGGTCAGTCGCCTGTTACTATATGTTTACAATCAGGATGTTAGCTTGTCAGGAATGTACAAGGAAAATAATTCGAGATTTTTTAAGGGCCAATTAGAGGTCAAGACCCTCTTTGGGTCGCTGAGCCAGCGGAGTTACTCTACTTTTAATTAGAAGAATTTTTAAACTATGTCAGAATCAAGCAAATTAAGGATCTATAAAATCTGCACGTTTGAAATACGGGCATATCGGATAGGTAGGTAAATTACAGTTTGTTTTTACCGTTTATTTAACAAAACGCTATGATCATTAGCGAGTTTAAAGAGTTCATCGCCGCGCGGTCATGAGCCTTTCCAATTTGCGGCACTCGGGCACTGAATAATTGAATGCAATCATAGCTTCTCTTATTCAGATCTAGACACTTTACGACGGTCAGAGCTCTGGCTATCCTAAAGGTTTTTACACTTCATACTTAGGAGTCTATATCATACACCACCTTGAAATCAATATTGATATTTTATGGTCAAATGTAGAGTTTTTGTGAATATCGAAGTTCAAAGTATAGACCACTGATTATTCGTTTTTTTAGAGTCGCAAAAAGTCAGGGATTTCAACTCGTCATCATGATTATGACAAATTGAACGTTACTTGCCAGATTCGGAATAATTATGTCGCTATTTTTAGAAGTAGTATCTACCTTTTGTAGTAGAGTATGCATAGGAACCGATGATCATAAATCCTTTTTAAAACCATAAATGCTCGTTTTTGTGGTAATATAAAAATATGTTATTAATTTAATTTCCATTGGTAGTTTAGAATATTAATTAAAGTCCAGTATTATTAACTGTATCATTTTTGAACTGAATTACGACAAACGTTTTACGAGTACTACTTCACTTCGCAATTTTTTGATATAAGTGAAAGTCTGAATAACAAGTGATAGTGATTCGCAGTTAGCTTACACTGCGAATAAGTGGATAACAATCAAACTATTCACCAAGTTACAAAAATACAACATTGAACTTGTGAGCACCAACACAACAACTAAAACTCATTCACCAGAATTACCCTCATATTTTCTTGAATCAATACTATCCAACGTTGATATAGACTGTGTTATTCGACTACGTCTCATAATCTCCTATTGGACAGTTGGTTTGATGTGTTACATCGAGCGTCAATCGACCGCAGGTTCAAACCCCACACTATAATAATATTTTTTGGAATTGATGCTGAGAATTATTAGGAGTTTATGAAATACGCTGATTAAGAGCCAAGGGAAGAGGGGAAAAAAAAAAGAAAAAATTAGAAAAAAAAAAAAAAAAATTTAAATTTGAGATCAAGATATTCCTAACGATGGCTCCAGTCAATGAATGTGGTGGTTGTAGGAACAAGATATCGAAAAGAGAGTTTCTTAGCTGTTATACTTGTTCAATAAAATATGAATTGGAATGTGCTAACATTACTGCAAAACAACTTGCCCTAATGGATAAGGAAGCTAGAAACTTATGGAAATGCCCCGAATGTCGCAGCAAGTTGCCGAAGAAGGATAATTCTAATACACCTATACGATCAATTTCATTCCTTGAACCGGAGGATTCTGCTGACGTCGTTGAAGATATTTCTAATATAACATTCCGCACGAAAACTACGAGGTCGTCACCGCAATTGCAGGATACATTTGTCACCGAAAATAAGTTGCGTGAAATATTACAACAAGAAATAAGCCAAGCTTTAAACGCAACCATTAAACAACTTGTGACTGCTGAATTTGCGAATATTAAAACTAAAATTGACTGTTTTCAGGAGTCACTAGACTTCTTTAACATGAAATTTGAGGACATAAAAGTAAGTCTTGATCAGAAAACCTCGGTTATCGCGGAACTAACCCGCGACAATAAAAACTTAAAAACGGCTGTCGAAGATCTCACTACAAGGTTAAATATTGTTGAAATTCACATGCGTGAATCCAACTTGGAGATTAATGGCATCCCAGAACATCGGTCGGAAAACTTAGCCAATACAGTTCTTCAATTATCCAAAATCGTAGAGTGCCCTCTGGAAACAAGCGACATTCACCATGCCACTAGAGTGGCCAAAATAACTGGAGATAGTACAAGACCACGCTCTGTAATCGTAAAGCTCCGCAGCCCACGTCATCGTGATAACATCTTGGCAGCGGTTTTCAGATTTAATAAGAAAAATCCTGACAAAAAGCTCAATAGCCAACATCTCGGATTAGGAGGACCGGAAAATCCTGTATTTGTCTCAGAACACTTAACACCAGGAAACAAGTATCTGTACGCTGCTGCCAGGAAGAAGGCGCGAGAATTATCATACAAATTCACTTGGGTTCGTAACGGACGAATATTTGTAAGAAAAACTAGCGAAGATCAAGCTATTGTTGTTAAAAATATTAAAAGCTTAGATCTTATAAAGTAGTTGTAACTAATAGTCGTAATTGTCGTCTCTATTATTTTGGCATTAAGATACGCAATGTTTGATATATATTATCAAAATGTCCAAGGTTTAAGGACTAAAACTAGTGATTTTTTAAAAAACATTCATACAAGTAACTATAATGTTGTCGCATTAACTGAAACGTGGCTCAAGTCGAGTATTTCTAATAATGAATTATTCGATAACAGATATGTGGTTTACCGTAGAGATCGCAATTTCATTCAAAGTTCCAAAAGCGATGGTGGAGGGGTAGTCATTGCTGTTTCATGTAATATTCCTTCAGCTAGATGCATCAGTTTTGAAAGCGAAGTAGAGGACTTGTGGATAACTCTACAAATTAATGTAGGATGCATAGTAAAAAAAGTCGCGATATGTGTTGTCTATTTACCACCTCCCGTGAAACTGGAAACTCTTAAATTATTCCTTGATAACGTTGAAAAAGTTATTCAGCAAACTGATGACCTTATAATTTTGGGAGATTTCAATCTAGGGTTTATCGAGTGGAAATCTAGTAATAATAATAGTTGCCTTATGACACCGTGTAATTATAATACTCCTCTCGGACATTGTTTGGTAGACTTTGTTTATATGAATGAGCTTTCCCAAGTTAATTGCATTAGCAATAAGGATAATAGATTTTTGGACTTAATCATAACTAGTATTCCTTGCATTAATGTAACAGTACCCTTGAGTATTTTAAGTAAATGTAACATGTATCACCCCAGTCTCTGTCTGAATGTACCGTGCGATAATATAACTTTCCTTCGCCCAAAATGTGTTACCAAGCTTAACTTCCACAGAGCTGATTACTCTGTAATTAATCGGAAACTCAGAAACACTAACTGGCAGAAAATAATATCAACCTGTCAAAACGTGGACGGAATGGTTTCAGAATTTTATACTTATCTGTATAGAATAATACAGGACAGTGTACCTAAAATCAGTCCACGTAAAGCAAAATTTCCACCATGGTTTAATACTTCCCTAATTCATATGATGACAGAAAAAGAGAAAGTTAGGAAAAAGTTCAAAAAATTCGGCAATCCTCGTGATGAAATAGAATACAAACTTTTGCGTACAAGGTGTCACAAATTGTATGATAAATGTATCTCTGAATTCAAGCATAAAATAGAGTCTGTCATTCCTAAAAACCCAAAAGCTTTTTGGAGCTATATAAAAAATCTACGAGGCCGCACGTCTTCAATTCCCGCTATAGTTAAGCTTGATAACACAGTTGCACAATCGGGCCCTGATATTGTAAATCTGTTTGCTAGGCAATTTTCTTCTGTGTTCTCATTGAGCAGTGCGGCCCTCAAGACTGATATCCAAAGTCATCAAATGACGAAATCTGGTGGCCATTACATATTTGCTGAACCATCAGTTAGAATTGAAGAATCAATAGTCTTGAAGCAAATTAAACATATGGATCCAACGAAGGGCGCTGGCCCTGACGCTATTCCTGCAACTTTTATAAAACACTGTGGTCCTGCATTGACTCCGCCTTTAACTCTAATATTCAATCAATCAATAAAAGAAGGCAAATACCCTGATGAATGGAAAAAGGCAAGAATAGTCCCAGTGTACAAAAAAGGAGACAAATCTGATGTTCGTAATTATCGCCCTATATCTATTTTATCATGCCTGTCTAAACTTTTTGAAACAGTAATATATTCAATATTATTTGAAATGGTGGATCACCGACTATCAAATTATCAGCATGGATTTCGACCTGCCCGTTCCACTGAAACTAACCTAGTTCCTTTTGTTACAGACTTATGCAATAATATTGACAGAGGTATACAGATAGATGCCATTTATACCGACTTCAGTAGCGCGTTTGACAAAGTGGATCACCACATTCTCTTAAATAAATTGCGCGACTTTAATGTTGATGGTGCCCTTATCAGGTGGACGGCATCTTATTTGTACAAAAGACCTCACTCAGTTGTTGTCAGCGGGTTTGAATCTGAAACGTATTTCGCCAGTTCTGGAGTACCGCAAGGATCGCACCTGGGGCCGTTGTTATTCCTTGTTTTTATTAATGACGTGGCTGACCTTATGGTAAATTGTAAAGTGTCACTGTTTGCTGATGACTTAAAGCTCTATAGAACTGTTACATCTTGGACTGATTCAAATTCATTGCAAAATGACTTAAACTGTTTAATTTCATGGTGTAACAGGAATAACATGATTTTGAATCACAGCAAATGCTTCCACATAAAGTTTACGAGAAGGAAACAACCATTTCCTACAGTGTACAAAATGGGAGACGTGAGACTTGCGGAAGTAAATGAAATTCGTGATCTGGGAGTCGTACTTGACAGCAAACTTAGGTTTGCCTCTCATGTTAACCAATCTACGACAAAAGCAGCTCATATGCTCGGATTTCTCAAACGGAACCTTAAGGGTTTTAAAAATGACCACACCAAGATTTGTCTCTACAACACATTAGTACGCTGCCATCTCGAATATGCTAGTGTCGTGTGGAATCCCTTCTACACCATACATTCGCAACGATTAGAGGGCATACAAAGAGCATTTACACGATATCTGGCCTATGCCAAAACTGGATTCTCACATCGACAACCCTATAGTGAACGTTTGAAGAAATTTAAAATGTATACTCTCCGCGAGCGAAGGCGAAATAGAGATGTTTGTTTCTTTTATAAATTGTTAAACGGTCAAATCGACTGCCCCCAACTGCTTCAAAATATTTCCTTAAGGATCCCTCGGACATATCCACGCAAAAAGATTTTAAAGCTTTTCCACGTCCCTTGTGTTAAAACAAACCTAGGTCTACAGTCCCCTCTAACTAGGATCATTAACGATTACCATACTTTAGCTTCACAAATACCCAGCCTTGACATATTTAGCGATAAGTTAAATACTTTCAAAAGAAAATTAAAAGATAATTCTTCATAAGAACTTTTAAAACAGCCTCCCTCCTCACATCGCTTCTGACTTTAAATTATTCAGAAAGTCTTAGTAATTATTATTGTTACCTAATATTAACTGTTAATTGTTTTTATTTTTGTTTTTGTTCTTGTGCATTTAATTGTCATTGAAATTTTGTCTGTAATAGTTGTTTACATTTCATTTCATTTTGTATCCTTATTTATAAAGTCACATTGATTTAGCCAATAATGTTGGTAAATTGTATGTACGCTCTAATTGTCTTATGTATCAGAAATATTTAATTAACATAAATAACACTGTGTAAAGTTTAAATATATAAGATGTAGCAGTACTTAATAAAATAAATAAATAAAAAAAGTCTCATAACCTTGACTTAAAAACCTCGATTGTGATTTAATCCAGACATTATCTGTACGCCCACCTGTCTGGCTGCGTCATTATTGGCGCCAAAACAAGTCATTAGGATTCAAAACACATAAATTTTATAAATCTTTTTGTTTTTGAGCAGGATATCCTTGTGAAATTGGTGTTATACAATTGCAAATTAATTAAGATCGATACAAAAATATTTTTTAAAAATGTTGTGGTCAGTTTATTTTATTATCGTAATTGAAACGTATACACATATCTTAATGAAATATTATTGAACCTAATCTTACGCCAAACTATTTTAAGAAGTCGATGTGAGTAACGTAAATATCTTATCTTTAAATCCATTACATCAGTGGGTTTTATCTACGTCTCAATATTTTATCAGCATATATTACTGGTAACAGATTACCTCAGATTAAATATATCTTTACCTCAAAACCTTCTCCGTATTTGATATGAGCTTCAGAAAATTTATGTGAAAATCTCAATTCTTAGACGTTGTATAATACTTTCGCTGAATTTTTTTATCTGTGTTCTACATAATATTTTGAGAAAATAAAATGTCGTTAACAAATCGTGGAAGTTCGTTCACGGGAAGCGATGACAGAATGAAAATAAAAATATCCCGCGTACGCGCGACACATACAGGAAAAACATGATAAATGCTACTTATAATCGGAAAATAATAATATCGGGAATAAACGTGGAAGACGGCCAATTGTTGTAAATTTAAGTAGGTACCAAGGTACACACATGTGAGTTTCCGAAGTTATATTAATATCGGTCACTATATCAGTGAAAGAGATCGTCGTATAAAAAGCTGCGTTTATATAAGAGATCTCTAGAATTATTACAAAACTGAGTAAAGTTTTGTATTGTATTGTATCAGCCTAAATAAGTCCCCCTGCAAGGCACGGGCCTACTCTACAATCGAGGGTATGATTGAGAGTGATTAAGCCATATAGTCCACCACGCTAGCCTAGTGTGGGTTGGCGGACTTTACATACCGTAGAAATGCGGGTTTCCTCACGAAGTTTTCCTTCACCATTATAATGCGTGGTGATTGATAATCAATACACAAGACTCCGAAAATTCAAATGTGTGCCCTGGGATTTGAACCCGCGGCCACCGTGAATATAATGGCAGCCGCGTCTAGTCCGTTACCAACAGGTCACCACGCACTTTTAAAAGAGTAAAGTTTACCAATCTTTTTTAAGCCAGCTACCCCCTTTGTAATCACAGAAGAGTAATAAATGACTTACATTAAACATAAATAATATACAGTATGAAGGTCAACGGCTTAGATAAGGTTTAAAAATGATTTGTCACATTCTTAATTCGCGGGGAAATCGCGCTATCGGTACCACTTAACCAGACGGTACAAGGGACAGACATGTGACCTCACTAGTTCATAACGTTACATACTAAGCCACCTAGAATATAGACAATAGTAAATCTGAACACTAATTATTTTAATCTTGGGTATGAAAGACAAAAACAATAATAGTCGTTGAGATTAAGGGAATCTTACGGACAGATCGAAGTACAAGCAAAAACTTGACACTTCTAAACAGCAGTGTAAATGCTCTGTTGTGTTCCGGTTTGAAGGACATTATAGCCAGAGTAACTGGACATACTGAGACTTAACATCTTATGTCTCAGGATGGCGAGTGCAGTGGCATGCCAAGCTTTGTAATTCATGGGGTTGTTTGGTTTTGCTACTGTCCATGAGCGGTCGTATCGCTTATCATCAGACGAATGGCATGCTCGTCTCGCTATTCGCAGCAATAAAAAAACTTCAAGTCAATTTTCTGCAAAGGATGACATGACCTTACTACTTACAACGTGCTAATGGCTCTCGTCATGTATCGTAGTGCCCTGTTTGATGCGCACGGGAGGCGGCTGCCCAAATAGCGGTCGTGGGTTCGAATTCTAAGTTACCTGTGACCTTTTTGCATCATACACCTAACTTAATATGCGTACCTTATATAGGCAGGAATTTAAAGGAGTTACAGTGGTGTATGACGCCATCCAACCCGCTCTAACACATCACGTTGTTTAGCCTAACGTTGTACGTATTTTAGCGGAAGCCTATACCCTGCACTATCTGCTGGATTATTCGATACACACACGCCTTTATCCCAGAAGGGGTAGGCAGAGGCACCATCAGGACACCCACATTTCACCTTGTATGTATGTATGTGGATTATTTGTACATATTATTTGTAAATTGGTGACTTAACTGTGTAGCTTTGATTAAGCCGAATCAAATGTCAGCGTGATGCTATTACATTAATTACTTATTTATCTTTTTACTTGCACTTACCTAGTAATAGTTTGTTACTTAACAGTTACAGCGGAGACCTTTATTTGGCCTTTTGTTTTTTAACTTCTGTAACTATATTATTGTGAACGCTGTTGGTTTTTTAAGACAAATTAAATAAATAAAAAAATATACATTATTTTAAACTTCATCTAGATCCTAGATCTTAAAATCTAGATCCTTCTTTTGCTCTGCAATATCATGTGTGAAGGGTTTGATCATTGACGTAGGTGTGGAGGGACTTACCGTATGAAATAGTTGTAACTCTTGAATTAATAACTTTTATCTAACACCCGGACACTCCCTGCGTAAAGTGTTAATATCCTGCATTTTCAAGTGTTTATGAGTATATTAAGAGCGCATATTAAATTTATTATATGCCGACTTTAATGAAAATTCTAAGCTTGTTCCTAGAATATATTCTCGGAACAAGCTTATAATGTTCATGTTTTTGAATGCACTCTACACTCTACATTCATACCATTAGACTTGACCCCATAGTAGGACACAATTCTTGTATCGTAGGTATCAGAAACTACCTATATACGTGAGATGTTTTGATCTTACAACTAAACTGTAAAACAAAGTGCGACTCACAAACATTTGCCTACTGGCGGGGATCGCACTCGTCGTCTTCTGCTTCGCACTCGGCTCCCTACAAACTGCGCTATAGAAGCTGTCAAAGTTATGAATACATTTAAAAACCTTAATCTCTAATTACTACAGTATTTGAATCGAATATGAATATCATCAATCATTGTTGTTCAACAAATATGTATTTGTTTCGGTACCTACTAGACACGGAACACCTCAGTATTCTAAGAAGTTTCAAGACGGCCGTAGTTTGTGACAGCCATGAAACAAACAGCATCTATTATCTAAAAATCAAATGCTTTACAAACCCTAAACACAACAGTTCAAGATTCCAATAGAAGAAACTCCACCCGATAAAATATTTAGCAATTGAAAAAAAAATCCCTTGCGGGGACTTCTGTTAGCATTTCTTTGAATAAATAACTTAACTAATTGATTAACAATTAATCATGTTTATATCATGAGTATCATTTCTTGCTACGTCACATTGCACCGGCCGATCAATTTGTACGAGCTCTTATCGCCTCGAGTAGTAAACATGACGTTTTCAACTTTGATTAGCATTCGAGATAATGCTCATTATTCGCCAAGTGTATCAGCTGTTACATTGTTTTTATTTTTTTATCGTTTCATAACCGGACGTGTTTTTTTTTTGTGGCATTTTCAAACAAAAACATCTGTCTCAACTATCATTTGCAAATACTTTTTCGTCTCAAGATGGAAATCGCAGCAACGCAACCTGTAACCTATAGTCAAAACAATATTAAACATAATAATTAAACATCTAAGTTTTCCCCTCCGATGCTCCGAACAGAAATGCTCCTCAGTTGCATTCGCTATGCCGGTAAAAAAATAACTTCACATACCAATCCTGGAATGCCATGGGAATGAGTCACTCGGCTTACAATGAATCTATAGATGAATATCTTTAGTTTATAAATTGTCGATGCCTGTATGATTTTCACTAATTATTGGGTGCACTGTGCAGGTTGCACATCGAAGCAGTTATTATAAATTATTTTGCTCAGCTGCAGATTTTTCTTATACAAATGAATTTGTGACAATTGTAGCCAGTCTATTGGAGACATATATGTAGTCTTTTGTGACGTTTAAAACTATTGCTGCTAAGGATAAGCAAACTAATTACCTCACCAGCTTTTTGATAACTAAGTTGTTTCTATATTATATCATATTTTTATTACACGACATTATGCTGAGGTCAAGAAAATGCACTTGACATACTACACATTATTAGCCTAATTTAGAAATCAGCCATGTATCTTCAACGCTTCTGTATTTCCCCTATTTTAAATATATTCAGAATCATTATTAAATTCATGAACTCATTTGTTTTTTTTTCGATGAGATTTGTTTGTTTAAATGAAGTACATTTTGAAGTATTTTGTTTTTAACTATACTAATCTGATAAGCGTTTTATAAGGGGATTTTTATAAGTGTACTTTTGACCCATTTTAAAGTATATAAACCGGTCGTACAACTTTGTATGACATTAACGTCTGCCAAAATTAAACCGTTGAGTCAGGTAGAATCGCCGCCGGCCTTTTACGAAATTCGGGGATTTTTACATCTTGTGAGGAATGCAAAAAAATGAAGGTTCGGTCGTGGGAGCAATGAGTTTTGGGACTCATAACAAAACTTCTACATTATTTATTAAATTCCGCCGTAATTTTTACTAAAAAGCCAATTACGACACCCTAATATTTCTTAAAAATAAGAGTATTTTGATCATTGATTGATTGATTTGAGTATGAGATGACAGCCTCCGTGGCGAAGTTGGTTAGACGCCACCTGTGAAACGAGAGGCCGCGGGTTCGATCCCCGCACCGAGACAAATATTTGTGTGAACTACAAGTATTTGTTTCGGGTCTGGGCGTTTGTGAGTCCGAAAATTCTCTCGTAGTTTCTGATACCCACGATACAAGACTCAGGATTATGTATGTGACTGTTGGGTGTATTTATTTATTTATTTATTTTGCATGACTCTTTAACTCATTTAAATACTAGTTAAAAATCTTTCTTCTGTTCTGTCTCTTAATAGGTATTTTTCGATGTATATCAATTTTTTGTAATTAAATTTCGTTCTGTAAACTTAGAGTGAACTACATAAATGATTTTATTTATTACAGATGACCGGGAAAGCTACAACGTATCTACACTTCTAACGATAATAGGCCATATACCAAGTAAGTTGCATGCTCGTTTATTCTAAGCTATAAATACACCACAAATCATATCTTCATCTTCACAAACTGAACTTAAACTGAAGTTTAAATACCGAAACATTCGTAAACTTAAAAACAAAAGAATCACTACAATACATTGCAATCTGCTTATAAACAGTGATAAATCAATAGTCTCAGAATTTCAAAATTCACTATAAAAAAGGAAAAAGCAATAAATATAGTAACCTCACTCATCTGCTATTCGTACAAGATAGGAATACCCTGATAAGCTTACGGAACTCGATAGCTGATAACAGAATTGATAAGGTAGCTAGAAATGCCTGATTCATATGCAATACCTCAGCAGTTTTGACAGTCGGTCACGGCAACGGAAATTGCCTTATACGGAGAGATGACGAATTACGTGTTATTATACTATTACGTTTTTCTGTCATAATAGTATGATTAAGGTTAATTTGGAATAAAACTTCGATATGTATAGATAAAATTGACGACTCCTTTTTTCCCTGTTCTAGCTTTTTTATTGAATTCTAATTCCTGGACCCTATTGGGCACGGCAAAAGTTTAAGAGAGAGATGGAAGCTGTTGCGAAGACGACTTGTGTATTTGTTTTTGTGTGTTTTACTTGTATTTTTGCGAATATAAGGCGTTTAATGAAATAAAGAAAACACTCAAGCGTTTACTGTTAATACGTTTTATATAGAATGATCACGAGCAAAGTGAAGTTGTACAAATATGAGTATAAAATAAAAATATTAAAAATTACGTGGCGCCATCTGTACGTCGAAAAGGTACTAATACAAGACGATACAAAAATAAAAAGACGGATGGCGCGCAAAATTAAACGTAAAAATCAAATAACATCAGAACGTCTCGCTAGATGGCGCGGTCGGCAACAGAAGCTAAAGTTTTAACAATAGCAAATTTAGAATTTTAAATCTCCATAATTACATAATGTGTACTGTGTATATTTGCATTTAATATATTTTGTTATATAAAATAGAAAAACGGGAAACACCCGCTCATGTGCCAAAAATAAACGGTAAATCTAAATAGTTACGAGGTTTTTGCACTTGGATACTAAACAATAAGATCAACAAACCGCGCTTGCGCAACCGCGACGCCGACTTTTTATTCGGTGAATAGGTAAAGTCCGAATAACTTAGCATACTTAATTTGCTTTATAAAAAATAAACACGCTGATTTAAATTATGGTAATTACCTGTCATTTCTGTTTAAAACGTGTTTTTGTAAGACGGTCAGTTTTGTTCGGGACAAATGTTTCACATATTTAAACTATAGAGACCTGAGTCATTGTTTTTTTACGCGTATTATAAGGTGATTATAAGGCAGCTGAAAAAAGTGTCTGAGTCAAGGGCGGATCCCGGGGGGAGGTCGTGGGGGTCATGACCCCCCTGGGCTGACTCCAGATTGACAGTTATTTTTTAAATATATCGTTGATTTTCACTTCAAAAATCGTAAACATATTCACTAATCAAAGTACACCTTTAAATAAAAGTTTTAAATAATCACTTTAAAATGTGTAATTGTAATCGAATTCGTGTACGTCGTGTTCTAACTACAACTATAAGACCCCCCCCCCCCCCCCCCCCGGACTTGAAAGCTGGATCCGCCCTTGGTCTGAGTAGTCCGTATGTAGAATATCATTAGAAAGAGCTCGGGAACTATCGCTCGTGGATACAACTATGCCGGTCTTTTCCCAACTTGATGTCTTTCCGTAGGCTGAGTCTGAACCGTGACGCACTTTCGTGTAGGTCACTGTAATGGATGTATGATCATTGAACAAGCTGATCGCTATATCGATACGGATGCGTAAACCGCGAGTAGAAATCATTATAATCACTTTTCAACTATAATGTAGAAATATTTGACATAATATCACAATTGGCTGACGCTTTTGGAAATAAGCCTTATAGCCAAGGTAGCTTAGTATGGGTATAATAAATAAATAAAACAAACAAGGTTTCTAATAATTTTATATAAATTATGATAATAGGTATATTACATGGAATAGCATTCGTTTCAATACAAACGGTAAACATTGACATTTGTATACAAAGCAAATAACATTGTTGGCATGTTAATGTTAATTAAATTATAAAATACTCATACAAATTCGGATAATCATGTTGACAAATTTTTCGTCATATTTCTTGATTAAATCGCCACTTTAAATGTAGTATTTTTGCCCTCAATATTATTTGATTTAAAATAAAGAAGGAGATATTACTATAAAATCAATACAGATTGACGACAGTCTTGAATTGATTGTAAAATTAAAAGCAATGGGTTCGATTCCCTTGCCGAGACAATTTTCAAAATTAAATTCGATTTTCCATGCGTGTGTGATACTATCCTTGGGATATTCTGACTTATCCGTTTAATGTCAACACGTTAGGGTAGATAATAAGTATGAATTCTTAAGTAAATAAATAATAATAAAATTTACCCAAATTACTCGACTTGGCAATCGAACCTGAATATCACGATTTACAATGACAAAATGATATGGTTAATATTAATTATAAATGCCTTTTCTAATCCACTATTTTGGTTCAGTCAGAAAATATGACTATACATTAAGATTACGTTTTTGTACATGCTATTAGAAACTACGGTTTGTATTTCAAAAGATGTATTTTAATTAAATCACAATTAAATTCATTATATGAACAAAAAAAATATGAAAAAAAAAAGCAATGAATCATGTTACAATCATCTTAAAATTATTGTTCACAAAAAACACATTACCAAAAATAATTTAGTTAAACAATTTTAATTGTCCCAATTACATTAATTATATTAAAATCAAAAAATCTTGGTATCCTAACACAGACCTTCACAGATAAGACGATTTTCACTTGGTTCTAAAACTAGGAAAATAGGTTCAAATATAAAACCTTAATAAATCTAATCTACTGAGATTATTAAAATCACATGGCTACTTATAATTATTTAAGCGTCAGCATGTAAATTTGGCTACTTAAAACTAAACATTAAAAATTAAAATATGAGATATGAAAATAAAACATTTCCTGAGATAATGCATAAGTGGTACAAGCAAACAGCTTAAAACGTTTAATAAAAAAAGGACGAATTGATACATATGTACTTTTTTGAAGTGTGTTAACTATAGCGACATCTAGCGGCATAGTATTGAGTTACTTTCAACTTGTGCGACATTTAGTTTTTCCGGCATAAAAAAGCCTTGAATAAGTTTCCGTAATAAATAATTTATACTTAAATATATAAATTCAAATGACAAAATATTGGCACATTCATTTGAACGGATTTAATTACACGCCCTCGTCTTAGGGCTTATATTTAATTGAAATTCAAGAATTATATTTGACAAAATTCTTACGATAAATCCTATCTTTGTATTTGTAAACTTATGCATTTCGAGACTCCCAAAAGGTTTTTTTTTAGAGATCAACTCTAGTGTTAATTTTCAATGTTAATATTATTTAAGTCTGTAAATTATAAACTATTTTAAATTGTCGCGCTTGTTTCTTTTTTTGTATTGATTAGGTCGTCTTTTCATATCAGCGTAAAATTCTTCTTTTGTGTCTTTTAAATTGCTCCGTTTTCTTGTTTCTTGACATAGTACAACAAATAATTTGGAAAAAGTAATTATTTCTAATGATTTCGCTTTCTGCCATTGGGATCATAAGACGACTCAAGGATTTTGGTCTATAATAGTAATAATTTAGTCTAAATAAGGTAGTAGGAAGTCATCGACTATGCTAACGTTCATGTGCCAGTTGAAATGGTTGACTCCGGGCACGGTGACCACGTGCAGGCGTCCCGTGTCGTCCAGGGTTCGAAGCCCGATCAGGTCGTCCTTGTATGTGTCCTGGTTGTACAACTCTATCACTGTTTCGTTGTTCTTGTCGTAGTATCCGAATTGGCTGGAAATAAATTATTTTAATTCAATATAAGGAGTAAATTATAGGTGCGGGGATTGAACCCGTGACTTCTCGTTTCACAGCCAGTATTTATTGCTCATATTGTATTTTAAAATTAATTAATACTTCAAGTTCATAACAGTGCTGTTTACCTGCTCTGCCAAGGCGTTATGACATTGTCGTCCGGACCTCCGATTAACACTAACCTCTTCAATCTGAGCATGTTGGCCTTAAAATCATCAGATTTTGGCGATCTGGAAATACAAAACACATTAATAATAAAAATTAAATTACAATTTAAACTATAAGTCCGCAAACAGTCATAATTCCATAAATATCTATTGAACTTACACAGTAACAATATTTATTATTATCAAATTCGCCGCGGAAACCTTACTTTTCAGACATTGGACAAATAATTGGTCATCAAATAAATAAGATATAATAATAATTGGTTACGCTGAAGGGGCATTATACCAATATGGACTAAACTAAATACACAATTTTATTAAAATATTAAAAAACGGCGAATGGAACAATTATACGTATTATTGTTGTTATTGTAAAGACCTTGACACGGATAGTTTTCCTGTTTATAAACAAGGCATGTAAAGGCCGCATGCATGTCATTGACACGAGCGACCGCATATCTACGAATTCGCGAATCAAAAACACAGGGGCCTTTGAATAAAAAATTAAATTGAGAGTAGTTAAATAATAAAAACAAAAATGAACTTAGAAAATGATAGTCATTATTAATTGATTTTTAATATTAAAATAAAATGAAGTTTGTATTTTTTGGACGGACTAATTATGTATTTAATTATTTGAGTTAATCCAAGGTAGAATTTATTAAAATAAATATTAAAAAAAAACGATATAATAGCTGTATAAAGGCAGTCGCTTTATACACCGATTTCGGTATGAGCCACTAACAAAGTGTTTTTATTATGATTAACTATTTAAAATATACATTCAAAAAAATACAAAAATATTTATCACAAAATATTCAAAAATGAAAAAGAGCGATAGCAAAATTTCAGGTTCCACCGAGATTTGAACTCGGATCGCTGGATTCAGAGTCCAGAGTGCTAACCATTACACCATGGAACCGATGGATGGAAAGACGAAATTATCCAATGCTATTTCATATTCAATATTTTGAACTAAAAAAAATATTTTACTATTTGCATAAATACGTAACATAAATAAATTTTGTTTGATAGTTAGAAAAAATATTTTGGTATTTTCTTGCCATCTGATACTCGGCCTCAAAAATATATTATACCTACACTGTTGCTGGATTAAAATTCAAAACTCTTGACTTAAGCTCTTGCCTTAATTACAATACATGTCAAATTAAAATGTGATTTGATGAAAATTAATCAATCTTAGCTTGTGTCGTTTGTATTACGACGATCCCTATTTAAACTATAGAAACTGCAATTCGCTACTTTACACCAACAACATTGAAAGTGGCAAATTCGACCTCTTATTATGTTTATTTTATACACTTTCAATTTCATTCGATTGAGAAACAGTAGAAGGTATATAATTGGTATATTATATTTTATTATAAAGAATTATATATCTTTATCTCTTCTTGCAATTATTAGTGCAATAAAACAAAAATGACATTTTTCAGTTTCGATAGTTTAAGGGACCGTTGCTGTGTGAGAAACTATATGACTGCGGTCATACAAATTCGCAGCATCTAATTTAACGGGCAGCGTGTAACAAATTGCGCTACAAAGGATTTCATACTTGTTTATTTATAATTTATATGCAGTTGGTTAGTCGCTAACTGTATAATGAGAGTTTGCGGTTGCGATCCCCGCACAGAGACAAATATTTGTGCGATCCACAGTATTTGTTTCGGATCTGGGTATTTATGAGACAGAAATGTTTCTCGTAGTTTCCGATACCCACGAAACAAGATTTTTATCTTAGTATAAGGTCAGAAGTATATTGGTTACTATTTATATTAATTACTGCCTTGGTGGCGTAGTTGTACTATGGTATGATTGCTAAGCTGAGGACCCGGGTTCGAATCCCGGGTCGAGCAAAGTGATATTGGGTTTTTCTATTCTATTCATTATCAGCCCGGAGTCAGGGATTTGTGCCCGATATGCCGATTGCCCCCTATCACATCGTGGGACGGAACATATAAGGCGAAATGTGGGTGTCCTGGTGGCGCCTCTGCCTACCCCTTCGGGGATAAAGGCGTGAGTTTATGTATGTTATGTATGTATATTTATTTACATGCGAGTATAGACTTACTTGATATGATTATTGAGGTAAGGCAGGAAAACGCTGTAGGATTCATACAAGGACTGGTGGTAGGGATCGTTCCAGTAGTTTCCTACTGATGTGTGCTGCCCCACGCGGGAATAGAACAACTCGTACACTGTGTCTTTCACTAAACCCGGGAACACCAAGTGCAGGAAGCCAGCTGAAATTTAATGAAAGAACGCGTAACATAATCAACTTTCTTTTTGATAACATTGTATGGTCAAAAAGCATTTAAAGAAATATTGATAATTATTACATGCTTCTGATTTGAATAATTAAGTTTCTGTAAAATTTAAAGTACTAAAGGATGCATAATTTTATCAGGTTTTTTTTTATAACATTGTTTAACCAAAAATCATTTAATCAAATATGGATAATGATTGCATGCATGTAATATAATATTTAAAGTTATATTTAAAAAAAAAACCAAACAATAATATAATTTAATTTTCTACTAATTTAGAAACTGCTGACAAACAAAAATTGTTTAAAGCGCTTGTTTATACTTGTTGTGCTTGTTTTAAGTACTAGTTTGCAATTTTTTATATAATATGTTTAAATATGTCTCACTGCTTCAAAATAATGATGTATTGACATCGTTTGACATTGCATATTAGCTACTTTTATACAGCAAAATCATCATTACACTTTTTATGTATCAGACGGGTATAAAGTCTGATTGGCAGAAGACTAATTTTGTAATATTCATTTTAAAACCCACTAATACTTAAACATATTTTTTATTTCGTGACAGAAACACACTCCTTTGATCAGCATAGCTAATACATCGTTAATCGTTAAATTATTGTGGTTACCTCCGTATTGCCCAGCTTGTGGTGAGCTCAAGGATATGAATGTACTGATGGAGACATTTGAGAAGGCCTGCACAATGCCTCTCGCTATTAAACCGCCTTGAGAATATCCTAAAAGATAAAAATCCATATTATTCTAATGGCTTTGGAATAATGACCTTTATGGCCCTTGTGAGATAACTTTTTAATAAAGTTATGAACATAAATAAAAGTCTTTGCACTTTTATTGCCAAGCATTAGTGTATGTTTAAATTTTCTTGAAATTTAATAACACAGTATGACAATTAATAAAATTATTGTATGAGGATAGAACATTTGGAAACTATTTTACTTTATCAAATACCAGAATAATATTATTAAATTACCTAATAGATTAATTCCCTCTGGATGTTGAGCAGATATATTGGCAACGTCCAGGCCAATCTCAAGCACTTGATGCCACATTGTTTCCAAACTCGACCAGCTCTCAAACCTGTTCACATTGTATATCTTGGTGCCTGGATGTTTCTGGAAAAAATATTTATTTATTTATAAATACTTACTTGTACACCACACAATTTATCACAAACAAAATCATATAGCGCATAAATATGTGTGACAATCGGCAGTCTTATCACTGTTGGTGATTTCTTCTAGACAACCTTGATGTATTATGTATGGTTTTTAAAACAAATTTTTGTTATACACATAATATATAATCTCATATTTGAAAATATATTATTAAATTAATGACAATATAGTTGGGGCAACCTATTAACTATAATATATATAAATGCTTTATTTGTTAAAATAATTATGAATAAATTGTTTTTGTCTAGACTGTTATTGTTTAATTGTAAGATAAGTATATTAACATAATATGTATTTAGATAAGACACACTGTTTTCCAATTGTTTATATGAACTTGTTTTTATGTGTTGTGATTTGAGGAATCTCATTTGAACAAAAAAAAATAGGACAGAGATTTTCATCTGATGTAATAAGCTTAACAGTAAATATATTCTCATTCTCTATTACATCTCTGAAGAATAATCTTAGCAAACCATTTGGACCTTTGAACACTATATGAATAAGTAGATGTGAGCTTAAGTATGTTATAACATTTAGTTATCATACCTACATTAAAAACAATACTGCAAGCACATAGTATAAGATAATTTGAAATAAAGCACTCGGCAGCATTAATAAACATGATACATTTTGTAACATGACATTTTAAATTACTTTGTCAATAGTATCCAATATTGCTTTATATTTAAGCATTTTATACAATTGATGGAAACAACAAATAAATAATTTATGATTGGTATATAATTCCACTCATCCATTATTTATTGAACATCCCTTCTGGCTAAGACAATAGTGACACATCACAAACACATAATATATTGTATTGTATCAGCCCTTATATGTTCCACTGCAGGGCACAAGCCTACTCTACAATCGAGGGTATGATTAATAGTAGTTAGGCCATATAGTCCACCACGCTGTCTGGGTGGGTTGGCGGGCTTTGCATACCATAGAAATTCTTAAAAATCGCGATGGTATGTAGGTTTCCTCAAAATGTTATTATTTACCTGCACTGTTATAGTGCGTGGTGATTAACTATTAATACACACATGACTCCGAAAAGTCAGAGGTGTGCCCTGGGATTTGAACTCATGACCGCCGTGAACATGTAGGCGGCCGCGTCTGGTCCGTTACCAACAGGGCATTGGCCGCGTCTATGAACTCAAAGTTGTAATTTTTTTTTTATATCAATTCAAATCCTTAATAAAATGTAAGAATATCTGATTTAAATGGTAAAAACTTTTAAAATGAATTTTGCGGCTCATATTCAGCGTTAAATTAGCGCAATTATGTTGCGTTTTGGTGAAGACTAACGTAAATCATTTCGACGAAAAAAATAAAGCTTACCTCTTCAATTCTATTTTTTATCATCTCCATACTGCCACTGCCAGTCATAATTCCGTGAATCATAACCAATGGTTTGTAAGTTAAAATTGGACTTACAAATAAGAAAATTGCGAAAACTACGAATTTTAAATCCATTGTGTACGAACAAAGGACTTGCTTTGAGTAGGAATCGATCAATAATACTGCAATGGCAACGTAAAATAATATTTAAAACGTCATCTGTTTAGCTAAAAATAACTGATTGTAACCAATGACATCTTTGTCGTCATTACTTTATAAGTTAAAAACAATTTTACACACCACAATACAAAGACGAACACAACAAAATACACACCATGGGGGTGCCACTCTCTTGCATTCTATTCATAAGGTTCTTGCCGCGCCATCTTGAATGCATTAGAAACAAACCACGGGTCCAACCTGATGATTTTTTTGTTAAAGTATTACTAGATGCCGCGGCAAGTGCCAAAAAAAATTAAAAAACTAAAAGTATAAATAATAAACAAAACAAGCAGTCTTGCTTTTTAATAATTTTTATTTTCCTTATTAATATAAAAAATTCAAGTATATTTTATTTATTACTGTAACCATTTTATTACATACTTTACATTTTTTAATGTATGTACATACCCTCTTTACAATTTGTGTCAAAAATTGACACAAGTTTTTCGAAAACTTTCGTGTGCGTACTACTGCGATTCAATAGCTATAATTTTGCGACATTGGCTTTTAACTGGACTTGTTTGATATCTTTTGCGTTTGACCTCGGCTTCCTATTACTGGATTTTCATACTTGCTTTCCGATTTGGATATTTCAAGAACAACAATGGCGCCTAGGAAGTGTTTCTGGAAGTGCTATTTTGAAATGGTGTGTACCTCTGAGGACGTTATAAGCCCTAACCACTTTGTTTGTACATAGATAATGCAAGAATTTTTCCTCCGTGGTATATCTTCTGCCTCGTGGTTTACTTTTGTACTTCATTTGGAGTTTGCTAAATACCCGGATGGGCTCGGGAAATTTTTCGATTTAATGTAAAAATTGTGCTGAATGTAATAATTTTCTTGCACTTTCTATTTGATTCTTGCATTTTAAAATCATGTTAAATATGGAGCATATATTATAGAATTGTCCTTAATTTCTATCAGAGGTGCATGTATATATTATTTACGCACACGAGGAAACCCGTAGATGACACATAACAAATATAATACTAACTAAGAATTATAGAAATTGCAGCATTAAACAATTTATATCTTGAAAACTCTTGAGCCATATTTGATTATGCTTAAACTAAATGTGAAAAGTCATCTAGTTTAACCTGAGAAACAAACATACAAAAAGACATAATATATACATGCACATATGAAATTTTGGCTATCTATTGAAACATCGACATAGATAAACATGCAAACATTGCGCAATTGTAACAAAATGATAAAGATAATAATAATGTTAGTGTCGGGTAAAAATAAAGATAATGTTATTGCAAACATGCTGTTTTTTTAAATACGGCAAATTGGTGCCAGTTCTCTTCGTTTTAAAATGAAATTATTGGGATTTGGATACAAAACGATGAGCTCGTGCCCAATTGTCGTGACTCCCCTCCATTCTTTAGGTAATAAAAAGGCATGAGCAGCACCATCTGGCGGATTTTATTTAAAACAATATTTCCAGCGACATCTCGCCGTCAGCAAAGGTAATTTTTTTTACCTCAATATTTTTGAAGAGTGGCATATCTATTTCCTATATAGTGTATTATCTATGATACACACGAAGTGCGTCAAGATAAAAAAAATTGAGCTCATTGTCAAAGACAAAAAGTCAATGTCACTTCATTGCTAAAAACCTATGCGTTGATGAAGATTCTTCCAAAATTTTGAAAAACTAATAATTAAAATATTATGTACATATTTACAGTTCATTTTTTATTTTTTCAAAAGGATAACCTACAGCAAAATTGTTATTTTCTTGCTGAAAGTATTGTTTTCAATTAAAATATTGATAGACTATTGATACAAGTAAATTTTGAAATATAAATAAATTAAAATAAATTAAATAATATAGATATATGTTATGTTTAATTTTATAGATCATGTATTAAAAACTATTAAAATGTGCTCTATAATACCGTAGGTACCTCTGTAAAGAGTGTTTTTATAATTTATAAGGATGTCACATTCAATTTAAAAATCGAATATTAGATGATCGATTATTTAATTTGATATTAAAGCCGATGTATAAAAAACTTATGTATAACATAGAACATAAACTCACGCCTGTTTCCCAGAAGGGGTAGGCAGAGGTGATACCAGAACAACTACATTTCGCCTTGTATGTACCAGTGCCATGATGTGATGAGGGCGAGCTTATTGCCATATCGGACACAAATTCTTGACTCCAGGCTAATGAATAATGAATAAAAATGTCATTTTGCCCAACCCTAGACCTCAGCTTTGTAATTGTACCGTAGTACGCTACCGAGACAATTTTAAGAAAACTTGATTTTAATTTAAAAGGATTGATGGCAATAATCGTATAATATTATCTTCTTATATTGCGTCTGGTGATATAATATGATGATTTTAAACTACCTATTTTAAACGTATAAATTCAATAAAATATCGATCAGTAAATAATATTTCATAGCCGAAGTTGTGAGTTGATGTCTTTTTAAAACGTTTGTCTACATAATTATTTTGGTTTTTTTTTTAAGTTAGGTGATCACTTTGGTTCAAATTTTGACGCCTCTACTGGTAGTTTTTATTTATTCAAAACGCAGTTAAGTATTACTAACACAATCAAATTGATTGTTGACATTCAATTGAATTATTTAAAAGGTGTGAATTGGCTATTTGACTAATTTCTGAAAAGTGTTTTAAAGTCTAGATATAGTCACTCTATACCTCTTCAAACTATTAATTTATTTTTAAAGAGTTGTTTATAACGAATAAACATATTTTTCAATTTTATCATCATATATGTCACCAAAACGGTAGGTCACGTGACTTTGAAAAAGTTACGTCACGCTTTATAAATGGTGAATGATCTTAGTGGCAGAGATGAATGAAAATTGAAAATCGTGACATCACACGCTGCACAATGACAGCTTGTCGTGTTTTGTTACATTTAATCAACAGATAAAAAATGGCAAACTTATTTTAGATTATTTAAATATTTATAATTTAGATAAATGTAAATAAAAATACCTATAATTATTGTTTACCAAAAAGCTATCATATGCAACACATTTTATAATTTATTGCCACAACAGTCAAATACCCAATTGATTACTAGAATCGATTTCTATGGTACTGTTCAATAATCGATTATGTTTCACGTACTTATGACAGCACTTAACACTCAGCGAATAAATGTCGGCGTGCAATCGTGCTGTCAAAACAATGTAAAACGCACGTGTTCCCTCTAAAATACTGATTTAAAAATATAATTAGTGGAGTTTATAATTTAATATCTTTGTGGTGATATCACGTTAGCCTTGCTTACTTTCACGCTGTGCTTTGGTAAGTTTTTGTACTGATAACGTAAACATTGTGCAAAAATTTCTTCAGTACTCAAACCATTGTATATTGTTTTTAGGTCTTATTCGAGGCCATGGCAGCCACGTCTTTAGCCCAGCAGCTGCAAAAGCTGTCCGCACCTCAAACAAAGGTGTACAAAGACTCTAAGAAGCAAGTTTCATTACTATTTGACCCTTCGGAGGCAGCCTTAAAAGATCGTGATACTTTCTATGAAATTGGCTTAAGCGGTCTCAACGAGCTTATAGCCTTGAATCTGGACTTCGCCGTATACCAGGATACGTTATACAATATTGCCTCAAAAGATTTTGAAAGAGCCGTCCAATCGAAAGAGGTTAACCAGAATCTTGATAACAATATTGAGAAGTTTCTTCTTCAATTATCTCCATATTTTCTTCTTCAATCTTCTCATAAAGCTATAGAATGGCTTATTAACCGGTATCATATACACCAGTATAACCAGGATGCTATAATGGCGCTAATATTACCATATCATGGTACTTTAATTTTTGTACGCTTTGTACAATTGATGGAAATAAAGCAGAACTCTAACCGTTGGAACTGGTTGACATCTATACAGAAAAAGGGTGTTCCGTTGGCAAGTCAAGTGTTGTACAACCAATGTGTATCAAACACTGCAACATTGACAGTTATAGCGAAAACAATTTTAAAATATGTGAAGGAATTTAAAGAGAAAGCCACACAGTTGAATACTGTCTATGCATTTTTCTGCCAGGTGGCTGTTGGGGTTATTGACAGCAATAAAAAGGTTACTGAAGCTACAATAACAGCATTACTGCCAACTTTAATGAAAGGCATTGATTCACCTATTGCTGATTTCAGATCATCATGCTATATTGTACTTGGGTATTTATTTACAAAAACAAATATCAAGATTAATACACTAAACCAAATACTTGATAAGCTTTTGACAACAGAATTTGATTTATCGTATGATGTAGTACTACTTATGACAATGATGTATGAACATCAGACACATGTTCACACAATGTCCGATGCAATATTTAATATATCTACTGATATAATGAATGCAATCTGTGGATACCTGAAGAAGTTTGTTGAAACAAAGCTAAATATCCAACCATTTGTGCTAGCATTTTTAAAGAAGATGCTACCGCACATTCAAAGTAATATTGGAGAATTTAAAGCCTTTAGTCCGTTGCCAGAGATACTAATAAATGAGGTTAATTTGAAGAATCAGGGCCCTGAGAAAATAATTAAGTAAGTAGAAATTACTTCCTCTCTGGAAAAACATAAAAGATGAAATATTTAGAAAAAAATTACCCAATATTTTTCTGGGCAATAATATTGTACTAATATAATGTTTTTGCATGTTTACAGATGTATCCTTGAAGCTTACAATCCCAGTGATAACAATGAAGACAACAATGCTGATGATGATGAAAGTGACATCGAAATCATTGATGAAGATGATTTTTCAAGTAAAATCCTCAATTGGTATGCAATACTGCTCAAGAACTTTGAGCGCCAATACCCTGATGTTTTTGACAAGGTTATTAGGGCTGAAATGAGCTCAGGTAGTCAGATTTCAGCTAAGAGACAGCGTCAGTTATCAAAGCTGCTAGGTTTTAAACCAGCGATTGCACATAAGGTTGCTGGAACTTATCTGTTTGAAAACCTTAATCATATCAACCCAGATATGCGTGTTGAAGCAGTAAAGTACATAGGAAAAGAGTTTGAGGCATTGAAATTACAAAATACTGAATTTGTGAAAGAATCTATAATTGAAAGGCTGAAAGATGATAATTCAAGTGTTGTTAATGCTGCTTTGGATATAAAAGAACAGTGTATCGAGGATGTTCTTAATGGTGAAGACTTGACTAATGTGTTTGTTACTATTGTATCTAGAAGGAATAAAAAATGGAGGACAACTATCAAAAAGGCTATTATGAAATTTTGTTCTTTAGACATCTTGTTGGTTAATCAAGACACAGTTCTGGCTATAATGCCACTTCTATTCCCTCATGATGAAAAAACAGCTGAAGTAACATACCAAATAATAAAATCAAAGTGGGGTCAGAAATTTGAATTGACCAAAAAAGTGGCTAATAAAATTGGAAACCCAAATAATTTCAATGAGTTGAGATCGAAAGTTTTTAACGAACTCTTTGTTGCTAAGTCAATTAATTTCGATGGCTTACTAGATGTCAATAAATTGGATAAGAATGAGACTCTTGATATATGCTTTTACATTCTTTTGAAATCATGTTCGTTTAATAAAGCTACAGTAGAAGAAATTTCCTTTATCCTCAACTTGCTGTTGGAATCGGTTGAGAATAGATTAATAGAACAAGATGCCGAAGGGTCTTGTTTCTCTGAAGCGATAATGCCGAAATTTATAAAACTCGCAACTGAAAACAAAATGCTATTTGAAGTTATAGAATACATATTCTGCAGAGTGATTGAAGATGCGAATATAAAAGAAATATCTAAGCCCTGGTGTAATGTCCTTAAAACTCCCGAATTGGTTTTAATTAGAAGGTTGTACGAAATTTGTATCACCGGTTGCGCTATTCCAAGTTACGGAGAAAATTACATAAAGCTGCTTCAAAAACTACTTAATAAATTTTGCAGTAATCCAAAAGAGAAATTCGAGTTTGTAGCGAATTTTGCTTGTGGCCACATTTTGTACGCCACAGATCCTAAAGACGTCATTGCTCCTGAATTGCAACTGCGTAGTCTTAAACTACTGACGAATTTCCTAGCTGTGCAAGAAAACGCTAAATGGATTTACGATTCTGATGTAGTTATGTTGGTCATACTATTTAATCTCAATAATCCTATTACAGTTATTAGAGAATGTGCAATTGATATTATCAACAAGATATTGAGGGAAGAACCTGATAGAAAGCTGTTGTATGTACAACTACTACACGAATTAATAGCACACAAAGACGAGCTTATATTGGATCATGATCAGATATCGCAAGTGTTGCATACAATTATGACCGCAAAAGATACACAAAATAAATTATTTAGACGGAATTGCCTCCTGAAATTGACTGGTATTCTAAATGAAAAAACTCCATCGCACATAAAAGCTGGGTTTTTGAAGTTGCTTTACAAATTGGATAATGCTAATGCATTCCCGAACATTATTACTTGTTTAAATACGCTTGAAGTAATACTCAAGCGCAATGAATTAAATACAAAGTTGATATTCGATATCTATGAATCAAACATGTTCAGAAGTGTTTACAGTTATATCAATGAATCAACAATTACTACTTTTAACAGAGAACAAGTGTGGAAATCTATTGAAATTGGTTTGAAAGAATACAGACAATGTATTTTAGAAGAAGACCAATCTTTCACTAGCCCTTCAATTCTAATAATGAAGCAAATAAATGAGGACGTTTTCAATAAAATTCCGGATGAGAAGCGGAAAGCATTAGTACACCTGATTGCATCAGCTGGAGCTGTCAGTAATAACCCGAGAATATCTCTTGTAGCTTCCAAGGCTATGAAGAAAATACAGCTAAGTTTTGCTGATTTCAAGCCAATTCTTGAAGGTATGCTAAAAGCCGCAGATCCTGCTACCAATGTGCCCAAAAAGAAGAAAGCTACAGTGTCTATGCTGTCCTACCAACTGACGGAGACAGATGACTGGAGATTGGGTGTGGCATTGCTCGAGCATGTGCAAAGCAAAAAGAAAATGCAGTTAGACAACTCATTTGTGGCGATACTATTCCAACTGCTTAGCAAATGTTTGAGATTCGAGGAACAATCCTACGTGGAGTACACAAAGCAATTGATTCTGTCCTCACTCTGGTATTATTGTAAGAAGCACGTCGACGACCAAGATAAAGATCAAATGAAGTCGCTTAAATCTGTATTTGACGTTGAACTGGTCGTACAATGCATTAGAGGAACGCAAAACCCTCAAACGCATCATCACGCTTTGATCCTGCTCTCTCACGCCGCGTACATGTTGCCCGAGCAAGTATTACATCATACTATGGAGATTTTCACTTTCATGGGTTCATCAGTTCTAAGACACGACGACGCATACAGCTTCCAGATAATAACGAAGATTATAGAGAATTTGATACCTATTTTAGTAAAAATGGACAAGAGTATAGACGATCACACCGAAAGAGAACTGCAACAATTGCAAAATCGTGTTGTTCCTGTCCTACGTATATTTGCCGATGTAGTACTGCATGTGCCAGAACATAGAAGGTTGCCGCTCTTCAGGAAGTTGATAGAAACACTGGGTCCCTCTCAGTTCCTCTGGGTTTTCCTTGCCTTGCTTTTGGAAACCCATATGGCACACTTCAATGATAAAAAAGCTAGTAGGAGCAACACACGCACGTTAGCTGAACAAGAATCTCCTGTCAATCGACTAGATTTCGGACAGAGCATTCTACTAGAATTCCCTCCTGAAATAGGCATGGAGAATTTTGTTAAACTGATTATGTATATCAAATCTCTGCCATTACAAAAAGATGATAATGCGATGGATACTGAAGTTAATCCTAGCGACATATTTAGCGTTAACGGTCATACGTCTGTACAATTACGTCACTATAAATACGTGATAATTACTTTTATGAACACGTGTTTAGCATCTTCAAGATTTATCCAACATTGCAATCTGGCTACTGATATGAAAACCATGGAAGCTCATTTCAAGACCCTTATAATAAATATATTGACATTTATACAAGCTATTTCGAAAGTCACCGACGAAAAGACAGCGAAATACTGGCGAGTTATGCTACATCACAGTTACGATTTACTCGACCATGCGAACAATTTGTTATCTCCTACAATGTTTTTAGGAGTAGTCAAAGGCTTATTCAAACACACATTACCAACGGTCCGAAGAAAATCAATGGAGCTATTAAACTCAAAGATACAATCTACGCCAGAAGTATTTGAGGATGTCGACAGGGAATTGCTTTACTCGTTACTGCCAGCGCTATTGGATATCATCAAAACTATAGAAAATAAAGATGAAAACCTTACTGACATTGCCGCCCAAGAACTAGAGCTTAATCAACAAACAGCCCTTTTATCTCTAAAACTGCTGACTCGTATGCTTGCATCAGAAAATCCGGAACCGTTCAAAGATGTTTTGGAGACCATTACAGAGTATACTTGCAATGTCAATATATCTGGTAATGTGATGGCTTCAATTGTGTTATGTTTGGCGGAATTATGCAGCAATTTGAAGGCCCATGCATTAGCCAGTCTTAGAAAGTTTATGCCAGCACTTATTAAAGTACTGAAGAAGCAAAGGAAAGCTGAAACTCCAGAATTGGTGCTATTAAGTACAGTAACTGCCATAGCTAAGATAGTAGAAAGCCTACCCTTGTTTTTGAGTCCATATTTGCAGAAGATTCTATATGAATACTCTATTTTGTTAGCTAAATGGCAGAATTGCGACCAAGAGTGCAGTAAAGTGTCGGCGATAGTTGCCAAACTATCGAATATTAAGAAGAAGATAGCGGAGTCGATACCTCCAAGGGTTTTGATACCAGTTGCAAGCGAGACTCATCAATTACTTTTAGAAAAAGAGAACTTTGATGCTATCGGGCCTGTTATGTCGGTTTTGGCGGACTGTTTCGCTAACGTCACGACAGCTGACTTTACAGCGTTGCAGCAAGATTTGACATCATTCTTCTTGACAGCGCTGCAATTGAGAAGCGATGCGGCAGATAAGAACATAGATGGCTCTGTTATAGATACGGCTGAAGATGAAGTGGTGAATGCGCTTGTATGTTTGGTTCTAAAACTGTCTGAGACTAGTTTCAGACCGCTGTACTTCAAGATTTACGATTGGGCGATTAGGACTAATGTTGAAGGACATAAAGACAGGACTATCACTTTCTATAGGTATGTATAAGCAAATTATTTGTGTGTATATTTAATAACGTTAAGAAAAAAAAGTGAGAGATAGTCAAGTCAATTTATTGGAATAATAGTAGTTATTGAATTTACGGACTAATGTTTTAAACAAAGTGACATCGTCAATAACACTGATCCAACAATTTGTCTCTTTATTCAATTCATTATTTTTATTTCGACCAATTTGAAATAATATGTCTGTCGTGTATTTCAGATTAAGCAGTGCGATTGCAGACAGGCTTAAAGGTTTATTCGTTCTCTTCGCTGGACACTTCGTGAAAAACGCGGCTGAATTATTAGACGCTTGCAACAATAGCAAGACCGAGGAACTTTACTTCGACAGCGAAGAGAAATGCTTGACTCTCATCAGATATATTATAAAGACTCTTCACATAGTATTCTTGTACGACAGCCAGAGTTTTTTGAACAAGAATAGGTTTGAAACTTTAATGCAGCCCGTGGTAGACCAGTTAGAGAATACGATGGGCGGCGTGGCTGATCTAAAGACAAGGGCATCGGAATATCTGATACCGTGTATATCGCAGTTTGCTGTGGCCACTGCTGACGATTCTCTATGGAAATTACTGAATTATCAAATATTACTGAAGACTAGGCATAATGATGCGGAGATTAGGTGAGTAAAAAAATAATAATAATGTGTATTTTAAAAAAAACAGCACTAATTTTCCTAAAAAAATCCTCACAAATCTTTTAATTATGAGTTAGTTTAATATGCCCTCTTAAACCTATTTTATTTAAATGTTAGGTACATATGAAAATTATTGTTCTGTTGAGTAGAATTTCACCGTTGATTTTAACGATGTACAGGTTGACAGCTTTGGACTGTTTGGTGTCAATGGCAACCCAACTCGGAAGCAGTTGGTTGCCTCTTCTAGCGGAGAGCGTGCCTTTCCTGGCAGAACTTTTAGAAGATGGCGACCAGAAGATAGAAGCGTCCACCAAGGAAGCCATTAGGAAACTCGAGCAAATACTCGGCGAACCACTGGAAAAATATTTTTAAATAAAAATATGATTCTTTACGAAAATATATTATATTGACATACTTGGCATTTATTTATTTTAGATGGAAAAAGAATAA
Organism: Deilephila elpenor; assembly: GCA_949752805.1. Taxonomy (NCBI): domain Eukaryota; kingdom Metazoa; phylum Arthropoda; class Insecta; order Lepidoptera; family Sphingidae; genus Deilephila; species Deilephila elpenor. The sequence continues at coordinate 3,118,077 of OX457098.1, forward strand.
ATTGGTTTGATATTTGATAAAAAAGGCAGTGACGCTACCTAGCGGTCATATGAGAACAATATTAAAAAACTGGAGGTACTTTGTATTAGCGCCATCTGACGCGCAGACATAAAAGTATAATAGTTCTTGCCAATATGTTAAGATGGCGTAGTGCGTACTATTTGACTTTTGCGGAATGAAAAGCTTCATTGGTTTAAAAGTTAAAGGTTAAAGGTTTCAAGAAAGCTGAGTTTGCATAAACAACGTATTTCTTGATAAAGGTACGTAGACTATCGGTACAGAATGTGAAAAGCACTACGAATCTTTGGGACCAGTTCCAACAGCAACATTTCCGGACAGATACTTACGACTTGGCGACACTCAAATATGAACGTATTCCCTTCTTAAAAGGCCGGTAATGCACCTCTATGCCCTATGGTGTTGAAGACGTTCGTGGGCGGCGGTGATCCCTTACCACCAAGTAAGAAGAATACACAAACATGAATATAAAATTCACAGCATATTTTTTGATAAAATCTGTCGCACTTACATCGTGGCAGTAATTTAAAGAACAAACCCATCATAGAATATTCTTGGTAAACTCCAGGTGGCTCTAGTATCTACCGCATATAGTAGAATACCTTTGGCTACACTACCGCACATGATTAGAACATAAAACAGCAACTTAAATTAACTTAACAAATAAGTTATAGTTCCTGCGAGCTCCCAGGATCGCCCTCCGAACCAACAAACACGAAAAGGACGGCCCGCAAATTGCGTGGATTCTATAAAGTTTTCCTAACACATTTCCCTCGTAATTAGTTAACTTACAGAGTTAACCGCAACCTGTTACTGAAACATCAAGCTACGCATCGCTTATTTAAAATGTATAGCTGCTGTTTGTTTTTTGAGAGTCAACAAAGGAAGTGATTTGCAAAAAACTTTTTGTACATAATATTTTTCGCATCCATCCCAAACTAATTGTAGCATCAACATATGGGAAATCATTGGGTTATTAGGAAGTTAAAATGAAAATATGCAGGTATTTTGCCGGATTTAGTACTTAGTATATTGTATTTCGGACTAAATTCAAGGAAGTAGGTAAATTATTATGGCCTGTGTTCGTGAAATGTGTAGTTGATATTTGACAAATCCAAACACGCTTGCATGCTTGCACACTTACATCTTTTGAACCAAAATATATCTAAACACATTGCATATTATTTTTAAGATATTTAACAAATTCAGACCTGAAGACATGCATTTTAAAACACTTTTCTATGCTATCTAACAAGCTGTGATTAAAGAACCAATTACCTATTAGACAAAGGAAGTTAAAAAAAATCATCTAAGACGGTTGGACCGTTTCACTACTTCCGAACCATAACGGAAGTTCCCGACTTATTTAAATATTTCACGAACCTCTGTCTTTCGATGGTCGTAATAAAGGTTACAACAGTACTCTAGGATGATAAATATTAAATTTCATGCCTTTTTTATTCCCTCAGTGCTTGGTGTCACAGACAATTGCGACGAAAGCGATGCTTTGTGTAGAGTGCTTGTTGTTTGAATAAAATATTTGAGGTGTTTAATTCGTGGAGGACGCATTTTGTTTTGTTAAGTAATGCACCATGCATGTAGTATGTATGAATAGCAGAACATTTCACATTTGCGTTTTAAGCGTTGCGGTTTTGGAAGAGAGCGCGATTCTCAGACTAATACCGGGTATATCCAAACTGCTACCGGAAACGAAGCCAGATGGTAGTTCTAGTAGGTAATTACAGACACAATGCAACTAATTTTTTTTTTAAATAAGCGCCCGTCTTTTTTGCAATTTTTTAAATATCGCGTTTGGATGGTACATGCCTAGTTTTTGCTAAAATAATAATTAGAACCGTAAAAAATAAAAAAAAAGAAATGTAGATTTTTTTGGGGCAATTATTAATTGCATTGTGTCTAGCCAGTCACTAATACTACCTGGCTTCGTTTTCGGTCTTAGTCTGGATATACCCTGTATAATTCTTATTCAACACATAAGTGTTACTTCAATTTATTTATTTATTTATTAATGTTAATGTATTCCTTTTTGTTATCTTGATAACGTATGCTAATTATAAAATTAAAATAAATATGGAAAAAGGTCGAGTTCGCTTCAAACGTAGTTGAACATTTACTTACGGCTTCGCTGCCTTAAAACTTGAGATCTGAAGAACAAATTTCCTACGCAGCTTCTTAAATGATAGTTATCAAATTAAAAACTTTCAAGAGTTATTCATTGAATTTACATTACATTAAGTAGTCTTAGAATTCAGCAAGCTTATTTTATTTGTTACTGGTCACTTATTAAGGAATAAAAATTGCATAGGTATACGCATAAAAGGGCACTACATTGTACTTTCTTTCACACCTTGATTATTAGGTGGCCATTTTAGTATGCAGCTGTTCTAATATGAACTACACAACAGCGCTGGCTTTTCGCGGAAACCCAAACTATAAAAAGTACTCGGGAATTAAATTTGAAATATCTATATCAGCCCATATACGTCCCACTGCAGTGCACGGGCCTACTCTACAATCGAGATAATCGATTGAGAGTGCTTAGGCCATATAGTCCACCACGCTGGCCTAGTGCGGGTTGGCGGACTTACATACCGTAGAAATTCTTTGAAATCGCTATGGTATGCAGGTTTCCTCACGATGTTTTCTTTCACCGTTAAAGTGCGTGGTGATTGACTTTCAATGCACACATAACTCCAAAAAGTCAGAGATGTGCCCTGGGATTTGAACCCGCGACCACCGTAAACATGTAGGCGGCCGCGTCTGGTCCGTTACCAACAGGCCACCACGCACTAAATACCTATATCAAGATATTTTCACAGTTAAGGCTCACTTATTATTCGATTATGCGCATATTACAGTAAAAGAGTGTAATATTTCTTGTGTATAAAATGTTACTCCAATCACTATGTCCTTAATTATGAAGACAGCATTCCTTTGAATTCAACAATGTGACAAAATGGAAAAGCCAATAGCGCCAGACAAGAACGAAATCATAAATATAATAGATGCGTTTACATTTTTAAATTATTTTTTATCTCATACTTTCACACTAATAGGGCTCCCAGATACTAAAATATACTCTGCAACACTATATTAAGATTTATAGCACAACATTCGACATAACGAAGCGACTCCACCGCACCGGGCGGAGTGTTTGAACAAGACCTTTTGAACTCATCCATACCCGTGCGTATTGACACTTACAGCACAAATAGCGCACACATCGCCGCCTACATTCACGCTCAATGACTCGAGAGACTATCGCGTGTACACTATACGTAAATGTACGACAAATATAATAGTTCAGAAACTTTCGTGTCATATTATCGTGTATATATTTCTTATTTTTGATTGTGGTTACGCTAAATTTAAATACCATACGTTATGAAGTAAGTACCTATTTATTTCCAGTACAATTAAATGAAAGTAGAAAACTAAAGCAGGAAAGCAAGCAGATAAACATATTTTGGTCGCTGTTGTGGTGTAGTTGGTTAGACGCCTGCTGAAATGAGCGAATTCGATCCCTGTACTGATAAAAATATTTGAGCGAACCACGAATATTGTTTTGGTTCTGGGTGTTTGAGAGTTTAAAACTCTCTCGTAGATCTTATTAGTCTCGTACTTCTCGTAGTACTCACAGTACACGGTACAAGACTTAATGTGGAGTCAGGACTATGTGTCGAATTTTTTTGTGTAGTCTTGTCTCTGATAAGGAGACAGTCTTCATTCTGGTTGATTTCTTAAGATATTAACGTATTTGCTATACCAGTGCATGAAATGAAATTTTGTTGTTCATGTGTCCGTAATTATGCTTTCTGTTCTACTAGTTAGACACATTTTAAGGAATCAAATTAATTGTTTGCTTTATCTTTTTGGTTTAGTTAGTATTTTGTTATTTACCTATATACATATAACAGCACTAGCCAGTATACGAATGACTCTAAATACAATTTTATAATGCCTGTATCATATCTTGTAATTTCCTTCTTAAAAAATAAATAATATGTCGTATCGTTTCTATTTAAATTAAAAGATCGCAAATTCATCTAAAACTATCAATCGTACCAATACACTTGACTAATATTCGAGCTGAATGCACTAATCTGTCTTTTAATAAATAGTATGAAAAAGAACAAAAAACAAACTTAGCAGATTGGAGTACCTACTGTGTTTACTAACCCGCCGCCATATCACTCAACTCTTCAAAAATAAAATGTTTGCGAAGAAAACTCACTGCGGAATATTTTTAATTAAATTAAGTTGGAGAACATGCACATATTTCTCTTCGGCTGGCATCCGACCTCAATTTGACTAATGTACGACTGGGACTTGTGTAAATGCTTTTATAATCGTGTTTTATGTTATGTTTATTTTTTCAACTAGTATTTTTTGTTTTTTACTATTTTCCCGCATACTTACCTACAATAGCAACTCCGTATTATTTTGATTTTAATTTTATTTTCGAGCCTTTTTACCACTGCAAACTTCTGTCCGTCAGAATTAACATTATGGGAAAAATTGGCATCAAGTACCGAAGATTGGCGAGACTCCTATGGACATTATTTTGTATTTAATCCGAAACAATATAAAACAAAATGGAAACGAATAGGAATTAAAATATTCTAAGCATGAAATTGAAAATTCATGATAGGATCTCATAACTACGTTATTTTCCAGTTAAATTAATTCGTATTGTGAAGTGAAGCCAAAAGTTACTTCATCCAGCCTATTGTTTTCGGGATACAAAGAGCTAATCTACTTTTAAAATCTCGTATTCGAAGTCCCGAATTAAACTACTGTGGAATTATTCTGTTTTAGTTTGCTGACACACCGATGTTAAAAATGACACATGTTTAAAAAGGAAAATACTTCTTAAGAAGTTTCGTCGATACAAAAATGATTGGTCAAAGTAAAATTTAAAAGATTCGCAGCACCACGCTCCTTAAAAATAAGAAATCGATAAATTATTCTAATTAGGAAAACTGAATTCTCGAGAAATTCTTTTTTGTATATTATGTTTTAACTCTTTCCTCCCTGTTATCGTACGTGGAGTCACATAAAACCCAGAGAATCTGCAATATGTTTCAAACACCATTTTCTTAATTAAAAAAATAATAGGCCTGCGATTCATTATACTGTCCGAGAATTGAAAATGGGCCTTCTTTTCGATTGTAAGGGATTAGGCGTTCAAGTATATCGAGTCGATTGGATTTACGATAATTACAAAAGTAGGATTAATGAATACACTTCAGTTGTACTAAAATAATTGAATTTAAGAATTATCTAGTAACAAATTGAATTATTATATTATATCGTTTAGGTGATCACCTAATCAATTATAGATATCAACTGAACTGAATTGCATATCACCTTAAACCCGTATTAAATTATTTACTGAAAACAGTTACCAATTATCATGTATCAAATACACATGCAGCAATTTCTTTATTTCAGCATGCTACATCCTTAAAAAATATTACTATCTTTAATAGAAATTCTGGTACTGAATTCTCTATATCAGCCCATATACGTCCCACTGCAGGGCACGGGCCTACTCTACAATCGAGAGAATCGATTGAGAGTGGTTAGGAGGCCATATAGTCCACCACGCTGGCCTAGTGCGGGTTGGCGGACTTACATACCGAATTGGTATTGAATTGACACTGATAAATGTGATTCCAGTGTTAATTTATACCATTGATACTTATTTTAAAACAACTTAAATCACAAACCGCAGCTCATTTATAAACAAACCCATCATTACTCAGTATAAATAATGGCTCGCAAAATCCAATTAAAACGCAATAATTAGTCATTTGGGTTTATTAACCCGCGGCTAACATAGAAGTTTTCACTGAAATAAAGTACATCAATTACGGTGGCCAATGTTTCAACGGTCTGAAAGGTCCCCTTATGTTAGACGTTGACAAACCGACCTTTCTGCGTGAAATCAATCAAGCATTTGAGTCGCTGATATTACTTACGGGGCCGCGGGATTTGCGAGGTAATTCAATTAATTTAAAAATCATATTTACGCGGGTGTTGTTGATGGATAATGCCTGCGAGACACACGAATGTCCAATTTTTTTTTAGATGTGTTTTATAGATACAGTCAGTAGCAGATTAAATATTAATTATTAATATTGCTAGAGGAGAATTCTAAAGTACACCTGACTGAATTCATGAACTCTAGCGCAATATTATTGATGGTGAAATGAAATTTCTTGTACGTATTGTAATTTTAATTATTTTCTTCATTGTACACCAGGAAAAGGCAAATATTATAACTAAATACAAAGTAAGTACAATAGACAGCCTTATTGCAATAGAAATTCTCTAGCATACAACCTTAAAATGGACAATAGAGAAATAATAGTTGTAATGTTCGACAAAAATAAGTGCCAAGTGTGTCAAGTGTCAAGTCAAAATGCCAAGCATAAACACATACCTACAGGTCGATATAGGGGCTTCGGTTGACTTTAAAATATAATGAAAGGGAAGTTAAATCTTTATTTTGTACCCTTATTGAACTAGCATTTATTTTGTCTACTTTCAAAGGGTTGATTTTTCAATGATGTGATAAAAATTATTCGTCGAACAAAATACAAAACGGACTATTTGAAATTGCTGGTTGTATAAATTATCAAAATGTTACATATTGGATGTAAGGCCTGCGGAAATTTCACTCGCCGACCGAAACATGACATTAAAGTAATTGTTTAGTAGTAGTTTGCAGAGTACTTCCTAGTGAAATCCATGATGCCAGTATGGCTCTACCACACCTACCTTATGACTTAGTTCAACGATTTGAGCCATACATTTTATCCGACTTATAAAATCTGATTTTAACGTAAGAATTGCTAGCCATCCGTCACGGCGCTATGTCTCGAGTACAAAGCGAATTTTCTCATGCAACGTCAGGCACAAACTCTTCTACCCCGTCGAAATTGGATTCTAGCCAACCACAAATCTGATAACGCTTTTATGGCAAATACTCACTTATATTTATCTTAATGTGGAAGAAATAAACTACCCACACGGATAAGAACGAGGGAATGGAGTGAAATGTTTTCTAAGATTTCATTTCTTATTTATTAAGCAAGCGAATACAAGCTAGTTATTGCGAAAATAGTAATTTAAGTAATTTAACTTTGTCAATTAATTTGCGAAATTTTTTGTTGCAACTCACTAATAATACCACCTGGCTTCGTTTTCGGTCGCGGTCTCGATATATCCTGTATACCATCTGTATGCTGTACAGACTTGATTTCATTTTTATTAGTGCTAAGCCTAGCCTAGCCAGGTATAAAGATTTGCCTCTTAGCCGGCGTTTTAACCAACTACGCCACGGCTATCTCGGTTCTCTACACTGGTATCCCGAGAATCCTTTGCTATTTGAAGCGATGTTTATAGTTTTAGAGCCGCGTGATACAAACATCAATACGTTAATGTGGCCACCGAAGCGTACAGCATTCGTTTGAGTAAGTAAATGTGGTCGCCGCCATGTCGGATCGAAATCAACGCTCTTGAAGTTGAGAGTAGCGGTGAGGTTTTACTAACCAACTACATACGTACACAAGTCTCTAAAATTATGACTTTGTATTTTAAAAATGTACTGACTTTATCGCAGGCTTATATTGTATCTGTATCTGTATCTGTATCAGCCCATATACGTCCCACTGCTGGGCACGGGCCTACTCTTCAATCGAGAGAATCGATTGAGAGTGGTAAGGCCATATAGTCCACCACGCTGGCCAAGTGCGGGTTGGCGGACTTACATACCGTAGAAATTCTTTAAAATCGCTACGGTATGCAGGTTTCCTCACGATGTTTTCCTTCACCGTTAAAGTGCGTGGTGATTGACTATCAATACACACATAACTTCGAAAAGTCAGAGGTGTGCCCTGGGATTTGAACTCGCGACCACCGTGAACATGTAGGCAGCCGCGTCTAATCCGTTACCAACAGGCCACCACGCACTTATTATACTATATTGTACTTATACTATATTGTATTTATAAAAATACTTTTTGAAGTTAAGCTGCTTTTTGTTATTGTTACAAGTGATTGAAAAAAAGCAGAAAATTCTTTTGTTAATTGTCTTAAGTGTTTCAATCTAATTCCTCAATTATGTTGTTTATTGTTCGAATAGGCCGAGGCCTCGGCATCGACTCGGCAATACTTAAGACACTGCTTATCGAAATCTTATCTACCGAGGCGAAAAGCACCTAAATATAACACTTTTCGTCCCAAACAAAGTTCTTCATACTTCACTTCCTTAATAAAACTATAAAACACATACAAAGCAGGCTGAAGTCACATGCTCTGTTATTAAATAAACGCAAAAACTTTAATTTTTCCTTTTTTGCCACAACCTCTTGAATGGGCGAAGTAAAACTCTTAAAGTTCGCGGACACTAGCGACGTGGTATTAAAATAGTGGGGAAACTTAGAGCCCGTTTTATCTCGGGATTATGAACAAAATTCCTAAGTGCCTCGCAAAGAACTCGGCCTGTAGTGGGAGGGACTTATCCCCCGCGCAAAAACTTTTTTGCAAAACCTCCAGGTTTTCAAACTATCGATTGATTTATATAAAGTTCGCGTTTTGAAAGTGTGGTGTTTATGTAAATGTGGGTCAGATTTGTTTGTATCGAAAAATCGAAATTTATTCCCAATTCTTTATAAAATTACTTTGTTACAAACATTCTATTACAAATAAATATAATCGAAATCATGAGCCAAACCCATGCCAAACCACAAACTTAACGAAGCGCCAAAATTGTTAATTTTCGTTTTGCTGATTTAGTATAGCACGTGTATTCTATATTTATATATTTCTTTCAGATCAAAACTTAACCTATAAAATAATTTGTTTTTGATTGTTATAAACCAATGGTCATACAATTCTAAGCCACACCGCGGCCCGGGATCAAAATTCATTCTTTTAGTGTAAGAATACTAAATTACCTCAAAAACAATGTCAAATATCATGAAATAAGTCCCACAGAATAAAGTTCGGCCCATGATAAAAAATACAAAATATATTTTTAAAACTAAGATGCCACGGCTCGGAAAATAGAATAAAAATACTCATTTTAAAATCTATGCATACCTGTAGGTAACAGGCGTGCCAACCTGACAGTCTGCGAAGTTTGCATGCTGACGTTGGCAGCAGAATTAACGCGGACTATAGACAAAAGAGTTTTCATGCACTGCAAGAGATGTGAATTATAATCATGGCGGGAACAAAGCTTCTATTCTTAGGACTTTGCTAGTATTATTTTATAGAAAAATTAAATTGCACATTTATGGTTTAATAAAGTTTGGTCTCGTATTTATTTAATAATTTGTCGCTTAGATGGTAGAATCCATCTTGAAAATGTGACCGATGATTCGTATACCTACCTATTAACGCTGGAGAGATCGTTATGGAAACTTCCATCTACACTCGTCCGTTAGCACCTCATTGCTCGCCTCCAGACCGTTTTAATGGTTGGAGGACTTCGGGTTATCCGAAAGTAGCCGAATTTGCGTAGGCGTAGGGGCTGGTGGGGCACTCTAGCGACGGCTATCGATAATTTTCTATTCATTATCAGCCCGGAGTCAAGAATTAGTACCCCGATATGGCGGCGATAGGCTAACCCCCTATCACATAGTGGGATGGAACATACAAGGTGAAATGTAGGTGTCCTGGTAGCACCTCTGCCTACTCCTTCTGCGAAAAAAAAGGTTTATGTATGTACTATTTTGGCCAAGTAACATTTGAGTACTTCCTATTTCCTATTTTCCCGAAAGAATGCTATGGTTTGGGTTTTCACCATTGTTAAGTATCAATTATTTATAAGATGATCGTTATCTATATCTTCTATATCTATACATACAGGGTATATCAAGACCGCGACCGAAAACGAAGCCAGGTGGTAGTATTAGTGACTTCAGACAATGAAAAATTACAATGCAATGAAAAATTGCGCATTGGTATTTTTTTACTTATCGTCGTATTTGGGTGATAAATACATAGTTTTCCTAAAATAATGATATACATAATTTTATTTTTTAAGACGCAATGGTACGATAGGGTTTAAATTACTATTTTCGCAATAACTAGGTATCTACTACCCAAAAACAATGATTTTCAAAAAATTGCAAAAAAAATCTGTCGCTTATTTTGCGAAACTTTTATTTGCATTGTGTCTGTAACCACTAAAACTATCACCCGGCTTCGGTTTCGGTCGCAGTCTTGATATACCCTGTATAATATATTTGTAACCGATCGATATCTGTATATGAAAGATACATGAGAGAAAACTAATATAGAGGGTCTGTATTAACGTCATAGAACCCAAAATGCAAATGCTAGTCAATAATACATTTTCAAATAAATAACATCAATATACTGAAATATTTTACTCAAAGTAGTTTAGTAAATATTGTGCGACGTAAAGAATCTCATCGATAAATCTGATCTAAAAATATCCACAAAACCCACCCTATTAAAATACAAGACTTACCGACTTCACAAACAATCTCCATTAATATTAATACACGAAAGATTTCGGCCAACGCGCTTTGACTCGTACGAAATCTCGTCCAGAGATCAGGCCTAAAACACCCACAAAATGAGAATCCGTAATAAATTCCCCGCGGCGAGTTGATCCCCGCGTTTTCGGTGCTAAATTAATTTGTTCTAGCCAAGTCGGCCGCTGTTATGATGCTGTAATTGATCGTCTTTCATTGAGGAAACTTGTTTATGTACTTCCTGGCTTATATTTCAGTAATCAATGCGTATTATTAAGATAATAGGTTTATTTGTTTCCTCCTCCTCCTTGCGTTGATTCCCCGATGTTGGAGCGCTTATCCAGCACTTTGGGTTCCTGCCCTCTATTGGCCCGGTCATTATTAATTTTTGGAGGTAACCTGGTTTTCGGGCGAAAAAGTCGAGGGTTTTCCTCAGGCAAATTTAGGTTTATTTGTATTAAAATATGTTTAAAATATAATTGTGGTTTGAACTATGAATTACTTAAAAGTATAACAGAATAATTATCGTATTATCGAAAGTTAAAGTTTTTAACTACGTCTGATAAATCTACGATTAAAACTCAACACTTCACATATCGGCGGGCATCACGAATAGGACAGTGACTAAATATAATGTACATAATATATTTTCTGATGAAAAAGTCGAGGGAAAGTGATTATTCAACAAAATAATATTAAGAAGTTGCGTGACATGACTAAAAAACTAAAAAACCTATATCAATACATTTCTTTACAATATTACGTATCTCAGTCATTAGAATATTTTAGACAACATACATTCTACATCTCCGAAGACTTGGTAAAATAAAAATATTTTACTCGGAGTACTCTTGTGTTACATGATATGCTTTTCTTTGAGTATGTTTTTATATTTTGAGGTAAAATATTTCGCAGGTCTTACTGAGGCATGGATTACCGCTGGCGCTGTTCCTTTGATCTATGATCATTCTGAAACGTGTTCGTTAGTATTAAAAGGCTTTTTTACTAACTTGTTTTTGTAAATATAATTTTTTTTGCTAGCATTATGTGTGTGCTTCATACTGCCTCGGTGGCGTAATTGTACTACGGTACGTCTACAAGGCTGAGGTCTCGGGTTCGAATCCCGGGTCGGGCAAAATGTAATTGGGTTTACTATTCATCATCAGCCCGGAGTCAGGAATTTGCGCCCGATATGGCGATAGGCTCGCCCCCGCCTAGGCCCCTATCACATCATGGGACGGAACATACAAGGCGAAATGTGGGTGTCCTGGTGGCGCCTCTGCCTACCCCTTCTGGGATAAAGGCGTGAGTTTATGTATGTATGTAAATTGTAACTATACACAATAAAATATCTGAAAGAAAGAACTAAAGAAAAACGATTTATTTGTCACAGTCGCAACATACACAAACATGGCTAAAATAAACAATACGAAAAAAAATGGTTGGTTGCGCCTGTGATCGGTAGATAGTCAGCATAAGTTGCGATGTGGTGTAAACCACGACACAACACCGATGTTCAGTGGACACCTTAAGTGACGAGTATCTGTCTTTAAGACTTTAAAAACAATTCTTTAGAAAGAAAATGTATCGTGGTCGTGAACTGTAAATGGGAAAATATAAATCTCTGCTTTTATCTCGCACATAGAAATAAATAGTTCGTGGCGGATATATATATGTTCAAAGTTTAAATATATTATAGTAGGATATTTTTGAAAAATTCAAACTAAGTTTTATAATAAAATCGTAGCTTATATTAAATTTTCAATGAAATACCTTTCATCTTGATGGAGAAGCAACATTTGCTGTTGATTCATCTTTGAATTTATTTTTGGTTATGACAATATCGACGAAAACAAAATATGAACAATATCAACGAAACGTAATGAAACTTTAAAACAAAATATTACTATATTTTTACTCACCCATTTTTTGTAAAGTAATTAAACAAAAAAGTTGTTATGTAAAACCCCAAACTCATCCAATTAAAATTAAAAAAAAAAAAAAAAATTATATTTAAATAACAATCTGTAATACCGATGGAGCTCAATAACCTCTGGTCACAAGGCGAGGTGGCGTCGTTAAAGAAAACTTTGCTCATTAAAAACTAATTATGAAATGTTCCCGATGTGCGGTTCGTGCGTCTGCTTTGCTTTATTTTTTTTTATTTAAAACTTCTGTAGTGGAATATCACTATTTTCTATTTTGCGACGGGATTTTGGTCATAAATCATTAAACATTACTCCAAACCAACCACATAACAACCACATTACTCAAAACCTCCGAAAAGAAATATCTTATTGGACCAATAGACTGCCAGTGTGTACTTTGTCAATAAGAGCTACTTATGACATCTGCAAAATATATGACAACTTAATGTAAATGCTATAAATCTTGACAGCCTCCGTGGCGCAGTTGGTTAGACGCCGCCTGTGAAACGAGAGGCCGCAGGTTCGATCCCCGCACCGAAACAAATATTTGTGTGATCCACAGCTATTTGTTTCGGGTCTGGGTATTTGTGAGACCGAAAAGTCTCTCGTAGCTTCTGATACCCACGACACAAGACTCGATCTTAGTGTGGAGTCAGGACTATGTATGTGACTGTTGGGTGTATTTATTATTATTAAAAAAATCTCCAATATTTCCCTCAAAATATTTCCGACCATTCGAACCTATAGTATCTATTGTAACATAATTTCGTTTCACCTACCAATCCTTCATTATCTGTCCAACACGACGAATATATTCACCGCAGTTATGTTTTGTGGGACGACACTGTGCAACACGGTAACATTAGGAAACTCTCTGTAACTTTTGTGGCTAATTGTTAATATTTCTTGAATGCCACTCATCGCGTCCATACCGCCAATAACAGAAATTAACAAAATATAACAAAAACAGTAACTTTCAGTAACAAGAGAGTCCAACTGCTGAAAAATGTTCTCAATGTTATCGATTTTTACATATTGAAAGTTTTTCAAAAACTAGGCAACATTACATTACTAACACGGCAACATACAGGGTATATCAAGACCGCGACCGAAAACGAAGCCAGGAGGCAGTATTAATGATATCAAACACAATGCAAGGTAAAATTTTACAAAAAAAATCGTCAATATTTTTTTTGTTATTTTTTACATATCGTCGTATTTGAGTGATTAAACATAGTTTTTTTAAAATAATGACGTACATCGCTTAATTTTTAAACACGCAATGGTACGTAAGGGTTTAAATTACTATTTTTGCAAAAACTAGGAATTTACCCCTCAAAAACGATGATTTTTAAAAAATTGTAAAAAAAAATCCGTCGCTTATTTTGCAAAATTTTTAGTTGCATTGTGTCTGCCGCTAGAACTATCACCTGGCTTCGTTTTCGGTCGCGGTCTTGATATACCCTGTATAATGACAACTTTTTGCCATCATATGCAATTGAGTAACATTTGGAAATGTTGCTAGTGCTACACAAAAGCAACTGCGGTGTGGATGCACCTTTACAACATGCACCCAAACAGGTAACAAAAAGACGGTTACACGCCGTCATATGAAAAACTTTATTCTATCCTTTGTATGTGAATACACGCTAATATATCTCCCGAGTGACTCACACGTGTGAAGTGTTTACAAAACAGTGGGGTGAAATGTACCGCATTCTCGGTGATGAATTTTATGTGTGTTTAGATTGAAATATACCTTTACATGTTATACATTTTCTAAGTGATTTATACCGACATGTGAAATATAAGGTTTCACATTAATTGTAATGGGGCAACATTAAACTACCTGAATGTGGTTGAAAGATAAAATATACCGAATTTGTAATTATAATATGGTAATTATAAAAATAATTTTGTCGAATACTTATGCGTTAATTTGTTATTGTATAACCTGAATACCAACTAGAATTATTTTTTATTAATCTTGCTCTACACATATTAAATCAATAGTCTATTCCATTAAAGAAAAGAATTACTTCGTGTAAACGGCGAAAGTTGCTTGTCTTTTGTAAATCTTTATGGACAATTTCCCCCGGACTTTGTCCCTTTGCTGAGCCCTTCAGTTCTCCAAATATTTATAGGAAGGGATTACCCGCCTAAATTATGTCTTGTACAGTTTGCAAAACAAACATTTAATTTACTGGCGCCTTGTTCTTTAACTACTTTAGGTACTTCATTTGTTTTTCAACTTGTGGCAAGCCGCTCCGTGTGTATTTAATGTTATGGTAATCTTTTTATGCGCAAATATTTTGAATGAATGATTTATTGTTTTTGAAGTAAAATTTCTTTAGCACTGTTGTGATTTGAAAGTTTGATTTAAACAAAAAGCGCAAAAAAAGTAGAGAAACATATTCGTAAATAGGATTTAGCCTGCGAGAGAATAAGATAAAATACAAGTATACAGTGTTTCCTAAAATCTTCGTTTTCTTTCTTTTTTATATGAAATTGATACTCTATATATATTTTCTTATTCTATTGTACCTACTTTTCTGAAGTTTCACTTATGTCGTGTGTACATTGCACTCACACACTTTCTTGTGTATTGAAAGTGTACTTTTTATTCAAAGTAAGCTACCAAATAATCCCTGAGTTTTACAACATAAATTACAATTTGGACTTAACAATTCCATCAAAGTTTTGGAAGGGATCGCGCGGCCGACAAAATTTTTCTGTCGTTTTTTTAACCCCGGGGCATCACTCTTGTTTAGACGGCGACAGGTGGACATCCCTGGATAAAAGATATGCCATTTTTGGAGCGTTTTCGCTTTGTTTTGACCGTTTGAATTTGCATGTTTTTATTGAAAGAATTATTGTGGGTCGTAAACGTTGTGGCGATTTATTGTTTGGATGTAATTACGTTGACAGTCTATGTGCAGTGGGCGAGATATTTCATGGAAAATGTACGAAGGAGTTAGATTTTTTTGTAATTGTCTTTTTTTGTTTTTGGTATCGATAATATTTATATTGCGAATAAATGTGGTGTAACCTTTGAGGTTTTTATACTCCCAAACAAGGTGGTTTTAAAATATAGAGTGGTATGATATTAAACTAGAACACATTTGCGATTATTCAAAACCTTTTAAACCTACCGATTACCTCGGTGGCGTAGTTGTACTATTATACGATTACAAAGCTGAGGTCTCGGGTTCGAATCCCGGGTTAGGCAAACTGATATTGGCTATTTCTATTTATTATTAGCCCAAATCAGGAATTTTTGCCCGATATGGTGATAGGCTCGCTCCCTATCACATCGTGGGACGGAACATACAAGGCGAAATGTGGGTGTCCTTGTGGCGCTTTTGCCTACCCTTCTGGGATTTAAGCATGAGTGTATGTAACATTTTAAAATTAACAACATTAGGTATTGGTGTATAATAAAAACAGCACCAGTGATTTCACAATAAAGATAATAGTTTCATGGTAAAATAGATATCAAAGTTTATTATTGTTGTATAAAAAATAATCTTTTAAACTACTGTAAAGTTCAACACAGCAAAGTTTTAATTAAACTGATCCATCAGGTAGTGTTGGATGGTGACATAAAAAGAAAATTGCTTTCCTCGTTATAACTTATGATTGAATAGTTCTCACAATTTTAAAATGTTTAAAATGAAACACGTGAAGCGGTTAAAAACATTGAGGTGTGGTCCTACAAGCCTTTTTCGGTCTTATTACAGTACTATAGTACTTTATAGTTTATAGTACTTTTTTTAGTCTTATTAAGTTTCAGGGTCATATTTTTTAACTTGGCAAATAGGTTTACTATAAACGAAACATATATGTGTTTATATTCATATCTTATAGAAGTACAATTATGTCATGTAACTTCATATTAAATGAAGTCAACGATCATACATTGTTATGACTCCACACTGAAATACAAGATTTTTATCGTAATCTTAAACAACGCAAGGCTTTTCTAACACATATCACCCAGACTTGAATAAACGTTTGAAGATCTCACAAATATTTGTCTCAGAGCTTCTTTACAGTTTTACCAAATATGTTACGATTTTTTTTTTCCAGATTAAAAGTCATGAAACTCAATTCAGTGTTATGCAACAATGAAAGGATTGTAATAAATATACCGGCGGAACATAGAGGGCGAAGCATCGCAACCGATGCATCGAAATGGGACGTAGCCACTCTGTATTCACGCGGGAATTGAACCCGCTACCCTTGAGATGCAAATGCGAGTGGCTGCAAGATTGGAGTCGAGCTCACCAGGGCCGGCTTTTGTTTGTATTATAGATGGAAACAGTTATTGATTATTATTGGATTCGTTGTTTTTTAACCCGACTTTGAAAATAAGGATATTATTAGTTCCAAATTGATGACGATTTTTCTATTGAAAATATACAAGGATGATCTCAGATATTTTAAGTCTTTTCTATCTTAATTATGTTTTGTTCGTAAAACATAATATATACATATAAATTAGTTATTTAGTAATTTAATACATACTAATTATAATGGAAATCGGTAAGTCTACATATTTTTGGCAAGATAACTTATTTTGACATACAAATTATTAACATTAATGTGAGTAAATCATACGTAATAAATAACACCACTACTCTATTTTTTATTTTTCCGTTTGAGAGAATGTAAACAACTGGAGAACTGCTGGTCCCATTTGATTTTTTTTAACTCGTCAAAACTCGTTTTAGCAACCAGATGTATTCAGTGGAACACTGGAATTAAAAAAGACACGCGAGCTGTTGTGTCACGGCGGAGGCGAGAACTTGAAATAGAAAAGGGAAAATCAGCCGCGTTTCTACTTACTTTCTCCGATGAAATTAAATTATTTTTATAAAACACCGTGGGCCTGGACCCCTAGTCTCCTCTTTCTACATCCGGCCCTGTATCTATTTGTAGAGCTGGTAGTTGGTACAGTGTTTAATTTGCATAGTTGTCGACGTGTAAGAGTTGATTGTGAAATAATTGCCTTGAGCTTTTTACAATGAACACTAATTTTGTTCGTTTTGTTTGTAATTTACTATGAGGACGGGTTTTGGGAAGAAAATAGGATTATTTTAATGTACAGATTGAATGGAAATTTATTTATTTCCAAAATCATTAGCGGTATCTAGGCTTTAAAACGAAAGTATTTCTAAAACCACGCTCCAACATTCACATTACATGCAAACTTCCAATTACTTTACTCACCTACAAACAAACTAGCAACATTCTAATGACAAAGTAGTCAAGAGTCAGGAACTAGCGTTGCTAAACACCAGCACGCTTCTTATTAAGACGTCGTCATTAGCACGTGTAGGAAAAGACGCCAGTTTTTAATGCACAAAAGACGCAAAGGCTCGTACTTCGACGGCTCACTCTGTCGCCGAGTTGTAATTCTGCGCTCTATTTTCGTTTGTGTTTCTTATTTGCATTTTTGGCTGGTGGGAATTGGGAAGGAGTTTCTTTGCTTTTTGGTATTTTTTCGGGTGTGATAAGCTTTGAAATTCGAAATTTGAGGTGGAGTATTTAGCTAATAGGTAATTCGCTGAATAGCATTGGAGTGTTTTATGAACATCTTCAGTAACAACGAAAAAGACTTTAGTATCAAACCAAATGTCGATTAGTTCAATATTAGTTACACAATTCATTATAATACATTGTTAAGTAACTTTTGTAATATTATTAAAAATTAAGAACCCAATATTTCAAAGTAAATAATAACAATAATTCTGGGCGTAGTTTATAAACCATTGCCTTCTATGTCGTACAAATCGTGAAATTAACTTCAATCAAAATATAAATCGCTCTACCGGACCTCAATTGTGTACACTCGACAGGATAAAGATTTAATTAAAACGGAATTACTTGTAATAAAAGGTGAAATTGCCGCTGAAAAATGTGAGATTTTCTTTAATCTACTGCGACATCAGGCATACAAAATTTGATTAATAATCCCCCTTGTTAGGTGACCGTGAATTAAAAGAAAATTTATTTTACTACACTTTTAGTAGGTAGCTCACAATTTGGGATGTGTATTTTTGACATCGTTCGAGATTTTCGTCCACGACTTTTTTATTTTTTAATATAACTAAATGTACTTTAATGTAACGGACATTAAAGTACTTTTACGTTTCGTAAAGTATAATTTAGTTTCCCTGCAATTAGAAATCTTTTTGAATTCCTTAATAATTTTGCTTTGCTAGGGTTTCATTGTTCTACTGAAATCGTGCTTTTTCTTCAGATATTAAAATAGTCTAGGTCACCCTTAGGTATCTAATTAATCTCTATGCAATTTAAAACAGGTCAATCAACATAACTTCACTACAGAACCATAGAAAGACAAATCAACAAACAGTTTCGGATTTGCAGCACAATGTTTAGAATCGGACCCGACTTTTTAATTAAAGCAAAAGTTATTGTTGGCGAGACAGACTTTCCGCGTTACAGGAAATTTAAACGACACGTTTCGCCCTCCCCGACCTCCCCTCTCCCCAGTGCAGGTGAACAACGTATTTAATATTGGCTTATTCCGATCGTTAACTCTAATTACCTTAAGGGGAGCATGTGGCACAAGGCTCCGACACGGCCCGCCGCGGTGAATTTTGATATTGCATTTTTTATGAGCTGTTTTGTTGGTGTAATTTATTCATTTTTTCCTGCAAAGCTGAAAGGGAAATTTCAAGATATTTGGGTTAGGGGATTTTGCTATTTTTTTCTTTTGATAGAAGTGAAATATAAATAGGATTTTCTCTTGCCCTTTTTCCATTTACAATCTAAATTACACTATTTGAGACTCGAATATAATGCTTAAGACATTAAATCAATATTTGCTCATAATATAATATGTACCTAAATAAATATACAAATCACAAACTTCTAAGAAATAGATCGCATTGCAAAAAACTCGTACAAACAGAAGCCACAGTTTTGCCAAACTTATTGTATTTCCGTAAATCTTATATAGATTAAGGGAAGAGGAAATAAACAGCATCCCTAACATCTCATACATTATTGCTTTAGTTACAATCATATCAGTGGATGTTATTAATCGTTTAGCACATGTGTACGGTGTACCGTCTTTATATACAACTGTTATGGCAAAGTGTGTTGTGTTTTTCTATTAATTAATAATTTTATTATGAATGAGGTTGGCATTGGAACGAAAGCTGTAGGCTTGCGATCTCTGCACTACTTTAATACTTGTCTTTATTCTTTCATAATGTATACTTGCAATCCACAGCATGTCATGTTTATTCAGATGACCCATATTGTTCATTCATTCATTGATGTTAGGCTAAAATCCCAAGATTTCATAAAATCTGTCGAAATCATACAAATTAAACTTTTACCATCTTCGAGGTCAAGACGTTTTTATTCTCTCTATAGTACGTAATTCCAATAGGTACTTAAAATAAAATTCAGTCTTAAACAGATCTTCAAACATTTAATTGCAGAAACATTGAAGAGGATATCCAACAATTTTCATCAACAAAACCTTTTGACATTATAATTGATACCAATACGACTCCCCTAAGGAAACGATACCGCATCATTAAACGTTTATTATGTCGGCGAATGCTGAAGATGAAAACGGAAAGGAAAAATTCATACACTTATTCGGCGTATTTTTTTCATAACCTTCGATTATTGGATGGAAATTCGTTAGGCGTGACTGTAATGGAATCTCTGTTGAACGGACTTATCTCTGATAATCTTTGGGCTTTTATGTCGATGGGTTCGGTAATACGGTGCGTTACTGTATTTCGCATAATTGGAGATTAATTTGCGATCAAGTTTTTGCCGAATGCAATTATGTTTAGTACATGTTTCACGACTTAATTTAAATTATTTCTATGGTGCGTGAGTTAATATTATTATGGTTTCTTAGATTTACGCGAATGTTACACATTGAAATAAAACTATTTTATACGGATTTTATCGCGATTTGGTTTAATTTTTACATTTTTTAACTTCCCAACGTTTCGATTACTTTACAGCTTTCGTGGTCACGGGGCGGACTGAGGTATTAGTCATCCGCTCAGTGACTGTTACAAATAAACTACCCTTAATTTATAATTATTAAATTAAACCAAATCGCGATAAAATCCGTATAAAATAGTTTTATTTCAATTAATATTATTAATTTTGTTGTGTATTTAATTAATTTTTTGTCATTGAAGTAGTGACTAGTGCTGTTCTGGTTCGTCTCGACCGTCGAGGGGTGTTAAATAATTTTCCTTTGTAATGAACTTGGCGTTTCATTTACCATGAAGATTGTGCGGACACCCCGCTGTTTCTGGCATTAATCCAACCCAGAACCATGGGATACTAAACTGCATCACTGGACATGCGAGAAAATTGCCAAAAAGATCGTACCTATCATATCCTAATTAATCTCACATCGAAAATAATCTCACATCGTGTAATGTACCTATAAATATGAATCAAATACATTTTTGTTTTTTCGTTTATTTTTGTTGGGTGTATTTATTTCTTTATTATTTATTTAGCATATATAAGTTCACTGCTGAGTACGGGAGACCTCTACAATTGAGAGTTCAATTGAGAGAGCTTAGACCATTGTCCACTACTCTGGCATAGTGCGGGTTCGCAGACTGCACGTTCCATAAAATAATTTAATACTAATTTTAATTAAAAAAAGAAGCACGAGGAAATTAAAGTTAGTATGGCAACCCAGAATCAAGGGTTTGCGGTGTAAAAAAATTTACCGCTATGTATTATTCAAGCGTTACCCGGAATAGATTATGGCTCACATATTAATATATTTTGTATGATGTTTTCGTGTTTAGAGGCCGTTTTATGCTTTATTTTATGGATCATAATGTGTAGTGTTTATTTTTGTTTTATTTAAAGGGCGTTGATGGGTTGAAATGCGTCATGTGTAGGTAATATTCGTATGTGACGAAAAGTGTATGCGTGGACATTTGGAACGTAACGTAAACGATTCGCGAATTGTTTTTGTTTTTTCATATTAAGGACTACCTTTATATTAGTGTGATTCATTACTAATTATTAACTAAATGGGATTACAACAATTGTGACCGATTAAGATGCCAAAAACGAAAACCAACTAAAATAATATTAACATGACAAAATCGTTTGTACGTCAACTGATGTGTCACACTGACCCTCCATTGAAAATTAGCCCTGCAGCACACCTGCGTTGTATTGCAGCATATAGCTGAACGGGGGGTCATTGTTGTCTGGCCATGCGCATATAATGGCATATTGTTTATTACCTTATGTAATATACTTGTTGTATGTGTTGGCCATGCAATAATAAATATTTCTTTTCCTTTTTTTTTTATAACTAAACTTTTTCGTATATTTGCTTTTGACTCGTCTTTACACATATTTCCCTAAAGAAAAGAAGCGGTGTCTTTTCATAAACGTTCGCGTACATTATTGGTATATTACACATTAATACGATGCTTCCTGGTCTTTGATCTCGATGTTGCGACACCTCAATTTCAATGTATGAGGAAACACAATTTGCCGATCCGTATGTAAATAGCATAGGTGCGTGTAATACATCAAAAGATGTAAAACATTTTATAACAGATATGTCGCCGAATGAGCAATAAAGCTGTTTACGTCGGTAACGCAGTACCGGATTCTAGGTGACATAATTGGACTACAACCCAAGGTCGAACTGAAATTATATAATTTAAAATTAAGCTTTTAGTCTGTAATGTCTGCTAATATGCAAGTTCAATGATACTTCCCGAAATGGGAAGAAAGGAAAAATATTATATAATGATTAAAAATGTACTACATAACACAATAAAAGATAGACATAATTGAAAAACATCAACAAGAAGAGTTTAGGTTGCACTATTTAATCGGGAAATCGAGTGCTACTTCAGCATTTTCTGCCACCGCATCGGTGGTTAATGTAAAGTGATTTGAAAAAAATATTAGAAAATAGTGTAACGCACAGATTGACGTTAATTACCGTTGCCTTTAATACATCCCTGTACAGTGGCGTTTGTTTGTTACTATGTAGCGCAAAATGCGCTTTATATCGTGCGTAAAAGCGCTTTATGCGTGATATTCAGAGATGCGAGGTGACGTGGGAGTCGAAATGATGGAGTTTCGCTGGATTTAAGTAATAATCATCTCAGTCGCTTTACTACCCTCATAAAGCGAACCGTATAAAAATTATAGTCAAAGTTATAGTGGTCATATAAAATTGGTTACTTAGCGGTCATTTTCGGTTTCCTAATGTAACTAGAACTAAGTTAATAAATGTTTTTATTGTGAAATAAGGGCTATATAATCGGGCCTTTAAGACGGTCAAACAACGGTGGTATTGTTAAGAGGGATATGACAGCCATTGGTTTAACAATTCAGGATCCTGAAAATTGGGTCAGGCGTTTAATCAGAAAGAAACACTCAGGCTTCACATAATATAGGGCTAGACCTGAAATAAAAATAACAAGAAAGCTATGAACTGAAACAGCAGAGAATTTTGTAATATTTTGCATAAATGGAATTCCTACAATTTTCAAATGGCAAATTATTAATTGGCGTATCCCGAAGCAATGCATCTATCGAATGAATTTTTAAAAACAGGACCTTTAGTAATTGTAAATGAATTTTGTATTTGGTTTTGAAGCAAACAATTATTTTGTCTAAAGCTGAGGATAACATTGTTTCTATTATATTGTCACATAAATACACAAAAATAATAATTTAATTTTACAATCTTCAAGATTAATTCCAAATTTTAGTTAAATTCAATGGATGAAATAAAACAAAAATGTAATTCCAATTAAACTAAAAGAAATAATTAGGAAACACATTAAGAGGAACAAAATGTAAACAGCGCCGATGTAATAAACGAATTGTTTTCCGTTCAGTAAATTGATGACCATTAAGATGTTCAGAATAAATAGGATTAGATGGCTTTGTAGTCAACAAAGAGGGTAAATATAAATAAAATATCTCAGGTTAAACAAAACAATCCAATTAACTTGTTTTAGTACTGTTTACTGTTTACCTTGTCCATCTTTTTAAAAACATCTAAGTGGAATTATAATATCTTTATGGAAACTACACAGTTATTTCCCTGTTCAGTAATTTGGCCTTACTTATTCCCTCCCATTATGAGAGACTTGTAATGAACCTTCCAAATATTATAGATTTTCAAATACAGCTAAAACTACAGTAACGATAAAGCCATTCCAATAAAACAACTAATTCATGTAATCATTTACCAAAAGTAAAGAAAGCTTATGCAACAAAAATAAAATGTTTCGTGACCAATGTGGAGTAGAAATCTCTAGTAGCTTAGCTCGTAGCGCAAAATACGTATCTTTCTGACCCTGGCCGGCTCTCACACCCGCCACTGCAACTCCTGACAGCTAGGATCAACAGTGGCACACATTTTAAACACCGAGCATTGAAGATCAGCACTGAACCAGTGTTGTGGACTATCGCCTAGCCCCTTTCAATCGATCTCAACAAAAAAATAATGTTTCGTGACCAATGTGGAGTAGAAATCTCTAATAGCTTAGCTCGTAGCGCAAAATATGTATCTTTCTGACCCTGGCCGGCTCTCACACCCGCCACTGCAACTCCTGACAGCTAGGATCAACAGTGGCTCACATTTTAAACACCGAGCATTGAAGATCAGCACTGAACCAGTGTTGTGGACTATCGCCTCGCCCCTTTCAATCGATCTCTGGTTCTTGAGGAGGCCCGTGCCCTGCAGTGGGATATATATTGGCTTATTATTTTATTGAAACTCAGCGAGTCTACGGTTTTATCTAAATTGTAGACCCACAACGAATTCAATCAACTTGTAAAAAGGAGTTATAAATTTGTCCACTTCCCTTCGTAGCAAAGCGGGTGACAAAACGCTGAACTAAAGAGGTAAATAACATTGAAATAAAACTAACTTTTACAGATTTTATCGCGATTTGGTTTAATTATAATTTTTTTAACTTTCCGACGTTTCGATTGCTTTACAGTTTTCGTGGTTACGGGGCGGACTCAGTCGCGATCAAATCCTTAAAAAGTAGTTTTAATTCAATGTATAACATTCGCGTAAATCTAAGAAACCATTATGAGGTAAATGACCTTGGATAGAAAGACTTACAGCCAGAAAAGCCAGCTGTAAAGCACCAAGACACGTATCTAACTAAGGTGAACAATGTGCCAGTGTTTATATTCAAGCGGATATGCATACAGCAGGAGGCAAACAGAGCGTCCGACACCAGCGCTGTTCGGTACATATTTGCATAAAATTGAACCAACAGTCACCTACTTCAGAGGGGTGACTGCTTTATTTTATACTAGATTTTGTTTACGGCTTTGCCCGATCGAAATAGCTTTTCCGGGATAAAATTCGCGCTTTTGATTTTCACAGGATAAAAATCATCCTTTAGATTTTCTCGAAAAATGCATTATCCGATACTAAAAGATTAAATTGGAACCGGTAGATCCTGAGATTATCGCGTTTAGGCAACAAACTCTTTAGCTTTACATATCGATATTTTGCTCACGGCTTCGTGTGCTTAAGATAATTTGAAAACAGTGTTTTTCTAGTAGTCAGATTTTTGTCTAAGGTACTATAACTACTTTTTCTGTCATTCAAGTTTAAAGTTGTAATTTTATTAGTGTCGTATGAAGTTTTTATCGAGCTACCGTAATCTTTCGGATTATTTCCCTATCCCTTAGGAAAATGACTAGTTTTTGAATAAAAAGAACCCTACGTTTTTTCGTTACTACGTGTGTGAAAAGTTTATGGTGATTAAAGCCACATTTACACGGGGAGAGTTTCTCGCCTCGAAGATACGATTATTGTAAGGATATAAAAAAGTAGCATCGTGTTAACATTTGTCAGAACACGATAATCTATGGCGGTTATGTCATGCGATAATCGTATACGATTCTCGCCGCGAGAAACTCTCCCCGTGTATTTACACACACAATTTATTCTATTAGTCCATTTGGCGCTTAATACAATTTTCTTAAAAAATGGATACTACATCAGCCGAGTCAATTGATGTACGCCGTAGTAAAAATTTGAAAGAACGTACCGCTATCGTAAATACATATTTATGCATAAACAGACATCACTTTATAATAAAACTCAACAAAATATGTTCCTACCCGCAAACATATTGTGGCATGAAACTTCGAGTAAAATATTCCAAGGTAAGCATCCTTGAACCGTTGTAAATCCATTTTTATGACAGCGAAAGTATAGATATGACGAAAAGCGTGATCCTACATACTGTGAACAGGTATTTTACCCTGAATAATACAGGATTTACTTAAAACTTCGGTTTTTTATAATACCAAAATATACCACATGTATATTTTGGTATCTTTGCTGATTAATAACGAGCTATATTTATTTTAAGACTACTTGTAAGATTCTTACAGAGTTTATTGTATATTGACACTGTGTGCATGAGCTTCAAAACTCCCTGAAAAATAAACAGGAAATCGAAGAGTATAATATACATAATCTACTTAATAAAATAACAATCAACGCCATTTTGGAACCTTTTACACCAGAATTTCAATGTGACCTACAAGTTTTATTGTCCACAAAACGTATTTCTTTCTTGTTATAACTTTGTGCATCAAGCGAACCGTCTTAACAGATCTTCATAATCATGTCGTGTTGATAATCTGTCGCCACTATTGTATACAGCAGTCAATTTTATAATTGCAGTGACATTACCGAGCTGTAATAAAAATAACCTCTAAAAACTCAACGATCTCTGTTCTCGGAACAAATTCAATTTTATGACGCCGATGTAATAATGTCAGAGCCGGATGCTTCAAGTAGTTTGTCACGAGCATACGTTTCGCGAAAGCCTCACGTACACGCGGAAAAATGATTTATATATTCGTAGAGGTGGCAAAGTTTGCCCAGAGGACTGCTTTAGAAAAACCTTGTATGTGATGAGTTTTGATCGTGCCTTGAATTAATAGCCATCACGTGTGATAAAATAGTTCAAATTATCATACAATATGAGTGAATGAATTTTTAAATGCTACCCTTTCTTTAATACAAGTATGAGTACGCAATCTACAACAAAATGTACCTCAACATCTTACTTATTAGTGACTTAGGTAAGGATTATCTAAGTCACTAATAAGTAAGATGTTGTGACTCGAGGGACAATACCAGAAAGAAAACCAATGGGTAGATGCAAAAACATAACTATTCTGGACACCAATGCGTTTATTATCAAGTGCAGACCGAGTATGAAAAGCCGACATTCACGGAGAATATACGTAATAACAGTTAATGAAGCCAAGATAATAACTGAAACTTAATGCAAACGGCATTCGAAACGCGAATTGGCGCGAATGAATTCAAAAGAAAAGTGTCGCGGTAATAAAAATGTAAAACGGCATAGTCATTTGCGCGCCGCGCTCGGCTAATTTCGCACTTTCATGTATATTTCATGGGATAACTGAATAATGTGCGCTTTATACCGATTCAGACTCGCTGCTGGTTCCCTTTTATGTTTTTTATTAATCACCTATTTCCTGATTGTTGAAGCATTCGTTGATATTGTATTTTATTCATTGGGACACTTTGTGTGAGTTTTTATTACAACGACTTTTTAAAGTATTAGCTGAGATAAATTCTGCGATAAAACAACATTCTTGGTTTAAACTAATACAAAAATGGTATTTTCGAAATATCGCCAAAAGATCTTGAAAAAAAATGCACCCTTTACATCTTTTCGCGTAAAGTTGACAATAAATATACCTCGAAAAATTCAGTCTGTCACTAGAGTTAAAATCCATAGAAAATGACCGTAAAAATGATATTGTCTCCCGTCACGTCGACAATGGTTAAACAAACGTTCACGATACGAGTGAGTTCAATTTAATCCATTAGCTATTTCCAAGTGAACAGCCGTGGTAAGTGCGACTCGACTGTAGTGGTTAATCGAGCCGCTCTGTCGCCTTAACCCAATCTTGTACATAAATTATACCATTACGGAGGGATAGTTCAGAGGAGGTAAAGATAAATTAATGTCGTAGATGAAGTGTTGTAAAATTTTATAATTGTAGTATTTTGTTTTTGTATTTTTAATCATCATCAGCAAATCTATTGCTAGACCTATTTTTTTTTCTATTCCAGGAAGTGTAGGTGGAGGTGGTACCAGGACACCCACATTTCGCTTTGTATGTTCCGTCCCACGATGTGATAGGGCGCGAGCCTATCGCCATATCGGGCACAAATTCAATGAAAAATCCAATCACTATCTCCGACCCGGGATTTGAATCCGAGACCTCACTTTTGTAATCGTTCCGTACAACTACGCCACCGAGGCTGTTTTTTTCCTATTCGAATAATATCTGTATCACATATATGTCAAGATTGTTATGGTGTGTCATTTTCATTTCATAATCTGATGCCTAAATCCCTGCAGGGGCACCCAGAGGTCCCATTAGTACCAACAATTCGAAATTTGGTAACACCCCAAGATGTGATAAGGGGTAAAATTATCCCCAATTTGGACACAAATTCCAGGCCTGGGCAACGCCTATGAGTATTTTCTTCTAGCCCCGAACCCTTCACAACAAACTTCATGGAGAGATAACTAATATCCAATGCTATCAAGAAAATGTTATGAATTATGGTTTGTACAAATTACAGACCCGTCCGTATTAATGTGTGTGTTATTTCAAACTATTTCTATCCCTTTTCCGCACGATAGAACGTGATAGGGACAGAACTACGTTTAATTTAAATCCCCGTAATAACTCTTAATTGTACAAGCTAAACCCACATAAGTCGGCGTGCGTGACATTTGTCAGAGAATAAAAATATACAGGATTTTACAGAGGGGTAATTTCTTTAAAACAATTTTAGATTGTTTCTTTATAATAATCTCACTTCACTTTAACATGCCACGCATGGGCAATACAGGTCACAGAATAATTATTACGCAAGACATATCTTGGATGCTCCTGGTAATTTCTCTCAGATAATCCAGATTCCAGCTGATCAACCGCGGCTTTTGTGGTACTAATTAATACACGGAAGAAAACTCTTTTCCGTGAATTAATACGTGCCCGTATATAAGAGAAACATATTTCTTTTGTGTTTTTGAAATAATTTCTAGCATCATTGATTAAAAATTCGACACCTATTATTGAACATCCTCTTCCAAGGAGTAAATAAACCCTATGAATAATGTGTGTATATTATTCTTTGGCATGGTGTGACCATAGCAAGGTAGGCACGTGCCGTTTTAACGTCGCATGCTGTTTTTGTCCCGTCATCGTAGTTTAATTGGGGTCAGTAGTCGTTTGTGTCGCTCGATCGCTTATACCGGACTCAAGTTATGAGGGAAAAGTTACAACATACCTTCGGAGTATTCATTTCCTTAAACTGGTTCTGTACCTGTCTTTGTCTATATAAAATAGGAATAGGCAAGTTCGTGGCCCTTCACTTTGCTCGATAATTATTACTCATGCTTCATACATTTTGATCAATATTTTCCTGAATTCTCGACGTTTTTGAGTGGTTCTGATTTTCCTGCTGCTTATAGTGTCACTTAAAGAGATTTTTCATTTCTTCGTGATCCCTTGGTTAAAATTTAGTTGATGAGGCTGCAAAAAGGCGTAAGCAAAGTTTACGACAAGAACAGTTCATTTACGTATACTGGGGTATGTAGACGTCTTTTACGTCAGGTCAACATATGTCCAAGTCTATCACTTTACTTGATTATAATAACGTTATATATTGTTACGCATATACATATTATATCCTAAGAGGGGAGCCATAGACCAACATTTGTTCAGTTAAGCTATTCATCTTGTTTTTATAGATTTCTTTTTCCTTGGATCAGGATACTTAGGGGGTGTCACCGATTTAGTAAAGACTTTGTTTCCTCTTATTGAATGTGCAGCTGAAACTTTATTTTACTGAACATTCTTAGATATTCTATGTTGGTTCATAAATACATTGTATTTTATTTTTTATTTTTTTTACTTAGTTATTTAAAATCGTTCTTTCCGTACCATACGCTTTCTAAAAAAAAATATTTTTTTAGGTGTGGTGTGGTATACTTTATACTTGTTACTCATTGCAATTAGCCATAGTCATGTTATATCAACATACAAAATTGCCCTCATTTACAACTTGATGGGGCAACGATAAGGGGTAAAAATTCAAAGAGGCATTTACACGCGTGTTCGTGGCTTATAATTTGCCCCATAATGTCGGTCGTGATGGGGTATGATATTACTTTTGGCATAACGGCTGCTCGCTTAGAGCTTGTAAAAAGTGGAATGGAATTATTGTGAGTTTAGTTTTTCTACCATTAGTGTCTACTTTGTCTTGCAGTCTGTTAGAGTGTGTACCTATTTGTAGAGGAAAAATAGTGGTTGTGACTACTCAGATAGTTAATTTTAAACGCCAAGCCAATGTCTGGCCTTATCCGACGTTGACAATTTCAGCTATGTTACAAAATTAATTTGGCTAATTTCACGAACGATTCCCTGCCCAACCTCAACCCTTTCGAGAGTTCCCCATTTGGTTTATACCGTTGATAAACTTCACATACCTTCGGAATTCTTCAATAGGCTAGTCGTAAATTATAATCATAATTCTGGTAAAAGCCGAAAAGTTCACTAGTGGAGGCCACGTACAGCAAGCCAAGTGTCGGACGCCCGCCTATAAGGTGGACGGATGATCAGGTTAAGGTTGCAGGAAGTGGCTGGATGAAGGCAACTTCTAGTAAGTCAATTTGGAGATACTAAGGGGAGGCCTAAGTCCCGCATTGGACTTCCTGCGGCTGAAGAGGTAGGCAGGGGGATAAGAGCAGATGGATACTCGTATATGTATATTTTTATGTATTGGCTAAATTGCATTTGTCCCTCAATTTACAGCTATTACATGTAATCAAATTATATTGCATACAAATTGCAATATTAACGTCGGATATTCGAGATATGTAATTTCCCTTAACAATTGATTCTATTAATGACAGGAAATTGTCGTCGTAGGACTAACCTATAATTGTTAATTTTAGTCTGAATTTGATCATCAGGTAAAGTATGTGTTTACAAGATTTTGGATACAAAAAATCTCTGCACTTTTGTTTTCTGGACGATCTGATATCATAAAAATATGACCCACCACTGAATACTAGCCTCCATAATATGTGTTTAAGCCGTAATCCTTCTAGGGTTCATGATTAGACAGTCCAAAATGGCGAAATCAGTGGAATGCCAAGCAATGCTTTGTAATTCATAGTTGTTGTTGTTTGGTTATGTTTCTGTCCATGATCTGTCGTATGGCTTACCATGAACCATCAGGCGAATGGCATGCTCGTCTCGCCATTCATTAGAAAAAAGCTGGACATTGAACCCAGAAGCGAAAAATACACAGTTAATATTTTACAGGACCGATGTTAATAAGCCCTAATATCAACAAAATGGAATATACTTTCCTTTGATATTATTATAATATAAGTAAATTTAATGAATCTTTTAATTAGTCCGTTTACTCAATTAAATGAGTCACATTAAAAGTAAATTTACCCTCGGTACAACGGTCAAAGGGCTGAAAGCCAAGTAGCACAGACCAATTAGAATTAATAATTAACTACATATTACATCTGACTGTGTTTACTTGTGTAAATAAAACCTTGGTAATTCTATTTTTAGGACAACAGAAATTGCTTTGTTTTGAATTTTATTGGGCAGATTATTATTTCTAACCTTTAATTATTCGCCTATGTTCTAGCTTCTGCTTCGTTCTGATCAGGTATATCTCAAGATCTAAAATATACCCTAGATATGTTTTTTAATGTTTGAACTATTATATTATAATGTTCATGTAAATCACGATAGTCGTTTTTGCATGAAAGAGAACAACCGCGGATCCGCACAAACTTTTTTAATATTTCTAAAATTGTAGGTACTCCAGTAAATTAAAGTTGATAAAATTAAAAATCAAAAAGATTAACTAGACATTTTAAACTTTAAACAATATTGATCTTTTTGCCTTCAATATGGCAATGAATTTCAGTGTTTTCTAATCTTAATCCCCGTCTGGAAACTCATCCAATTGCCAGATAATTTATACGAAGTCTGTTAAAACTTTACTTCACTTTGGAAATATCTTTTAAGATTGTTACAGCGTTAAATAAACGCAACAAAATCTTAATATCTAAAAGTTACTTTTCAATAAACAAACAACTTTAAAGCGATTTTGTTTTAACATATAAAACTTTAGCTTTCGCGCTTGGCTTTGTCTATGTAAAACTTTATAGAAACCTGTTTATTCCGGAATTAAATGTTGCTTATATTTTTTTAGATACACAACAATCGTCAGTCACATACATAATATGATACTCTCTACTAAATAAACTATCTTTTTCCAGATGCTCTTGGCCTATCTATACTTGCAAATGACTAATGATTTGACTTATTATTCTATGTTCGATTACCTGACACCAAGCCAAGAAAATGGAATAAATAAATACACCCAGTGACCCAACAGTCACATACATATTCCGCACCCAACACTAAGGTCTAGTCTTGGGTTGTGAGTATCAGAAACTACGAGAGATTTTTCGGTCTCACAAACATCCAGACCCGAAACAAATATTTGTGGTTCACACAAACATACGTCTCGGTGCGGGAATCGAACCCGCGGCCTCTCGTTTGACAGCCGGCCTCTAACCATCTCCGCCACGGAGGCTTTCAAATACTTTAGTTTAGCATGCTGGCCCAATACTGTTGGTAAACGTTACATACCTCTGAAATACCAGTGATGGACCAAATTTGCAGATTCTCATTCGTTATTTTCCTTCACTGTTGAAGTAAGCGATGAAATATCCTTGTTCAAATCTGTACCTACTTTATTGTGTAAAAAAACTAAACACAAACCTACAAACTTTCGTATTTATAATTATTGGTAGTACAATTAATTTTGTCCTAACTTTAGCGGCCATTTTGAGTTTACGAGCTATTATTAGGATTGTAAATAATTTATAACTGAATTTGTTTCTTTGTGAATTATATTACAAGTTAAATATCGTTACAAGGGCCGTTTGTTTGCATAATTTTGTATTTATAGGGTTAAAATTATGAGCGATATGGATTGTGTATTTTTAGATCAATGTTGTGATTTTTGTTATGTTTCTTGAATTCGTTAACTGCGTCACTAGTTTAGAAAATGCTTATATTAAGTGTTAACTGTGATGTTTTTCGTTCGATTTCCAGGACGGTCATTTTATTTGTGTAGTTTTATCGATTGTAAAATACATATAACCGCATACATTAATTAACACCGAGAACCATGTTGAAAAAGCAGACAGCTCATTGTAAGAATAGTATAAACAATTATTCTGTAAGATGCATAAAACAGTAAAGGATTTTAACATCAAATACTCCTACAATATTAATGGGGTAGCACATTAGCAGAGAACAACCGAAACGCTCTACTTACTCACTATGAACGGAAGACTAACTTATGAATGCAGAACAGTCAGCATTTAAATTAAACTGACTAAATAAACTGAGGTCATTACTGCAAGGTGAAGGAGTTAAAATTCAAGGTGCGCGGGTTAACAAACGACGAACACTTCCCGACAGTGGGGCCCATTTGTCCCCCGGACCCCCCGCCCACCTCCGGCCCCCACCGCATCCATTAACCAAGCGTCGCTCGCTTAGTGCCCGCTTCACTGTACCACGTTTAATTCAATGTTTACACGTCATTTTGATAGGACTAAACCCATTTTAATACTGGCAGGAGAAGTGACCGTAATCCACGTAGTTGTAGTGCAGATTAGAGAAAGTAATAAATAAATAAATACACTCAACAGTCACATACATAGTCCTGACCCCACATTAAGATCAATCAAGTCTTGTGGCGTGGGTATCAGAAACTACGAGAGAGCTTTCGGTCCCACAAACACCCTGACCCGAGACAAATATCTGTGGTTCACACAAACATTTTTCTCGGTGTGGGGATCGAACCCCCGGCCTCGTTTCACAGCCGGCGTCTAACCAACTGCGTCACAGAGGCATTCGAGTATACATCGGGCGACATTTATACTGATTTTTTCGTTAGTAAACATACACAATTTGATCCCCTAACACAGTAGACGAGCGTGAGTTAATTATGTATAAAGGTGTATAACACTTTCTGAAATGTGGACGGTAATCGCTCTCCGGGCAGACACGAATATTTAACAAGCTTCCGAAATTCTGCAATCTCACTTACCAAACAAAATGCAACAACAAAGATGTTGCTTCCGTTTTCTGGGCAACATTGGTCGAGTCAGCCTATGATTTCCTCTAAGCATTGATTTATGGCTTTACCAGTTTGTATCTCTTTCACCGCTCACGTCTATCCTTCTTGCTATATTGTATTCAATTTCCACGCCGCAAACTATTTCCACAATATTTCCGTTTGTCGCCTCTCCTGAGTCACATCACGTAGAGACATCAGTGAGCGCTCGATAACAATTTCCATCGGCGGCAAATATATCTAGCACGCGCCCAAATGTGTGTAGTGTATTCCAAATGGTGTTTGCATTACTCAAGATTTTGACGTGTTTACTTTTCCCGTGATAATTCTGTATTCGAGTTCTAGTGGTATGTGTTGGTTTATTTATAGTTTTGTTGAATGTTTGATGTAATTTCGAACATGATTTTGGAAGTTGAAGACATGTAGAGGTCATTATAATAGTTATAATTTTATATTTAACATAAGTCGCTGGATGCAGACCGCTTCCAACAGGTCTATGTGGTGACCCATGGGGCAGGCCCATGTTCAGCAGTGGACTTCTTGTGGCCGAAGAGAGAAAGAGAGAGAGAGAGAGAGAGAGAGAGAGAGAGAGAGTATGTTATTATGTATTATGATTCGATGTTAGTAATTTCGACAACTTAGTTTGCGAAGTCTAGAGGTAAGAATATAATGTTTATATAGGACTAGCTTCTGCCCGCTAACTTCGTCTGCGTGATTAACTTTGTTTAAAAAAATATACATGTATAGATTAATTGGTATTTCTCATCCCGTCCCGTCCCGTTATATCCCGCCCGTCCTATCTCATTCTCACTCAAGGTATGTAATCCATGCCCATCGCATCCCTTTGAGTATATAAAGTAACAAATATATCGGATTTCCGTCCTCATCCCACGGGAACACTTAATTTATCTGGATAAAATGTAGCCTAAGTGTTAATCCAGTGTTAATATGGGGAATATTAGTTTTTCTCATTTATCTTCCATAATACAAAGCAACACCCTGTATGTAAATAAGACATTTACCAGTTTTTAAGTTGGACTTGTACCTATATAACTGTGAAACCGCATCTCATTTAGTCTTATATACGCAAGTAAACAAAAAGAAACAACCTGTATATAAATAAAATATATACCAGTTTTCAAATTGGACGTGCATTAATATTACTGTAAAAACTGCATCTCATTTCGTATTGTAGTTTTTGAGTAATGTGCAAGCAAACAAAAAGAAACATCCTGTATGTAAATGAAATATATACCAGTTTTTAAGTTGGACCTGCACCAATGTAATTGTGAAAACTGCATCTCATTTGGTGCGGTAGTTTATGAGTAATGTGCAAGCAAACAAAAAGAAACACCCTGTATGTCAACATATACCATTTTTTAAGTTGAACCTGCAGCAATATAACTGTGAAAACCGCATCTCATTTGGTGCGGTAGTTTAAGAGTAATGTGCAAGCAAACAAAAAGAAACACCCTGTATGAAAATGCAACATATACCAGTTTTTAAGTTGAACCTGCAGCAATATAACTGTGAAAACCGCATCTCATTTGGTGCGGTAGTTTATGAGTAATGTGCAAGCTAACAAAAAGAAACACCCTGTATGCAAATGCAACATATACCAGTTTTTAAGTTGAAACTGCAGCAATACAACTGTGAAAACCGCATCTCATTTGGTGCAGTAGTTTTTACGTGATGCGCAAGCAAACGCACAGACAGACAGACAGACAGACAAAAATTCTAAAAAAAATTGTTTTGGATTCTTTTACTGTTATAAAGACCCCCCGCGTTAAAATTTCTCAAATATCTTCCATGTACAGACATCGACCATTTACATTTTTATTATATGTATAGATGACACACATGCCCATTTTATTCTTAAAAATCCGGCAGCTACCCTACGATTTCTCAATATGATGGTATAGACCAGGGCTTCCCAAACAGTCCCAGGGGCGTCGCGTGTCGATTCGACCGAGTCGAGTGAGCCAAAGTGATCTGATGGCGTCGTAAAATAATTGAAAATTCT
The DNA here is from genome assembly GCA_949752805.1 of Deilephila elpenor. Classification (NCBI taxonomy): domain Eukaryota; kingdom Metazoa; phylum Arthropoda; class Insecta; order Lepidoptera; family Sphingidae; genus Deilephila; species Deilephila elpenor. The sequence goes on from OX457098.1 coordinate 3,153,882, forward strand.
CAAGGTCTTCACAGTAGAAATAAGTTTGGGAAGCCCTGGTATGGGCGATCACTTTCCTTAAGGCGAGCGTCTTCCTTATCTACCATTACGCAATATTAAAGGCCCAAAACGTTTCATAACGAAATTCAATTCAAATTGTAAACAACATGTATGTGAAATAATAATATTTAGTAACCTGAAGATGTTAGTAAACATTAAAAATCACAAGAATGATGTCCACCGTGATCTTTAAACTAGGTTCCATTAGCAGCACATAGTAACAGATTTGCCATAATCATTATTAGTGATAATTGATGAGATTGGCGCCATTTGGCAACTAGTGCCACACGCAGTACCATCTGCAGTTTGAATGAGGTGCCTCCATCGAGATGGTACAGATATGTCATTAACCACCGTTGATGGCTTTGCTGTTGCGTTTGTGATAGAAGCTGTCAAAAGCCCGATAACTGGCGAAGGCTTGCTATGCATTCGTATTTTAGATGCCAAAGAGCAATGATAACTGATAATGTATGTTTTGTTCATTATTCCTGTGTTTTCTGTAAGATAGACAGAAAGTAATGTCTGATTTTTGGGTGTTTTTATCACTTTTATATTTCTATCTCAATTCATATTTTGTTTTTGGATCCACTATACAACCATTTAAAATTATTTTAACTTCTGCTGGCTTCGTGCAGTTTAGGGCGCATATGGCGTTCATTAAAGTAATAGCCAGTTTAGTGGCGGCGTTTTAGAGCTAATGAGGTTTCTGAAATCAAATTTGGTTTTGCGAAAGGAATAATTGTTAGATTGTTATGACACAGACACGACACAGACTTGACAGAGCCCAGCTTTCTCTAAAGTATCGTCTTTATACCAATCCATTGCATCTTCTGTGATAGAGTGGCTTGCAAAAAAATTATTCCGAATGTTGTCTATGAGTCTATGAAGATCGCCGACGAATAAACAATTCATCACCATCAGAATCCTCAACCACAAAAGTCCACTGTTAAACATGCCCTCCTTAAGACTTTCCATCACATGAAAACAGCCTATATTTACTTAAAATTGTCCAGTTTAAATATATACTTTAAAGCGGACTGACGGTCCGCCCCATAACCACGAAAGCTGAAAAGCAATCGAAACGTCGGGAAGTTAAAAAAAATTAGACCAAATCGCGATAAAATCCGTAAAAAATAGTTTTATTTCAATATGTAACATTCGCGTAAATCTAAGAAACCATTATATACTTTAAAGGTTTAATAACGACAGCATTCAAGCTAAACTATGAAAGCCTGCAACGGAAAACTAGACAAAACGCATTCGAGTCTGGTACCACGTCAAAGTAAAGGATTAAATTGAAGTATAAGTACTTATACTACACGTACAAGTATACAAGAAACCGTTTTCATTGTTTTCGACGTGAATTGTTTTGGCGAATGATTAAAACCGAGCTGACTGCAAGTGGCGGGTTAAAATTGGATATTCTGATTGACATGCGAAATTTTATTTCACTTTTAAATATTGTGATGATTGGCCGCGTCTGTTATTGAAAGACTTTTGTTTTGCGGTTCATTTAAATATGTGATGAGTGTTTGTTTTGCTGTTCGGTTTTCGTGATAAAGGTGTCTGTACAATATAACACAAGCTATGGTATGAACATATCCAGTTGACGGAAGAAGAAATTATTGACGTATGTATTGTTTAAATGATAATTTTTTGAGCAAAAGAAAGAAACAAAGTAAAATATAATTTATTATACGCTTACTCTTAGCCATCGACGATGTACAAACTACAAAGGGTGAAAATTCTCGTCTAAAAATTCTTTGCTGAAATTTGTTTTCTAATATTTTCATCCAATTTCATTCCTATCTACAATACCTTTCCTCTCATGCGGATTTTCATAGGTTCTTTCAATATAGACAAATTCCCAGACAAATACGAGTGCCCAAAATCTCAAAGGGAGCATCAATTATTCATTCCCTATAAATCCGCCTTTTATTCAACCCTTTCCGAAGGGTCTGTGAGACCATTGTTATTTTAAGAATGATATTTGCTTATTCATTGCGCCGATTTTGGAGTGTTTCAATGGGGAAGGCTCACCGAAATCACAACTAACATTAAAAACCATTATCCGGCTGAAAGTTGCTTTTGTGTTGTAAAAATATAAAGCGTGGAGTCACCGCGGTGCGCGAGTCACTGGGAATATTTTAAGGAGCGGTTGAAGTGGTAGCGACGGGTTAACTTATAGTACAAAAAATAGGAAATGGAGGACTTTTGGGTATAAACGACATTCATGGGCAAACCCTTTCAATTAGATATGTGATTATGGACCATAGTAGTCTAGTCAGGCTAGTCAAAAAGTAAAAAAAGCGTTCTTGTGCTGGCTTAGTGGCATTAACTAGGAGTATCAACTCACTGTGATACATGACAGTGACACGGGCAAGTTGTCACATTTTGGGTTTACATACATAAACGTCACGCCTGTATCCCATAGGGGTAGGCAGAGACTATGGATCTCCACTTTGCTCGATCTTGACATACTACTTTCGCTTCGTCTACTTTCATCGATCTCCTCATGCATTCTCGTCGGTTCAGGGTACTTACTCACTTGGTATTTTGGGCTTAGCCCGTATATATCCCTATCGATTGAGCTGGCATAGCTATGTCAATGAACACTCGATCTCGATTACACAGCATTATCAGGCCCTTTGGAATTACCATGACGTTTGGGCAATAAGAATCCTCTCTTCTTTTATTGCTATGATTGGCGAGACGAGCATGCCATTCGTCTGATGGTAAACGATACGACCGCTCATGGACAGTAGCAAAACTAAACACCATGAATTACAAGTCAATGCTTGGAATTCCACTGCGCTCGCCATCCTGAGACATAAGATGTTAAGTCTCAATATGTTCAGTAGTTACTCTGGCTACAATATCCATCGATGTCTCTCCTTCCTTTTTTTGATTACTAACCTACCTATGCGCGAGAAAATGATAAGCGGTGGTGACCATTTACCAGCATGCCCTTCAAAAGTAAAAAATGGAATATTATAACCACACACACTTAAAGACAATAATTCCACGGTTTACCTCAGTATTCAACGGAGCAATTTTGTAGCAATTTATCTCTGTAATATTTTTCACATGTAATAGGAAGCCAATTATAGGGGCCATATTCACACAGTGTGAGCGACGCGGTGTTATCTATAAAGGCAGATAATGAACAGAGATCAAACGGTATCCGCTACTCATTTCTGTACATGACAGTTGGATGTGTTGTACAGATTATAGTGAAGTTTTGTTAGTATTGTACTGCCCGTAATTAATTGAATTGCCTTGGAATAAAACATTTTTTTACGCATTTTATCGTGGAATTTCTTAGTTCGCTCTGACCACGGAAGCTGTAAAGTAATCAAGAAGTTAAAAAATGTAAACATTTAAAAGTACCGACCATATACCGACTAATGTAAAGTAAAAACAGGCTTTGCAAAACTTCTAATGCATTTACCAGTAGATTAATATCATAGTAAAGCAATAGTTAATGTAGTACTTTAGGAATCAATAAAACACACTTTATACTTCATGTCATGTTCACCAGTAATAAGCTGTTCACTCGGCCACGGTCGGCAGCCGAATGCCCGCCAACCTCGTACGTGCATACACTACAGTAAACCTAGACACGATATCTAGCTCTATCAGTGCGACTGGGTCCCGCGTCGGGTGTAGCATTAAGCTCAGTTGCGTTATGAAAAACATTATCTCTCACGCGGCGCGGCTATTGTCCCTGCGCATCCACAGCACAGCTTTGTGCCGCGTGGCGTCTGTTAGATACCCGTAGGGCTGCCTACATTCAATTAAGGGTCCGGTGCAGGTGTTTTTAAATATCCTCCAGGGTTATAGAAGTAATATAATATGAGTTGTGAACCGGAAGGTTTGAATACGATTTCTAATTCAGATTTTTGATTCTTGATGTGAGGATTTTGGTAGTAAAATGTATATCTTAAAATTCCGAATTTTAGTGCTTGACTGGTAGTTTAACGTAAAATCATAAATTTCTTGGAATTATGAATAAAAAACACAAATTACGTTTCATTCACCTCATGAAATTAAAACAAGAAGAATCTTAGTGCAACAACACACTAACAGTCCTCAGTTTATTTAAATTCAAACCACACGAAACTCCTCTGATTAGGTAGAATATTTCGAATTAAGTGTAGTAAAAAAAGATCCAAAAATATTTGAATCATTTTAAAAGATATTGTTTCGGCTGAGTACAAATAAATAGCTTATAAATTGAGGCAAAACACATTTATTTCTTGAACTGTAATCTGCAAATCTGAATTATTTGCCTGTTTACTATAGTGGAACTTATGTAATTAGGCCGTTTTACTTGTTACCCTGACAACAAGCTCTGGAAATTACAATTTGGTCACAGAACTTAGATGCCCTACGGCCATACAAATATCTGGCATATAATTAATTAACATCTTTCACCGAACTACTTCTAACTCAGAACAAAGATTTGAGTTAATGTAATATAATAGTATTTCAATGAGTCATCGTATTAGTGATTGTTTAATTTTTTTAAAATATATACTTTTTTAAAACGGACCTACTGTGAGATTGATTCGCTCTTGCCCATATTTTTTTACATCAGAGCGTAACAAAAAAATAAAAAACAAAAACGTTCATTTACAAGAACCCGTACGAAATGTTTCAAGTGTACCAATACCTTACCAATCACTTAGAGTGTCTTGTAGAATTTAGTTGAAAAACGTTCAGTTTTGCACCTTTGTTTTTATAAATTAAATTTTATTATCAAAGCTAAGTGGCAACCCTAACGCAGCCGGACGAGCTAAGCGCTGTTATTGTATTTTATTTGCGGCTATTTGGGATTCAAGCTGGATAGACGCTGTTTGGCGAATCCAATTGAATACTTTATGAACGAAGCAACGTCTGGCCCGACTGTTTCACGTGTTTTATTCTTAAACTCATTGTACAATCGAACATATATTCAAAATTCAAATATTAAAATATTCAGATAAAGTCTTTTCTTGTTGCTTTACTCCGCTAAACGAGGAAACGGCTCACCCGATGATATTTAATTATTGCTGGTAATGGAAATCTACGACAAAATAATTAAATAGACACTTCGGATGTAGGTGGTTTGCCGGCCTCTCAAGATATGAGGAGGTAGGGAGGATCAATATATCCAAAGGTTAATTTTTTCAGCTTTGGCTATCTGACGTTAAGAGATTTTTGTTACTAGCAGCAGCGAAATGTATTAATGTTTTACACAATAGGGTTGTCTCTTGCGCTGCAATTTTGTTTAATATAAACTACTAGTATTCTTAAATAAAAATCAACCTACCTAACCTTAAAGTGCGCCAATTACGCGGACCCTTCTTCATTAAACTCACAATTCTGTAACATTTACTATAATACTCATGCTACGAAAGCACTTTCTAAATCTACACTTGTCCTGAAAACGAACAGAAAAAAAGCAAAAATGTTTTTAGAGAATTGAAATACTCCGATAATTGAATTTCGTGCGCGAATGTAGCCGAAACACGTGGGACTATTTGAATGTTTCAATTCGGCTGGACGTTATGTTTTACAAAGTAACTTGGGCAGTTGGACACAGGTGCTTAATTGAATATTGTTTGCAGTAATGAACGCGTGCCCTTACACGAATATTAGAATTTAGACAAGCAATTTCGTTCGCAAATACGATATTAATTAAAACGTTTATTTTCTGGAAAGTTTATTACAGAGTTACCAATTTTAAACTGATTTTTTTCAATCATATTTTAAGCAAAATGGTAAATACATAGTATAAAATATTACAACCTCCAACACTGCCTCGGTGGCGTGGTTGTATTGCGGTACGACTACAAAGCTGAGGTCTCGGGTTCGAATCCCAGGTCGGGCAAAGTGATATTGGATTTTTCTGTTCATTATCAGCCCGGAGTCAGGAATTTGTGCCCGATATGGCGATAGGCTCGCCCCCTATCACATCATGGGACGGAACATGCAAGGCGAAATGTGGGTGTCCTAGTGGCGCCTCTGCCTACCCCTTCGGGGATAAAGGCGTGAGTTTATGTATGTATGTATGTAAAATATTACAATGATTTAATAAATATTTTTATAAGTAATTACTAATTAGTTGGCTAGCCTAATTTGTTTCTGTTATTTTTTGTACCTACATCATCATAAAATTCTAATAACTTTTTATAAATAATTCATCCATTACATTTACGATTTTATTAATGGATAACCTCTTACGTACAGTTTTTTCTTTAAAATGTTTGCCTTTGGGATTTTTATGTCTACATTGACCTTTTAATTTCATTGAAATACCCACGTTTCGTCTTGTATTATCCGCCCAAGATGTGATAGGAGGCGAGCCTATCGCCATATCGGGCACAAACTCCTGACTCCGGGCTGATAATGAATAGAAAAATCCTATATTACTTTGCCCGACCCGGGATTCGAACTCGAGACCTGTGTTGTAATCGTACCGTACAACTACGCCACCGAGGCAGTCATACTTAATATTTCATTTCAAACAGTTTTGGCATTTCATATTAAGTATGGGATATTGATCCTACAAAGGGTAGGTAGAGACATTCATGACACTACAAAAGCTGTTAATATTCCTAGTACGTCCAAACCATATTGGGAAGTTGTTCGCAAGTAATTTACGTGTGCACACAAGGCTTACACTAGACTTATGTCGGAGGTATCAAGAATTTAACACCACCTGACTTGTAATATTCAGGATTTTTTTTTTTTTTTTTTTTTATTCAATATTAAAAGGGCTTTGTCGCTAATGCGATTATGTCGCCCTGGTGGGAAAATTACAAAGGATTTTTACAAAATATTGTGCTTAAAACTAATTATAGGTAATAAAATTAACTTAAGTTCTATTGACTAATTTGTATAATTTTCTGGCTTCAATTGACAGCGGATCGGATAAAATAATGTTGCAAGTACCAACTTGAGAAAGATTTAGTCCACAATTACTTCTGTACTGGGCATTTTGGGTACAGTTCATCAATATGTGATAGATGTCATCGATAGTACCACAAGACTGACAATTGGGTGTAGGACTTTTATGCATAAGGTACGAAAATTTGTTACATGGAATGTGTCCAGATCTAAGTCTCAAAGCTATTGTTAACTCTTTTCTACCTAATATTGTTGTGTCAATCCAGGGCACATGTAATAGGTGAGGCTGGATGGTCCGATACCATATACCCTTCTCTCTTGATCTCTCATCGAAATAAAGTTTCCATATATCGTAAAAATTTTTTTTTAGGCACGGAATATAACTTGGGTATGAGGGAATAATGTTCATTAAAATACCGTCTGTTATTGCCTGTTTCGCTAACATGTCCGCAAATTCATTACCATTAATCCCGATATGGGAGGGAATCCATTGCAAAATAATTATTCTGGATGCTGAGTGTAAATGGGATAGAAGTTTCAATATCGTGTAGGCTACAGGCAAGCCTCGAAAAGTCGAGGTGCACCGAGCCAAATGTTGAAGAGCACTTTTAGAGTCTGTTAAAACTACAACCTTCGAGTAATTAGTTGAGCTTATGTACGACAGTGCTTCCGAAATACCGATTAACTCTATTTCCATAATTGATAATATGTTGGATTTAATTTGGAATTTTGCAAAAGTGCCAGAATATAAATCAACGAAGGCGGCTCCAGCGTCATTTATGTCTTTTGAACCGTCTGTAAATAAATGGAAAAATGTAGAATATTTTTTATTTAAATAATCTATTACGATATTTTTTATTGTAAATGGGTGGAAGTTACGTTTTGATTTAGTTATTCCCTCAATATTTAAATTAATAAATTTCGACACGTTAATATAAGTTACCCAGGTGTCTAACGAAAATATATCTAATTTATCATTATCTTTAATTGGAAAAGTGGAAAAGGTCTGGTGAACTAATGCTAAGCAAGGTTTTTTTTTGTTATACCAATATCTATTATTTATGTGACTAGTTAATTTAGATATGCAATCAATAGAAGAATTATTCATTATACATTTACTCTTAAGCCAACATTTTCCGCCTAAATAAAATCGTCTAGCATGTAAAGGACAGAGGCAAAGTTCGTTTTGCATAACATGTATGGGGGTAGTTTTTACGAAGCCCCCAATTATCCTCATAGCTTGATTTTGAATAATCTCTAGTTTGGTTAGGTTTGTTTTACAAGAATTATCATATAAAAAACAAGCGTAGTCTAGTCTACTCCTAATTAAAGCTATGTATAGTTTACGCAAGTGCTTAGGGTGAACGCCCCAACCTGATCCCGAAAGTACCTTGAATATATTGAGGAATTTTAATACTTTTTGACATATATTATGAATATGTTTATTCCATCTAAGAGACCGATCCAACCACATTCCTAGATATTTCACTGATTCGACAACTTCTAAATTTCTATTATTAATATTAAGGTCAATATCTTTTCTCTGATTTCCTTTAGTAAATATACAAACTTTACTTTTGGAAGGTGATATGTCTAAATTAATTTGACGAAATAGATCATATATAAAATTTAACGAATTTTGAATTTTGATTTTCACATTTGATAAATGATTTGAAGTAGCATATATAACATAATCATCAGCATACTGTGAGATACCCACTTTGAATAAAGATCTAATTTTTTTGCAGATATCAATAGTCGCTACATTAAATAATAACGGTGATATCGGATCACCTTGTGCAATTCCTCGTCCTGTGTTTCTGATAAATTTGTATTCATTGCACTCAAGTATTAAGGTTCTATTTTTAAGGAACTCCCACAAGTACTTACAATATTGTGATCCAACATTCAACTGATCAAGTTTTAGTACAAGGCTAACAACATCAATATTGTTATAGGCGTTATCTATATCTAAGAAACAACCCACTGTCAATTGATCACATGAAAAACCAAGTTGAATACTTGTTACTAACTCCGTAAGGCTATCTAGACAAGACTTTCCCTTTCTAAAGCCCTTGGTATCTTCACTAAATAATTTGTTCCTTTCAAGATACCATTCTAACCTTATGTTGATGATGCAGTGAAATATCTTACACAAGCAAGACATAAGAGAAATAGGTCGAAGCTTGGAAGAGGAATTATTATCTAGGTTGGGCTTTGGAATAGGTATAAGTCGTACAAATCTCCATTGAGCCGGAACAAAACCTAGGTATAAAAACATATTGAACAAATCCAACAATTTACATTTGGCCATATCTGGGAGATTAAAAATCATGGAATATGAAATTTCATCATAGCCTGGAGAAGTATCCTTGGATTTTAAGCACTTATCTAGTTCTTGTCTAGAGATGTTTAGGTCTAATTCTGAATTGACTGAAATAAAGCTAGGTTGAGGAGGTTCAACAAAGTCAGGTGACAAATTGTGTAATAAAGTTTCTGCCATTGTTTCATCTATGTAAGAGCTAGAATATTTTTTGCTCTTAAGCCAACGCATACGACGCCACACATCACTCACAGACGAATTTTCGTTCAAAGAGGAACAAAATTGTTGCCAACATTTGCTTTTCGCATTCCTTAACAACTTTTGAAATATACTTGTTTTTTGTTGTAATTTGCGCAAGTTATCTGGGGTAGGATTCTTTCTAAAATTGACCAGTGCCAACCGCCTCTCAGCAACAGACTTTGATAATTCAGGGTTCCAGTAAGGCTTTGGAGTGAATCTGATATTAGCATTTTGATGTATTTTTATGTAGGGTATTGCACGTGTGTCCTTATATTCGGACCTTTGCGAATATTCTCCCACCAGCAAATTATTGCTCCGAGAATCTTACTCACCAAACCAAATTATTGGGTTTCATTTGGTAAGTGATATTGTGGCATCTGTCTATTGCGGCCGTCAATTAATTTTTAATATTTTCGTTACCTATGTAGGTACTTATATAATATTTACAATGACCATGAAATAAAAACTAAACCATGCTTACATAATGAGAAAAATAAAAAAGTATATTTCTAAACCGCACGTGAATATAAGATTAATATTAAAGAAATAAAAACCTAGACTCAATGTTAACAAGTACGATAGCCCCGCATTAATCAGTTGTAACAATAGTAAGACAATGTATTCCACAGGCGAGGGTCGAGCACGTCCTAAAATCTAAACACTAACTTTATTTGTAAAATCGACAATCTAAACATATTATTAGTACGCTCCTAACGATTAGTAATTTCCATTAAAACCATAATATTAATATTACACATTTTGTAATTAAAAACATTTAAAACTAATTGCATGAACCATGAATATATTGTAAAAATGTAAATACAACACTTATAAATACATTAAACTCCGCATTTCGCTATTGTAATAAGTATTATCTATACCTAAACACACGAAATGCCGGAGAAGCTCCGGCATGCCTCTTGCTTTTTTAACGTAATTTGAACCTTAAATCATAATCAATTTAAGGTACAATTTTGCATGGTTTGTTGCATACTATACAATGCGTAACGGGCGGCGCGGCGGCGGCGCGGTGGCGGCGGGGCGGCGGCGGGCGGCGGCGCACGGGCCGCGCTAGTGTTATTGAATAAGCCGAACAATTTTACAGGAATCCGCCAGAGGTCGCAGGGCGTCGCAATGTAAAAAGGGCTTACTGTGCCGCTTCCTAGTAATATTTACGTATCTGGCCGACAGATGTCGTTGAATGTAAAAAATAATAATTGAGTTTGATATTAAATACATAAGTTTGAATAATTTGCTTGTTTATAGTGTAATGATAAATTACAAAAGGGAAGCCGGCGGGAATTGGCTTCCATGGAGCCTTCGCCACTATAGGGTATACAAACATCTGCAGCTTCGTATAAAATTTTGATAAAAGAATCATAAGCCATTTGAGGATTACTAGATAAAACCAGAGAGGACATTTTATCAGATATTGTAAGATTGTATTTCGTCCAATCAGCATTTTTAAAATTATGTTTAATTTTATAGGTAGAGGTATAACTATTGGAACTACTAATTTTAATAACAAGATGGTCGCTGCCTAAACATTCATTCATTACCTTCCAATCAAATAATAAAGACAAATCTGCAGAAACAAATGTAACATCTGGCGAAGACTGTTGTAAATTACTATTAACCAATTTAAGGCGAGTCGGTGACCCGTCGTTTAAACTTAAAAAATTATGATCTATCAAAGAATCGAAAATTTGTATACCCCTGGAATCCGTTTTATTAGACCAATTCGAGTGGTGGGCATTGAAGTCACCTATAATTAGAGTTTTACGCTTACCTATTGAAAAAAGACTATCCCAGTCTGTGGCAGTAGTGTTAATGTGAGGCGGACAATATACAGAAACTACATAATCTATCTGTTCACAATTAAAAATTTTCGCTATTAGAACCTCAATACCAGAATTAATATTAGGCAGAGGCAATATTTGAGCTTTAAGTGATTTGTGTATGCAAATTGCAACACCTCCATATGAGTCAGGTCTATCCCGTCGAAAAACGTTGTAATCTTTTAAGTTTACGTTAAATCCAGGATTGAGCCATGTCTCACTTAATGCAGCTATACTAATTTTTTCTTGAAGAAGAATTTGTTCAAATGCTATTATCTTTGATTTTATTGATTGGGCATTCCATTGAAGGATGTTAAGGTTAATCTTCCCCATAGTAAAATTTAAAAAGATTTAATAAAAAAGGCAAATTAGGAATGTTACTATACAACCAAGATATGAACCAATCTAAAATCATTTGACTAGCATTACAGATCTTATCTTTTAAAGGTAAACTTTCTAAGAATAAGTAATTTTTAACTTCGTACATCAACTGCTTAAATGTTAGGTCTTTTCGTGTTCTTCTGCTCTTCTTATATTTTTGTTCAGTGTCAGATCTGTCAGTATTCCTCTCCGAATCGGAGGATTGATCGTTATCCGTTATACAATTATTTTCAAAATTTAGTTTGTATGTTGTTTTTTTCTTCTTTTTCCCATTCCGGTTTTTCTTATTATTCAAAATTTCTCCTTGAGATTTATTTGGTGATGTCTTCGAAGTCGAAGCGACATAAACATATGTTGGTTTATCTTGAATATGCGGCGTAGAATTCACATCTGTTGGAGTTGGATTTGAGCGGGTGGTTGAACGGTGGTTTGAAAACGAATTCCTACGAGGGGGAGTTTGGGGTAGTACGTACATAGTTTTTGCCTTTCTGTACGATACATTGAATTCAGACATAATTTCCCGTATCTTTTTTTCCTTTATATATGCTGGACAAGATTTATTCAAAGCCATATGGTCGTTTAAACAATTTAAACATTTATAACTGGTAGTTTCGCAATTCTCGTGCTTACCTCCGCATTTGGGACAATATATTCTCTTTGACGAGCAAATTTTATGATGGTGTCCAAATCGCCAGCATCTCGAACATTGGGTGACTGGGAAAACGTAAGGTTCAATTTGTACCTTTAGTTCAAATATGCATAAATAAGCCGGTAAGTATGGCCCCTTGAATCCCACACGCACCGATTCACTTTCTGTCCACCCAGTTTCTCCATTTGTTCTTCGTTTGAGGCGTTTAACGTTAAGCACCTCGCAATCAGCTACAGTTATAGATTCAAGCAAGTCCTGTTCAGATAACTCCAATTCAATATTTTTTATGACTCCATATGATAAACCTACTTCATATGGATGCTGAAAACTCCACCCTAAGTCGAGAAAGTATTTGCAGTTGGAAAACTCCTCGGCACTAACTTCGTTAGAAAACTCCACGGACACTTTATATGGATGTATATATTTTACCTTTGTCACGTTATTAATTTTGTGGTTCTTGAGTAGTTTTGCGAATGCGAATTGTTTAGGAAATTGTTCTGTAGAAATTACTTTTACTTCGATGAGATTTCTAGCTTCCTTCACTCGTTCTCTTCTTTTTTTAACTTCTACCCATGTTTCAGAGTCTTCTTGTTCTATTTCTTCTCGTCCCCTCTTTTGTGTTCTGGTATAAATGTTGGTCGGCTCCTGTACGTCCACTTCGATCACATTGTTTTCCGTATCATCTTCTATATTATTACGTCCGAGTGGCAAATTGCCGTCACCCGAAATTAAACCTTCATCCATAGCAGATAAGGATTAAAATCGTGTACACGACTAGGCCTCTCGGCCTGGCCGTTGCAATGTTGTAAACAACTATTGTTTGAACAGCGATCAGAGATAACCGATCTATGCAATATAATTATAATAATAAAATAAACGTCTACTCGCTATTAATGATCGCGGCGGACTGCCTATTCAGGATTTGTGAATTATTAGAGATTACAAAATCATATTTAATCGATGTTAAATATTTGAAGTCCAAATTTTAAGTAATTAAGGTTATAAATACGCTCAAATGTTTAAGTAAAATTTTCTTGACCGCGTGGCTAATTCATCAAATACAAACAAATCTCTGGTTATATAGTAGTTACTACCTCCATGTGACAGACCGGTAATCGATTCCGCACTGGTCAAACTACTTTGTACCACCTTTATTGTACAGCCCTATTCAAAACTTTAGTTTTAAGCTGACTATATTAATGCGAAGTGCGTGGTTATCTGTGTGTTAATAGTCAATCACCGCGCATTTTAACGGTGAAGGAAAACATCGTGAGGAAACCTGCATACCGTAGCGATTTAAAAGAATTCTACTGCATGTAAGTCCGCTAACCCGCACTAGGCCAGCGTGGTGGACTATATGGCCTAACCACTCTCAATCGATTCTCTCGATTGTAGAGTAAGCCTGTGCCCTGCAGTGGGACGTATATGTATAGATATATAGATATAGATAATAATGCCCCATTACTCTTCCAAAGCCTTTAAATAAAATCGACAAATACTTCCAACCGTTTGAACACTATATTAATTAGCTAATAATGATAACCGCACTTAAAACCACGTCAAATTGATTCACAACAATTCTAAATCAACCGCATCGTGTATTTCTATAGAACTAATTCGCATATGGCAAAATTATATTGGATTTTCGATTGCAGGCGTGGCGTACGTGTAGGCTCGTTGTATAATTGCAAACTCAATTTGCATTTGTCATCAGTTGGTGTCGCATGCAATATTCATTTTTATTACCTTACATTAGGTGTTTCTGTTTGTTTGTCAGTGAGTTTTATATGATACTAGCGGTCCGCCCTTCGCACGGGTGGACATTTATTTTAGGGATCCATTTTTTTTTTCTTGCAATTAAAATAGCCTATATTAATCAGTGATAATGTAGCATTTAAATGGTGGAAGAATTTTTAAAATTGTTCCAGTACTTTTTGAGCCAATTCGTTACAAACATACTTACATACAAATCTTTCCTCTTTATAATATTAGTATAGATTTAAATTATATTTCGACTTCTTTGGTTCGATTTTTAGGTCAGATGATCTTGTAGGTTTTTTATTCCAAAAATATCGGTTCGATGTTTCTTTGCGTGAGCAAGCGCCCGATCGCAAAGTATAAAGTTAAATAATTTTGTCCACGCATGCAAATATTTTTCTCTATTCCCAATGTCGGTGTGAGATGAGGGTAGATTCAAGACCGAAGTTACAGGTGTTTTATAAATAAAAGCTTTCATTTTACTTTTTTATGTTTAGAAGATATTTAACAAATGTTTTTTTTCATTCTTGTATATAATTATAGTTTTGCGCAATCGAAATTACAATTGCCGGTAATGTAAGCAAACATTGCAATATTGATATCTACCATTCAATCTGAAACTAATAGAGATTACGGATGCAATTCTATCTCACTCACTCCAAAATTAGATTCAGCGACGTATTGCTGGGGTGATTTGTGGGGGCATGACCCCTTAACGAGTTTGGTTACCAAATGGTATAAATTAAAAACTACAATTTAATGTATTGAAATTATTTCGCAAACTTTATTCCAATTCTGGATTCGAGACTGGTGTAAATACGCTTTTGCGCAAACGCACTTGAACGAGAGTGGCGGCCATAAGACAAAAAAAATAATGGTCTGGGATACGCAAAGTCAACAATTACCACATATTTTGACATCCACGACAGAAAATATATATCATTGTATTAGGGAGAAAAGTGGACAATAATTTATTTCCAACTCCTCCTATTATATAACTTTTTGATTGATTTCGTTGGGGTTAAAGACAAGTTAGACATTCCCGGAGACTCGCTGAGCTTCAATGCTCAGTGTCATTAAAATGCGTGCGACTGTTAATCCTGGCTTACAGGAGTTGCAGTGGCGGGTGTGAGGGCGGGACAGTCTCCTAATCACTGTATGTAACAATGTATATAAATGTTGGGTGTTTTGCTCACTCTATTTATCATCCAGATCCGTGCCAGAGTCTGCTATCCTGGTATTACGTGTTAAAGCAATTACTCTAACCGCCTGGCAGAAATTCTGCAAGAAACTTTGTTGTTTAGACCGAACAGTCGGGTTATGACGTAGCACTTCGACAATGCTTTAGACGTTAAGCACTGAAATTGCATTTGAACCTTGTAAGTATATGTTTAATGTGTAAAAGTGCGTGGTGGCCTGTTGGTAACGGACCAGACGCGGCTGCTTACATGTTCACGGTGGTCGCGGGTTCAAATCCCAGGGCACACCTCTGACTTTTAGGAGTTATGTGTGTATTGATAGACAATCACCACACACTTTAACGGTGAAGGAAAACATCGTGAGGAAACCTGCATACCGTACCGATTTCAAAGAATTTCTACGGTATGTAAGTCCACCAACCCGCACTAGGCAGGCGTGGTGGACTATATGGCCTAACGACTCTCAATCGATTCTCTCGATTGTAGAGTAGGCCCGTGCCCTGCAGTGGGACGTATATGGGCTGATATAGATAGATAGAAGTATATGTTTTGGAATCATATATATTTATATTGTCATACGAAGTGTCGTGCGCCCGCCCACAAGGTGGTCGGACGACCTGGTTAAGGTTGCGGGAAGTCGCTGGATATAGACCGCTTCCAACAGGTCGATGTGGATATCTTTCGAGAGGCCTATGTTCAGCAGTGGACTTCCTGTGGCTGAAGAGAGATACTATTAAATAAATGAGATATAGAGATTGCCATACTGGCGATAAAGTGACTGCAATGCATCTGGTGTTGAGCGATTTGAAATGAAATGAAATGAAATGAAATTCGTTTATTGGTCACGTAGGCAATTAAATAGCTCTTATGACAAGTCAATACACATAGTACTTATTTTCTATTTACAACATATTCGTTGTAATATTTATATTAATTTTATTATTTGATTCCGCGACCACCGTGAACATGTTGGCAGCCGTTCCTGGTCCGTTATTAAGAGAAACAGGCCTCCACTCAATTTGTATAGGACGTAGTTAACATTAGTAGTAGACGTAGTTAACATGCCTCGGTGGCGTAGTTGTATTACGGTACGGCTACAAAGCTGAGGTCTCGGGTTCGAGTCCCGGGTCGGGCAAAGTGGTATTGGATTTTTTTATTCATTATCAGCCCGGAGTCAGGAATTTGTGCCCGATATGGCGATAGGCTCGCCCCCTATCACATCATGGGACGGAACATACAAGGCGAAATGTGGGTGTCCTGGTGGCGCCTCTGCCTACCCCTTCAGGGATAAAGGCGTGAGTTTATGTATGTATGTATGTATGTAGTTAACATTAAAAACTAAGTTTTACGCTTTGGGCGTCTCAACTATCCTCTCTCAAAGCAATCGCTCAAATCCCAAACAATTATCCCGACATAATTATTCGGAGCAAATCTTCATCATTAATTCCAAGTTCTAATTGAATCTATTATTGTATTGTCAAATGATTTGTAAACAGTAATTTGAATACAAACAACATCTGTTGTACAAACAAAAATGTTTATCGACAATGTTTTGATACAGAATTAATTTCTCGAAGCCGCTTCGCGTTTATGATGGAATGTAAACGGATTGAGGGAAATGATGTATTGTTTGTCTATATATAAATAAATAAACTATCTTGTACGTAGAGGAAGAATATACGTACATCGGATAAAATAATTCACGGTACTATATTATATTTCAGTACAGAAAAGAAAATCAAAACTTACAGCTCTTTCTTAAGAGTTAGGTTGTTTCGTCAAAATTTCTTTTAAAGAAATACCTGCGAAAATATTAGGGCGCAGACAGATTTTAATAATTATATGAATACAGGTTAATTATATGACAATAAAGTGTTTGATTCCTTGAGTAAAAAAAATATTTTAACCATTTATCAGCATTCCAGTTTTTCTCTCTTTCTCTTAAGCGACAAGAAATCCACTAAAACGTGACCCTCTCTCTAACTATTCCAGATTTTAGAACAACATAAAACAGATTGAAATAAAACTATTTTTTACAGATTTTATCGTGGATTTGGTTTAATTTTATATTTTTAACTTCCTGATGCTTCGATTGCTCTCCAGCTTTCGTGGTCACGGGGCGGACTGAGGTATTAGTCATCCGCTCAGTGACTTACAATTAACTACCCTTATTATACAGCTATTAAATTAAAAAGTTTTATAAAAAAGTTAGTTTGTTTTTGCGATCCAATAAAATCCGTAAAAATAATCCGTAAATAAATGAAATCATTAAACATAAAACAGCTACTGTTCCCTGACAAATATATTGCAAAATAAATTATGCGCGTCACACGTCACTTGCAAACTCGCACTCCTTTATTCAGCCGCTCAATTATTAAATCGTGACGTACGGGCGTACAGGTTTGTTAGGAAGTTTCCAACTTGCCGCGGCCGGAAGCGGTATTCCGGGATTAACTTTGTCTCTGCGCGACGTTCATTATATTTGCTGCGACGCGGATGAGAAGCGCCTTTTAAAATGTTTCTTAAGCGGGCAGTGGTTTTTGTTTAAAAGCTACTTATGTGAGGATTGTGGTGTTACATATTTTGGAGTTTTTAATATTTATATGATATAATTTTTGTGAAATCCAGGTAGTTGTGGAAATGATTGTGCTTTTTACTCCCTATTTTACAAATATTGACAGACTCCGTGGCGCAGTTGGTTAGACGCTCGCTAGGAAACGAGAGGCCGCGGGTTCGATCCCCGCACCGAGAGAATAAATATTTGTGTAATCCACGGGTATTTGTTTCGGGTCTGGGGGTTAGTGAGACCAAAAACTATCTCGTAGTTTCTGCTACCATCGACACTGTGTGACTGTTAGGTGTATTTATTATTATTATATTTAGCTACAAAGGTGAAGGAAAGCATAGTGAAAAAACCGACACACCGATGAGTTCTCCGCAAAAATTTTAAAGAGGTGTGTAATGTGTTCCTCTTGTAGATCACATCCTTAAGAATGTTCAAAGACATTTTATTAATTTAAAATTTCATTCGAATTATATGCAAAATGTTTCTGCTTATATACATTTTGTTGCTCAACTGAACGTGAAATGTTAGGAATAAAATCAGACGTTACAATATATTTTAACAAAATGAAAACTTCTTGAAGATATCGTCGATAATTAATTCATCGTAAGACGTTATTCCGGTTTTTTTATGGATGATCGAATATTAAACGAATTAATGAACCCTTTGTCCTCACTCGATGGTATCGTATCAAAGGCTCGGATAGCTTTTTAATATTCCTCTTTTAATTGCCGCCATTAATACGAAATTAATGAATTATTAATGTTGAAAATTCTCCCGAGTGAAAACATTTTAATACCAAGAGTATGACGAACGAAACGAAAATAAGGCTATTAGTGATCCAACATCGATATTCTATGGGTGAAATTCTGCTTCTTTTTTTTTAAATACAGGGTGATATTGCCATATGGTATTTAATTAAAACCACATGTTCCTAACCACCCCAGGTAACATTGTACCACACAAAGAAATCTGCCTGGTAGTTATGTCAAAAATCGCGATTTTAAATGAAAATGAAAATGAAAATAATTTATTGAATCCATTAAATGTTCAACATTATTTAGACTCAGTAATTTTTTTGAACTACCACCCGGTTCGGAAAGCAGTTTTCACTAGAGAAGAACGGGCAAGAAACTCTAGTATTGCTCTTTTCAAAACCAGTTTACAATATAGTGATTATAACAAAAATTACACGTTGGTTTAAATCAGAGCAGTTCATTAATAACTTGTTATGATTTGCAAGGTTTAGTTTTCAAGGATTATGATCCACCCGTATAGGTACGAGTTTTTACGGCAAAGGTACGTTTCCGAACCGAACTGAAGTTCAGCTAAGCGGTTAAAATACTCGTATCTATACGGGGTGTACAAAAATCGTGAAAACTAAAGTCACGATTTTTGACAAAAAAAAAACATTTCGTACTTTTTCAAATTTTGTACAATGTCACCTGGGGTGATGAGACATGTGTGGTTTAAATTAAATACCATATGTCAATATCGCCCTGTATATCCTTGCACTGTCTTCAAAAGGATACACGAATTCAAACGTATGTTTATATATTCCCATGTTGTGTAATTTATGCCTAAGATCAATAGAAGAGCAATCATACATACATATAAATTATAAATAACTCACTCAGGGGTAGGCGACGATCCTACCAGGACATTCACGTTTCGCCTCGTGTGTTCCGTCCAACAATGTGGTATGGCGCAAGCTATTTCTATACTAATACTAATCTATCGCTATTTCGAGCATAAATTCCTGACTCCAGGTTTATAATCTGGGAATCGAACCCGAGTTCTCAGCGTTCTTATCATACCGTAGTACAATGGCGCCATTGAAGTCGTCAAGAGCAATCAGCTAATGGGAAATAATAACTGTTATTTCTAGACAAACATAATAGAACATGATGCATTTTCGGACATTGAGGTGAAAAGGTGCCTAAAGAAGACACGAAATAAAACAACAGCATTTTCGACCACAATTTCGTCTGTCTATTCAAATCCCAATTTAGTTGTTCGCTTTCGCGATTATTTTTCATGACATTCTACTTTGATAAATGAAGAACACTTTTAATGACTTTTCCGGGAACCCGAAAATCTCATTACAAAATAAGAAAATATTCGTGTCTTTCAATCCGCATTTACTATTTGTAACAACGAATAAGATTTTAATAATATATAAAAATTTACCGCAGAGTTCCCATTGACCCCGTATTTCCAGTTAGCTAGTAACGACTTGGCACTGCTGCTTGGGACGGTACGAATTCTAGTATGCGCTACGAACGGTTCCACTTGCACCTCAAATATGAACTAAACGATCTACTCGGGAGCATCTGTGTACTTTGTACGAGGTCAACTTTTATACATACATAAACTCACGCCTTTATCTCCGAACGGGTAGGCAGACGCGCCACCAGGACACCCACATTTAGCCTTGTATGTTCCGTCCCACGATGTGATAGGGGCGAGCCTATCGCCATATCGGGCACAAATTCCGGACTCCGGACTGATAATAAATAGAAAAACCCAATATCACTTTGCCCGACCCGGGACTCGAACCCGAGACCTCTGCTTTGTAACCGTACCGTAATACAACTACGCCACCGAGGCAGTCAACTTTCATGTTCAACTTTTATGTAAAGAAATATTTTTACCTGAAGAAAAATTTGAAACCTCTGCCTGCTAGTCTGTATTTATTATGACTGTGGGATAAACGAAGCAGGCAATAGTAGTCTTTGTAGATACTTATAGAGTGTTTTCACTAGTGGTAAAACCGGAATACTATAATGAATTTACACTGCTGTTTGGCGGGAGAAATAGACATTGCGGTGGTACCTACCCAGGCGGCCTTTTATATATGAGGGACCTACCACCACTACCACCGGATGGAAACGAATGTTCTACCACGAAACAAAATATCTACTTAACCGTAACCTAGTATATAGAGACCCAGGTAGTATAAGACGATAAATGAGACACAAAAACAAATGTTCTTTAAAACACATGGGACATCCTAGTTGCTTTATAGAAGTTTGACGATGGAGTGTGTAAGAAGCAGAAGAGGAAAGAGGCGGAGGGCGGGGAGGGATTACTGAACGTCCGACAATCCTATTGACCGAACAAACACGATAGTAAAGCTGTTGTTTCGCGTCGGTTAAAATACCAATGCAGCTTTCGATAATATTTTAATACCGCTGGTAAAGGAATGCTTTAAGGAAGGAAGGAACGAAGGAATGCTACGAAGGAAAAAATCGTGGCTGCGAAACATCCGGGAGTGGACCGGTATCAGCACCGTTGAACAACTATTCCACCTGGCTAAGGACAGGGAGAAATACAAGAAGCTGACGGCCAACCTTCAGCACTGAAGAGGCACTCCAAGAAGAAGAAGAAAGGAATGCTTGTATATCAAAGCTTTTCATCGGATTTCAAGCGCACGCGTAAAGTATTACTGATACACCAGCTTCATAGCTTGTAACATTTTACATTTTAAAGTAAATAATATATATATTCCGTATTTTTAAACTGTGTCTGTAAGTAATATTCTTGACCGAAGAAATGGAAATATCTCATTTATAAATTGCTATTGTAACGAAAAAAGTTCTTACAAACTTTTTAGGGTTCTTATTTCGAAATATATTATCAAACAGACTTAATTTAAACCTGGCCAAAGTAAACTCTTAGTCAACATTATCAACATTATTAACTCATAATCTCTTAGTCAACATTTTCTCTAGATTTCAAAACCTTTATTGCATCCATTAGTTGTTACTCCATAACGTCAGTAGCTGTATCAAGAACCCAGAAAATAAAGAGGATTGAGTCTAATGTCCGCTAATAAACTGATTATGACAGTACATCAACTCGAACGTATAACTGTATCAGCCCATATACGTCCCACTGGAGGGCAAAGACTTCCTCTACAATCGAGAGTACGATTGAAAGAGGTTAGGCCATATCCACCACGCTGTCCTAGTGCGGGTTGGCCGACTTAAATAGAGTATTCACCGGCGAGATATTGACAGCCTCCGTAGCGCAGTTGGTTAGACACCGGTTGTGAAACGAGAGGCCGCGGTTTCGATCCCCGCACCGAGACAAATGTTTGTGAGGCCCACAAATATTTGTCTCGGGTCTGGGTGTTTGTGAGACCGAAAAGTCTCTCGTAGTTTCTGATACCTGCGACACAAGACTTAATTGATCTTAATGTGGGGTCAGGACTATGTATGTGACTGTTGGGTGTATTTATTTATTTGTATTTATTTATATTAAGACGACGAGGGAATACAATTTAGTTTTATATTCCTAACAAAATGTATTATCTAAAAATAGTTCGAGTCTTTATGGATAATAATAATTTTGAGCAGCAACAAAGCCAATCTTGTACAAATTATTATGAGCAAGTAATCAGTACAAGGTTACATTATACATAATATGTGGGTCAGAAAGGAATCTATTTAACTATATTGTTGATTCATATCAAAATACTATTATAATATTTAATTGTATTCTTACAAAATCTTATTAAGTTTCAAATAATATTAATTCCAAACGTTACTGCTATGATTATTTAATTAAAAATCATCCATCACATTAGGATTGCTCTTGTATTGTGGATATTAAAATATAAACAACCTCAGAGTTAAAAATAAATATTTATATACGTGTAGGTTTAAATAAATTGATTGCTGCATAATAAATATTTATAATCTAATTATAATAAATAAAATTATATAAATCTAATTTTATTATGTACACTAATTATTTATAATAAAAAATAAACATAATAATTAGATTTATAATTTATTTATAATAATAATTTGGGATAGCAGTTCTTCATAAATCAAATAAAATAACGCATAACATAGTATGTAATTATTATTTTCCTTGAGGCACGGGTCAGTGTAGAATGTATATATAGTAAAGCCGTATTTTGATCACAGTAAATGAGATCGGAAAGCCGCTAACTTAGTTTGGGTGATGACCGCGTGCCCTACTAAGTAAAAGTCATTTTATACTCGAAAATGACCTAGTAGTTCTCGAATGCATCACGCCTCCGCAGACTGATAGTTGAGCAGCCTTCCTCAATGACGACTTCACTTGACTTTTGTAGGCAGCGACTTTGTTGTGCTGGACCCCTGGCACTGCGAAGGTCTCTGGGCAGCGGTAGCCGATTTCCATCAGGCGGGCCGCAGGCAATAAAAAAATGACAACAAAAGATATAATAACATTTGCACGAAGGCGTTGGATGCTGGTTGCTCCCAGTAGTTTTGACAACCTCTGTGGCGCAATTGTTTGGACGCCGGCTGTGAAATGAGAGGTCGCGGGTTCGATCCCCGCACTGAGGCCCGCAAATATTTGTCTCGGGTCTGGGTGCTAGTGAGACCGAAAAGTCTCTCGTAGTTTCTGATACCCACGACACAAGACTTAATTGATCTTAATGTGGGGTTAGAACTATGTATGTGAATGTTGGGTGTATTATTTATTATTATTTAGTAATCCTTGGGGGAAGTCTATCTATATACAACAGTCGATATATTATGCCAGAAGGTCTATAAAGGCAAGACCAGCACGATTAACACTTTTTATTCTTCATAGTTGGAAAGCCGCCATGGTACACTTGTTTGAAAAACGGCTGTAAAGTCAAGACTTCAATGTTAGTGTGAATTCAGAAATTTGCGCTGTATTTTTCGTCAGAACTATGTGTATTTTGTTACGTGTTCGAGTTCCAATAGTACCTACATGTTTATAGGTTTTAGGGCGGTGTAAAGTGCTGTCGGTGCAAAATGCTTTTAACATTCGATAATACTTCACCGGCCGGCCACGTGTCGCGTGCGAGAGGGACGGAAGATGCAAAATAATTCATAGGAGGATGTTCGCAGGCCGGTGGAAATGTTCCCGACCCCGTAATGTATAGGTGTACGGCTTAAACGATGGAGCTGACTGAGTAATTATGTGTATAAAGAATTCACGAGTGGCCTGTGCTATCCGTGAATTTTCGGGTAAGCCGTGAGGTTTCTGAAATTGTTTTTACCAATCCATTCTCGAGTATATGCATGATAAAATTATATTTTATTTATATTACTGTCATGTAAGAGAACATTTTGCTATCAGATTGTTTTTGGGTGTTCTAAAAGTTGTTGATTTGTTAGTATTAAGGTATTCATACATACCACCTCAAACAATGCGTAAACCTCGCCGTAGTTGTCATCGTAAATGTCGTTTGCAGATATAATCACCGACACACCTGAAAATATGGAGCTTACCATAAAGTGTGGTGTAGTCATCTAGTATAAATTCTAGATTTAAAAAGTTATTTCAAAATACAAATAATTAAAAAAATAATTGTTTTTTTACCAAATTAATATTCAAAGCCGACATAAAAAACTGAATAAAATAATTATATTTTATGAAATATGTCAGTAAAAAATAAACATTCTATTATTACACGTCAAGTAAGTTTAATTAGAAAACTTGTGATTGTCGTCGCCGCGTCGTGAACGTGTTTCATAATGAGATACAGTACATACTCCATTGCTATTAATTAATAATTCGCAACTTTTATAATTACCGGGGCTTACCGGTGGAATCAAACGTTATTTATAAATAAAATACTGCCTCGGTGGCGTAGTTGTACTACGGTATGATTACAAAGCTGAGGACTCGGGTTCGAGTACCGGGTCGGGCAAAGTGATATTGGGATTTTTTTCATTATCAGCCCGGAGTCAGGAATTTGTGCCCGATATGGCGATAGGCTCGCCCCCTATGACATCATGGGACGGAACATACGAGGCGAAGTATGGGTGACCTGGTGGCGTCTCTGCCTACTATTTCTGGGAAAAAGGCGTGAGGTTATGTATGTATGTATGGTAATCACTTAGAATCCAACTTACGCCTCGAAATAAGATTTATCTTGAGTATCATAAAGTACAAGGAATATTTTGAAAACTCCTAGATTCAATACAATTCCAACGCAAATATTTCCAACGCTTTATCAGTACAATTAACAAGTTCTGTATATTGAAACAGGCCATTCACAGACTGAACAAACTCGTGGACAGAATCCGTGATGGAATAACAACAGAGCTCTATCGCGTCACAAATTCTGTGACGTACGTCAAATATTAATATTTCAACCTGTTTTCCTTACTAAGGTACTCACTTTAATGACTTATAGACTTCTTTTAGCATACTGTAAAATTCAGGAATTTATTTTTAAGTTTATCTAAGTAAGTTTTGAAGTAATTACTATGAGACGTTTTGGTCAAACTGAAATTAAATTAGCTATACTATACTAAAAAGCTTTAGTTTAAAAGTTTTTAATTGGTCTTAATGGTTGGCATTTAGTTGTCTATTTTACTGATAATTTACTGTTTAAATAAATAAAACTGACTTAGTTTTTTAATCTATCTATATCAGCCCATATACGTCCCACTGCAGGGCACGGGCCTACTCTACAATCGAAGGAATCGATTGAGAGTGGTTAGGCCATATAGTCTACCACGCTGGCCTAGTGCGGGTTGGTTTTTTAATACGAGTATAGAAAAGTCAAATTCGACAACTTTTCGACTAGGTTTCGAGTTATCATAGTAGCGGTTAAGAAAATAGGCTATCATCAGAGTCATAAAGCGGTGTTAAATTATTAAAACCCCTTACATTTGTAAAGCGAGTACAATCCCCGTGCTAATGACTGTCACGGATTCAAAACATTTTTTTACCGGGAAGTAGTATAAAATTCAACGTTTCTTTAATTCAAATGTCAATCACGCGCTGATTTTGCATTAATATAAAAATGATAGCCAATAAGGCCATGATAAATTATTATAATACTCATAGAAAAATATCCCATTGGAAATGCTGACAATTTATTACGAATTAAACTTTAAAAGGCTTTCATTTTCATGCTTACCATTTTCTCGTTTCGTTAAAACAAATGTATTGTGGCGGAACCAGATTTCATAGGTTAAAAATTGCATACATTAAACCAAAACACACTAGCGGAAATGCTTAAATTAATGTAAATGCTTCATGTCTTACCCGCAAGAACAGTACGCTACGGGCTACGAATCTTAGTTGCTACGTGTACTACGAGATACGTAGCAAGTCGCTACGACGGCGTAATTATCTCGGGGTCAAGTGCAGTGATGACCTCTCGAGATACACATTACGGCGAATTAACATGGAAAATTATGTGCTACATAGAGAATGGAAAATTACGGTTCTCCACTGTTTTCTGCTCGTCTAAGTTTCCTTACTTAGATGCGATTTTCTTGGCTTATTTGTTGAATAAATAGAAACTACAACTTTAAGTTGCTTACGCCCGAATACTCAAACGCTTCTTAAATATTATGCACTTAACTACACAAGTCCTGCTTAAATGTACTTATTAAGTGGGACGAGGGTAGTTGAGTGCAACTTAATATTTAAATGGCGTTTTAGTTTTTGGGCGTTAGTGCAGTGGCGAAGGGTGACATTTTTTAAAAGGGAAGCCGAAGCTCAAAACACAAAATATGTTTATTTTCTTTATCCTGTTACTAGCTTCTGCCCGCAAACTTCGTCTGCGTGGTTAATTTTATTTGAA
The DNA here is from genome assembly GCA_949752805.1 of Deilephila elpenor. Taxonomy (NCBI): domain Eukaryota; kingdom Metazoa; phylum Arthropoda; class Insecta; order Lepidoptera; family Sphingidae; genus Deilephila; species Deilephila elpenor. The sequence continues at coordinate 3,180,341 of OX457098.1, forward strand.
ATCTCCCATCCCGTCCCGTCCCATCCCGTTATATCCCGCCCGCCCCGTCTCATTCTCACTAATGAAATGTAATCCAGTCCCATCCCATCTTTTTGAGTATGAAAAAGTAGCAAATATATCGGAATTCCTTTTTCATCCCACGGGAATACTATTTTTTTCGGAATAAAAAGTAGTCTATGTTACTTCTAATACCTCCAAGAATATGTGTACAAAGTTTCATGATGATCGGTTGAGTAGTTTTTGCGTGCAAGCGTAACAAACAAACTAACATTCACATTTATAATATTAGAAGGGCTAAGGGATTACGAAATGACTACAATGCGACTAGTACTAAGTAATCTGTGAATGCGACTGATAGTAAGCGTAGTGCAGTCCGAAGAGAGATTAAAAATTTACTATGTGATGTTTCACAGAATGAACGCAAAACGCGACACACTTATGCACGTGTGTCCTTATATTCGGACCTTTGCGAATATCCTCCCACCAGCAAATTATTACTTCGAGAATCTTACTCACCAAACTAAAATAATGGGTTTCATTTGGTAAGTGATATTGTGGCATCTGCCTATTGCGGCCGTCAATTAAATTTTAATATTTTCATTACCTATGTACTTATACAATATTTACAATGTCCATGAAATAAAAAGTAAACCATGCTTACATAATGAGAAAAATAAAAAAGTATATTTCTAAACTGCACGTGAATATAAGATTAATATAAAAGAAATAAAAACCTAGACTCAATATTTTAACAAGTACGATAGCCCCGCATTTATCAGTTGTAACATTAGTAAGACAATGTATTCCTCAGGCGAGGATCGAGCACGTCCTAAAATCTAAACACTAACTTTATTTGTAAAATCGACAACCTAAACATATTAGTACGCTCATAACGATTAGTAATTTCCATTAAAACCATAATATTAATATTACACATTTTGTAATTAAAAACATTTAAAACTAATTGCATGAACCATGAATATATTGTAAAAATGTAAATACAACACTTATAAATACATTAAACTCCGCATTTCGCTATTGTAATTTGTAATAAGTAATATCTATACCTAACCACACGAAATGCCGGAGAAGCTGCGGCTTGCCTCTTGCTTTTTAGCGTAAATTGAACCTTAAATCATAATCAATTTAAGGTACAATTTTGCGTGGTTTGTTGCATACTATACAATGCGTACCGGGCGGCGCGGCGGCGGCGCGGTGGCGGCGGGGCGGCGGCGGGCGGCGGCGCACGGGCCGCGCTAGTGTTATTGAATAAGCCGAACAATTTTACAGGAATTCGCCAGAGGTCGCACCGCGTCGCAATAAAAAGGGCCTACTGTGCCGCTTCCTAGTAATGTTTACGTATCTGGCCGACAGATGTCGTTGAATGTAAAAAATAATAATTGAGTTTTGATATTAAATAAATAAGTTTGAATAATTTGCTTGTTTATAGTGTAATGATAAATTACAAAAGGGAAGCCGGTAGGAACTGGCTTCTAAGGAGCCTTCGCCACTACGTTAGTGTGAAGTTTTGTTAATTTTATTGCGGTAAAGGTATTAATTAGTAAGTATTTCATACATCATAATGGGTCAGTTTGACTAGACTACAGAGGGACAACGTAAAAAAATAATTTTATTACGCCGTTTCGTTCAGTTGTTAGTTCGTTGATTACAACGTGAATCGGATTGAGGTACCGACTTTCTAGAGTTCTATTAATTCAGTGAAAATGAAGATTGCATAGATCCTAAAATTTCAATCGGCATGTCCTGGAACCTACCTGTATTCTCAAAGAGCGACAATTCACCCACTATTTCAAGTATAGAGGGTGATTTAAGGCGGTGTGGGTGGTTTTAATTAATTCAATTATTTGGATTAAAAAATAAACATATAAAATACAGCTATACAAGATAAGTAAAGAAGAGGAAATATTTTTGTATCACTCCATATATTAGCAAACTTTTAAAAATGTATGAAATATTTTTTGTCTGAACTCTTGGAAAACGAAGCTAATCTTGTTGTGGAGCGTCATTTTTTTGAAATATGGCCGCCATCTTGTCAAGTGGGCATCCATCTTGTTGAGTTATGTATATGACGCAATGTTTTATCACAGATTTTAAACTTTATCATTTTTGGCGAAAGGTTTAATTTAGTTAAGCTGTAATTTTAAATATAAATGCTGTAGGGAAACAAGTTTAATGTAGAGTGCAATATTATTAAATATTACAAATGTATTAAATGGATTGACAGTTTGTAGCTTTAGCTGGATAAATAATTGATGATTCTAATCGTAATTTCAAAATATATTTGTTCGCATAATATATAAAGAGGAAATATTACAAATAATTTATTAATTTTGCTGCAATTATTTCAGTAATTATAATCGTATTTATTTAAACATAAACTTGACTGCCTCGGTGGCGTAGTTGTATTACGGTACGGTTACAAAGCTGAGGTCTCGGGTTCGAATCCCGGGTCGGGCAAAGTGATATTGGATTTTTCTATTCATTATCAGCCCGGAGTCAGGAACTTGTGCCCGATATGGCGATAGGCTCGCCGCCTATCACATCATGGGACGGAACATGCAAGGCGAAATGTGGGTGTCCTAGTGGCGCCTCTGCCTAACCCTTCGGGGATAAAGGCGTGAGTTTATGTATGTATGTATGTATAAACTTGATTGGTGATAAACAGAATTTACAAAATTCCTGCTACATCTCCACTGTTTTTCTGTTTTCCTTATCAGCTCATATATGTATGGCCCATAGCAGGGTACGAACCTCCTCTATAATCGAAAGTACGATTGAAAGGGGTTAGGCGATCCATACCATAGAAATTCAGACAAATCTCTATGGTGTGCAGGTTTCCACACGATGTTTTTCTTCACTGTTATAGGGAGTGGTGATTAACTATCAATACACACATGACTCCAAAAAGTCAGAGGTGTGCTATTGTTTTTAATTTATATATTAGTGAGAGTAGGATTTATCTATTAAAATAGATTTTCTCAAAATTCATAGATAGTTTATCTATAGCCATACAGGTAGTCCTCCGCTGTCCAATGCTTGACTTCCTCAAGGATTTCTTTACACTTTTTTACTTTCTATACTTAGCAGGCAGGTTCTGTAAAGATCGTCTATAATCTTCAATCGCTCTGAAGCGCTGCTGTGCAAAGTATTATGAATATTTTTGCTTTCCTCACATTTTATTACATTGGATATATTATTATTATTCAATTCTAAGGAAAAATGCTCGGTGTTTTTATTATGAAAGCATATATCAAACAAAGCGTTAAACAGATATTTTTACTTTTATTTATAGTTCCTAATTTCGCCACAATCTAGCCTATGGTGGATGCGCTGTAGCTTCTTTTGCTGTTGAGATGCGTATTAATCAGCATTATCTGTCTATATTATCTTTGCAATAGTTATTCTACCACCTGCCAGTCACACTGTCAGTGCTAGAGCTTCTTTTCTTTAGCTGGCCAGGTCTATCACTTGTAAACAAGTTAACTAATACCTTGGAATTTCTTTATTGGAGCCTCTTAACCTCCCTTTTATTAGATTTAAATTATTTGCAGTAAAAATATTTAATGCATGTTTCAGATCTATAAATATTTATGAATTACTTTGTATTAGGCACTTCAATGGATTATTTTCTTCGTATTTTTATCAAACTTAAATTTTCGAGATTATAATAATACTAAACATATATCTAATATAAAATAAAATCTCTTTACTTTTCATGCATTACATTATCTTATTTTCATTTTGTATTAGACGTTAATAATTAATAATCCTTTATTTTTGAGCTCAAGACTCGACAACTCTATTGAGTTTTCCCATAAAATATATAAATAACCATAACTTTTAATTACATCTAAGTCTCTACTGTTTCTCTCAAGCTTCATAAAAATCCTAATAACCCCAGCTTAAAACTTCTTTAATATCGGTATTTAAAGTGACGGCTGTCTTTCCAGGCATTGGTTCCGTACAATTACGTTAATGGCTTCAAATCATGAATGCACTAGACTTGTCTAACGGGAAATATCTTATGCCTAAGAGATTGCTCTAGGCTTGCAATATTGAAGCCATTGTATGCTCTTGTGGTGTGGGGTGCTGAAATTGGTAGGCTGTCTGAAAGCCTCCTTTGAAAATACGTTTTAGTTACGTATAGTTGAAATGCATATGATTTAAATTATGCCTGGTATATTTTGTGTAGTAATTTAATTGTTTTTTTAATAGAATAATATTGACAAGTATAGTTTAATATCAATAATACTAACGAACTTTGCGGACTTCTGAGTATTGAAAAAAAATTCGTATAAATTATTATAGTATTGTAGGTACTGTATTAGCAGATGATCGCTCACTTATGAGCACCATACACTAGAATTGAGGAGACGGATTGAGGAGACTTATGCCACAGTCGTTCGCCCTTTCATACGATATATACTTCTACTAAACTATGCTTTCAAACGAAATTGACCCTTAAAATGAAGGAATCCGATATTTTTGCTGTCAAAGTATACGCCAAATTTTTTTAACCCCCTGATTTGTGTCAAAATCAGGCTTTCACAGAATTGTGAGTATCCCTAATATTAATTTCTGGGACAAAATATACACAATGAATTGACGGTTTTCGTATTCTCCACGCGGATCTTCAAAATCTTTCACAAATTCATTCTCTGCATACTTATTGACTAAGTCGAACTTTATTATAATAAATTAATTTTTTATAGCTCAAGTTGACGTTAATTGCTTATAACTCTGGAGTTTGATTGTTTACGACACCACTTTGCAAGATATCGTACTTAAAATTTTCGTCACATCAAACCAGATCCAAGAGTTGAAACGTTTTCAACCTTGTTCATTGGATGTAGAGTTCAATTTCAATCGGTGATGAGAGAAATGTTATTATGTAAATGATATTTTTTATAATATTTACCACGTTGTTATCTTAAACTTACGTGCAGAAACTTCGTATAAATATTTCTTATTTCTATGAGAATTTTTATTGCGTAGTAGGTTAGGTGGCAAACAAATATAATATAATTAATTTAATGGAAAGTAATTATCTCCATAAACATCTTGTATTTAGATTCGTAGACACCTGGAATTGAAATTGGCGCAACTCGGAACTGAAAATCAAAGAGCGAAATTAATAATCTTGACTACTGAGATGCGCTCATAGAACTGACCAAAAGAAACTTATTTACTTCACGTAGGTTTTCCGTGAGATGGTGGTATAGCTAGCCTAGTGGTGCTAGCACGACCTTAATTTTTTATTTAATTAGTTCTACTTATAAAATAGCTAAAAGTGGCCAAAACTGTTAACCACGATCAGCGTGCCTAACCGTTGTTGAAGCAAAATATCTCACCCTAATTTTAGACATCGTATAATTTAATCATTATTTGCCTCTCGGAACCCTTTCATCGAAACACGAGAAAAATTTAACGAATAGAATGGATTTACGAATATTTTAAAAGGATTTATTTGGAGAATTATAAATTTCGCCCGATATCTATCTGTACACGACGTCGCATAAAATTCCAATCCCAAGGGATAAAATGAATACTCAAATTTTGGCATCCAGTTGATGGAAATGGGATGGCGTGAAAGTTTTAGGATTCATCTTTTAAACGAACGCCGGATTTAATATTAATTAGTAGACGTCTGCGAAAGGTCTGTTCAGATGCCGACGACATCGGCGACGATGTTTTCGTGATTCTTGATTATTCTATTTCAGTCTATATTAATAATATTATTGATGTTTGGAGTGAGAAATCCGAGTTGAAAAAGTGACGAGCTCCATCCATGAAACGATAATGTTTCCTTGTCTTTCTACCATCAGCAGATATTTGTTTCCGGACTAAAAGTCACTTAATATGTAAGCTGCTGCCATAAAATAAATGGATAATATCTATCCGATACATTGTAATAACTGTGCCATTGTTATCATCGCCTTAGTTCTTCGTCACCATCATTTGTAATGATACCATAGTGCAACTACGCTACCGAGGCAGTCACTTTCCCATGCAATAAAAAACCCAAGATGAAGATCATCCGTACCGTGTGACGGGATGTCAAAGGTAAAATGTCAAGATAGGTTATTTCCCAAGCCAATCAGGCAGACCGAGCTTTGATCTAGCTAATGACACTCGCACGAATAGAACGGGAGTTCAGTCCTAGGATGGAACACAGGCCCCAGCCTCGTTACTAGCCTATTGAATCATGAGCTGGGCTTAAATTTTTAATTGAGAACTTCTTTAGTCAGTAGTGAATTTTCGATGAAGGTAAGGTCTTTGATCGATGTAGCTTAATTCCATTCTGTGTATTCATAGCCGATGCTTCAGTTGTATTAAGGCTTTAGAACCTGCCTATCTATTGATAGGTGATGTTGAACTAGATGGTTCCTTTGCATAAAGCCGTGTCTAGATTAATACAATGGAGGAATAAGATGTCCGATCTGTATGCCAGTAAAAATATCAAATATTTAAATCAAAATTAGGTGTAATCTAATAAAAATAGATCACCAACGAGAAATCGTCGTTTCGTCGATGGACACAACAATGCCGGCCTGGTCGAACACACATATATACAGGTGAACTCGAAAAAAGACACACGAGTCGCATTTATCAATTACGATAACTAAAAAACACACCCAACAGTCACATACAGTCCTGACCCCACACTAAGATCGAGTCTTGTGTCGTGGATATCAGGAATTACGAGAGGCTTTTTCGGTGTCACAAACACCCAGACCCGAAACAAATACTTGTGGTTCACACAAACATTTGTCTCGGTGCGAGGATCGAACCCGCGGCCTCTCGTTTCACAGCCGGTGTCTAACTGCGCCACGGAGGCTATCATATATGACAAATAATATCATACGGTGGATGCTATTGTAAAGTTGACTTGACTTTTTTTGAATTTTACAATATCTCATAATGCTACTTCATAACCAGACAAACCTATGTAAGAGCTGGCTAAAAGATTTCAAAATACTCAAAGACACATTTGCGAGACGAGACGACCTGTCGCCGCCGGTAATCGATGGCTCGATGCAGACCCAATGGACCACAAATTCAGGCTCTTTCGCCCAGAGTACTTGAATAATTTATGGTCGCTTAGCTTCTCGATGCTATGAAAATATGACGACATACCCGTGGGCTTGATAGGACTTCCCGTTGACGATTTAGAAGCCATTTAAAACAAACGGCTGCCTCTGTGGCGAATTTGTACTACGGCACAATTACAAAGCTGAGGTCTCGGGTTCGAATCTCAGGTCGGGCAAAGTGATATTCTATTATTTGTCAGCCGAGAGTCAAGAATTAGTGCCCGATATGTCGATGGGCTCGCCCTCTATCATATCGTGGGAAAAGGCGTGAGTTTATGTATGTTCGCTGAAACAAACTGTCGTATTTTAAAATAAAACTTGAGATATTTTCATACAATCTGCCATTTCGTATTTACCCTCATTAGACATTGAACTTTCTGAAAAAAATGTTCTACTCTCCACTCTTTATTACATGATTTTTAAAGCAACTTGCATTTTCTTTAACAAAACTCCATCCAAAGAATTTTACCAAGTAATCACCTAACCGCTGTTATATTGAGCCTCAGGCAAGTTTTATTAGCGTATGTTAATTAATATATTCGGATATTTACAAGACTTCAGAGAGCGTTTCCATGTTTCAAGATATTGTGATGTAATATTATTGAACATATTCTACGACGAAATTTATTATCAGTGGGAATACTCCTCCGCCGAATGAGTTGATATCAGTCGTAAAATTATTACCCATATAATTTTGCATTCTGCGTTGCTTTGTCAACCTTTTTCTAGACCAAACAAGGTGTTATGAAAATCTTTATGGATAATGATTTGTGTAAAAGTGTGGTAGGATGATATTTACCGATATATACATGGTATAACAAACCACGCTTATATTATTAAATTGATTTGTCCAAGAAGTTGATTCCTTTTTTAATAACATTGTACCTAAGTTAGTTATTATCTAGATGATTTTCTTACCATCATTCTTACCTTCATTCTTACCTTCTGTATGAAGCTACTGTTAATTCAACACATCACGGAAAACCAAGAGTGATTAGACGCAAAAACATTTAGACTTAAAACAAACGGAGCGGTTTACACAGCGCAGATAAAACACCTGCCGAGATCCGAGGGTTTATGCAAAAACAATGCCTTTGTCGTGGCAAAAAATGCCAAGATTTTTAAACGAACACATAATTCAGTTTGGGTAGCAAAGAGTTGCCTCGCAAATTCCGTTGTTTGGCGAAAGTTTAATTAAGTGTAAAGTTCGAATTTGTTTTGGGTGTTTCTCGCGTTTTTGCGCGTTTTGAAAAAAGGGCTGTATATTTTGTATATTTATGAGATGAGCCTGATCTTTAGTAACGAATGTTTATTTGGAAGTGAAAAGGAATGTTAATTTTGTGTTTTAACTCCTAAGTACATAGTTCAGTAAGAGGACGCAGCAGCATCCTGTAGTTTTTGATATTTTTATTTTTTATGACACATTCATAGAACAATCCTGGTATACGTCTGGAAGTGAAAAAATTTAAAAATTAAACCAAATCCGAGATATTTCATGTTGGCTTTTCTTCACTGATTTCATTCTAATAGTTGCGACATTTTTGCGTCATCAGTGAGAATGTTTCTAACACATTTAACTGAAACCTCAAAACAACGTTGGCAAATTGAAATGTTCTAGCAAAATCCATTAGTAACGAACTAAAGTGAAACTGGAAAACTTTAAATCTACCAAATGTGGCGGAGTGTAGTCACATAAAAACTGTCGGTGCGAGTACACGTCCATTAAGGTTTCATTGAATATCCTAGAATTACCGACAAAGAGCTTTTCGCGAGCAATTTTTGTGCCAGTTGTTTTAGCTGTAAATTGTTCTCTCTTTTAGGACTTATATTTTTTATCAAATATGATAACAATAGGGTGTTTTTTTTTTACAGAAATTTTAAAATCCGAAGTCTAACATAAAAAATAATCCATTGAAAATAAATTTAGAAACATTATTTATTAAAATTAGCATCGCTGGCAACACACAACAATCAAAGACTTTCAGTCGGTGTTCGAACTAACTACACTGCCGACTACCAAAATATCGATATTTAAACGTGGTTTTAAAGCCATCAAACACTTAAATACTCGTCGCAGCCTAAAGGAGATCGGTCGATTTGGTCCAACCGTGGACAAGAAATTCATTACTACCAAAAAATTTGGCGTATTTTTTTAGATTTATTTCTCTATTTAGTTTTATCCTACACCATTGGAATTAGATTTACAAATAAATGAGGATATCATGAAATATTTCTACCATTTTTGTATTTGTCAGCAACATTAATAGAGTTGACATCTGTCACGAGACTATTATCTGACAAATTGCATTGTTTATTTCGTCGTGTACTAATGTGTATTTAAAATTGAATTAATTTGAAAATCATATAATTTCGTTTTGTGGCTGGGTGTTGTGTTTATTCTCTACGGCGTCCCTTGCAGTCAATTGCTTACCTCGATTCAACAATACTATAGCATATAAATAAGTTAAAATGTTTATAATCGTCATGTAAGCAAAAACTACGGGAAATCATTGATGCGCACCTGAAGCCAACAACTACGAGACACCGATCGTAAAGGCGCAAAGGCTTACATGATCTGTAATGTCTGAATGGATTCATCCTCAATCATTGTTTTATTTTTTCATTATTGTGTACGGTAGTTTCAGATATTTTTTAAACTAGCGCATGACAAAGTGTCTAACTACATACAATAAACCTGATATCAATATAATATACTTTAAAATATTCAAATGTGTTTTTCTGTCTTCCTTGATAAGCTTACGTACTTTATAATAATGTATACTCATACTCATCCCAAACTTAAAATATAAGGAAACTATGACATTACGTATTCAGATAGCAGAAAATGGTAGATTTTGTAAAACTTTAAGACGATAAATCTTAAAAACCCCGTATCCTAGCTCAAGAAGACTATGTTATATTTGAAGGATAAAAAATCCTTATTATTTAATTCTATGTCTCATTTGTCTCCACCATGTTTCCACTACTAGGCCCAATATTCATAGGGAAACGACCGATCTCCTTTAAAATGAAAGAAGGTTGAGATTACACTGGTCCTTTAATAATACAGGGTATATCAAGACCGTGACCGAATACGAAGTCAGGTGGTAGTATTAGTGACTTCAGACACAATGCAAGTAAAACTTTAGCAAAAAATCGTCAACTTTTTTTTTGTAATTTTTACTTGTCGTATTTGGGTGATATATACATAGTTTTCCTAAAATAAAAATGTACACCTCTTGATTTTTAAACACACAATGGTACGTAAGGGTTTAAATTAGTATTTTAGCAAAAACTAGGTATTTACCACCCAAACACAAGGATATTTAAAAAATTCTAAAAAAAATTCTGTCACTGTTCTGGCGAAATTTTTATTTGCATTTTTTTTAACCACTAAAACTACCACCTCGCTTCGTTTTCGCAGTCTTGATATACCCGGTATAATTCTTCGATACATATTACTTACACACTACACCATCAAGTTCAAAAGGTGGGTTCTTGTACCTGGCGCTATTGCTTTCATCCGTCAACGGATGCTTGATTGATGCGACAAGCCAGCGCCGTGCCACGTTATCGCCTTTGAATATACGTATTTTTGGGCTCCCTAAGGACATTAACTTCACGATAAGTTGCACAAAGAAAACGTTTGCTAATGTTTGTATTCATATTGAAATAAAACTAATTTTTACGGATTATCGCGGATTTGGTTTAGTTTTTACATTTTTTTACTTTTCGATTGCTTTATTTATTTTTTGCTTTATTTCAATGTGTAACATTCGCGTAAATCAAATAAACTATTATGTTTGTATGCATTTTCATTATATATTTTTTTATAATTTTGTTGTTAACGCTTAATGTGTAAACGGACAGCGTTTATAAGCCCAAACATATTATAGGTTTCTCGTTTGAGCAATATTTTGTGGCAAGTTCATTCAAGAACAAAACAAAATTCATCGAAATCAATTTACAACAAAGCTAAAATATACTGCGCATAATCTACACAGGTGTGAGAAAAAGGTAAATTGAAGAAGCTATTTTAGTAAAACAAATAATATAATATCACATCATGAAGTAACCTAAGCACGTAAACCGCAAGTGAAATATCTTATAGGTTGTCGTTTTAAATAAAACGTCGATACGTTCAACCCGAAAATAATGAAGGGTTGATCGAAAATTTATTTCTCGTAAATAGTTAATCGAGGATCGTGTTACCGGAGGTTGAATTTCACTACCGAATGCGACGGGAATTAAAAAAAAAATTTATCATCGCTGTCTGAAACGGTATTTATTAATTGCCATCTGTGCCGACTACGATCACCTACGGAAAGTGGAATTTTCAAATGCATCTTATGGACTTAATAAAAATAGATTTATTTATTTAAATGTATATTTAACACAGAAAAATAACATATAGAAACATAAAAAAATAAAACAAAAAAAATGTACTAATGGCGGTCTTGTCGCATAAAGCAATTCCTTACAGACAACCATGGGATGGATTCAAAAGAAGGAGAAAGAGATGGCAGTGTAAAAAAAAATTACTCTATCACATCGGTATTATACTAAACGAGAAATATTGTATAAAAAATGCATTGCGTGTATACTTGGTACGCAGGAAATCAGGGAACACGAGGGAAGTAAAATATGACAGGCAGTAGCAACATCAGCTTATCAACAAACGACTTAATGTTGCTAAAGATGATTGTCACAACGGTTTTCATAAATATTCATCAGTTATAACTTGCTTATCCTTTAGTTAAATTACTCTTTTCCACCACCACGTTGGGCGCCAATTGTTTAAAAGTTGACAATTAAAATTTTGTCGTGAATTTTGAAATCTTTTAAAAACTTGGTAACAAAAAAGTTTGGAAAAGGTACATTTTCTAAATCCCATTACAGTATCTATTGTGGAACATTGTTAATTGCTGAGAAGTTTTTCAAAAGAAAGGCTGTTCACTTCATTTTAAAGATGTAAAGATTAAATTTATTTTCAGACAGTTTCGGATATTCTGTTAAAGAATGTTGTGGCAATAAAGACGGTACTGTTCTTGACGTTTTTCACTAAAATTTTCTTATAATTTATTACACCGCTTATTACTTAAGGAAAAGTACTTATGGACTATTATTAATAATTATATTGAGATAATTTCTATCTGATAGCCTGCCTCTGTGGCGTAGTTTTACTAAGGTATGACGAGAAAACTGAGGTCTCGGGTTCGAATACCGGGTCGGGCAAAGTGATATTGGGTTTTTCTATTCATTATCAACCTGGAGTCAGGAATTTGTGCCCGATATGGCGAGGAACGCCGCCCATCACATCATAGGACGGAACATACAAGGCGAAATGTGGGTGCCCTGGTGACGCCTCTGTCTACCCCTTCTGGGATAAAGGCGTGTGTTTATGTATGTATGTATGTATAATTTCTATTCGAAAAAATAATTTTTTTTATAGTATGTTCGTATCCGCTCCAGCAACGACCATCATACACAATGAGGAGTTACGCACCTATAGTCATGCTAGTGTGTCTGTCACGTTCAGGATTCAGCCTGTATACCCGGTTTGAGAAAACTTTATCAATCGACGACAGATAATGTTTCGCCCGTGAATACATTATTGGGCAATGCATTTTAGGTAGCTACATTGTAGTCTATAGCTTTTAATTTACAAAACAAAACATTATGCTGAGTGGTCACCGAAGTGTAACAGACGCGACGCGAAAATTAGATATTAAGTTTTTCTCCCCTTTATTTTTTGCATGTTAATTTATGTTTGTACGTCGTATTCTGTGGCAATAAATGTTTTCTTTCTTTCTACTATTATAGGGAAAGCGTGCATACGGTGTTTTCGGAGTTATGTGTGTATTGATAGTCAATCACCACGTACTTTAACGGTGAAGAAAAACATCGTGAGGAGACCTGCATACCGTAGCGATTTTTAAGAATTTCTACGGTATGTAAAGTCCGCCAACCCGCACTAGGCCAGCGTGGTGGACTATATGGCCTTACCACTCTCAATCGATTCTCTCGATTGCAGAGTAGGCCCGTGCCGAGCAGTGGGACGTATATGGGCTGATACAGTGCATACGGTTTGCCTGATGGTAAGTGACCACCACCGCCCATGAACTTCTGCAACACCATAGGGCATAGAGATGCGTTGCTGTAAGTTGTATATTAATGCGATTTATTTTTGGGAAATACCAATATGAAATGACATTCACGTCTCTATTCCCGAGAGGGTAGGTAAACAATTGTTTAATTAAATTATAGCAAGTTAATTTGCGTCCAAATATGTGTCCCAGATACCAAACCCGAGCAAATCGTATGAGATTACCCACAATGAGAAATTCATGAAGCGTCCGACTTAGGGATCATACCCACAGCCTCGCAGTTCACAGCCCTTACACGCTGCCAATAGATCTATGGGATACATCGATATCAATGTTACACTAGATAAGTTATTCAGTACAAAAAATGTGTCCCGCCTATTTGCGGTGCATGCACCACACACGAATCAGTTTGCTTCGTGACAGTGACAGTGCAGTACGCCTTATCTCATACGTCAAACCGAAAGCAAATCGTCTGAAGTTACAATATTTGAATAAAATACCAGGTAAGTGATGTAATATTGCAGTGTGCTGTTAAAATACGGGGGCACTTTATTTATTTGACGTGTCTCGTCTATCGGTAGAATATTAGTCAATGATGGGATACCTTTTTTCTATAGCGTAGGCATACGAGCAAACAGGTCTTCTGATGGTAAATGATCACTGACGCCCATGACCATCATAAATGAGTTGCCGGCTCTTGAAATCAGAAGGGGAGTGGGAGGGAAAATGATGGGCAGAGTAAATTGATGTTGGGCATTCGGCAATAACCTTAAAAAATACTTTTTACATTTACGTACAACTCGCACCTCAAGAAAAAAAAAACAAAAGAAATCAGGCCATAACCAAAAACTTTTCTTGACGTAAACAACACGATTATACGGCTAAAGATCCATTATAGCTCGGTCCGAGTCAGGGATCACTCGGTATAAGTAATTGTCATAACCAACAGTGACGCAGACGAAATTAAATCCCGCCCGCCGACTTTTCGCATTATGATAAAATGACGTCATTACCTTCATATAGCGTTATAAACATCTGTGGTGCCTCTTTAACATATTGTGGGCGGTGAGAAAGCGTCCTAATATTTCCAGTTTAAATACGTTAATTTGTCTAGTGAAAAGTTGCATGTTTTTATTTGGTCGAGGTTTTGTTTGCGAATCTCGTACGGCATGAATTTCGAAATATATAGAATCTGTTTTAATATTGAAATAATATACAGGGTATATCAAGACCGCGACCGAAAACGAAGCCAGGTGGTAGTATTTGTGACTTCAGACATAATGCAACTAAAAATTTCGCAATTTTTTATTTATCGTCGTATTTGGGTGATAAATATCTACATAGTTTTCCTAAAATATTTATGTACACCTTTTTATTTTTTAAGACGCAATGGTACAATAGGGTTTAAATTACTATTTTCGCAATAACTAGGTATTTACTACCCAAAAACAATGATTTTCAAAAAATTGCAAAAAAAAAAAATATTTGCATTGTGTCTGTAACCACTAAAACTACCACCCGGCTTCGTTTTCGGTCGCAGTCTTGATATACCCTGTATATGTAGGATTTAGTATCGTTGTTTATAACTTTTAATTTTAAAATAAAAATATATGTAAGCTGGAACGTAAGAGGAATGAATGCAAGACAGACTTGACAGATTGAGTGAAAGTAAAGAATGGAACGAACGAAATAAGAGCGAATAGATGAGTTTTTGGTTTTGAAAAACGAGGTGTGATAAAAGAAAACAAGAATTTATTATTAAAACAAAAAAAAGGATTTATTTAGCCCAAAACCTAACCCAGTTTCCACAGATATAATCATATCTATTCGGTCAGCGACCACCGTAACCAGCAGTTAAGAAGTTAATGGTATACCTACCTGAGGTAACCAATAACAGAGAGACATCACTGAATATTCCTGACTGATAATGAATAGAAAAATCCAATATACTGCTGCTGCATACTGCCCGACTTGGGATAGTATAAATACGCCATAGAGGCAGTAAAAATAAATAAGTAAGTGATAGGTGAATTAAGTCTTCGAGCAACAAAAATCCGATATAGCTAGTATATTTCCGACATTTATTCGTTCTATTTGTTTGATAATATAATGGCGGATGATGAAATTCAACCCTAATCAAGCGGCAATTTCCTCGCTCCCGGGGTATAAATTACCCGATACAAGTCATAACCCGAAAGTTGAGAACACTGTAGTTAAAGTTTCCCGAGATTCCAACCCTCCACTATCGAAGATTTTCAAAGTGTAATGAAGCCGAAAAGTTGGTTTATTTAATCGCGTCCCACAATTTTGATAATGCGTATTATTTTGTTATGTTAGAAATAATAATATACCTTTTACTGTACTGTATTGGCTCATATACGTCCCATATACCTTATTAATAGGTGGTAAAGGGGAGAACGTGAATTAGCGAAACCTTATTTGCGGTTTTGAATTCCAGGGCATGCCTCTTACCTTTAAGGAGTTATTTGTGTATTGTTAGTCAATTACAATACAATACAAAAACACTATATTTCAACCCAAAAGAAGATACAAACAAAAAAAAAAAGAATGTCAATTTTGTCACAATGGGAGGTATTATCGCATAAAGCGATTTCTGTCAGACAACCATGATTGATTACCACGTAGATACCTAATGTTAATGTTTTATTTTTTAGTCGGATACATTTATTTGTTCTTTAATTTGGTATACCTACGTAACTAATTTTCCTGAGGCTAAATAATACCCTTAAGGTGTACAATTTAACAGGCATAAAAATATCCACAATATTCTTCTAAGGTAAAAAAATCTTATGAAAAATCACTGACATTTTGCACGACGCCCATAACATCGTTCAGTTTTATGCTAAGATCGTTCAATGGACCGCGAGACACAAATGTGAATTGAAAGTCAAAATGTTTGAATAAAATATTATTTTCGTTCGGATTGCGGTGTCATCACGGCATATCGCGTGACAAAGGGGTAAAAGAGAGCAATTTGTTTGATGCCCCAACTTTTAATGCGAAGCGTAAGCCCCACCCAAATTTAGATATAGGCTTTATTGCATTATTTCAGAAAGTAGATTAAGGTTGTCATAGAAATTATTTTGCTAGTCACGTGGAGGCGTTAAATTATTATTCTAGAGCGGAAACTGCAAACAAAAAAAAATAATTCTAACACATACAAAGCCCTGACCCTTCTTTAAGATCCAGTCTTGTGTCGTGGGTATCGAAAAGTACGAGAGACAACTTGGTCTCAAACACCCAGACCTAAAACTTACATGTGGATCACATAAACAAAGCCGTCGTCTGATCAACTGCCAGTCTAATTTGACCCTCTGAAATTAGAGCTTCCATGGCGCAGTTGGACGCTGGCTGTGAAACGAGAGGCTGCGGTGTTGATCCCCACACCTTCTATTTTCCAGAACTCCAGCATCATCAGTTGAAAAACTAATAACTCTCTTGATAACTTTGGTAGATATCTTGGCTACTCTACCACTTCCATTATTAGAATATGCGGTAAAATAGGTTTTGTTAGTACTGTTTAGTTAATTATATTGTCTATTTCTGTATTTTAAGTGCATTCAAAGATTCCATCATTGAATCGTACATCCATCTGATTTCCAAATCAGACGTCGCCATTGCTATTTCAATTTATTAGCTTCAATTTAAAACGACTTCGGAATAACTTGTGGAAATTTTAATACGAAGTACTCCGCTTCAAAGCGTATTTCATATTGAAAATGTAAATAAAAATAAACTTTACGGACGGGGACTATCAAATTGAATCGCGACTGGCGCGGCGCACTAACTCATCGTTCTGTAACACATTTATTGGAAATCAAAGCGATTGGAGAAGGATTTACGATCTTAGTGGATCTTTAATGCTGTACGGAGGGCGTTTCTCAATATCTGTTTATTATTTTTGGTTACAAAGTACCTTCAAACGAAATGATTAGAAAAGCACAGATGAATTTTTTGATTTCTGAATTTTTAAGGATTTCATCGGTCGTTTTGTTTTAAGATTTAATACATATATTTTTTCTCTTTATTGGGTCTGCCAACATTTGATAACAATACTTCATGAATTTAAAAATACGACAGAAATAAAATAAATGCGACAAACAATTATAGGCAAACATAGCATACACATGAAAATACAATTTTAAACTAATTGCAACACAATAACTAATTCAGAATGTTTACAATATGTTTCATAATTTAAATACACAATCAATCTTTTACGAATTTGGATACTTAACATGTATTATTTCGAAATTGTCTTGGATTATATTAATAGGACTTATATCATAGCTAAACACTTGATAATTCTAAATAATATCTATCCACCTCGCATGCCCGTACTTTATATTTTATAATGTACCTTTTATTAACAATTTCCTCAAGGCATTGTTTCAAAAGATTTACATGCCGTGCCTTCCAAATCGCGTGTTTGCACTAAACGCCAGTATTTCACGTTCCAATGACTTCCGACATATAATATTTGAGACACGGGAGCTGAAAAATCGGGCATAAAATGCTCATGTTCTACGCTGTATATGCAAATAGCTTCTTGTAACACGCTGGACCGTATGTGCCTAATTGAAAGAATTCGCTTAATTTGTACAATGTATTACTGACTGCCTCGGTGGCGTAGTTGTATTACGGTACGGTTACAAAGCTGAGGTCTCGGGTTCGAGTCCTGGGTCGGGCAAAGTGATATTGGATTTTTCTATTCATTAATTATCAGTCCGGAGTCAGGAATTTGTGCCCGATATGGCGATAGGCTCGCCCCCTATCACATCGTGGGACGGAACATACAAGGCGAAATGTGGGTGTCCTAGTGGCACCTCTGCCTACCCCTTCGGGGATAAAGGCGTGAGTATATGTATGTATGTATGTATTACTGAGGCTATCGTATCGTATCGTATTGTTTCCACTGTAGGGTACGGGCCTTCTCTACAATCGAGGGTACGATTAAGAGTGGTTGGGCCTAGTGATGCGACTCGAGAAGGATTTTGTGACTCGAGCCACTCGAGTAATTTTACTACGTCACTCTAGTTGTACTCGAGTTTTCGAGTCACTTGAGTTCTAAATTCTGTGTGAAATTTCGGAAGCTCAATACCCCTTTTATTAGCCATGCAGCATGACAAGTAATATTTTATTTATTTATTTATTTAATTAAAAGTGCATACACCAATTACAGTAATTACGAACAAAAAGGAGACATTTTAATTCCATTTAATTCATAAAATAGATTATTAATAAAATTTGAAGGCAGTCCTAATATAAAATCTATTTAATAGTATAAACAGTCAAAAGATTTGACTATTGTAAGTGCAATTTCCGTCCTAATCAGGTTTATTGTAAGACCTGTACGCGCCATACAAAGCTTTACTTCAAGAATAAATCGCATATAAAAATATAATCATAATTATTAGCGCTTCATAATCTAGGAACCGATTAATGTAATTAAGAACCAATACTACAATTATTGAGCACTTGAGCCGAGTTTGATCATTTAAAACTTCTAAAACGTCTGCGCTCGAAGGTAACACAGATTGCTATTACCGTACAATATTATTTACACAGCAGGAGAGACAACCCGCTTCGGGTGATCATACAATCTATTTCAAATATAGAACGATTTTCTTGTCAAGTTGAACAACCTATTGCATTGTATTCATAGTGCCAACCTAACGACAAATTAGGGCATAGAACGAGCAGGCATTGTCATCATCACTTTCTGCAAATTCTTCATCTTTTTTCACTTACCATAAGTATCTTTGTAACAAAAAAGCTTTGTAACGATTTAGCTCCTTCTAAAGAGAATTAAATACATTCGAAACGAGAGGCCGCGGGTTCGAATCCTGCACCGAGACAAATGTTTATTAACCACAGGCTTTTTTTCGGGTCTGGGTTTATTATACCGAAAAGTTTCTTGTAGTTTTTGATACTCACAACGTAAGACTCGATCTTAGTGTGGGGTCAGGACTATGTATTTGGGTGTATTTATTTATTTATTTTCAATTTGCCTAGCGTTTCCCGCCACGATAAATAGATGGCGTTGCTTAATAGTATTCATGAGCCGTATCGACGCGTGTGTGTGTTGTAGTGGCCATTTCCAAACAGAACGCAGCTGATGAGTGATTGTGTACAGTTGCTGATTACTTGCTTGTTAACGCTACAAGATAATTAGGATGTGTGCGTTGCAATTTGTCCCGATACGTCCCTATTGTGCGTTTAGTCTGCTCAAACAGCGACTTACTGTGATGTTAATTATAATTTAATTACATACATACATACATAAACTCACGCCTTTATCCCCGAAGGGGTAGGCAGAGGCGCCACCAGGACACCCACATTTCGCCTTGTATGTTCCGTCCCATGATGTGATGGGGGCGAGCCTATCGCCATATCGGGCACAAATTCTTGACTCCGGGCTGATAATGAATAGAAAAATCCAATATCACTTTGCCCGACCCGGGACTCGAACCCGAGACCTCAGCTTTGTAACCGTACCGTAATACAACTACGCCACCGAGGCAGTCAATAATTTAATTAGTTCAATAAAATTTGAATCCTGCTGCACTAATAATTTCATCTTTACATATAATTTTACAACTAATCGATGTCCAGGTACATGGAAGATAAATGAGAAAAACTAATATGGATGAACTTTTTAATTCGGTGATAATGTGTGTTATCCACTCCAGATGCAACTCTGATGCTGACCACGATCCTCAGGCACGAGGGACCGGCCGGAGAGAGAGAGAGAGAGAGTCAGCATTACAAGTCGAGAAATCATATAAAGATCAAGAGATAATCATTCATCGCCACAGGACGGCATTGCTGAGTTTTGATTAAAAAAACCGAAAAATAAAATTATATGATTTTGATAAGTATATTGCAGTCAAATATTCATAATCTATACATATAATAAAAATGTAAATGGTCGATGTCTGTACATGGAAGATATTTAAGAAATTTCAACGCGGGGGGTCTTTATAACAGCAACAGAATCCAAAACAATTTTTTTTAGAATTTTTGTCTGTCTGTCTGTCTGTATGTTTGCTTGCGCATCACGCAAAAACTACTGCACCAAATGAGATGCGGTTTTCACAGTTGTATAGGTACAAGTCCAACTTAAAAACTGGTATATATTTTATTTATAGACAGGGTGTTTCTTTTTATTTACTTGCGCATAACGCAAAAACTACAAGACAAAATGAGATGCGGTTTCACAGTTATATAGGTACAAGTCCAACTTAAAAATTGGTAAATGTCTTATTTACATACAGGATGTTTTTTTTGTATTATGGAAGATAAATGAGAAAAACGAATATTCCCCATATTAACACTGGATTACCACTTAGGCTACATTTTATCCAGATAAATTAAGTGTTCCCGTGGGATGAGGACGGAAATCCGATATATTTGTTACTTTTTATATTCAAAGGGATGCGATGGGCGTGGATTACATACCTTGAGTGAGAATGAGATAGGCGGGATATAACGGGACGGGACGGGACGGGATGAGAAATACCAAATAATCTATACATGTATATTTTTTAAACAAAGTTAATCACGCAGACGAAGTTAGCGGGCAGAAGCTAGTATTTTACATAAAAATGTCATGTTTTACTTCCAAATCACAGTAGTCTCGCCCAAAACAAGAACATTAATAGTAACCGTTAACATTTCTTTCGCACGCGAATAACTTTTCCATCAGGCGGATTATTTTAAGATTTGTTTTTCTAAAGCTATATATTACTTTGGAATGGAAATAATGTTCTTTGAAAGAGCCATAAGTCACCCTCCCGACGTCCGCACAAAGGGTTCCTGTTCAACTGCACTTTTTGTAACGTATCGCTAATGTTCGTGCGGATTTGTTTCAGTGATATTTGAATATAGTATTTTAAAGTGTTATTTTAATGGAAATTTATTTTTTGTTTCACCTTAAGTCTAAATGTAAATATTCATTTAGTATTCGTCAGAATTGCTGAACGAATAATAAGATAAATTCAAAAATGAATTCCTCGGTCTATGTGTAAAGATAAATTGCCATTAAGTAAGCTGCCTTCTTATAAAATATATAATTATAAATATCACTACTACTGGACAGAAGCCTTCAATACGAACGAGTTTTCGTCGTAGTTTAGATCTTATCCTCAAAAATATGTTTTTCTTTTAGTTTTGGTTACTAGATAAAACCAAAACGTTAAAATACCAACTCCTATACTTCGGACTAGCGCTAAAATATACTTTAGCGCTGCAAGCCTAATTACTAATCCGATGGCGCAGTAAACGCAACTGGAAGCTTACAGCCAAAACCCATTACATTTAATTAACAGTTTCCCAAAATGTCCAATGCACTATCAAGCCGTGTAAATAGTTTACCGGCCCACTCTCGCTCCTTCCTGCATATTATCCTAGAATTTTTCAAGAATGAAGAAAAACATATTTTGTCGGCTTTGAAGGCAGACGAGCATGCGGCCCACCTTATAGTAACCGGTCACCGCTGTTCATAGACCTACGCAGTGCCAAGGGGCCAACATAATCAGCTCGCTGCCTAAATTAAGCAGAGTACATATTCTCTTTAAGGCTCGTTTAAAGAAGTACAAGTCAAGCGCTCAAGGAACACCGAAGCAGGGAGATCAAAAAGAACCCTAAGATTTATATTTCAAAAATAATAATCTTTTATTTTTCTGACGTTGTCTTTTTACACATTATCGTTATTAAAATGAAATATGCATTACAAGTGGTAAATATTTTAACGAATACCATACGGATAAATGCAGTGATATTCTCAGTGTTCTGCAAAATTCTGAAATCCGCAGCAATTATTTCTGTGGAAAGTTGAACTTGTGACAGACTTCTCATTATTTTCAATGTGACATTAATGATAGTTATAATGAACTCTCTCTCTCTTCAGCCACAGGAAGTCCACTGTTGAACCTAGGCCTCTCCCATAGATATCCACATCGACCTGTGAGATCCTGCATCTAGCGACTTCCTGCAACCTTAACCAGGTCGTCCGTCCACCTTGTGGGCGACCTTATGACACTTCACTTTCTTGTACGTGGTTTCCACTTCAGAACTTTTCGGCCCCATTGGCCATCAGTTCTTCGCGCTAAAATTAACTAGTACCTAACTATATACATAAATAAATAAATACAACCAACAGTCACATACATAGCCCTGAACCCACACTAAGATCGAGTCTTGTGTCGTGGGTATCGGTAACTACGAGAGACTTTTCGGTCTCACACACACCCAGACCCGAAAGAAATGCCTGTGGAACACACAAACATTTGTCTGGGTGCGGGGATCGAACCCGCAGCCTCTGGTTTCACAGCTGGCGGCTAACCAACTGCGCCACGGAGGCTGTTCTATGAATAAATGGAGCATAGAGTGTAAGGGACTTTTACAATCACCTTCTGAGGCTTTGGTCAGCGTCATCTGATGTCAACCTCCGTGGCGCAGTTAGTTAGACGCCGGCTGTGAAACAAGAGGCTGCGTGATCATTTGACACGAAGCGGCAGTGGATATCTTGTAGCCTAGTTGAAATAAGGCTGAACTACCAACACATACAACTTAGACTTGAAGCCTGGACACACATAAATTTCAAAAGATTCTCGTTGTTTTTTTTAATTTTCTATTAAAATCTGCACTCCCCATCTGGGGCGAGTGAGATGTAACACACGTGAGTAAAAGAAATAAGATAATTGTACTCAGGCAGAGCTAGGTCAACTTACTCGTACAAGTATAGCGAGCAAACGTCGACATTACAAATAGATGAAGAGATGTTGTTTTATCCTTTGAGGAATGCTGTTAACTTCGCGTTTTGTTTTCAAAAACAAGCATCCTGTTAGCGGAAAATAGAAGTGCCACTTTTAATTACAACTTGACTAATAAAGAGAGTAAAAATGGGAAAACACAAAAGCAAGTTGATATATTGATGCTGAGTATCAGCGCTGTTGCTTCATTCATTTGTTTCGTTCCAGTTATTGAATTTTTTGCACGATGAATACTTCATAGCCAGTTTTCAATAAACAGTGTTTTATAGAGGCATATTACTTTTAGTTTACATAATTTGCCAAGACACTATTTCTCTTACTTCTATTTACATTTTAGAATTGATTTCTACGCGCATTCTTTTGTTTATGTATTCATTTTTATTTCACAAAAAGCAATAATTAACAACGAATACGTATATTCGAGGAAAATATTATGTAGTCTTCAATTGGTACTTAAAAACTACTCAGAAGTTTGATTACTGGCTATCGATTACGAGAATATTGTTCGGCCAATACTGGTATCGTTTATATAGTTTATGATTTCGTACAAATATAAATAGCATGGCGAATCGATCATCATGATTGTAAACGGTAAACGACGTAGAATCGACAGGCGATATCGATTCGTTCTTATGTTTGTTTAAACATACTTACGAACTTTACCAGTTTATTTATGATTGAGTGGCACTCGAAAATCGGGAAAATGTACATTCCTCGTTAGTATAATGTATGTAGTATAGATGCAGTGGACGAAAAAGCTGAATGATGGAGGTTTTGCTCTTAATCAAAACAATCGAAGACGCAAATACTTTTATTTCAATTCGAGATTACATCACAATAAAAAAACGGATATTGTAAGAATTTGACTCACCAAAATTCCAAGCAAAACGGTATTTAAAAAAAAAATATAAAATTCCTTCAAAGGATAATTTATGAAAATTCGACTTCATACCAAAATTTCAACGAAACTTGCCCTGTCAGTTCTAACTCGAAACCTCGAGAACTATTACAATTGTCACTCCGTTACCCACGATACAGTCTCTCGAGTCATTGAGCGTGAATGTAGGCGGCGATGTGTGCGCTATTTGTGCTGTAAGTGTCAATACGCACGGGTATGGATGAGTTCAAAAGGTCTTGTTCAAACACTCCGCCCGGTGCGGTGGAGTCGCTTCGTTATGTCGAATGTTGTGCTATAAAGTATGGAATATAGAGCATATTATGATCGTTTATACAGGGTATATCAAGACCGCAACCGAAAACAAAGCCAGGTGGTAGTATTAGTGACTTCAGACACAATGCAAGTAAAAATTTCGCAAAAAAAATCGCCAACTTTTTTTTGTGTTTTTTTACTTATCGTCGTATTTGGGTGATATTTACATAGTTTTCCTAGAATAAACATGTAAACCTCTTTATTTTTAAACACGCAATGGTACGTAAGGGTTTAAATTAGTATTTTAGCAAAAACTAGGTATTACCACACAAACACGATGATTTTTAAAAAATCCTAAAAAAATATCTATCACTGTTTTGGCAAAATTTTTATTTGCATCGTGTTTGTAACCACTAAAACTACCACCTGGCTTCGTTGTCGGTCGCAGTCTTGATATACCCTGTATATACAGGCATATACACATATAGTAGAAGAGTTATTATAGACGAAGTAACACTGCCTGGATAACAGGAAAATGATTTATTATCAAAAATATGCATCATTGTATTATTACCATATCAGGCACAAATTCCAGACTCCGGGCTGAATGATGAATAGAAACCCTAGACATCAGCTTTGTAATCGTACCGTAGTACAACTACGCCACTGAGGCAGACAATTATATAAGAAATACAATCACGACAGTATAAAAAAAACTATATATTTATTTCGGTCAAAAGCTGCTTAAGTTAAATCTAATTACCCATTTAGATTTTGATATCACAGCATTATTATAGAAACATTATGGTTTATCTAAAGGTTGTACAAAGGTTTAAGCAGGTCATAAATCATGATATCTTACGTTTGCCGGCCCGGCACGATGAGGTGAGAAATAATAATGCGGTTTCTTATGAATATATTCTGGTCTATAGTCTGTCTATCTGGAATTATATAACAATTAATAATAATCTTTCCTTTATATTACCTTAAATTTACTAAGTAACCTATTCTGTGTTTCCTTTTTATTAAAATTCGAATTGACGAGGCGATTGTAGTAGGCTTGTCTTAAAACAACTAAACTATTTAGTTCTTTATAATTTCTCTACTAATTAATAAAAGCTTAAAATTAAAGTCCGACTTTGGAATCAAATGTATGACCTTTTAGTTACTGTTAATTTATACATTTGAATTACAAGATTTTTTCTACATGTTACGTAAGAAATAAATCTTAAGATTTTGTTTCCTTGGAAAAAAGGTATTCTTCGTATCCATTTTCGTCTGAATTACAAAACTCATTTGCATTCAAAACAAGAACACTTATTGCTTGCAAAAATTTGCGCCCTATTTGCATACGATAATATCTCGCGAACGAACTCCGTTTGTTGTTGTTAACTGTTCCAAATTCAAACTTTGCTGAACAAACATTTTTCCACACTTCCATATTGTCGAAACTTCTGGAACAATTAGGCCTAGTTAGGTGTGATGTGTGTATAACTTGTCGGAAATATCTGTGAACCTAGCTGGAATGCGGTTCACATTTATTTTTTTTGTGTTCCCCTATCTACTTTGTTATTTTACATTAAAAACGATTTGAGATGGATGCGAATTCAATTTTTTATTCGTTTTTCTATTTTAATCCAATTTGTTTAAACTATATTTTGAATTAGCTGAACTTATGTTCCAGTGACGTTAATTATTTAGGTCCACAGATATTTCTGACGGGTAATATGTATGTAATGGATTCGATTCAACATGGTCTAAAGCAGAAATGTCTTAAGTACACGAAAGTCATTAACATATTATAATATGATTTTGGCAAGGTACTTTACTGTACTGAGCTGCATCAGCTTTTATACGTGGCATAGGCTACTTCAGGGCAAGAGCTCCTCTATAATCGAGAGTACGATGGAGGGGTTAGGCCATATAGTAACACTAATGACGGGCCTAAAGAAGAAGAAAAATCAGCTCATATACGCGCACTTGAGCACGGGAGCCCTCTACAGTAGGGAGTGCAAATGACAAAATTTAGTCTGGCAAGTCTAACCTTCACATACCATAGAATTTCTTGTTTGCATTTCTTTCTATACAGGTTTTCTTCATTACGTTCACCGTCACCAAATACATACACCTTTACTATTCATGAAATAGTATTCTGGTTCATATAATAATCTTCTATATTATCTAGTCGATTTTTAATTATGGAGTACGTTAGTCATTGTCGATTTAGAATCCTTGGATTGGATATTTTTCGCAGAACTTCGTCCAATTAGCATTTCCCTTAAAGGTTTCAGAAGCCATATTGCACTTTGACAAACACTTTGCGATGCGGCAAATTTTCCCGAATGCAAGGACATTCATTATCTCATTCACAAATAAAAAACTGTCAAGTTCGATCAGCTTCGTGTTCTAAAGGTTCCACACGTCCACGCTTTATTACGAGTTAAATCCAAATTATAATCAAATATTATTTGTAGTTTAATTTGAAGCGTCAATAACTAACGATATTTGAAGGCACTTTCCAGTACTTTATTTAGGATAAAACGAAACATTCTGAAACATTGGTACTTAGCCTTTTACATTATTATTTTTGCCTTAATACCCACGTTAATGATCTATATTCTAGGAATTTTTCCATTGACAATCTGTTACAGTTATAAAAATGAAAACAAAGGCAGCACAGATCAATTAGGCTCACTAATAGGGTACCGTTGCCACGGAACTCTAAAAAAGATTAATGTAAAGCATCAAAAGAATTTCCACCGTGGAATGTAATCGCGCCAGTCCGCGGAGGCAATCATATTTCAGCTTACACTTTTTCTTTGATGTCCAACCCCCTTTCGACCCATGTAATGTAAAATAAAACGTAGCCAACGATAATATAATTTTATTGGTCTATTTTTTCGTCGACTCTGGAGAGGTCATGATATGTGTGAATAACATTTGGAATAGGTTTATGCCGGCTTCACACGTTTGCCTCAATTCTACTTGTCTAATATGTGAAATGTCAATTTAGAACATTATATTTCAATTGTTGCATAATAATAATATAATACATGCATTCCTTCGATAATTAAGGACATTATGTGGTGGATTACGTAGTCAAAGCTTGGTTATCATCACCATCCTGGTCCAAATCATGAGACTCGCCGATTCATGTTTATTCCGCACCATTAATCTGTATAACAGTTTGCAAATCCTCGTGTTTCTTCCTCCCCATAATCTTAGGTTATTCCGTCGTAACAAGAAGAAGTTATGTAAGTCGTCAGACAGTTTCTCGATTTATAAAATATTACTGTGTACATTCAATCGGTACTCAATCTGAACGGCAATGCACTTATCATCTGGTGCACTTTAATTCATTTCCCAAGGCAGAATAACAAAAAATGTATTGGGAAAACATCGGCCAACGTGTAATGCCGTCGTTATTGTTTTGTTTCTGAAGCATTCAGCACAGAAACATGTTTGTTTAAATAGCTTTCA
Source organism: Deilephila elpenor (assembly GCA_949752805.1). Classification (NCBI taxonomy): domain Eukaryota; kingdom Metazoa; phylum Arthropoda; class Insecta; order Lepidoptera; family Sphingidae; genus Deilephila; species Deilephila elpenor. The sequence goes on from OX457098.1 coordinate 3,207,987, forward strand.
ATTATTGAGGGAATAACTTCAAGGAATTACGCCATTAAAAGATTTATAATGTTGACGTATTGTGCAAAAACAGGGAGGAAACGGAATGTTTTCCTGAGAGGGTCGTTAATGTTCATCAGTTTTAATGTCAAAACATTTTATTTCATACAAGACTTGAATGATGACGGAAGATCCGTCTTAATTATTTATTTCTCTTCTTTTTTATTTCAGATTATTTTAAATTATAATCTAGATTTAATATGACAGATGCAATTGTTTTAAAGTTTCAAAAATCATTTAGAAATAATTTTATCAGAATTCAGTGTACAAAAGATTTGTTTGCCTCCCCTGACGTAAATAATTATTGAAGTTGGAAAGTCGCAATAGCAAGTAGGTACTGTTGGAATAATCTCATTCTTGCAGAATTACCAGAATAATAAGCCAGTATTTATTAAAAGTTTATACCGTAACTGAACGGTCAATAGAACCGATTTTTTCTAAATAAATTGTTTTACAAACTTAAATACTTTTGTATAACCTTATTTATAAACTATGCTTATGCTTTAATTATTTAATACTTTAAAACTAAACTTCCACAAATTTCAAACTAAAATCTTTAAAAATAAGTTGCTAAGCCAGCGGTCCAGTCACAAACGAACATTTTGTAGAATTCAAAATTCAAAAGTAATTTACTCAAGTGATAATTAAATTAAGAAAGGAATAACAAACTAACAATTTATATATTATGTATGTATGTATCTATCTATTTTTTATGTATTTTTTTTTTTATTTGTTATGTAAGTATGTAATGTCTGTATATTTATATTTATATGCTTATTTAGTTTTATTTGTCCACCATTCTTTATTTGGTTGTCATGGTTGTCTGTAAGACATTGCTTTATGCGATAAGACCGCCATTTGTACTTTTTTTTCTGTTTCTGTATGTTATTTTACTGTGTACAATAAAGATTTAAATAAATAAATAAATAAATAAACAAACGATAGACTCAAATGAAACTAGTTACTTGAAGATCGGGGCATAAAGTATCCGATCCAACAATGGAATCTGTTCCGGAGCTCGGCTCGATACATAGAAATCTTAATAAAATTGTGCTATTGAAATGTTCTACTTTGAAATTTCCGAGAACTTCATAAGCCTTCATCGCTGTGCAGAGGCGTAGCGTGGCTTTTCGTCGCGCGGGGCTGACCGGAAATCCGCCGCCCCTTATTTTAATTTTAAGTCATATAAAGTTTACTTATTATATTAAATGAACCTAATTTACATCGTACATCTTATTGCAAGTTAAGATAAACTACCACGCACTGCTTCAGAAGGAAAACACATCTAAAAGAAGCCATGGCGCAGGAAACTTACAGGAAGTTTCTGTTTCTTAAATGTCTCAACTTTATTATGTAACGCTAGGTATATATAACAATAATAATAATAAGTATTAAAGTATTTATTTGCCAATTGAGTGTACAATAGTATCTTAAATTTTAGGCACATAATGCTCATTGAACTTAGACGGAATAAAAGTGTTACAACTTGCCTTATATTAAAATATTTTTTTTGTTACTACTACTAAAAAGAAACTAAAAATTTACTCGTCGTGTTTTTTTCAAAGCAAAATCTTTTATACAATCGTCAATATCAAAATGTATCTCATTTTCAATTGCCAGAATAGCTAGATTTGTTAGCCTCAGCGTGGCCATAGCCGATCTGAGATAATTTTTTATTAGCTTTAGTTTAGAGAAGCTTCTCTCGCAACTGGCATTGCTGACGGCAGATGTTAAAAAAATTCTCAACATTATTACAATGTTTGGCAAGCCATCTTCAAGCTTGGACTCAATAATATATTTTAATAATCCCAGAGACCCGGATTTAATAATCTCTTTTTTACGCTCTGGGTTTGTTGCAGCTACGAAAGCTCGTAGACGTGCGCGCTCATGTTGGAACTCTTCTGTATCTATGTCCTGAGGAGCTTGATCTAGATTAAGTTCTTCCGAGCCCAGCATTACTGCGGGCAATAAAAAGGAATATTTTTGCGCTAAATTTTGCAGCTGTTGGAATCGATCACGAATTTCAGCAGTTACTCTGTCTACTGAAGTGAACATTGTTCGCCTCAGTTCTTTTTCGTACGATAACCCAACGTCTACAGATCCATCGCCAAAAATATGCTTCCTCCTAATTTGTCTTGGGGGTTCAAAACAAATTTCAAGCTCTTCACATAAACTTTTAGCATATTGTAGAGCGCCGTCTACAAATTCAGCTCGATTTTCTTCTAATAGGGTCTGTAAAGCACACATTTTTTGAGCGCACTGATGTATGTTCAGTCCCTCCGTTTGCAAATACTTTTGGGTATCATTAACTTCACGTAGTATCGGTTGCCAGAAGCCTAAGTAACATAAAAATGAAAACGATTGCATAGCGACTAATAAACTGCCTGCATCCGTACGTGTGTTCAAGCTTTCATTCGTTTCCGTTAGTTTTTCTAGTGCGGTCAATGTTTCTTTGTAATGATATCTAATGGAATTTACAGCATCACCTCTAGCGCAACAACGTGTATCCTGCACTCTTTTCAAACTTTTCCCTGTGGCTGCAAGAAGAACCTCCCACCGATGGGTGGACGTAGAAAAAAAAGCGAAGCAGCGTTCTAGCGTACCAAAGAAAGTCACAGAATTTACCTCAGCTGCAGCTGTATGTAAGCAAGCTAGGTTTAGTGAATGATTCGAGCAAGGAATAAATTGCGCATTAGGATTGATATCTTTTATTCGCTGTTGCACACCTGTGTGACATCCAGCCATCGTGGCAGCGTTATCGTAAGCTTGCCCTCTACAATTCATTATATCGAGCCCGTCAGCTTTAAGTTTGCTTAATATCATGTCGCTAATACCTTCCGCACTTTTGCTTTTGGTTTCAATAAAATCTATAAAAGATTCCTCAACTCTAACCTCCTGATTTTCAATCACCACGTATCGTAATACTTGGCTTGTTTGGTCTTTATGGGAAATGTCCGGGGTGCTGTCAAAAATCATGGAATAATATATGGCCTTTTGGATACGAGCTAAAATTATTTGGCGAACTTTATTTCCTAAAACTTCTATCAACTCGTTTTGAATTTCAGGTGACATATAAGTAAGAGATATGTTTTGGCCCATTTTTATCCTTACTAAATGCTCTCTGAGAACAGGATCATACTTTGCCAGCAGATGCACCAATTCTAAAAAGTTTCCTTTGTTAGTACTACTGTCATCTTCTCTGTGACCACGTAATGCCAAATTTTGTTTTGCCAGAAATTTTATAATATCAAACATTCTTGTCAAAATTTCATGCCATTTTTTCGTTTCCTGTGCCAATATGTTTTGTTCGACGTAATCGATAGTTTTTCCTTTTCGAAGCCTATTTTCTAACTCCTTCCATTTGCAAAAATTGACGTTATGCTGTGAACTTGATTCATGATTGGCTACCTTGGGATTCAATTTCCACCAAGTGTTAAATCCTTCGGGAGAGCAAAATTTGGATACATTTGATTTGGGGTGTTCAAATAGACGACAGCAGAAACAAAACAATGAAGCTTTCGAAGGAGAATATGCCATCCAAGAGCGTAAAACCTTTTCGCCGTTTGGCAATGTGCGATAAAACCAATCGTTAGTCAGCCGTCTCGATACTACTTTTGATTTTGTAGAGTCCAAGTCTGACGGAGTCGTGCTTATGCGTGATACTGTGGACTCTTCAGATAAATTTGCATTCATGTGTTGAATGGCTTCAGGGCCTCTCTGTATCAATAGCAACCTCATGTTTGAATTTATATTTTCAGGCCATTTTCCAATGTCGTTGCTATCAAAATCAAAATCGGTTATATTTTGTTGCGGAATTCCAACAGTTACAGCAGAAGTATTTGAATCTGACAAATTATTACTATCAATCAAAGGCTGCGAGTCGTTGGTTAATTGTCCTATTTGATCTAATTCTTGGTTTCGAACATCTCTAACCTTTAAAGTAGGATCTGAAAGACCTGAAGGCCCTGGCGTAGACTCTAGAGAAGCTTGTGTACACTCTGTCGCCTCCGAAATTTTCACAAACTTCAATAAAGCTCCTTCATTCCTTTTTATGTTCTCTTCTTTTGCTTTCTTTTTATTCCGATAATATGCTCCACTTTCTTTTGCTCTCTTCATTTTTAAGTAGAGCTGTAAAAAAAAGAAAACGAGATTTTGAAACCAAAACGAGAAAACGAGATTTGTGAAAAAAGAAAACCATAATTATTATTTACTGGCCCTCTAAAGTAATATAATTATTCTTAGATTTAAAAATATGTTTTAGTTTTTAATTACTCCTCTTTATTCAAATTCCATAGTAAATTAATGAAAATTAAAGTTACTTTCATAACAAATATCTTACAACAGTATGATTATGTTTTTTTTTAAACCAAGGAGATACCGACTATTGATAAGTCTAATCGTAAGAAATTATACAATAATTGAGGGCTTTTTTTAGTAGTAGGAAGCTAGTACCTACTAATAGTAAAAATACCTTATAGTTTGCTCTTTCAGTCCGTCTGAAAGTTGCCTAAATAAAACCATTGGGATTTGTTTTTTTCTTAGTTTTTATATATCTGCATTAAAGAAATGTTTCCCATTTAATTCTTTTTTTGATTTCGGTTTCTGAATCACAACGAAAAGAAATGATTCTAGAAATAACGTAAGATTATCTATCTTACGATTTTTTATAGAATCATTCTTTTTGTCACGAAAGCAAAGAAAACGAGATATTTTTAATTCTTATTTACTGGCCCTCTAAAGTAATACTTATAATTATTCTTAGAATAAAAAACATGTTTTAATTTCAAATTCTATAGTAAATTAATGAAAATCACGAAAACATTGAAAATAAGCAATCAATCCTGAAAATACTTAATAAAAAAAAAATGTGTGTGTGTATTAGTGTACACACGTAAGAAGTGAAACTTCTTTATGACATCATTTTTCGCAAAATGATCTACTATTTACAAATTTACAGAATTGGTAAAATAAAGCTAAATTAAATAAAGTTTAAGTTTAGGAGGGGGGAAATTTTTGAGGGAATTTGGGATTTCTATCGGGGCCAATTTGTAGCCCTCACCGAGACGGTTCCGAGGATACCAAGCTCGGTGGGTCCACGACCTTTATTGGCCGAGATAGGTTTAGGGGGGGTGAAGTAAAAATTTTAGGTGGGGGCAGGGGCGGGGGGGGGGGGGGGGGTTAGGTTTCGTGGGGGGGCTATTGGGCACCTTAAAATATTTTTGGGTGGGGAAAGTTGTGGAGGGGGAATTCGGGAATTCTGTTGGGGCAGGATTGTAGGCCTCACCGAGCCGGTTCTAATGAACCCAGGGTCGATGGGTCTACGATGGATATTGGCGGAGATAGGAATAGGGGGGGTGAGGTAAACATTTTAGGTGGGGGTAGGGGCGGGGGGGGGGGTTAGGTTTCGTGGGGAGGCTATTGGGCACCTTAAAATATTTTTGAGTGGGGAAAGTTGTGAGGGGGTATTCGGGAATTCTGTTGGGGCAGGATTGTAGCCCTCACCGAGCCGGTTCCAATGAACCCAAGGTCGGTGGGTCTACGATGGATAATGCCGGAGATATGAGTAGGGGGGGTGAGGTAAAATTTTTAGGGTGGGGGTAAGCGGGGGGGGAGGTTTCGTGGGGAGGCTATTGGGCACTGTTTTGGATTTAGGGTAGGGGAAGGCCAGAGGGGGGGTAAGGATCAAATTACAAAAAAGTGGGTGGGGCTTAAAATTTTGGGTGGGGCTTGGAAACGGTTGGGGGTGTGGCTTACTGAAGTGGGTACAGAATGTGTTCTAATGGTATACACTGTATTATGTCCAAATGTGGGATGATACACTAGTGTGGGATTCGTACTAAATACAGTTACAATACACAGGATTACTACTAAGTATTACTAATTTACTAAATAAATAAAGATGGCGCGTAACGCAAAAATGTGACGTAGAAATAAAGATGGCGCGTAACGCAAAATTTTTTCCAACCCCGATAAAGAAGTTTCACTTCAATAATATCTACTTACTTTTAATCCTATGTACTTGTTCGACGATGTTCCTGAAGAAACAAAAATGCTTATTTTTATTTCTTTCAAACAAAACACCAAACGATTATTGACAATAAAAAATATTTATACTAAGTTCTTTACAGTACTTTTGAAGCTTCCAAACCAATCCAAAGTCTTCGCGAAATGAATTGTAGCGTTATTGTTTTGTTTGATTGAACCGAGTCGAGTGAGTACCTACAATGTAGTCACTTATTGGTTCCTTCGCGTTCGGGAAGACTCGCGCGCCGCCGCCCGCCGCGCCGCGCCGGCCGGGCGGTTATCATCCTCTCTTTCACACACTTACGGATTTGTTTCGCTTTCGGTACGTAACATATTGCGGACGTGATTTGGAATAAGTATATTATTTCTTAATCATGCAATGTAATATTTTCGTTATGTTCCTTATCCGCCGCCCCCTTTCATATGGCGCCCGGGGCCATGGCCCCCTCTGCCCCCCCCACGCTACGCCTCTGTCGCTGTGCTATGATGAAATCGCTTCTTACTCTGATAATGTTAATACGTCATAGAATGGATGCTTCATAACAAACTTTATGGAACAATGAATAATGTTATAAATTTTTGTGACGTTTATCATTGTGATTGCGGAAGTGAGATCCAATAAGGGGGAATAGATTACATAATAAATAATACATAGTTATCCTAAAATGGTATATTAGGGCTTAAATTACTATTTTTGCAATAACTAGGTATTTACCACCCAAACACGATGATATTTAAAAAATTGCAAAACAAAAACTATCGCTTAATTTGCGAAACTTTTAGTTGCACTGTGTAACCACTAAAACTACCACCTGGCTTCGGTTTCGGTCGCAGTCTTGATATACCCTGTATATGTGGTACTGTTGTTATTAACATAAGATCATTTGACAACCCTATTCACTCGGGAATTAACTGGCGCCTCAAGCGAAATCAAATCACTTACTGCATTAATATCAATAAATACTTCATGGCAGACGTCGTGATTGCCATATTCGTAATATACGGAATTACGGATAAGCTTGGATCTGACAACCCTAATTGTACCGAATCGTAGGCTCCTGATTGAATCCATTCCAGTAATATCATTACCGCTATAAATGCTATAATGACTGCATGTACCTATATTATGATAATTTTCTTAGCTGTTTATGCTTTACCATGTGTAACTGTAAATCATAAGGTCCAGAGTTTGTTGCGTGGGTCAGGCATTCCATTTTGTGTGGGTTTTTCGATTTAAAAATGTATTGAAAATTTTACAGTCGGCGAATAGTGAGTGGTACTAGTGACATCTCTATCTACCCACACTTATATGCACGAGCTTAAGTAATATATTCCACGATAAATGAATACTAAATACATAAACTCTCGCCTTTTTCCCAGAAGGGGCAGGCAGAGGTGCTACCAGGACACACACATTTCGCCTTGTATATTCCGTCCCAGGATGTGATAGGGGCGAGCCTATCTCCATATCGGGCACAAACTCTTGACTCTGAGCTGATAATGAATAGAAAAATCCAATATCACTTTGCCCGACCTGGGGTTCCAACCCGAGATCTCAGCTTTGTGATCATACTGTAGTACAACTCAGCGGCGTACACAGGATTATGACACTGGGCATGCGGCGGAGTACTCGGTCACAAAAAAAATTCTTTTAAATAGATTTTTAGCATAGCCACACGCGACGGATCCCTAAGTCGGAAACCATTCCAACAGAACAAGTCTTAGATGTACTACTATTCATGTACATCTTCTACGGCAACGCAGAAAAAACAGCGATCGATTGTCGCGGCGGAAGAAATTCTAATAAGTAAAATAATAGTTATACGTTTCATAACTTTTAACATGAAACTTTCGAGTTACATTCCCTTTTTGCTGGTTTAATTGTTGTAACTCGGGTACACACCTACCTTTAGACACAATTTGAATCTTTTCACTGAATCACAATTGTGAGAACTTGTTATTTTTAATAAAAAAACATTTTCAACACAAACCTCACAATCCAATAACATTTTAAAAAATCAACAAACGCACTAGTAAAAGCAAATCACTACAATTATTATAGAAACTCAGTAATAAACTGTTAAATGTACACACTTTAAATGTTAAAATAAAAAATCTTATAATTATGAAAACTATAAATAAACTGGCGCAAACAAAATAGTAAACAATGCTTATTACATGAAAAAATCAAAATGGCCCCCGCGAAACACAAAACATTTCTGCTATTTATACAAATAAAACCTTACTAAACAAAAATGCATAATGTGCATACGTGATTTATTAGATTTCCGTCTATTATTTTTACTCGGGTTATAGGCAACGAACATTTCCGATTACTCCCGACAACTGCCGAACTTCCGTAGCCTGCCGCAGGAGTTGATTTAGATTCGGCCAATTAGGCTTTCGATATTCATGGGTGTGTGCGTTTGCGAACTGTGCACGGACACCAAAATTACTACACACATACGAACAAATCTCCTGCGGGACGCGGCGGCATGACTTGGTTGATTAGGTACATTATTTTGCAGCGCTATTGCTATTTATAAAATATTAGGCGTTTTTAATTTATTATATTTTGTTTATTCATTTAATTACTATTAATTAAAGTCATCTAAAACGTACGAACGTTTTATTAAAATATCTGTGAATGGCAAGTAAAGCACTGCATTTCTGCCTACAAGGAGCGCACGCCCCTGGTACAACTACGCCACCGAGGCAGTATACTACGATAAATTACTTCAACTAAAAATCACGAGCGCCATCCTTATCCGAAAACTATCCCTTTCATCACGAAGAAAGTTCAAATCGGATGAAAGTGTTGAAGTGATAATAGGGGTGTGGGCGTCGGCGATCATTTATCAAAAGTTACAGATACTTCGGCAGCCTTTATTGAGCTACTAGGGAAAAGGGAGGGTAGGGAAGTTAAGCACTTGAGTAATTATTATGTTGACTGGATTATAAAAGTGGTAGAACCGCGCTGTACTCGGTGGCGTAGTTGTATTAAGGTACGGTTACAAAGCTGAGGTCTTGGGTTCGAGACCCGGGTCGGGCAAAGTGATATTGGATTTTTCTATTAATTATCAGCCCGGAGTTAGGAATTTGTGCCCGATATGGCTGGCCCCCTATTTCGTGGGACGGAAATTACAAGGCGAAATGTGGGTGTCCTAGTGTGGCGCCTCTGCCTACCCCTTCTGGGATAAAGGCGTGAGTTTATGTATGTCTCTCCTATTTTAAGAAGCTAACAACGCAACAACGGTACTAGTGTTGCAGATGTTCATTGACAGCGGTAATCGCTTACCAGTTAAGCTAATCATTTCTCGAACCCATGCAATAAAAAACAAACGCTGGTTTTATAATAAATAATAATAATAAGTTTATATGAGTTTATATACAAAAATAGGATTAGGTACACAGACTTAAATCTACTTAGAATTAGTTATACATAAAGAGTTACAGTATTACAGTAAAATAACAATATAACTTGATATAAAGTGTCGACAATCTCTCTCTCTTCCAAGCTAGGAATCCCACATGGTGATGGGGTCAGCTTTCCTCGTTTTTCTTCTCCACTTCGCTCTGTCCCTAATGTCGTCTTCGGAGACCTGACATTCTCCCATGTCCCTCCGCACTACATCCATCCACCTCGTCTTCGGCCTGCCTCTGTTTCTTCGGCCGGTGATGGTTAACTGCAGTGCTAAGTTTCCTACGTAGTCCGGCGGTTTCCTTTTCACGTGGCCATACCATCGCAGTCTACTCTCCTGCATTTTATCGGCGATATCACGCACACCCAGACTACCTCTTACATACTCGTTGCGGATCTTATCGAGCTTGGTGACGCCGCACATCCACCTCAGCATCTTCATTTCGGCATATAAAGTGTCGACAATATTGTAGCAATAAAAACGAAACACTCCAATGAAGTCTAACAATATCTGTACTTTTACTATGGAGACACGTGTCATATAACCTCGCATATTGACCGAAACTCCAATAAGTCAAGAGCCTCGCGTCCTAAATGACCGATATGATAGCCCGATGACCACACTTTTTGCAAAAACTCTCACGCGAAATTTATTGAATATTTTTTATAGAAATTGTTGGACAGGTTTACGGTTCATTAATATTCGTGAATTAAATGTATTTGGAATTTCTGCGAGTGAATATGATGCAAGCTTATTGATTTTTCACTACCATTTATAGCGGTTGTTTTCCGGGCAGATTCGAATGTAACTCATAAACTCTATATATAGGGTCTATTTCATTGAATAGATGTATTGCCGGCCCTTGAAATCAGGAGGTCTATCACTATGATCAATGCTTAGGTATGTTGTGGATGGTCATAGGCGTCAGTACTCACTTACCATCAGGCGATATGTCTGCTCGTTTGCCGGACTTGTGCAATAAAAACAATAGATAAATAATACCTTGATATAAATTCTAAGCTGATTTATACAAAATAAAATTTACACTTTGCCCTTTTGCTATTGCTTATCTCACTTAATTATGGTCGCTGAAAATAATATTCATGATTTTAGAGCCAACCGCCTCAGTAAGGTTTAGTATTCCAAAAAATATTCGGTTTGGGATAAAGTTTTTTTTTTAAATTGTAGTAATGACTTTAGAGCAAACTGTCTCTAGAAGAGCAACAAAGCGGCTTATCATCTATTCATTCCATTCTCAATCCAACAATCAAAACACGTAACTGAACGAAATACTTCCAAACCCATTCACACCCCACACTGAAAGCCCATTAATTATTTACCGAGAGCATATTTCACACGAATGCAACTAGATTCATCAATAAATCAGCTGTACAAATTCATGGTATATATTTTATGTAATAACACGCCATCCCGACTATACCGCCAGTATAAATATTAGATGGGGTGGGACCATGAACGCAGAGCTACTAAGGTGTGAAATAATATTTTTACAGTCGTCTGTTTTTGTTGTAATTATATTTTTAATTTATACTAATACCAGGTATATCCATACTGCGAAAACGAAGCCTAGTGGTAGTTTTAGCGATTACAGATACAATGCAATAAAAATTTCGCAAGAAACAAGACGGGTTTTTTTTTAATTATCATATTTGCGTGGTAAATAGCAAGTTTTTGGTTAAATAGTAATTTAAATCCACGTATACCATTGCGTCTTTAAAAAAAAAGGAGTTCATTTTTATTTTAGGAAAACAATTTTTTTACCACCCAAATAAACCGATAAAAATATTACAAAAAATTTACCCTCTTTTGCAAAGGTTTGAGTTGCATTGTGTCTAAAGTCACCAATATTACCACCTGGTTTTATTTTCGCTCGCTGTCTTGATATACCCTGTTTAAAGCTAAAGGGTTTGTTTGTTTGAACATGCAAATCCCAGGAACTTCCGCTTAAAATTTTAAAAAGTCTTTTAGTGTTGTATAACCTATTTATCAAGGAAGGCTATAAGCTATACAACATCACGCTATGGCCAATAGGAGCGAAGCATTTATCAAAAATGGTGCATAAATGGATTCCTGTCAAAAAGTATTTGCATCCGGGTGAAGGCGGGCCGGGCTAGTGACAAGACACAAGTACAGTGACTATAATGTATCTTTTGTTAAGTGTTATCCAATAGAGTATCCGCAAGGGAGCCATAATTGGTTTTCTCCTCGTTAAAAACAAAAAAATGTGAGAGATTTTCGATTAAGTTTTGTCGGCCGACACAATTATGTCTACTAGGAACAGGTACACTATGCTGGCTGTACCTGAAGTGGAAGCAACTAGAAACTAGTTAAATAAGAAAATATTTTCTTTATTCATTCTTTACTTTAATCTATATCTATATCAGCCCATATAAGTCCCACTGCAGGTAGTGGTAAGGCCATATAGTCCACCACGCTGGCCTAGTGCGGGTTGGCGGACTTACATACCGTATAAATTCTTTAAAATCGCTACGGAATGCAGGTTTCCTCACGATGTTTTCCTTCACCGTTAAAGTGCGTGGTGATTGACTATCAATACACACATAACTCAGAAAAGTCAGAGGTGTGCCCTGGGATTTGAACCCGCGACCACCGTGAACATGTAGGCAGCCGCGTCTGGTCCGTTACCAACAGGCCACCACGCACTTTTACTTTAATGCTCAGCGCATATTCCAACTTTATTAAAAGGATGTAACAATTTGTCCATCAAGATACCAAAACAACCCTTTACCCCTTTCGTAGCTCCCCGTCCTAACCCCCACATAACGCAACAATAACGTAGTCTGACTGTGAACAAAATAAATATTTTCCGACCTTTCGTCACAACAGATATCAATTGAGCCCCTACCCCTCCCTGTATACACACATACACGACCCGCTAAAGGGTCGAAAGGGGCTCTCTGAAGGGTCTGCATGGACTGGCCGCAGTTAATTTAGGGCCAAAGCAAAGTTATTTTAACTCAGGTTTGTATGACCCTCGTCGCCGCACTCGAGTGACTGTATGTATCAATTTACGTTGAAAGAATTGCTTTGTGGGTTAATTTTGTAAAGGAAATAAGGAATGGCGATATTTTCCTACTTGAGTTCAAGTTGAGGGTATTTTTATAAATAAATATGTAAATAAATACACCCAACAGTTACATACATAGTCTGAATCCACATTAAGATCAATTAAGTCTTGTGTCGCAGGTATCCGAACTACGAGAGACTTTTCTGTCTCACAAACACCCCGACCCGAAAGAAATATTTGTGGGCCGTCGAACATTTCTCTTGGTACGGGGATCGTACCCGCGGCCTCTCGTTTCACAGCCGGCGTCTAACCAACTGCGCCACGGAGGCTGTTTTTTTGTATGATTTTCGGGTACGTAAACTTCCTATTGGAGAGTAATTTTTGGTGATGTACTTTTGCTTTGACATATTATTTCCCCTCTTACCAACATATAAGAAAGCCAGAGAAGATAATTATTCTAGCAGTTTACAAAGTGTGGTAAGAAATGACGACTTTTAACCACAGCACGGTCTTTACGGGTTAATAGGAATGCTTAAACATTATTTCGATATTTTCCTTCGTCATTAACATGAATCAGATCAAGCATTCAGAATCAAAAATGTCAGAGCTATGTCCTCAAATTTACTATATATTTTTTTCTTAGTTACTAGTATTTTATAGCTATTTTTGTCAAACTAATAGATTATACAACTTATATATAATTACTATTTATTTTAAGAAGTCCAAAAATGCATTAAGTCCGCCATGTACCTATACTTTTGTATATGAAGCTCAATAAATAAAAAAAAAATTAAAAAAATATAAAATGGAATATTTAACGGATCTATCGCCAAAACAATACCCTTAGCCGAAACTTAAGGATATAAATCACGACGTTGAAGATAGAAATGTCTTTTGGCACGCAATTATGTCATAACGGGTCCAAAAGGTCGGAAGGATGCGTGTACCATCTATTGAACGGTTTAAGTTCATGTAAGTTAATTTTGATTAACAAGACCTTTAGATACGGTTTGATGATGTCACAACATGGTGGGGCAAAACTTGGTAATTTGCTTTTTTATTTTGTAAACAATTTGGTGCTGCAAAACAAATAACTTTGTTATAAGGGAAATTGACATCGCAATAGTGCTACGTTTAGAAATATTTTTTGTATACGTGAAATAACATTTTTTCACAGACTGTATGTCAGATTTTATAACGTATATTTTTAACATGAAATATAGCATTTGATGTATCAAATAAACTTTCAAAATCCAATAAGTCCGAGTCATGTAGAAGTGAAGCAGGCTTTGCCTGACGCATGTGAATAAAGACACATCTAGCGACATCCATTTTCCAAAACATTAAGATGCATATACAGATAAACCTACGTGCCCACACTGCTAAAATCATAACCCTAATTTCACCGCGGCCGGGTAAAAAACGTTCGTACTACGTGTCAACTATCAAACACATCTCGATCCGTGACGCAGCTTCCGGTCTCATCTGCAAAATTGTGCTCGCTTGCTGAATACTTCATCGGAAGTCCAATGCGGAGCGAAAATATCATAATTCAATATCACGAAATTCTCGTAAATAAAATCAAATATTACACTAGCTTTTGTGGGGAATAAAAGTATAAAGGTAATTCGTGTTGTATACTATACCAGCTCGACGAACTACAAAAAGTTACCACACATGTCTCGGTGTGGGAATCGAATCCGCGGCCTCTCATATCATAACCACCATCTAAATACTCAAATGATTCTCATGGAATTTTGTATACTGGGGTACAGAAAAGGATAGCGTACATTTCATTCAGAAAAAGTACTGTTTTGTAGTGACGGAAAAATTAATTTCTATTTTTACATCAATGCTTCCTTAACAATCCATATTGATTGACAAAATCAACGAGAGTAACCGCGAACAAAAGACAAATAAAACACCGTATCCTCATCATCATCATCATCATCAGCCCGTTGCAATCCACTGCTGGACATATGCCTCTCTCAAGGTACGCCACAGAGCCCGGTCTCCTGCTTTACGTATCCAGTCGCTGCCGGCCCTCTTGTGCAAGTCATCCCGCGATCTGGCCAGAGAACGTCCTACGTTACGTTTGCAAACACCGTATGTATCATAAATATTTCGAACAATAAAAACGCAATAACGCCAATAACCGAAACCGACACTTTTCCGGGAACATTCAGTCGGATATCATTTATTCACGTCACGTCAAGGGATCTCTAACCTGTAGGTACATCCGTCAGACTCCAATACATCTGTTGTAATTCTGTTGTCTTATTGTTTATTTATTAAAGCTTTTTAAACAACCATTATTTTTGTTTGTAAAACATTTGTTTGTGGGGATAAATACATTTTAGATTAAATTTCATCCCTGATTTGGTTTAATTTTTCCATTTTTTTACTTCCCGACGTTTCGATTAATTTACTGCTTTCGTGGTCACGGTGCGTACGATGTAAAAATTAAACCAAATTCACGATAAGCTCCGTAAAAAATTGTTTTATTTTAATGTGTAACATTCTCGTGAATCTAAGAAACTGTTATATAAAAATACATTCAGTGTGCCTATTGTAATTATTCGCTAATTGAGTGAACTTAACTGACCTGACAATGCTACCAAAGATAGTATACACAATGTGTCCTTCTAAGACTACGAAAAAATTCTACCATCAACAAAGGAATAATCCGCTAAATAATTCTCGGGGTTCGAAGTCACGCCACAAACGTCACCTGCAGACTCGAACCTGAAACAAACAACATGAATTCTCCCATTGCACTGAAAACCGATCGCTATAGAGACGTTTCACAAACGGAATTTCAATTTCGCTTCGCTTCGTCTTTTGTAGAACGAAATCGCATGATCCAGTAGACTAGACTCGCTTTGTCTGCGATTGTCTTTCTTGTGGCCCTTTTAAAATTTTGTGTTACTGCATTTTTATAAGTAAAGAGGATGGGTAGAGATGCAGTTTGGTTTAATGTTTACAACTTTACATTCTTTAACTTACCGACATTTCGATTGCTTTACAGCTTTCGTGGTCACGGGGCGGACTGATGTATTAGTCATCCACTCAGTGACTGTTGCAATTTAACTACTCTTAATTTACAATTATTAAATGAAAAAAGTTAATTGGTTTTTGCAACCAAATCCCCGATAAAATCCATAAAAAATAGTTTTATTTCAACTTGTAACATTCGCGTAAATCTAAGAAACCATTAGTGAAGGTTACCGTTAGTGAAGTTGTTCTAAGTTCGATTTCCGATCGGATAATTTTAATAATAAAATAAAACTACCCAACAGTCAGGTACGGAGTACTGACTCCACACCAAGATTCAAGTATGTCATGGATATCAGAAACTAAAAGAGTTTTTTGCACTCGCAAACACCTAAACCCGAAACAAATACTAAAAATATTATTCCTGGTGAGAGGATCGAACCCGTGGTCTCACGTTCCATGGCTAGCGTCTAACCAACAGCGCCACGCTGGCTTTAACTACTACTTTGGTGTAAAATTGAATATTTGACCAGGCTTGATGACGTTTGTACTTCATATCTTATAACGACCCTGGAAAATAGATAAAAAGGTCACACTATCGCAATGCCATCCCGCCACGCTGATATAATTAATAAGTGATAACAAACATAATTAAATATTAATTAAATCGTAATAATAATAAACAAATTACATATGGTTGTTAGGTATGTTTTTATCGTGCCTTAATAATCAAATTTAGAATCTTAAATGGTAATTTTTCACTGCTGTATTTGTTATTCAGACACTGTAAATATCCGATAAACCCAGATTAGTCCCTTGTTTATTTCCACTTATCCCGTGTCGCCGCCGGATCGTTAGCAAACCAAGTTAAATTGAAAAATCCGTCTAGACCCAACTTGTGAAAAGAATGTTCAAATTGAAAATCTAAGATAAATACCTGAGTTAAACTTCGCAAGTTCGCCTAGGGATGTCGATTCTTCGTACGGATAAAACGATTCTACAATCGATTATGAGACTGTTTCAAAATATATGATGGTAGTGTATCTGAGGTCCTTAGTGGCAGAGTGGATATTCGAACTGTGAAATAAGGATAATATAGGTGAGATTTCCTCACTGCGCTTAATGTTTTTTTTATTGCGTTGAATGGCGAGGTGACGCCATTCGCCTGATGGTAAGCGATACGACCGCTCATGGACGGTAGAAAACCAAACACCACCATGAATTACAAAACATTGTTTGGCATTCCACTGCGTTCGCCATCCTGAGACATAAGATATTAAGTCTCATTATGTCCAATAGTCTCTAGCTACAAAGTCCTTCATACCGGAACACAATAGTGCATTTACACTGCTGTTTGGCAGGAGAAATAGACATTGCGGTGGTACCTACTGAGGCGGCCTCGATGACCTATCACCAGTAAATGGGAGATCGCGACGTCGTTTTAGTCACGGATTGAAAAATTATCCCTAAAAATATGCATTTTTGGCTCATGACATGCCGTTTATGTTAAGAAATATTTAACCACACGAGTGAGCAAGAATATTGCGTCACGAAATTGTTACTATTATGGTAAATAATGAGTCGGTGCTTAATGCACTGAATCAATAAATATTTATATTGATTTAGTTACCACATAATCAAGTAATCGATTTTCCAGCCTCGCTTGATTCCAGCCTTCTTATCGCATGGAACCCACGTTATCCGCTTGCCTTCATTCCTTAACTCAAACTTAACGGTCGCGTATTTGAGATAGCCCTGTATGTCTATTTTATAGACATGGTTAATTGCTTAAGAAAACAGTGGACGAATAAAGAATAAAGTAATGAGAATTTGGGTTTAGAAAATTGTTTTCATAAAACTATACAGGGTATACCAAGACCGCGACCGAAAACGAAGCCTGGTGGTAGTATTAATGATATCAAACACAATGCAAGTAAAAATTTCACAAAATAAATCGTCAATATTTTTTTTGTAATTTTTTACTTATCGTCATATTTGAGTGATAAATACATAGTTTTTTGAAAATTATGATGTACACCACTTTATTTTTAAACACGCAATGGTATGTAAGGGTTTATATTACTATTTTTGCAAAAACTAGGTATTTATCCCCCAAACATGATGATTTTTAAAATACTGTAAAAAAAAATCCGTCGCTGTTTTTTCAAATTTTTTAGTTGCATCGTGTCTGTAACCGCTAAAACTATCACCTGGCTTTGTTTTCGGTCGCGGTCTTGATATACCCTGTATACATATCACGCCTTTTCTACCAGAAAAAGGAGGCAGACGTGGTACCAGGACACTCATTTTTCGCCTTGTATGTTCCGTCCCACGATGTGAAAGGGCACAAATTCCTGACTCCGGGGTGATAATGAATAGAAAATTCCTATATTCCTTGCCCGACCCGAGATTCGAACCCGATGTTTAAGCGTTGTAATCGTACCCTAGTACAACTGGAGTAACGCAGAAAAGACTAAGGAGATTAATAAATACTTAGGTACTAACCCGTAGAATCTTTTATAGTGGCTAAAATAGAGATATCATGTACTACTGATGAAAAAAAAAAACGTTACTAGGACTCATATTGACGTTAATTAAGACAGCCTCAAGCACTTAATGGATATTCCCAATATATTTTAGTACAAAAGCGACACACTTATATTATTCCCACATACCCCATATAACTAGAACAATGCCCATTGACCCCGACACACTCGTCGCCAGATGCTACACATTGTCTCATAACATTTATGATCGGGTCCAATACTTGTGGATAATGCTTGCAATATATTGAAAGCTAGTATGTGATTCGTTGTCGTGCGTGGCCTGTTGGTAAATGGACCAGACGCGGCTGCCAACATGTTTATGGTGGTCGCGGGTTCAAATCCAAGGGCACACCTCTGACTCGGAGTCATGTGTGTATTGATAGTCAATCACCACGAACGGTAGCATCGTGAGGAAACAAGCATACCATAGCAATTTGTAAGAATTTCTATGGTGGGTAAGTTTTTTATTACTATACATAACAATCACATCGTGGGACGGAAAATACAAGGCGAAACGTGGGTGTCCTAGTTGCACCTCTGCTTACCCCTTCTGGAAAAAGCGTGAGTTTATGTATGAGCATGTTTGAAAAATTCTACAATTATTAATTTCTTCCCATAAAACAAACCGACCTCAAAAGTAATTTCTAAAAGTACTCAAAACGGTAGGAGCAATTAACACCAACAATTGTTGGAAAAATAAACACACAATTTTAAAGTGCACGTCCATTCCGGATACTTGTGAGGGTTTAAAAGAACTCCATAAGTAAACGGACGACGGAGTTCACTAACTACTAATTGCCGGATAAATCTTAACAAACCCAGCATCCCGGGAACTACAAAGTACGTTTTAATTGGGATGTCTCTGCAATTTGTTGACGTATGACAGTGTGAGCTTTGCGCGCTGTTTATTAAGTTACGGTATGATTATAGCATGGGGTATTATGGAATTGATAGGTCAATATCGGTAATATAGGAGGTGTATTAGCATTATTCGTGATATAAATCGTATTTTTATTTCTATATTTATTTTACGTGATCTATGAAAAATTTCAGTCGGTATTCGAAGGCTTTTTCTGCCTGTCCTTAAGCCGCAGTTACATGGGGTTAACGGAATATATACTAAAGAACCCATTTAAGAATCATCGAAGTCTTTTATAATACCATAATGATACAAAATTATGGCAACGACATGCAAAAAAATATATAAATATATCGTTGAACACTGATTCTAAAATACCCCATACTTGAATAAGCTTAATTAAAGTAAACAGAATCGTGCGTTGTTAAATAAGAAGTTACACCCATGTAAGGAAGTTTACTGTTGGTTTGTACTGTGAGCCTAATTAGTGTACTAAATTGCTAAGTTAAGGGTAACGTTTGCTCAGTTGTGGAAGGGGTGCGAACTGTTTTGGGGAAATTTATATAATTAGAAATAATTTTGGGGTAAAAAGGGACCTTTTGAAAGTGGCACGCTTCTAATTGTTAGGAATTTCTGTTAATTTAAGTTTTGCGCGGAGCTTCGTAACTTAGCTCAACTTTTTTCGCTTGGCCTAATTGTGTTTTTACAGACTTGGAATTTAAGATTTAAATTTATCTTTTTTGCGCGTTTAAACAACTTTTAAAATGGCTAACTATTGTATGCTCTACACATTTGTGAATAGGTCATAAAAATCGAGCCGATGAGTACATTACAAACAAAAGAAAATAATCAAATAATTTCTTAAAAAATAACAGAAAGAAAGTAGTCTTGATACAAGTATTTCAGCGTAATTCCATTTGGTGGGATCAACAAAAAAGCCTGAGGAATTCACCCCATTAGGATTACCAGCGGATTACGTGTTGACATTTTCTCTCTCGCCCCATATTACCCGTGTTTCTGTTTCGGAATATAATAGGCAGTATAGTATACAGATGAAATAAACCGCGTCACAAACGTGTTTGCACATCGCCAAACCAATCCCTGGGGTATGACGAGTAAACATACATTTTACGTCACACCTTTTTTTTCAAGTTGTATTTATTTATGCAGTGGTTTTTGTCATGGTTCTACAGTTTGCAAGAGTTATTTTATTAATGAATATGATATATTGAGTTGGTCGCTCGCCTGTCCATTATTCATCTGAACCTATTAAATACTAAGCTCGGCATGGCGCTGCATTGAATGTGGTATGCCGATTGTATATTTTTTTTTAGTGCGATGAATAGCGAGACGAGCATGCCATACGCCTGATGGTAAGCTATACGACCTCTCATAGGCATAGAAAACCAAACAATACTATGAAATACAAAGCAATGCTTGGCATTCCACTGCACTCGCCATCCTGAGGTATAAGATGTTAAGTCTCAATATTATGTTCAGTAGTTACTCTGTGGTAAATTTCTTAACGCCAAGTAATTAGTGGCGATATTGTCGTTCAAGCCGGAACACAACATTGTTAATTACAATGTTGCTTTTCGGCAGAAATAGATAAAAGTGATGTAATCTATCTAAATGTCTTCGCGCTTACGAGGGATCACAGAACACCGAAATATTTGTTCTTTTCGAGGGACCAACCAACTAATGTTAAAATACTATCCCAAGAGACTTAGATATGCATGTAATATTCATAGCATCATAGGAAGCTATTGCACATATTTCTACAACCATCTGTCGGTACACGCAAAGAGCACTCGTGCCAAACGCGCAGAGAACGCTCACATGCAAATAATTGACATATCGACGCTACGAGGGGTTATAACATTATACTATATGCACTGGATTCACCCGCGTTTTATTATTTAATACGGTTATTTGTTTTTTTTTCTTTTGGGTCTTAACTAGATAATATATAATAAACCCTGTAACCCGTTTTTTTATTAGATAAGATGCATCTCCTAATATTACAGTGGTGAAACTTTGAACTGTTTAGTATAATAATTGTTTCATTAGAAATTACTTATTAAAAACTTGGCCAGGTAATAGATTGTTGTTTTTAGAAAAGAGTCATGTAAATTGGTTCAGTAATTTTCAACATATATGCATACAAACAAACAAAGGAACGTTGTGTTTTAAAGATAACTATGTGAATGTTTGCAGTACAGGACATAGGAACTTTACAGTAAACAACAAACTGAATGAAACTACTGCGAACACGTCTAAACGTCAAACGCGTTTTTACGATTAATTAACTATATAGGTAGTCAAATTATCTCGAGCGTATTTGTAAATAAAAATAATTTATTTCAAATAATTCACAAATGATAAATTCTAACAAAGACAAAGACTTGTGTTAGTTATGATGGTTTGAAGCAAAGTCAACTGACGTTGCGATGTCCATGGCTTATATACTATTCTCTTGTGAGAACCGTCTACTTGATACTCTTGGTATTCGCCACTGGTACATCGAATACATTAAGTCAGTTCAGATGAAGCAGCTATACAACTCCTTATTGACCCATTAACCCTGAGGGTTTAATATAGGGTATAAGGTGGCAGGTCGCATAACTCCTCCCTCCTTAAGTACGAAATCATTTCCTGAAACACTTTTCGGATGATGATTTCGGACACATTTTGACAATATAAATTTTCTATTACTAAACACGAAATACAACAATACAAAAATCAATATGAGGTAAAGTACAATAGTTCCTATGCTAACACTGTGTATATTCACTGGTGGCATTTGCCCTTCGTCTTTTATCACTTCACTATCACTTTGTAGAACACGAGACAACACCCGTAGATCTTCCATATTATAGTTGTCCAGGTTGACGGAAGTCCTCTGGAACTCTGGATGCTCAGCAACACTCGGTAGGTGAATAACAGGCATCCTGTGAAGTGTGATCTGGTTTCCATTAATATGACGTTTCCTCAACGTCATTTCTCCAATTTTTACCTCACAGTTTGTGTTTAGCGTAATAATATACGTGCCCAATATTTTATACTGGCTTATATTGTCATCACAATATTCCATAATGAACATTTCAATTTCGGAATATACTATCCACACATCTGTTTGTATGGTTTTAATTTTAAGTTTGCTAGCTTTCACTGGCAATTGCAAACATGAAGTTATATTAGTAGAAAACTTCATTAAATCTGCTATACATGCGTCGTCATTACTAGGCGACACGTTGCTCTCGTAGCACAAGTATATCTGTTCATCTATTTCTCTGCATGACTCCTTGAGCTCTAATGCTTTCAACCCTTCCATAAGGATAAAGGAATGTTTCGGAATAATGAGGAATGTGTTATTCCGGATTGGATTGAACATAGGAAAGGGATGTAGTTGGTAATAGTTATACACTTTTAATTGAACCGTAGGAACTGATAATATAAAAATTATTTGTTTGCCTTTGATGTAAGCCTTAATATCTATACATCTTTCAATATTTGCAAGATTCTCTACAGTAACAGGTAATATTAATTTATCTACCTTTTCTACATCTCTCAATATATAATATAATTCACTAATATTTAATAGTGACTGATGAACGATATTAATTCTACTAAATGCTATTATAGTTTCAATTTCACTTAATCTTGTAAGTAACAACTGAAAATTATGGATGAGTATATTAAAAGTATTTATAACGAATTCTTTACTTCGTTGAAAATATGTTTTATTTAAATATAATTCAATTTCATCCATATTTTTCTCCAACATAATAAAATTATTCCTACTAGAATTTGTTAAGTTAACTAATGAATCCACTATTTCAGAGACAATAGTCATTTTATTGGAGATAGCATTTTGCTCAGATTGAACTTTACTCAAAATTTGTTCATATCTAATTGCGTCATCATTATCCATATTTCCTGTGATAGCTTTAATAATTGTTCCTAAAGGATTAAGTATTCCTCTTTTAACCCTAATATTCGGAATTAACTGCTCATACTTTTCTACAGTTATATTTCTTATATATTCTGCTTGTAGTTTAATGTCTACAATGCTACCATCTAAAATATGAATATCTAAGTTTTTATCTAAATATGAATTTACTTCTCCATATTTAATAAAATTATATTCCAAGTTTTCATATATTAATTGTAGATCTAAAATCTTAACTATTTCCCAGTTATATAAACTAAGGTAAGCACGACCTTCTTTTACTGGAAGTATACCTGGGTTGGCTTCAATTTGCTGAAGTTGAAGTGCCAGGTTTTGGACTGCTTGGATGATTAAGAGAAGGATGTACCTGTGGAGGACGTTTTATATCTTTAATAGGTACCCTTTTATCTCTATCTTTAGCTTGGACCATAACAGTATTTCTAATTATATTTTCTGTTATTTTGGCCTTTTGATAGCGAGGTTTATCCTTGCTACGCCTTATATTTACTCCTTTTATGAAAACTGTATCGCCGGGTTTAACGTCGAATTCTTTTTCGCCGCCCCGCTTTTCAATAATCTTTTCTTTAATCCCTAACATTCTATCTGTTAAGTAATTATACAAATATTTTTTCCTCTTAGAATGTATTGTTACAATATCAGACGACTTCTTGGATTCGCTGCTATTTAGCGATGGTACAGGATATGTAAATACGGATTTTTCTAATTCATTAATCCTATTTATCCTATCTTCATCATCATCATCTGATGATATTATTACGGGAGAGTTACTATTTTGTCTTTCCCTATTCATTCTATTATATTCGTGTTCAATTTCTTGAATCACCGCCTTTATTCTCGGATCATCGTCCGTATTAACTAACATAGATTGACTATCATTATCAATTGCGTTAATTTTTATACGCGATAACGCATCTGCGTTACTATTTTGTTTGCCAGGCTTATGCTTTATGTCAAAGTCATATTCTGCTAATCTCAACTTCCAACGAGTTAGCCTACATCCTGGTTCTTTTAATGAATTTACCCATACTAACGGCCTATGGTCACTTATAACAGTGAATTTCTTCCCATATAAATATGGCCTAAAATGCCTGCATGCCCATACTACTGCTAATAATTCCTTTTCTATAGCACTGTAGCGGGTTTCTGCACTATTTAAAGTCCTACTCGCGAATGCAATAGGCTTATCACTTCCTATCGGACCCTGTGACAAAACTGCACCTAACGCAAAATTAGAGGCGTCCGTAGTTAATAGGAATGGCTTTGAGAAATCTGGAAATTGAAGTAAAGGTGCATTAGTAAGCAACTCTTTACATTTCTCAAATGCATTTATATACTGCTGGGTTATGATCACTTTATTTCTCTTTTTCAAACAATTCGTAAGAGGTTGAGTGATTTTTGAGAAATCTTTTATAAACTTACGATAGTAACCTACTAGTCCAAGGAAACTTTTTATTTCCGTTGGTGTCTTAGGCAAAGGAAATTTTAAGACTGCCTTGATTTTATCATCATTTGGTTGAAGACCATTTTTTGATATTGTGTGACCTAAATATAAAACTTCTGTTTTTAAAAAGTCACATTTGTCTAAAGTTACTTTTAGATTCATCTCTCTAAGTCTGTCAAATATTCTCTGCAGTTTGCAAAAATGTTCCTGCAAGTTTGACGAATATACTATAATATCATCTAAATAAACTAAGCAATCGACACCTATTAAACCACGCAACACATTATCCATTGTTCTTTGGAATGTGGCGGGTGCCGTTTTTAAACCGAATGGCATTCGTATGAATTCGTAGTGTCCCGACTGTGTCGTGAACGCTGTTTTTGGTTGGTCCTGTTTTTGGACTTCTATTTGGTGGTAACCGCTAGCTAGATCGATTGTGGAGAAATATTTCGCATTACCGAACTTATCGAATAAATCTGAAATATTTGGTATGGGATATTTGTCGTCTATCGTCTTTTCGTTAAGACGCCTATAGTCTATGACCATCCTATACTTTTCTTCTCCGGAAGCATCTAGTTTTTTCGGAACCAAATGGACAGGTGCGCTCCACGGTGAGTGCGATTCCTTAATAACATTGTTCTGTAACAAGTTCCTAACCTGTCTCTCTATTTCCTCATTCTCCTTATGAGAATGCCTATAAGGACGGATATATACGGGATCCTCATTGGTAGTCCGTATACTATGTTTTACCTGACTTGTAAAACTTAATGGAATGCCATCATTTTGAAAAATGTCTTTATACTCAAAACATAATTTTTCTACCTGACATTTTACCTCATTATTTAAATGACCTAGTCTAAGTTTTGAAAGATTTATTTCCAACAACTCATCTATAGTTGGATCTATATCCATAAATTCTATAGAGTTATTCCCTATTTGCGATACAACATTATATACCATTGGTATATTCGCATTTTTTACTTTTAAGACCTTGTTGTTAAAATCAACATTTGCCTTTAGGTCTTGTAACAAGTCTGAGCCTAATAATCCATCGTATTTCTTATCTACTTGATAAATATAAAACTTGTGTATCAAGTTCGTATTAAAAATCACTGGAAGCGGTATCTGAGCCACCGTATCATGCTCGCTACGACCATGAGTACTAATTACTTCGAATGGTTCGTTGTATAAATACTTACGAAAGTATTTAAACGCCTTGTTTGGGCTTAAGAATGAGCGAGAACTACCCGTATCAATCATGAATTTACCTAACTTTGGTATATTAATATACGGTAGTTTTATCATGTTATCAACATTATTATAATCTATCCTGGTGGGCTGTCTGAGGCTCCCTTTATAAAATTTCCTACTAGCTTATTATTCCTCACAGTTCGCATTGATACGTCTTGTACCTGATTTTGCGACTGTGGGATGCCAAACTTAAATTGCTGTTGCGGATTTTTCTTGAAAAATCCAGACCTTTTATAGTTATTCACATATTGTGGAAACTGTTGCGGTCTTGGTTGGAAATTTACAGGATTTTTGAATTGAAAGCCCTGTGGCTTTTGATTTTGCCCTCCAAATTTAACTTGAGGTTTCGGCAAAATATTATTATGCTCCTTAAATTGTGTTTTATTATATTCAGTTGTTACACAATTTTTAGGTGCTTGTGGCTTTACACATTTATTTTTAAATTCCTTTTGGAAATTTACTTCTTCCATTACGATAGATAATGTATCCTCCAGATTTGTGGACTTACTTAATCTCACAAATTGGATTAAGTTCTCAGGCAAGTTGTATATAAAAACTTTATGTGCTAAGTTATTATATATTATCATTTTTGACGCCTTAATACCTTCGTCCGTCAAAAGATTTACTTTTGCTATCAAAGAACTCCTAACATTTTGGATTCTGTGACACAATTCGATAAACGATTCGTTTGAATTTATTTTAATGCTTTCTAGCTCCATGGCTATACATTCTTCTGACCTACTGTCACCAAAATGCTGAACTAATAGTTCCCTTAATAAATCCCAAGATGCTACATTCTGTCTTTCACTGAGTAATACTGCGGCCTTTCCCGTCAGTCTACTTGTAACACTGTGAAACACATATGTTTGCTGAGCTACACTGTTATCGCCTCTAAAGCTTCTGATAACGTACTCACATTTATTTAAAAATAGACTAAGCAACCGTTCGTCGCCGTCATATCTAGGGATGATTTCGATTATCTCCCGTGGGATTAGCTGTATTTGATTCATTGTTTTAATAAATAATGCACATACAACACAAAAACACAATGATATCAAAGGCAAAAATAATTAATTCAAATTATTTTTCTACGTAAAATTGGCAATGTTAGTCCAAGATTACGGCGCTATTTTGTGGATTTCCTAATGAAAGGAAAAACACGCCTTTTTAAAAATTGGCGATTTTCAGTCCAATTAAAAAGGAAGGAAAGCGATAGGAAGGAATGAAAGGATTTACTCACTTGCTCTTTCTTCCCATGCTGGAAATTGCTTCTTTATCACTTGTTACGTACTTGACTAATTTATATTTTTGTGGTTCGCGGATTATTTATCTTTAGCGTTGGTAGTACAATTCGGCGACCTATTTTTGTGTCCCTTCCGAACCTACTTTTAACGCGATATTAAATCCGACCCGACTGCGCCAGTCAAATTATCTCGAGCGTATTTGTAAATAAAAATAATTTATTTCAAATAATTCACAAATGATAAATTCTAACAAAGACAAAGACTTGTGTTAGTTATGATGGTTTGAAGCAAAGTCAACTGACGTTGCGATGTCCATGGCTTATATACTATTCTCTTGTGAGAACCGTCTACTTGATACTCTTGGTATTCGCCACTGGTACATCGAATACATTAAGTCAGTTCAGATGAAGCAGCTATACAACTCCTTATTGACCCATTAACCCTGAGGGTTTAATATAGGGTATAAGGTGGCAGGTCGCATAACTAGGTACTTCTACATTTTCACAATATTTTGACACAAAAAGTATATCCAGGGGTATTTCAGAACACGTATTATAATAAATTGTAAGAGCTGTCTGAAAACTTTTATTTTGGTTCGTTAAAATATTTTAAATGATAAAATATAATATTACCGTACTTGAAGTGAATTATGAAAAGAAACAATTGTGGAAATGTTATATCGTGACAACAAAGACCTATTACAATATTCCGAATACTCCAAATGACTCTTTTTAGTTTTCTGCATACATTTCGAAAACGTGTCACAACACTTATGCGACTATAAAACATCATCAGTGTTTATGGAAAACAGTGGTAATCAATCACAGATATAAATATGATATAATACGATGATAAATATTTTACTTAGTATATTTTTCTTTATAAACAGCATAGAAATGTATCAAAAAAGCTTTCTATATCAGCCCATATACGTCCCACTGCAGGGCACGGGCCTACTCTACAATCGAGAGAATCGATTGAGAGTGGTTAGGCCATATAGTCCACCACGCTGGCCTAGTGCGGGTTGGAGGACTTACATACCGTAGAAATTCTTTAAAATCGCTACGGTATGCAGGTTTCCTCACGATGTTTTCCTTCACCGTTAAAGTGCGTGGTGATTGACTATCAATACACACATAACACCGAAAAGTCAGAGGTGTGCCCTGGGATTTGAACCCGCGACCACCGTGAACATGTAGGCAGCCGCGTCTGGTCCGTTACCAACAGGCCACCACGCACTTTTTCACAAAAAGCACAAAAAAGCTTTAATGTATTAACAGAAATGTTCCTGCCCAACGTGCGGTACAAAGTCAGGGTCCAGTCATTATTTATTCCACACACATTAGCGCCCGGCTTACAGCGGTCCTAGACGGATTAGGAGACGGAAAAGTATTAGAACACAAAGGCTTTTGAGGGATTTGCGCCAACCTTCTACATTAATGATACACACACGATTAGTTTCACAAACATTTGAATCTAGGTAGAGGTTTATCTGGGAAGATAGATAGATGGCTTTATTTATAGTGCTGAGGTAAATAAACTACAACACTTCTGGTGGCATGTGTAAACAGTGACCAATGAGAATGACACATTTATTTCAAATTAGTAAGCACATTTTTAAAGCTGGGATAAACTTGTTCTGGAATGGAGACTGCGTCTTGGCCAACGTAGCGTGGGTATCCTCTGGCCAGATCGCGGGACGACTTGCACAAGAGGGCCGGCAGCGACTGGATGCGTAAAGCAACAGACCGGGCTCTGTGGCGTACCTCGGGAGAGGCCTATGTCCAGCAGTGGACTGCAACGAGCAATGATGAAGCACATTTTTTAAATTATTACTTCTTTAGTTCGATTGCCAGTCGACAATTATTAAGCCTTCATGTAGCCGACTATACAAAGCTAACCCCAAAACGCGACACATACTCGTAGGCTCAATATAACAGGATTTCCAATATTGTATACATTCCCCATCCATATATATTTCTAGTATGAAATTTAAATCCGATTTACTTTGATATTATTGACGATGTAAACCACACCCTCACAAAAATCGTACATTGGTTTAGCGTTAACAACTTGTTACTAAATAGTCAGAAAACTAAATGTGTACGGTTTGTGACTCCTAATGTCAAAAAAGTTAACGCTAACATTCTTTTGAATGGGGATGAGTTGAGCCTTGTGAATACAACTAAGTTCTTGGGAATCACATTAGATCCCAAACTTCAATGGGGTCCTCATATAGTCGCTTTAGCTAAAAAGCTGAGCGCCGCAGTCTACGCGGTGGGTAAGATACGTCAATTGACTGATATTGATACAGCTCGATTGGTATATTTTGCCTACTTTCATAGTCTGATGAGTTATGGAATTTTACTGTGGGGTGGTGCTGCTGACATTAATACCATCTTTGTTCTCCAAAAGCGAGCTATAAGATCAATTTATTCGCTAGGGTCCAGATATTCTCTTAGAGAAAAATTTAAAGAAATAAATATAATGACAGTGGCATCACAATATATTTTTGAAAATTTAATGTATGTCCATAAAAATAAAGAAAACTTTCGAAAGATTAGCGATATTCACAATAAAAATACTAGAAATAAGAACAATTTAGCTACTCATAAGACCAGACTCCACAGGATCAGCAAGTCTTTTAAGGGTTACTGTATACACTTTTATAACAAAGTTCCCACTCATATTAAAGCCTTAAGTATTGAAAAATTCAAAGCTACTATCAAGCAAAAATTATGCAATAAAGCTTATTATAAAATTTCAGAATATCTAGATGATAATAAGGCTTGGGAATAGTATAGTATAAAATTAATTAAATATATAGTATCTTGGAGCGGAGGTATTAGTGTGCTCTGTATAATTTCATTTATATTAAGTAACTTAAACTATTTTGTTTTGCTTTGTAAGCGATTGGATAAGTCATGCTCGCTTAAAAGTCTGTGCTTGCGGTGGCGTCGTGTGCCGGGTCGGTCACTTTCCTGTAGCATGGTTGAGGAGGCCGATGGCTGGCACATGCGTCATACTCGTGAACGGGTGCTGCTTGTGTGGACTGGTCTGTCCGATTTGCTTACTTTGTAATTGATAAATAGATTACTTAACGCTTTTATAATTATTTATTGCGTTGGCAAAACAGAGTATACTGATTCTTCGTTATGGGTTACTTCGTTTCGTTTCTCTCAGCCATATTAAATATAAAGTAAACTTATTCGTATTCAACTATATCCTACTTGCAAATCATAACAAGTTATTAATGAACTGCTCTGATTTAAACCAACTTGTAATTTTTGTAATAATCATACATTGTAAACTGGTTTTGAAAAGAGCAACACTAGAGTTTCTTGCCCGTTCTTCTCTAGTGAAAACCGCTTTCCGAACCGGGTGGTAGTTCAAAAAATGACTGAATCTAAACAATGTTGAACATTTTAATGGATTCAATAAATTATTTTCATTTCATTTCATTTATACACCATCCAATTTCAAACGTGCAGATAAACTTTTACACGCAAAAAATATACTCGGTTCAAAACTCGCGGCTTTATTGCCATACGGCCGTCTGTTCCACTTCAAATAAAAATTTTGAATTTCTAACAACTTTTACGGTTTGCACGTAGGTTACGAAATTAAAATGTGTTTTGTACAAATGAACACATATCTTCTTTATCTTATCTTTATCAGCCCATATACGTCCCACTGCAGGGCACGGGCCTACTCTACAATCGAGAGAATCGATTGAGAGTGGTTAGGCCATATAGTCTACCACGCTGGCCTAGTGCGGGTTGGCGGACACATATACTTTATATGAATATTATTGTTAGTGGTAGACCAATAAATTAGCTGGTCTGGTAATGTTAATAAGGCCAACCTAAATTGGAACCCTAACAAGACCAATGTACATATTTTTTTAACTATTGCGTGTCCTTTAGTCAGTAAAATTTCCAGGGTCGGAGAACTTTTTTACTTCCCCTCCCTCAAACATTCCATCAACTATCCTATAAGACCGGCAATAATTAATCTCCAGGTATAGTTAGAACATCCTAACAGCGAGAATCACTCAATATTGTTTACGAAAGTAGAAACAGCATGTCATTCCATTGACACAGTGCGAATCCGCGGAAACTTAGAGTGGGTACTGACCTGTTTTTCGTTATGATGTACCATTCATAGCGAGCATGTTATGCCGTTGGCTAAAATTGCTAAATAAAACAATTGTTCGTTTCCAAGTACTGACTGTACGAAATCTCTCTTCGTAACATGTCACATTACGCTCCATAACACACCATCCATCCATCAGCCAAAGGACGTCCACTGCTGAACATAGGCCTTTCCCAATGATTTCCACAGTGACCTGTTGGAGTTAACCTGCATCCAGCGACGTCCCGCCACCTTTACCAGGTCGTCTGACCATCTTGTGGGTGGACGTCCTACGCTGCGCTTTCCGCTACGTGGCCTCCATTCGAGAACTTTTTGGCCCCATCGGCCATCAGTTCTCCGCGCTATGTGCCCCGCCCATTGCCACTTTAACTTACTAATCCGCTGGGCTATGTCGGTTACTTTAGTTCTCCTACGGATCTCCTCATTCCATAACACACACCAGTACCTTACCAGTTTACCTTTACTAACTGTGATGTACCATTCATAGCGAGCGTGTTATGTTAAGCCCCATTTACACAAGGAGAGTTTCACGTCTCGAAAATACAAGTATCGTAAGGATATAAAAAAGTTGCATCGTGTAAACATTTGTCAGAACACGATAATCTATGGCGGTTATGTCGTGCGATAATAGCATACTATTCTCGTCGCGAGAAACTCTCCCCGTGTAAATGGCGTTTTACGCCGTGTGCTTACAATCTTTAGTAAAAAACAATAAATAAATAAATACACCCAACAGTCACATACATAGTCCTGTCCCCAAAGTAAGATCGAGTCTTCTGTCGTGGGTATCAGAATCTACGAGAGACTTTTCGGTCTCACAAACACCCAGACCCGAAACAAAATACCTGTGGATCACAAAAATATTTGTTTCGGTGCGGGGATCGAACCCGCGGCTTCTCGTTTCACAGCCGGCGTCTAACCAACTGCGCCACGGAGGCTGTCTGTTTGTGATTGTGGCTAAGTACAGACCGCACGAATACTCGCTTTGTGACATGTTCCATTACGCCACGTATTACGTAGCACCGATCAGAACCCACCTTAACACTACGTGTAAACGAAATTAATTTTAAGACGAACGAAGAGTTTGGACCGAATGAATTATATGATCCTAAGGTTGTCTGTAAGAAACCGCCTAGAGCGATAAGACCGCCATCTGTACTTTTTGTTGATTTGTAATACCTATCTTTAAGTGTTTTTCCTTTTTTTTTGTGCAGTTAAGAATAAATAAATATGATATAATTGATAATCATGGTAATTGAATGGGCTCATTGGAATGTAGTTAATAAAATATCGATATTTTAATTGCTTTGTATAACGTCGTAATATAATATAAATAATTTCCGTAAATTTACATCATATTCTTTTTATATGTCAATGCGCTCTTCAGTAATATTAGTAATTACTCCATTCGATTGCTTTTAAAAGCCCGTAATCCTATTTTTATTTATTTATTTAAACTTTTTATACATGTTGTATAAAGGCGGACTTAATGCCTTGGGCATTCTCTACCAGTCAACCTTTGGGTGATGCAGAGATTATACAAAGTAGGTGTTATTACTAAATGTAATAAAGTGCAAATAAACATACATACACATAATATGTATATACATATCTAACTACATACCCATACAATATATAAATATAATACATACACATAATATACAATATAGGCGTATATATGTTATATATATATATATATATATATATATATATATACATATATAAATATTATATATAAAAATATAATGGTAAAACTTAATTTGACGATTCTGCGATTTGTTTAAGGAGAAGCTCGCGGACCTTCACTTTAAATGCATAACGATTCCGGCATGTTCTGATTTTGAGGGGGAGCGCATTCCAAAGAAGTATGGACTGTATTGGGAAAGAAGAATGTAAGAAATCAGTAGTGTGGGAAGGACACTGGAGAAGTAAATTGTGGGTTGACCGAAGATTCTTATTGTGGTTGCAACCGAGATACTGAAAGAAAGGAAGTAAATAAGATGGAGGGGAAGGGGAGACTAGAATAGAGTGCAAAAGAGTAATTGCGCGTAGACTACGACGCTGGCGAATGGGCAACCACTTAAGTAGAGAACGGCAAGCCGACACATGGTCATACTTACGAAGATTAAAAATGAAACGAATGCAGTTATTAAGAAGTCGGTCAAGTTTGTTGAGAAGATCTGCATTCAGGTCAAAATAGCACACATCACCATAGTCGATTAAGGGAAAAATTAGGGATTGCACAAGCATTGTTTTAGTTTGCGAAGGAAGAAAATTCTTCAGACGATATAGAGAACGAAGGGAATCGGTCACTCGACGGCAGACGTAGGTCACCTGGGTTCGCCAATTCAAAGTTGAGTCGATATGTAGCCCAAGGTCTTTGACGCTAGAAGACAGTGGAATTACTGACCCGTTGTAAACCAGTAGTGGAAGACTGGTTACGTCAATCCTGCTTATCAATCGCTGGCTACCTACAATAATCGCCTGACATTTAGAGGGGTTCACTGTGAGTCCAAACTCATCAGACCAGTTCTTGATGTATGTCAGATCTCTGTTGATCATGTCGAACGCGGAATGTAGGCAGTTGATGTTGGCATGAGTATAAAGTTGCAGATCATCGGCATATAGGTGATACGCACAATGAAGATTCTGGGTTATGAGATTAATAAATATAGAAAATAAAAGAGGAGAGAGTATACCGCCTTGAGGGACACCAGATTCAAGGTCACACCATACTGACGAAATCTCGCCAAGATGCACCGCTTGCTGACGCCCTCGAAGATAACTTGAGAACCATTCCAGTGCATCCGATGAGATCTTGAGATATGAAAGGATGGACAACAGGATGTCGTGACTAACGGTATTAAAGGCGTTCGAAAAATCTACCAAAACCAGTACGGTTACTTTGGCATCCTCCATGCCCACCCTTATATCGTCAGTCACTTTAAGGAGAGCGGTAACCGTGCTATGGCCAGGCCTGAATCCAGACTGCATTGGACTTAAAAGATTATTGTGGTGCACAAACTTGGCCAACTGCCTGTGTGCACAAGCTTCAAGCACTTTGGATAGGAAAGGAAGAATGGAAATAGGACAGAAGTGGGTAACGAGAGATGGGTTAGGGATTTTGGGGAGTGGGATAACATGAGCTTTTCGCCACAAAGATGGAAAGACACTGGTGGTGAAAGAGAAATTAATTATATGAATTATGGCAGGGAGAAGATAATCTAGGATTGGAATTATCATACGACGACTTATTTGGTCACAACCGACCGCATGAGACTTGATACTAAGGATGGACTTTTTAATCTCATCGGCTGCAACTGGAGATAAGTGAAAGGAATCAATGTTAGGACGGGGAAGATCAGCTAGATAGTTCAGAGTTCCAGATGTGACTCGGTGATCCAACGGACTACTTTTCGAAAAATGACGATTAACATCATCCGGGTCGATGGTCCACTGACAATCTAGACATTTTTGCTTGCCAATACCCAAAGTCTTTAGAAACTTCCAGATGTTAGCGGGCGAGGAAGAGGAAATATTATCAAAAATATATCGGCGTTTGGTATTTCGTATCACCTGATTACACCGATTCCTTGCAACCTTATAACGAGCCCAGTTATCCTCAGAGCGATTGTGTTTAAACTTCTGGAATGCCCGATCCCGACGTCTCATCGCCCTCCGAACATTTGTCGTCATCCACGGTATGGGAGGACGCTTCAGTTTTGTCCTTTTAACTGGAGCATGGATGTCGTACAATCCAATGACAGTGGAGTTGAAAATGTCAACTTTTTGGTCAATCGTAGTAGCTGCCATTAGTTTGCCCCATTCAATCATAGAAGCGTCCGTAATAAGCTTGTCGACGTTCATGCGCCCAAAACAACGCGTCTGTAAGACGGTAGGAGGGGATTTGGGAGGTTTCAAGATGTATGATAGAAAGATAAGGTCGTGGCGGGAGAAACCAGGAGCAGGATACTGGCCATGAGAGGAGACAAAGGAAAAGTTGGAAGTAAGGATAAGATCTAACCATGTGTCATCACCTTGTATGTTGTGATGAGTAGCTTTCAGAGGCAGCACATTCAGACTGGCAGACTGTATGATGTCAAGGAGTTTTTGAGCACGAGTGGACTGGTAGGCAAGGAGATTGGTGTTGAAATCTCCCATGATGATATGATGTGCATATTTTGACCCCAAGGTTTCCAGAACCGATTCGATACTGGAGAAGTAATCAACAGAAGGGGGGCAATAGACGACGCCAAGTATGGCTATGGCTCCCTTGACACAAACCTCAAGAAAAAGATATTCTGCCGAAGCAGAGTCGGTGGGATTAGAAGAGGTTATAAGTTTATAGTGAAAGTTACTACGTAAGTAAATAGCAACGCCCCCTCCTCTTTTGTTAAGGCGGTCGTTACGAATAAGATGAAAGCCGGGAAGGGGATAAGACGTCGAAGGGAGGTGAGGTTTGAGCCAAGTCTCAGAAATCAGGACAGCATGAATATTTGCGTCAGCGAAGGTATCCAAAAAGTCACTGTAATTACTGGGCAGGCTCTGAGCATTGATATGGCAAACGTTCAGATGATGAGAAGTTTGGACATCAAAAGTTTGCCGGATCAAGCTGCTGAGCCCATCAGTTGCAGAGCAGAAACTATCATCATTCGATACTGAGTCAGAATCGTTGGCAGAAAAATAAATATCATCGTCAAATATCATAAATTTAAATAATGTTATAATATAAGTAAAATAATAAAATTATATCCTAAAACAAAAAAAAAAAAAAACCTATTACGAATTGGTGCAACACTAATCTCTGCACCACCCGCCAGCAGACACAAGCACAAAATATACAACGTAAAAAAAAAAATACAGAAAAACAAACAGTCAATACCAAAATAACAAAGAAAGAAAAACAAAATATATAAACAATACAAACGAAAAAACAAACAAAAAAACAACTAAACAGAAAATTCATTACAAAATAGAGCAATTCCGAACGCAACGTAAGGTGTCACTGTCAATTTACTATAGAAAAAAACAAAGAAATATGTGGGTAAGAGAAAAAAAAAGGATATAAACAATTACTTACGCAAAGAAGACACCTTACATTGTGATGAATTGTACAAGTGCCGCAGTTATGAATAAATTTGTGTAATGTTACATTAATTCCGTCGTGATTTGGACGTTCCCGTATTTTGTGCTCCACTTCTACTTGCTGCTGAAGAATTGTCAGAAGACATAGGAAATTTAGCCGTCAGCGTATGAAGTTCGTCAATTGTTGAGATCTTATGACGAACACCGTCAGGGGTTTTGACGATTATTACGCCGTCTTGAGACCAACACGATCGCATCCCAAAATGTTGTCTTGCCTTACCGAAGACTAGTTGCCGCGACTTTGTGAGGAATTCCTTCACTGAAATTGGCGAACCTTTTAGTTTCGACTTGGCCCTCCAGACCGCGGACTTGTGACTGCTTGTTGAGAACTTTACAAGAACTGGCCGAGGACGATCCTTATTGGGTGTCCCGATTCGATGGCATACACTTATTGCTGCCGGAGAGATGTCATTAAGTGCCATCGTTTTATTGGCAATGCCAAGGATAGTGGTAGTGCAATCTTCCTTCTCAACTTCAGAAACTCCTAGGAATAGAAGGGACTTTTGCCGGTGTCGAGTCTCAATCACGTCAATCGTACGGGCACACTCCTGGATTTGCTGTCGTAGAAGTCGGAACATGTTGAAGACGATCTCCCGGAAGGTCCTGAATTCCTCGGCTACCCGCGCAACGGTGTCTTTAGCTGTACCTCCCGATTGCAGCTGCTCTTCCAGTTCCGCCATCCTCTTGGAGAAAGTGTCTTCCAGTTGTCTCTGTGTGCTTTGTATTTCCGTGAGCTGTGCCATAGTAACACACGAAGTTTTCTTCAAAGTGCCTGTGCAAGTGTAGTGCTGGCAGGTGGTGTCCGTGAGGTATTGCCTTACATATACAGGTACGAACGAATTGTAGCAACTAATTCCACGCGCAAAATTTGCTTTAGGAACTATTTATGCAATTTATATAAATAAATAATTCGCAACGGTCACACACACGTCTTCTGTCTTTGACACCTACCCGAAAAATTTATCTATGTAATATGACCCTATTTTTATCGAAGCAATTCAATTAATTATACGGCATTTAATACGCATTCAAAATACGGTCCATTTTGTTAAATGAAGCAGTGAAATACGTGTATATTCTAAAAAGAATTACAAAATTCCCATTAAGTTTCTAAATACGAAAATTCAAACTAAATTACAATTATTAAGCCTATTACCAGAAACCTAATTAAGTATAGAGCACAAAGTCGTTATAGTTATTGTCATTTAACGAATCCTAACATACCATTTCATACATGATGCGAAGCCACATTAGCAAATTCGAACCGCTAAGCACCTGACAATGGTGATACAAATTGTCAGAAATCAATTAATTTTCCATCGAGCGGGGGAAGACTGTCAATTCAGGTGAAAGGGGGGAGGGAGGAAGGGGGTGAAAGGGGCCTATGACGGCGCGATGCGTGCCCGACTTCGTTAGCCAGAAGTTATGGATCGTGACATGTCGTCGTGAATTAGGGGATGGCGGGGGTTGGTTCGGGGTTCTAATGCCAATGCGTAGGGTGACTGTGGTTTTGCTGATTTTGTGGAAAAAATATATGAACGGTTTGTTGTGGATTTATTTTGTACTAGCGTCGAAGTAACATATTAAAGACATATTTGACCATGGTATGATTTTAGATCGAACATAGAAAAATTAATGATTAATAAGTATTTAAAATGTATTTCTTAATATGTCTTTAAAAACAAAATATAAGAACAAGTACGCACGATAGAAAGGGCTTAGGCCATATAGTTCACCACGCTAGCCTAGTGCGGGTAGGCGGACTTTTACATACCATAAAAAAAATCCGTATCGCTATGGTATCCACCAGTGGCGTGCCTAGGGTTTTGGAGTAGGGCAAGCCCAATATTATTTTAGTTTTAATACATATTTATGTAGAAGGACAAAAAATACTAAGAAGTAAGAACGACGAAATCGAATTTACGGCGCGGCGGCAGACCTACCACACAATCTGTACAATATTAGGATTAGGTAATACAAATATAGATAGCCTGCGGTCATGCAACCGTAACTTTTTAATGCACTAACTACTGAGCACTTTTAATACCCGGCATTACACGAGCACAACGATAGCTCTACTATGCTCCCGTGTTTGACTGCGCAGTTAACCAAAATTGCGGACAGAAATTGTTATAAATACATTAAGGTTAAGTTTTTACAAGTTATTTTAATTATAAGTAATAAGCATGCCT
Source organism: Deilephila elpenor (assembly GCA_949752805.1). Classification (NCBI taxonomy): domain Eukaryota; kingdom Metazoa; phylum Arthropoda; class Insecta; order Lepidoptera; family Sphingidae; genus Deilephila; species Deilephila elpenor. The sequence continues at coordinate 3,246,321 of OX457098.1, forward strand.
TTTGAAAAGACCACAAACTCATTGAAATCATAAGAATTAATCCAAACATTCTAATACACAAGTGTCCCTTGAAAAGCATATGTAACACGACTGTTTTATATAATAACCTATATGAATGGGAGCATTTAGAAATCGAATTACGTAGTTATATAAACTGAACCGATAAAATGCCTCTTGTGATTTACCACGAATTTAAGAAATGCACAAACTCGGCGTAGTTTTCGCGCCAGTTTCAATATAATTGAATTAAATTACCTTTATAACGGCAATGAACACTTTCACCATCACACTAAAACCATCACAGGAAACAATACAAATCATTTTCGTATCAAAAAGTTTAAATAACATTAAAAAAACGAATAATTAACCTCCAACCGAACTATTTACAATAATTGCACAATGTCAAAATACTTATGAAGTTAGTAGTAATTCGTACAGTATTGCTACTAAACGAAAAAATAAACATTACAACATGCAATTATAATTTATGAAATAAATATAAAAACTTCATTATTTGTATTCAAAAATGATTAAATAATTTTAAAAAAGAACCAACGTAATTTATTAACAATAAATATAATTTAGTTAACAAATAATGTTACACATGACGACCTTCAAATGTACGATGTTCAGTCAAAACAATTCTGTGGTCAAAAGCTGGGCTTTTGGTTTAGTACTTTATTGCTATATATAGATATCTGTAGCTATACATTCGTAGTGCCAGAGTGTAGCATTTCACCCGTCAGTGTGAAAGAGATAGCATGCGTTGCCAAAAGCCTCGTAAAAGCACACGAGAGAGAAGAAGGCAGATATATGTTTTGCGCGTACCGTCTTTTAAAAAATGCGTGGAGCTACGTTCAACGTGAGAGTTAAAATTATTGAATGAAATGCGTTGCGCAGCGCGGGCGGCGCTTCGGCTCGCGCTTCATTGAAGAGCGCCATGCCGCGACGGAACGCGGTAAATTCAAAAATGGTAGATGTTTCGTAATTACTGTTTTGTATTGAATTTAATGGTTTCGTTCAGAATTTAGTATATACGTATTAAGTAGGGCAAGCCGGGCTTTTGGGCTTGTATGGAAGTACCGCCACTAGTATCCACAACACCACAACATACAAAATCATAAACACGAAAATATTTTCCAAAAATCATTTTTCCAAAATATCCGACTAAATAATTCTCTAAACATAGACACCCCATCGGAACCGAACATAAACCGCTAAATTAAAGATGTTAGTGATACGTCACGGGAATTTTGGCTCGGCGCTACATTCTGACGTGGGCCAAATTGAAAAGTATTTTAAGCGGTTTGTACGTTAGCTTGTTAAGTGCCAAATTAAATGTGTTGGAATTCGATATATTTTTAACGCGAGAAAGGCAAATGAGGTAAAGAGTAACATGTTTTGTGATTGTCATCATCAATTAATCGAGGGAATTACATGGCTTATAATTTTATGATATGGTCTCAAACTGAAATCAACTCTTTAGGAAGTAACCTAGGTCTTAACATAATAAGAATAAAGCCCCATGGTCAGATTAAAAAGCGCTACTTTCATATCGTCGATAAAGATATGAAGACCAATGACCTTACAAATAAGATTGCAAAATATATCAAGCCAAGCAAAAGGATTGAACGTTTCAGTAACTTCGGGATGAGGCTGTTTATATCCGGTTTTTATATAGGTGCTTTGTAGTCATTTCATCGTGTTAGTATAAAAAATCTCAGCAATTTAATTAAATATAAAACTAAATCAGGACGATCTAATTTGATATTAATTATATTTCGTTGTAAAGACATCTGACAGTTTTGGTAATTAATCTTAGTTCAGAAAATATTTGGAAACTAATTCTAGACTAGATCTAGTTTAAAGTTTTCAGCCTATTACAGTCTATTTAATATTCTTCAAGAGTTTTCTTAATTTAAATAAGCCTAAATTTCAATCCTGTATCTAAAAGAAGCAAGCAAAAGAATAAATATACATCATCTTAGCTACTCACAGGATGTCCGCTATTGAACTTATGTCTCCTCTAAAGATTTCGTAATCGATCTGTTGCGAGAGGCCTCTTATGCACTTAACTTCTAAAGTCTATTTTCTAAGTTGATTTAATTTAAAAATTATGAATAGGATCGAAAGTATCCTTGATGTATACTACTGATGGTTACATCAGTAGTACCAAAATCAGAATTTTGTAATATTTTCCACGAGTGCGCGGATATACCTACACTAGGTATGTCCGCGCACGACTGTCGGCTGGTCCGTCCACAATAATTATTTCTATTTTACCATTTCGGAATACGGAACACCTTTCATAGAAGTTCCTATAGGTAGAGTAGTATTTTTGTAATCCGGTTGACGGCTTAAAACCTCCCTCTCGTATTGGAAGGAAGCCTATAAAATGTCGTTCTCAATTACTGTTTCGTGCAACTCCAAAGGCTTATTAGTTTAACTCCCTTAGAGTAACTTTAAACTAGAACCAAAGCGACTGATTAGAGCAGTGGCTGTGCAACTGTCTCGCGGGAGTCAAATCTTGTGAATCTTCTCTACATGGATAAATATTTACGTAGATTTTTGATCTAAAAAAATCTTTTTAAATACACCCGACGGTCACATACAAAGTCCTAAACCCACAGTATCAAGTCGTGTGTCGTGTATATCGAAATTTAAGGCAGACTTTTTGGTAATTAAAAGCCCGGGTCGTTGCAAATTAAAAATACAATAAAAATAAAAAAGTGGCAAATGGATCCCTTCACCGAAATAAATATTATACATTGGTTTCCGTGAAGGCTTCCAACCTACAGCCATTCGTTCCACAGTCGGCTATAAGCCAGCTATTCCAATGAGGCTGTCATCTGTTTAAATCAAATCTGTGTGTTAAATCAAATGTACTATTTGATTTAAATAAATATTTAATATATTAAAATGGTAGAGATATTTGAGAAGTGGACTTGCCATTTCTCTTCATTAACTCTTATGAAATCACCCAGTCACTGGCTTAAAATATAATCACACACAAAATAACTTCTCGACTCGGGAATCAAACCCCGACCCTCGTATTATCACAGTGCTAACGACGTATGCCTCATTACACACGTCACGTATTGTTAAGAAACATTCCCCAGGCTCCAAGGGTAGGGCGGGTTCAATTAACTGTTAATTAAATTTACTTGACTGACAACAGGCGAGTCAGGGTTATTCCAGCTTTGGCTAGATGGACAGGCTGACAGGCTGCTAATATTATCAGTATTTTGATTATATGTTAAGGAGATGGATGAATAAAGGATGGATGCGTAAAGCAGCAGACCGGGCTCTGTGGCGTACCTTGAGAGAGGCCCATGTCCAGCAGTGGACTGCAACGGGCTGATGATGATGATGTTAAAAGACTTTATTGGTCTTACAGAAACTTTAAAGTATCAACTATAACTATAATTTAATTGGTAAAAGTTCCAAGGTTTATTTCAGCAATCCACATCAAGCAAGGTGGATTAAATCTAAGAATTATATTTTTATGTGGGCGAGTCTAGTGGGACTTGTCTGTTCCTTCAAGAATATATAATACGTGGGAATATTAACGATTTTAAAAGAGAGATAGTCTGCATTTTATTAAAGCGATCGCTGATATTAATAATTCAAAGAAACCTACAGGCCTTATAAATCAAATCCATTACATCTTTTTTTTTTTATATCAAGCCCAATTACGTAGTATTAAAAACCGCTTGAGACCCTTACATTTACTTAGTTTGCCCAAATCAAAATTCCTTATGATCTCTGACCTTTAAATACCGATACACCTACGTATTGGAGGCGTAGGCACTTCCTACGCCTATCGAAAATACAAAAGATATTGGAAAGTGAATATCGTACGATCTTTGGAAAATCGAACCTGGAATTAATAATGTTCTTAAGAAAGCTTAATTACATCCGCGATAATTAATGCTTAGGAAGTTTCTTTGGTACTTATTGTGTGCTATTTATAATCAATAATTAGGTATCTACGAGAATACATATCTCTGAAAGGTCAGAAGTATGTGCCTTAAGATCGATCTTCTAAGATATTTTATGATTTTAAATGTATTAATTCGACACTATTATAAAACTCCACAAGTATTAGTTTCGGGTCTGGGTGTTTGTGAGACCGAAAAGTATCTCGTAGCTTCTGATACCCACGACACAAGACTCGATCTTAGTGTGGGGTCAGGACTATGTATGTGTTGTGTGTATTTATTTGTTTATTTACTAAACATATAAAAATATACAATGAAAAAGGGCAGTAAAAATAAACGGAAAAGTATTTTTAAACTGGCAAGAGGAAGTTACTACAAAACATCTGATTATTACCTCAGTCAAAGAATAGGAGGGGAAGTTTAATTTAACTTTTAATGTAAAAATCAAAGCGTGTGTGAAGGAAATGGTAAAAACACGATTTCAACTACTTCACGAGTTTTAATTTAAATGTAAAATAATCTCCATTTTAATAACAAATCTTGCAAGTGGATTGATCCCGTAAGTTGCCAAGTTTATTAGAATGTGTACGTTAATACTGAGAAGGCAAAGAACTCGAGAATCTTTCTTAGTGAGTGTTTATTCTCTTTATTGTTATGGTTTTATTTTACCAAGTGGTTTTGCTTTTTGAACATACGTAAAGTTCTTTGATTTCTATGAAGATTTATACAGAGGACTTATTAGTTCACTTATTATTAGAAATACCTAATTGGCTCCTTTAAGCGGAATTTTGTGAGCAAAACGATAGTATGTTAAAAAACATACCTTTAAAAAAGTGTAGGCTACGCTAACTTACGTATATCTAATTTGTGTCGTGAGTACATCAGAAACTATGAAATACATACTTTCTAAATAAATTCATTGCCCTTGAATCGAACCGCAGACATTCCCAGCCAATACGTCTAAGCCACAATAACCATTTACAATATATTTGATCCGATATCTATTATCGGGTTGGCGTGCGAGCGACAAGCTTTCGATACCGACTACTGACATGTTTCTGCCCGGCAATTAATGGATTAGCTGTAGAACAACGCAGTGGTGTGGGTAGTTCCAAATTACATCGAATTTCATCAATCATTTGTCTCGTCGAATGAAGCTGATAATATTGGGTGTTGGTTTTTTATTTATTTGTTAGAGATCTTTGGGAGTGTGGTATGGTCAGTGATGGAGTCCCATGGATAAGGCCATAGATAGATTTAAAACCTATGTTAGTTATGGAATGTTTTGTCCCTTTCAAACGACTTTTGAATTGAGATTGCGCGAAGAAGACAAAGCATTCGGTGACTAAATAAGGTTTTAAATCTGTCTACCAATAAAGCCGCCGGTCGTTAAATATGATTTAGTTATCAATAAGATAAGCAATATGTTGCTTAAACAGATACTCAAATGAATTTTCTGCAATACGATTTTTAGGCATGTTGCAAAATGTCTTTAATTATAAATATCAGTCGTGAATCTAGCAAGACCTGAATTTCGAGATTTGTTAGAATTACTGTGAAGTATTCTGCACATGTATCTGACATGATAATAGTGTGATGAACATCAGTTAAAATTCTTGAAGAATATTTTTTAACGCCCTATACACGGGAAGAATTTCTCGTGGTGAGAATCGTATGCGATTATTGCATGACATAACCGCCACAGAGTATCGTGTTTTGACACATGTTTACACGATGCAACTTTTTTATATCCTTACGATAATCGTATCTTCGAGGCGAGAAACTCTTCCCGTGTAAATGGGGCTTTAAGCTCGCACTTTTCCTAACAAAGATTTTCATAATGGTTTCTTAGATTTACACGAATTTTACACATTGAAATAAAACTATTTTTTTACGGATTTTATCGCGATTTAGTTTAATTTTTACATTTTTTAACTTCCCGACGTTTCGATTACTTTACAGCTTTCGTGGTCACGGGGCGGACTGATTTTCTTCGTGTAAGCAAGCAATAATTATCACCAACCGTATTCTACGTTACACCACAGTATAACTCAGGTTACTCACCCGTCAAATCATCAACTTAATCATAACATTTCTATAATTGCCTGTAACAAAATGAGCCACAGTCCACACTGCGCAAATGGACTTAATTCGAAATAGATAATTCCGCAATTCATTAATTGTGAGCGTTGGTAACGTTTTCAGCTAAATCCCATGTTTGTATTAGGCATTAGGCTGAAGCCTGATGTTATTCAAACGACTGCAGTGCTCGGTTCTAAACATTTGGTTGATGATTATACTCGTGCTGATTAGCTGATTTCATAATTAATAGGTTTAGCGGTTTTGTTGATTTGTTGGTGAATCATGTATTTTTGTTTTAGAGTGTGTTGTGGGTTTTTATAGGCGTAATCACTTTATATGCAACGCTGGGTAGCCTGTAGCTCAGTTTTCGGTGGTAATAAATTGGGAATTTGAAAAATGTTTTCTTAAATACACCAATAACATTTTTCTAATATTCTACATTTGTAAAAAGGATATTGAATTTCCATTTTCACTCGAAATTAATTAATACGGACAACACATTAATGGTCTTAGTGGGAGCATCAAACCTGCAGGTTTTTGATTATTTGTTGAATCCCACTCATCCGCATTAAGTCTGGGTGACAAGCTAAGGCCTTAACTCTTTTCAGTAAACCAAGAGGTCCGTGCCCAGCAGTGGGATGGATATGAGTGGAACCAACAATTGTTATTATGGTGTATTTATTTATTTATTTTATTCTTTATTGTACACAGTAAACATAACAGTATAAAGAGATAATAAAACAACAAAGTGCAAATGGCGGTCTTATCGCACTAAGGCAATCCCTACCAGACAACCATTGGATGGATTTCTGCGAATAAAAGAAAGAGCAGAAAAGTTGAGTAAGACTAAAGAGCGCCAAATACAACACCTAATAAATAATAATGTAATTAACGCCTATCAAATCAAAGCTAAAGTTCTATCTTAAATCAACTATTTATGCTTAGTATAATTGATCTAAAGTTATCATTTTCGCCAATCAAACTAGTTCCCGAATTTCTAGATAAACAATTACACCTAATGTGATTGATCTACAATTGTTATTTTCCAAATGAATAGATTAACAACTCGATCACAGATGGACAGGCTATTTCCTCTGAAGGCGGCCTGGTTACCTAAGAAGTGTTTCGTAAATCCATTCGTCACTAACGCTAGGCAGTTCTCGTAATGAACGCCACTCAATTTCATTCCACCTTATTAGCTTGATGTACGTCGCTTTTTTAGGGTTTTGTTAATAGTAATTTATTTTTATTTATATCGCTTTTTATGATAATATGTTTTTAGCCTGTATAATGATATGGTTGTTGATAATGGCAGCCGTTGCCAATCCTTTCCGAGACGATGTCTACAGGTGGACAGAAAATTAAAAGATACACCATAATTTACTGATAGTATCGTAGGAGAAAGTCCATAACGACTTTTTTCCACAAATAATTGTGGCTAATTCAATTAATATGAAAATTTATGAATTAATGACTGACTGAAAAGACTTGCAAAGCTGAGGTCTCAGGTTCGAATCCCGGGTCGGGCAAAATAATATTGGATTTGTCTATTCATTATCAGCCCGGAGTCAGGAATTTGTGCCCTGTATGGCGTGCCCTATCACAATGTGAGACGGAATATACAAGACGAAATGTGGGTGTCCTGGTAGCAAGCACCTCTGCCTACCCGTTCTGGGAAAAACGCGTAAATTTATGTAATGTACAATAAACCCAAACGGTAATCTATATTTTTACCCCGATTAATTATATTAAATTACATTATATTAATAGTGCAATCTCCAAATTACTAACCATCAGGAACTTAACTACATACAGTCCACATCTGCCTACACTAAACTAAATCCAATATTAATTTTCCTCCTCAACAGGCTTTTACAATAAATGTGATTATACCGGAACGGCCGTGCTAATCAATTTACCACAAATCCCAAACGCGTGTCAACAGACTTAACACCTAATGCCTCGGGGTATCAGAGCAGTGCAGCGTCACATAGAAATAACCTTGTTTCTTTATTAATTAGAAATGGCAAAATTGCACATAAATATTAATCATTAAGTTCAAAGTAATTTACATTCACAATTTACAAACACAGTTGCAGACGTTATACATATAACTATTACAAAATTATTACACAAAGAGGAATACAACACTTCGAAATTCCAATAAAAAAAAAATTACACGTCACTTCATTTGTGTCATGTGCTGATATAGTAATAATGAGTTCCGAGAGGTGATGTATTGTGCCCACAACTCTCTCTAAGTCTCTCTCTCTCTAAGACTCTAACGCCCGAATACTGGAACGACATTCAAATAATAAGTTGCTCTTAACAGCGCACGGCTCACTCAACCAGTACATTTAATCGGGATTAACGTAGTTAAGCGCAAGTTATATTTAAGTTGCGTTCCAGTATTTGGGCGTAAGTCCAAAGGAAATACTCAACTTCATTAGATTGACAGACAGATGGACGACCCTGAAAATTGTTGCCCACGTGTAAACAATATTAAATCGACACTACATAAACAGCAATGCATTTAAAATAAGGTGCAAGTGACTTTGGCGAAAATTAAAAAGGCTTTGCAGAAAATATTTCAGGAAGATTGTTCGTTACCGGCTTTTAATTAAGTTTCATCGTTCTTATTCCGCGCGGCTTCCATTTTCACGTGTTTTCGGTTCCATTTAAAGTTGTTTTTTTGTTTGTACTAGGGCGGAAAATGAGTTGTAGGTTAATGGAAAGTGATCGTCGTTGCAAGGCGTTGTCGCGTTTTAGGTTGAAGTAGAAGGTGTTATCAGGTCACCGGCTATTTTAAGGACATTTTTGCAATAAAAATGGCATATAATATATTTACTTTAATTTGTATTAATGTCGACTGCCTCGGTGGCGTAGTTGTATTACGGTATGGTTACAAAGCTGAGGTCTCGGGTTCGAGTACCGGATCGGGCAAAGTGATATTGGATTTTTCTATTCATCGCGGGACGGAAAATACAAGGCGAAATGTGGAAATGTGGCACTTCTGCCTACCCCTTCGGGGATAAAGATGATTTATTCACATATGTATGTTATTTCGTATGTATAAACATGCAGCAACGAGTGCATTTTCAGCAAATACATATTTCTATCTCATGCTGGTACTAGATGACACGACGTCTTATCTTAAAGCCAGCACAAATTTAATAATTTGTCATCTGTGTTCATTACTAATTAAATAAGAAAAAACATTGCTCCATTTGAGGCTCAACCGCTCAATTGAATTCCCTCATTAAATTACTACTAAAGCGATCACCGCGAACAAAATGTTTGTTACAGAAACTATAGGCTACTGCCCACAGTTCGTTCTGCTCATTGTTTGTTCAGTTGTCCGTGCCAGTTTTAATGCCGTTTTGTGCATTTAATTCTGGCACAAACTATACATAATGAAAAATGACGGTTAAATCTACAATAATTTGATAAAGCAAAAATCTTTGTATGTACTTATTTACCAGAAGCGTTTTGACAATGGTTGTTCCCCTCGTAGCTGGTACGCGCGCAAACTATACGTTCATGATGTCTGGTCTTGCTCGACATGCGTTAACTTCACGCCTGCGTTTCATTGGGAAAGACAGACTCTGAATCATTAGTTAATTTTATCCTGATACACCAGCTCCGCTTCGTCCACTTTTATCAAGCTCTTCATGCATCCTCGTATCTAGTATAATATTCAAAAGGTTTTATTACTTTCACCTCGTTGTAAAACCGGTCAATCAAACCCTCTTGCCTGGAGAAATCACACGCTTTGGAAGCCTTTTCTCCTCCGCCTTGCACATTTTAATTAATACTATATTGAGAAATTAATTACAAAATTTTCATTCCTTAGAAGCGCTAAGCGGATTGCAAGAGGCTGCAAAATATAAATACATTTAACAAGTTGCGCTTAGCTCGTTCAATTTAACTCGAGCGAAATCCCATTAGAGATATCTGACCTTACGCTACTTGAGTTTCGTATTAATCATTTTTTTTTATTAAACTTGTGGTTATTACCGAGGTGTTTTATTATATAACTGGTTAAGATTTTGAGGGTTGAAATGAGCAGAATATTTTAATGAATTCCATCTTTTTAGTCATAAACTATGGTATTAAGTTATTTACAGATAATAATTACCTATATATTATTATGTATCTTTTAGCTTCCATTTTATATTGTACTTTATAAAATATAGAGATTTGTGTTATATTTGGTTAAAATCTCTACTAAGCAACACTTGTTTTTGACTAGTTTCTCTATTAAATGATCATTTCTAGAGTCAGCGTTACGGATCATCATACGCATTATCATCATCTGCACTCGCAGAAAGTTCTCATCCTTCAAAAAAAAGTCAGTAATCATACTTCATATGACCATTAATGAACGTCGGCATTTTTAATTCTGGATATATAGATAATGTGGCAAAATACTTTCAAACCGAAAAACACACAAAAATTACTCCACCCGGAAACTGTACCTAGGACCTCACAGATCACACCACAATTAAGTTATTCCAACAAAACAGGATCCGAGGATTAATACCCATATAAATTCACTCAACGCGACAAAGTACAATATCCGGGATCCATTTCCAATACGTTTTGTTCTTACAAATCGGGATTCAGTGTAATGACTTCCAATTCAATACAGGTTCTTAACATAAGCGTAACGGCTCGGCTATACGCGATTTACTGGCAGATTTTAATAAGGTTAATAGGTTATTTCAAATTATTTCAATATATTTAATTACTATAGTTATTGGATAGTGTTTTAAATTATTAAAATCGTAAAACAACATGCAAAATTTTAGGCACTATGCCTAACATTTAGTACTTTACTATGTAGTTTCATCTAGATTCTATGTAATTTTTACTTTTAGCTGGCTAAGAATTTTCGTCACTATATTTACAATATTTTTCTGTCTGCCCCGTGACCACGAAAGTTGTATAGCAATCGAAACGTCGGGAAGTTAAAAAATTTAAAAGCGCTTTTCATTGCGTGTTATCTACTGATTTGCATTCCGTCGCGTTATATAAGCTAGGTACATACATACATACATAAACTCACGCCTTTATCCCCGAAGGGGTAAGCAGAGGCGCCACCAGGACACCCACATTTCGCCTTGTATGTTCAATCCCACGATGTGACAGGGGGCGAGCCTATCGCCACATCGGGCACAAATTCGCGACTCCGGGCTGATAGTGAATAGAAAAATCTAATATCACTTTGCCCGACCCGGTATTCAAACCGGAGACCTCAGCCATGTAATCCCACCGTAGTACAACTACGCCACCGAGGCAGTTTTCTCAAATAAATATGGGCGTATATTCCATTCAGCCGTGGGGTTTACTAAGGGTCCCTCGAAGGTAACATTATTGCTAAATGTTCGTATAAATAACTTCACAAGGGTAGAGATAGTTATCTAAACTGCCCTCGCTTTCAGATGCCAGATCGCTGGATAAATGATTTAGTGGCGAAAAAACTGTTAATACGATGCAATTTCCTAAACGACGTCAATAAAATGGTATGTGTGCGTGTAGAGGAATAAAGGTTTCGGGCATATAAAAGTGTCGACTTCAAATTCTAACATCTGATAACTGGCAAAGTATAATCAAAAATTGACGGCCATGGAAGGTAAAAAAACTGGAATGACTGATTATACGTTGAAGAGGTAAAAAAAAATAAGTCTTCAAGACATTTTTTGGAGTCACAACTCATAAGTATCAGCCTATATGCGTCCCACTGTAGGGCACGAGCCTCTTTTATAATTGGGAGTACGATTGAGAGTGGTTAGGCCATATAGTCAACAACACATACGCTAGAAACATTTTTTTTGTGGATCACAAAAACCTATTATATCTTCTCGTCGGGTTCTATCACTAACCTGTCTTCTCGTTTCATGACTTCTCAACATACTATTCCACGGGGACTGTCATGAATGGTATATGCAATAATAAAAAAGGACGCTGTCAAAAGAAGAATTGAAACAGCAAAGCATCACTGGCAGTCGCAAAAAGAAAAAAGAAAATATTCCCAACTTTCCACGAACTCCAACGAACTATAAGTGAATATTCCTAATCAGCGAACTTCAGCGATCACACAGCTGAAGTGAACTGAATCCAAAGTTGGATGCAAGAAAGGCGCAGTTCTCGTGTGCTCAAAGAGATCCTGCAAATTGTCAGCACATTTGCATGACAAGGCTGTACGATTAACAACTTCATATTTAAATTGTTAGCACCGTTTCTTTCTCGTAATGCGGTTTAATAACGGAGCTCTCTTTGAACGGTTAAGAGTTTAAGTTGCATTTTTTTGTTTAATTGTAAGGCTGAAGTAGTTGGTATTCTATTTGGGGTTTACATGTTCTGTTCTAGTAGTTGCAATCAGTTCAGGATGTAATGTGTTTTAAGCCGTAGTGTAAGAGGGACTTAATTAATTAAACTTAGTTCTTTTGCATTCTATCCTTTATTCAACTATTCTATCTAACTACCGCATTTTGAAGATTCATCATTTTCTAGTTTAGCATATCTGGTTTCGATAAAGTCAGCATAGGTAATTGTGTCGGTGTATCTTTTTGGATGGCATACCACTTATGTATATATATATGTATCAGCCCATATACGTCCCACTGCTGGGCACGGGCCTATTCTTCAATCGAGAGAATCGATTGAGAGTGGTAAGGCCATATAGTCCACCACGCTGGCCAAGTGCGGGTTGGCGGACTTACATACCGTAGAAATTCTTTTAAATCGCTACGGTATGCAGGTTTCCTCACGATGTTTTCCTTTACCGTTAAAATGCGTGGTGATTGACTATCAATACACACATAACTTCGAAAAGTCAGAGGTGTGTCCTGGGATTTGAACCCGCGACCACCGTGAACATGTAGGCAGCCGCGTCTAGTCCGTTACCAACAGGCCACCACGCACTTACATATTACTTATTAGGTCAGCGTCTCACACCGATATGAAAACGTAATCTCAACTACATATTCTCCTTCAATCATGCCTCTACACATTGCACACCCGCGTCACTTATCAAAACAAATTTCGAAAACAGGTTTGCTCGTAATCAAACTTAGACAGTTGTGAAATCCAAAACCTAAATTGCGAAACTTCACACCGCCTAGATTCTAGAATCTCAATAAACTAAAACGCTTGCAACAAACAACTAGTATTAATATCGTGGTGTTATATTGCTATTTGTTCACGAAGACGGGAACGCGAGTTATAATGGCGGGTCTGAACTATGCACAAGTTTTGGGAACTCTGATGCGCGGAGTGCATTCACTGTGAATGTTCGCATTGGATTTGTCTGACATCTACTTGTATGGGGATTTATGTCGTCATTTGTCAATTTTGCATTACTTGTAAGACGTGTCTAACTTTCGAAGTTGGATGTAGTTTCTAGGAACCTTACTGAATTTGATCCATAGATATATTACCTAATACATCTATGGATCAAATTTTAGATTCTAAACATTGATTGCCAGGGTTTTTGATAAATCATTTACGTCTTTTAAACTCGCAGACTCGTTCAAAATCTTTTTGCAACATCAAATGTTTTTAAAAATCTCCAACGATTCCATAACAGCTTTGCCCGAAGCAGGCAGACAATTTCAATCTGAGCAGAAATATCAACGTGACCGCACGCTTGCATTGTCATCGGCAAGTCCGACTCTCATTTCCTGACAATTGTTGGAGGAATTCCACATAGCTCTATGGCTGAAGTCGAGCGTGAAAGATTACGTTTCTTCTAGACTTATCTAGTTATAGAGTGATTTATTAAACTGGTAGGTTGGCTGCAATGTACATTGTAACTGCAGTTCGAGTATCAACCGTGAGATATCTATTGTTGGTCGTGATAATGTCGATGTGAACAAAATGCGTACTCCGATATATTTGACTGGGTTATTGGTAGAGAATGAAACTCAAAACATGTTAAATTGTAAGCACCAAGCAATTATGGGAAAGTATACTAGGTATGCTAAAGCAAACATTTTAAATCAAAATTTTATCCATTCCTGTGTCGTAGTCAGTCACTTGTACCTTATACCTTGTTAGTGGAAAAAAATGCGTTCTAACGACATCAAGAAGCTTCTAAAGTAAATATTTTTATTTTGAATAAAAGCCTGAGTGCATAATATAAACGAAGATTGCTGAAGGAATATTTCAATACAATGGCTTTAGTGTGGCGAAGAAAGAAAACTCGGAGTAAGTATTTTAAAGAAGTGGCTTTGTAATTTGTATCAAGTAGAGTGCACTGTTAAAGACAATGGAACAATAAGAAGGTTGTTTAGCAGTGCGATTTATACAGTGTTGAATTTTAAATACACTTTCATTTACATTTTATCTAAAAGAACGAGGAAGCTAATTTGATTATATATTTGAAATTATTGGTATTTAAAAATTATTTAATTTATAAATTGTTATTCATTAGAAGAAAATACCTCCAAATTGGTCCGATAGATTTCTGATTAAGACACTTGCCAGTCTATTCATAATCAAATAAAACGATTAATTTCCATGCAGCCTGCAGCATATAAAAGAATTAGGATTTCACAACGGAAATAAATTATTTTTTACGGATTATATCGGGGATTTAGTTTAATATTTAAAAAAAAAAAACTTTCCAACGTTTCGATTGCTTTACAGCTTTCGTGGTCACGGGGTGGACTCGAAGCGACTTCGAGGCGGACGGAAATTATTTTTAATTCAATGTGTAACATTCACGTAAATCTTAGAAACCATTATTTCACAACTGTCTATGGTTTTCGTAGCTCAAAGTCTGTGTTGGTTTATTACAAGACAGATAACAGCGGGCGTTGATCGAACGATATCTGTTTCGTTTGTTTTGCACCCTTTTTTATTTAGTTCCTTTATTTATATAAAGTAATGGAAAACCCACGCTTCTGTAGACATCATAAGAAAAACATTTTCACTGTTTATTTTTTCTCCTTCCTCAGTGCGAGATTGAATGCAAACTTATATTATTGATTGTACGTAGCCATTTAGTAACAGAACACAGTTTTCTGCATTTAATAATTATAATTTTGTTGCCCTACTGGTTTAATGGCTCAATATATTGTCTGTGAAGCGGGATGTTTTGGGTTCGAGTCGCAAAGCAGGCAATGCCAATGGGGTTTAGCTCATCTCGTATCATATTTCGGGCGGGAAGAACCTCGATATATCGTAGCTTTAAATAATGTTACTTCTGCCTACCACTTCGAGAATACAGGCGTAAGTAGTATGTCTGTCGCATCCATTATTTGAACTATAATTTAACGTCCTACCGATGCTACGCCTCAAACTGTATCTTATGTATCTTCCTGGCGCCATAAATATCAATATGTTTATAAAACCTACACACATAAGCATTTTTTTTTATTTCGATGATTCGCCTGATTGTAAATGATATGATCGCTCATGGACAGTAGCAAAGCCAAACAGCACCATGAGTCAAAGCAATGCTTGGCATTCCACTGCGTTCGCCATCCTGAGATAAGATGTTAAGTCTCATTATGTTCGGTAGTTAACTGGTTACTCTGGTTACAACGTCCTTCAAACCGGAACACAACAGTGTATTTACGCTGCTGATTTATAATTGAAGAGAAAACTTCAATTGTAAGTATATCGGTTTTTGTATGAGAATCATATTCAAAATATTGTGCTCAATCTGCAATATAAATTGGCGGTTTTGTAAGGCAAGACGGCGTTAATGTCTGCGACCCAGTTTTAACTAACGCAGATATTATCGTACATTGTTTTGATATATCGCTGCCCCCAATACTGATTTTTTGTACACACATTTCATCATATAAATCTTTCTACGAAAAATAAAAGAATGTCGCACTTTATTTCTGTTCTTGTTGTTTTATAAGTGTGTAACTAGACGCCAACGCGGCACACATCTGATTTTTCGGAGTCGTCTTAGTTATCGTCACACACGTTACAGTAGAGGGAAATATCTTGAGGACACCTAGATTTTTATCTCCACTGACAAGACTAAGCCAGCGTGGCAGACTTTGGCCTAAGGTTGGTCAATCGCACAGTAGAATGAAGAGGAGCCTCATGCTAAGCAGTGGATATACACAATACAGGGTATATCAAGACCGCGACTGAAAACTAATCCAGGTTATATTATTAGTGACTTTAGACACAGTGCAACAAAGAATTTCGCAAAAATAATATTTCTTGTAATTTTTACTTGTCGTAATTGGGTAAAAATATATAGTTTCACTAAAATTATGTACACATTTTTATTTTTAAAGACGCAATGGTACGCAAGAATTTAAATTACTATTTTCGCAAACTTAGGTATTTACCACCCAAACACGATGATATTTGCAAAAAAGAAATTGTCGCTTTTTTTTTTTTGCGAAATTTTTAGTTGCGTGGTGTCTGTAACCACTAAACCTACCGCCTGGCTTTGTTTTCGGTCGTGTTCCTGATATACCCTGTATATACCTATATAGCAGCGAATATGACCTGATTTAAACAAATTTTAGCGCAAAATTTGTTTTTATTATTTCTTTTAAACAAAACAAAATTAAGTATTAAAGTTGGAAATAAAGCTTCCGACCGACAGCTTGTTATAAAAAAGGAGTTTTAACGAGGCGACGTTTATAATTACCCTTTTACAACGAGGCAAATACATACAGTTTTACGCTTCACAAGTTAGTCAGTTAATAAAATGAGTTAGCCTCACTACGCGTCTACGTTGGCACGTACATTAACTGTTTAACTTCTCGACTGTGTAATGAAACCTCCTTTCTTTTTTTTAATTAACACGACACTGGCCACCGGTGAAAAAAGTTTCCGAATTTATCTTTTTAAATACGAATAGGATTCCAAATTTAAATTTACCTTTTTTCATTGTTGAATGTGCACACTTGGTTGACAGGTTTATTGAGCCGTATGAAAAAATAATTTAATATTTTAAATTATTCTAGTATAAGCAATATAAATATTAATTGAAGCCGAAATACTTAACACTTGTTTTACTTGGGGTGATAATCTAGTCCGAGGTTAATATTTTATTAGGTTAATACAAAAAATACTTTACATCGAAATCGATCTCAGTATGTCTAGCTTAAACCACATTTCTACTACCACTAGATTATTACACCATCACGATCTAGGCGTTTTTGCATAGTTTAATTTATTATACAAGGTTAATCAAGACTGCGTCCGAAAACGAAGCCAGGTGGTAGGTAGTATTAGTGACTTCAGACACAATGCAACTAAAAATTTCGCAAAAAAAAAAATCGACAACTTTTTTTGCAATTTTTTTACTTATCGTCGTATTTGGGTGATAATTACATAGTTTTCCTAAAATAATGTACACCTTTTTATTTTTTAAGACGCAATGGTACGTTATGGTTTCAATCATAATTATTTTTGCAATAACTAGGTATTTGCAACCCAAACACAACGATTTAAAAAAAAAATACAAATAACGGTGTCGATTTTTTTGAGAAATTTTTACTTGTATTGCATTGTGTCTGTAGTCACTAATACTGCCACCTGGTTTCGTTTTCGGTCGCAGTCTTGATATATCCTGTATATTTCATCGACAAATAATACTGTTTTCTGACACAAACCCTGGACGTTCCTTTGAGACCAGCGTCGCTAATTTAATATTATAAGATTAATATTCTATCTAGAGCTTGCAGCTTAGGTACAGGACGTGATTTAACGCTAGACCGTGGTTTCAGTAATATAAAATTAAAAATTCATGCTACAACTCTTGAAATAATCAAATAAAAATAAAAATTGTCACATGCTTCATTGCATTTTTAACCGACTTCATTTATTTTATATTGACTGTTAACTGTCTAGATCTACTAAAATCAATTTGAAAAGATTTGTCTGCAAGAAAGTTAGATGCTAAAATTCTTGACCTATTGTAGGGTCTAAATCAATCACACCTCCAGTATGCTTGTTGATATTTGGTAAAAAATATACGCAAATTCCTGAGCCTCGAAAATCCAGGGTCTAGGCTCCTAAGTTTTTCAAAAAAGCGCATGGTACATGTTGTTGAATAGACAATAATCAGATATATATTAAATCGACGGATAGTCTATTGATTGCATCAAATGTCTTTCTATCAGCGTTGGAAATTACAATTGGCAGACCGACCCGGTAGGCAATGTTTACTTCTGCATAAATAAGTTGACTCGACCTAGTCAATGTCCACGAAGCCATGGCCTACGAAGTACCACGGTATCACGAAAAGTTTTCATGGAGTATCCGCTCGCTTAGCCTGAAGGTATGTTTTCATTCTTTTGCATATTGAGATTGCTTGTTGTTTAATGGTCCTTAAAAAGGCATAAAAACTCGACTGCTTCGGTGGCGTAGTACTACGGTACGATTATAACGGGGTCTCGTGATCGAATCCCGGGTGAAAGTAATATCCGATTTTTGTATTCATTGTCAGCGCGGAGTCAGGAATTTGTGCCCGATATGGCGATAGGCTCGCCCCCTTTCACATCGTGGGACGGAACACATAAGGCGAAACGTGGGTGTCCTGGTTGCACCTCTCCTACCCCGTCGGGGAATAAGGCGTGAAGTTTATGTATTATCTTATAAAGTCGGCACGGCATATACCTCTTAATGTAATACTGGGTTTGAATATTTTTCTTTGTAAATATCAAAATTCGTTTCAAAAGATTGATGTCGTGCTTCACTTGTAAAATTAAAAGCCAAGCAAAACTACTTGGAAAAATAAATTCACGTTGCAACATCACAATGCAAAATAGAAAGATGGACAAAGAAAAATAATGGGCATTTTCTCCACTGTTTTATCAAATAAATATAAATCAAAGTGCAGCACAATAAAGTCGATATAGACAGTAAAAACCAGTTTTCATGTTTTAAACATATATTCAAATGTCTGTGGTAGGGCCTGCATGTTTATTATTTAGTATTTACTATGCATACAGCGGAGATCGAGCTCTGTGAAAAATGCTATGCGTATTATACTTGCATGTAACTGCTATTGGTCTGTCGTGTTAAATCTATGCATATTTATGCACAACGATGCCTGATGGTATTTCTCGTCGATACGGTATGATAAAACTAAATAAATAAATACACCCAACAGTCACATACATAGTCATGACCCTACACTAAGATCGAGTCTTGTGTCGTGGGTATCAGAAACTACGAGAGACTTTTCGATGTCACAAACACCCAGACCCGAAATAAATTATTGTGCGTGCTAGATTAAAAATCCAATGACACCAGCGCATAACCCCCGATTTTCACGCGGTATCAGAAAAAGACCTAAAATCCTTCCTAACATTAAAAGTTAAAACTGGACTAATAAAATTGTAGGCATTTTCGACTACGGCACTGTTACCAGTAACCATTCTAATGTCATCATTATCACCTACACTATACATTTCCACTGCTAAACACCTTAAACTACTTGCATAAGCAAAACTACCGTGTACCACTTTCAGAAATCATTTCTCGAATACAGGCATATTGAAAATAAATTTTGCTCGAGTTAATAATAGTAGGTTTCGCTTTGATTAAACCCTTCGACGAAACCTTTGACGGGGCGATGGAAATTTTAATTACAGCACTCAATAACGAGGCTAAATTAAATTTATTGTGATGACAGGGCAAAAATTGTGCTCCCGGTGACCGACATTAAATATGGCTGCATTGTTTTAATTATAATAAATGGGAAATTATTGTCCTATTATTTTAATATGAGTGGGTTGCAGAGTCGCTGGGTGCAGGGCAACCAATTTAATTAAAACTGGCGATATTTTTGTGAGGTAGCGGACTTTGAAGCGAGTGTAGTAGTTATAATTCCGGTCCATACATATGTGGGATTTGAATGTTAGAAAGAAAGATGAGTGTAATGAAACGTTAAATGACTGACGGATATGGAACGTGTTGCATGAAAGAGATGACGATACTGAAGTGTAAAAGAGTTACAGGATGAATGATTAAGATGTCTAAGTATCAAAGGACGGAATAAGGGAGAACTGCATGGAAGACGATGGATTACGTGGAAGATGACGCAAACAAAGACGTAATAGAAATTATATTGATAAATATTTAACCAATCTTTGTTTCGTTTGACTCGACACGGAACTATTCCCACACATAACGTAAAGAATAATAAAAAATTGGTGCTGGGAAATACGATTTGACCCCAAAAGCGACCTCCGTTCACAATGGCGATAAGCCCGCCATTCGGACCCCTTTAACTGTGAGCGTTTCGAGATCAGCTTATGTAGGTACTATCTGCTTTGAACAGAACGTTGATGTATCGACCAGTGAGAGAAAACCACAATTCATCCACGGATCCTGTTTGTTTGCATTTACCATATTAGCATCGCAGTTACTGTGTTAGTTCCATTTCAATTGCTGAACAACATATTTTGCTTCTTGCCCACTAGTAAAAATATAATTCAGGAATGGTGGAAAAATTCCGTAGAGTGAAGACCTATTTAAATTTCAATATTCCAAGAACGAATCAAAAGAAACATATCAACGGGGGCTTAAAATCAATATACGAGTAATAACTAATTTAAATATATAATTTGAGTTTATCGACGTCTTTGATTAAGAGATTATAAATAAAGAGCGACTTACAAGGAATAAGTAATGAGTGAAGGAGACCTTTCCTGGAATACAAAATTTACTCTAAGAATTTACTCATAAACTTTCGCTTTACTGAACTTTCGGTATATGAGCTGTTAACTGTGTTCCAAATTCTAGTCTTACTTTGGAAAATAAGTAATTTATCCCGATTTAGATAACTCCCAAAAAAGTTAAGGTCAAGTTTATTTTTTTAACGTTCATCATCATCATCATCATCAGCCCGTTGCAGTCCACTGCCGGACATAGGCCTCTCTCAAAGTACGCCACAGAGCCCGGTCTGCTGCTTAAGGCATCCAGTCGCTGCCGGCCCTCTTGTGCAAGTCGCCCCGCCATCTGGCCAGAGGACGCCCCACGTTTTAAATGTTGTCTTGTACATCCCTCTAGATGTTTCAAAGTCCTTTTTTATTCCACATGTTTATGTTCAATTGAGACAGACCATTGTATACTTACTAATATCAAGCGCATAATATAGTAACTTAGGGTATTCGTCAACTTACGATTTTTTTAATCTAAATTATAACATTTCTTTGATTTTTCCAGTCGCATCTGTTTTTCCACAGTGTGTATGAACTTTAGACCTTAAGGAGGGCTTTGAAGTCAGGCCAAGGAATCCATCTAGTTAGTTTATGGCTTGAGAAATCGCATCTAAGATTTTCAGAGTGTTTGATCCGACAATAAATTCGTCACCTGTCGCATTTGAAACGGAAACAAGCGAGGCGAACCGTGGGTGGGACTTAGTACCGTCTCTGCCTACCTAAAAATAAGCTACGTACGGGTGTCTTTTGACAGCCTCCAGGGTACAGTTGGTTAACCGCCGGCTGTGAAATATCAGGCAGCGGGTTCGATCCCCGCACCGAGACAAATTTTTGTGTGAACCACAGGTATTTGTTTCAGGTCTGGGTGTTTGTGAGACCGAAAAGTCTCTCGTAGTATCTGATCACCAACACAAGACTCGATATAAGTGCGATATCAGGACTATTTGTGTGACTGTTGGGTGTATTTATTTACCTCTACGTGTCTGATATATGAATGGACCAGATTTATAACTCTCCTCGACTCGCTCTTATGTCCCCTACTCCCGTATACGCCTTCTACACATAGAGAATTTCTCGTGCATCGTAATCTGACAATGTTTACACAATACAATTTTCTTATAACCTTTTTTTATTGCGGTGAATAGCGATGGCCTGATGGTAAACGATACGACCGCTCATAGACAGTAGCAAACCCAAAAAACACCATGATTTACAAAGCAATGCTTGGCATTGCCCTTCGCTTGCCATCCTGAGACATAAGATATTAAGTCTCAATATGTTCAGTAGTTACTCAGGCTTCAATGTCCTTCAAACCGGAACACAACAGCGCATTTACACTGCTGTTTTGCGGGGGAAATAGATATTGCGGTGGTACCTACCCAGGCGGCCTCTTACATATGAGGGATCTACCACCAGTAAATCCTTATGATAATCGTAACTTCGAGGCGAGAAACTTTCCCCGTGTAAATGAGGCTTTACGCAAAAATTGCCCGTTACACTACAATATTTCATTTTGTATAATAGTATATTTCTTTGCAGATTGCTTGGACAATATCTACAAGTGCTTTGCAAACAACCCTTATTTACAAAACCTTTTGTATACCATCCTCTCGTCTCTAGAACTCTTTGTTTCCGTATATCTACTTGTTTTGTTTTTTGAGACGCTTATGAGGGTTTACGTCTTGGTATATTGTGATTTTCACAATATTTATGAAGGAAAGACCGAAATATACGACTTTGTGGGAAGCATTACTAGGCACTAGTTTTTAATTATTTACAGTCTCGATAAATTGCATGAACGGTCTTGAATTTGTCTCACATGTTTTAATGTTTTTAATCGACCTCAAAAAAAGGAAATTATAATAATATTTTTCTCACTGAAATCGGGTTAATGTTCAAGGAGAACAGAGATGTAAATAAAAAAAATAAAACACGAATAAAGATAGTGGTTTTTATTCATTACAGAATTTATACAGATTTTGCCAATACATACAAAAACATCAACAATAGGGTGAGGAAAATATTTTCGAATGAGCATTCTATAGCCGTTCGCTCCAAAGCAAGTAATTGACGCACTAGTGACGCGGTGAGTGCGATTGAAAAGGAAAAAAAACTAGAAAAATTTCGAGTACCCCCATATCTATATCAGTCCTTACTTAACATCTAATATAAGAGAGACACGAGGATTTGACTACGTCTTACACATCATTTGATGACTCACGCACTAATTTAACAAATAAATAGGGTAACTTAACTAAGGCGTGGGTTACATGACCACACACCCGTCCAAACGCGCGGTCAAAAACCCGCCCGATATAAATAGTTGAAACATTACACACCGATTTTTTATTGTAGTTGAAACACGCTAAGCGTTACAAATATAAAATTACAGATCTATTTGGTAATCCGAAATGTGGAACGGGGATTTCTACTCCTAATACATTAATACTATTCTGGACACAAGACATGCATACAGGTATTCAATATTCATATGTGTAAAACTAACACTAAATGCGTTTTTACAGCATTGGTGACAATATTCGTCAAGTTTGTTCTAAGAAAAGAAATGCTCACTGCTTTCCCAGATGTTTCAACTCCATTGTACTTTAAAAAGATTTTGTTTACAAATATTTTATTTAAAAAACGTCGCGTTCTTTTATCAATTTACACAACAATTTTAATATCTGTTACAAGCGTTGTTTCTCAAAAAAGAACACAAACAGTTTGCAAACCGAATCGACAAACTTATTTCTGATATTAAAAAGCATTATTTAACTACTTAAACTGAAGTTAAGTCGCTTTAAATAACGTTGAAAAAAACGCGGCGTTTTTTCACGTTGCCGATATAAGTACAGACGCTGCTTAATTAGGGTGGTTGTCCAATTGTCGCCCGTACGTCGGTGTGTAACCCCCCTCCCCTCCTCTTCCCCTCCAATCTCCCGTATTCATTAACAACTAGACCGCATTGCCGGCGCTATGCACGTTGCCGTTTACACTCAGTGGAATGGTATTGAACTCGTCTTCCAGATCCTCGGTTTTTCTGTGGACAACATTTGCACGTTAATTTAGAAGGTATTACAATATAGGTTGAAATATTAACTTTAAATAAATCTATTTATGGATACGCCAAACGCTTTTACTTTTATACGTGCGCTTTTGTGCGTGTGATCGATTTTCAGTAGTGAACTTTCTATTATGTAAACAAACATTTTATTCTAAATTCAACAAACATTTTATTTAATCTGAGATATAATAATTCTAAAATTAAATCAGGTTAATTAAATTCTAACAGTCCAAAATTATTTTAATTATACCAAGCAACACAGCCCAAAGATACACGAAACATAATGAACATTTAAACGAAATCAGAACACGAAATTAATTCCCAACGTCTAATGAAGTTGCTCATGCAAATATTTGCATCAAAACAAATGAAAATAGCGCCAGTGGGTTTAATCCAATGTACACTAATGATATAGGAGATTAACTCAATAATTATTTTAATTAAAACGCAGACTTAACAAGAAACGAATGCCTGGATGCTATCCAGAATCGAGATAAACGGAGTGAATGCAACTGTTTATAATGAATGATGTCACTATAGGCGAGGTTGCAAAAATTGCAGAATTTTACTCTTATATTTTGTTTTGGAATTGTGATTTTTTTTTATTTTGTTGCATATGTGCGGCTGTTTGAATTTATGGTTTCCTGCCGTCCATGAACATCCACAATACTTGGATTACCGACCACTCAAATGGGAGAGAATAGGAAACCAACGAGATATGTATTCTGACATCAATGTCCCTTTCAGCAGTCGAGAATTTATCAAGGCAGTCCTGCACTCAATGAAGCGCACTAAAATCCGTCTTACAAACGGGCTTATAAGCTTAAATTCATAAAACTATTCCCTACTCGCGTGTCCATACAAGAAGTTAGGTTAAATTGTCTGCCTGAATAAACCCTTTATCTGGCTCGAGTAGATAATTGGCTTAAGGACCGGCACCGGCTGACGCTACATAACTTATAAGCTGGGCTATATCACTTATAAGGGGCTTTTAATGTGTTTGCCTTTTAATCTGATCATATAAAATGTTTGTATTATGAATTAAGATTTAATTAGGCCATAAAAATAGAATTGTTATAAATAGATGACTATTGGATCGCAAAAGAAAAACAATAATTAAACTTATTATCATAATAGAGAACCACAACGCGCCGACTATGATCAGAAAATTTTCATATTTTTATTTCAATTAAATTATATCCACGTATATGCTGAATACGAGTATTACAGTAAGTTTATGAACCAAGGAGAAACTGATTGGGGCCACGTCGATGAGTCCTAACGACACAAATTCAACCAAATCCCAATATTATTTTTTCCCTCTATACATAAACAGGAAATATTAGAACAATAATTTTACGTAAGGTCACAGTTTTCCTTAATAAATGTGTTAAATATAATAATAATATTAACATCATCATGAAAACTTGCAAGTTGTAGAAAACTTCACAATCCCACTGTTGCGCAAAGGCTTCCCCACACTTTGATAAAAAATTAAATTGAAAAGTGTGCATTTACTTGTCATGGAATTTTACTTCAACAATTATATTCTTTGTTTCTTAATTGTCCTCTTGTCATTTCTATCTTTTTTACATTGATCTTGGTATATTATACCTAAGAAGAGAGCAAAAAATATATTATAAAAAAAAAATATGTTTGAAAATCTTTATGACCCACCCGGGATGGGAATTTGTGACCGGTATGGCGATACACTAGCCTTATACTATATATTGGTAAGAAAATAAAGTCTGCGCGAAATACAGGTGGCCTTAGAGGATCACGAACCTCTAAGAGAGAGGTCTGTCTACCCATTATAAAATACAACCGTGAAATTAAATATTTTACACTTGATTTTAATAACAGAAAACCTAATTTAATGTAATAAGTTTTTATGAGCTTAAAAGTGGATGAAAATAGGTTAAAAGTATATTATGGTGTAGTTGTGATAAGCCTTATCAATCGACAACCGACGTTAAATAATGGCCGCTTGTACGAACAAATTAAAATAGAACTGACCGATATATTTCCCATAGAACATGTGAATAAACAATGACGTAACTGCAATTAAAATAATATTATATTTAATTTTGATATACTTCCTTGTACATATTTTAAGCCACGTGACGCCTCAAAAATCATGTTTTTTTTTTATTTTATTGCAATGAATGGCGAGACGAGCATACCATTCGTCTGATGGTAAGCGATACGACCGCTCACGGACAGTAGCAAAACCAAACAACACCATGAATTACAAGGCAATGCTTGGCATTCCACTGCGCTCGCCATCCTGAGACATAAGATGTTAAGTCTCAATATGTCCAGTAGTTACTCTGGCTACAATGTCCTTCAAACCGGAACACAACAGCGCATTTACACTGCTGTTTGGCGGGAGATATAGACATTGCGGTGGTACCTAACCAGGCGGCCTCTCACATATGGGAGGGGAGATCTACTACAAGTGAATATATCTAACACACGGCTATTAACACGCGCGATATAAAAATATTTAAGCACGGAGCATCGCGTCGCATGTTACCGCTAATGGGGCCACATCCCGACGCTGACCGCTCATCGGTCACTGACAACACCCACTAAGTGACAGTAATGCATGCCTTTTGTATTCCTATTAGCAGTCTTGCTGTTAAATATGACACGTTTTTCAAAAGGTCAGTGACAATATGGCATACTTCTAAACAAGATTATCCGGCTCGAAGGACCATTTCTGTATTTTATTTGTAGGTTTTTAAATACTGACAGCCTCCGTGGCGCAGTTGGTTAGACGCCGCCTGTGTAACGAGAGATTGCTGGTTCGATCCCCGAAACAAAATATTTGTTTGATCCACAGGTATTCGTTTCGGGTCTAGGTGTTTGAGACCGAAAAGTCTCTCGTAATTTCTGATACTCACGACACCAAGACTCGAACTAAGTGTGGGGTCAGAGCTATGAATGTGGCTGTTGGGTGTTTTTATGTATTTATTTATTATTGTTTTAATGACTTTTTAAAACATGCGTCATCAGTACAAGTATTTCAATAGAAAAATATGTTGATACTCCATTCCAACTTATCATTAATATAAGAATGGACAAAGAAAATTATATGTCACCAGTGAGTACTATGTGCATTTCACCACACTTACCACCAGACGCAATGCAGCCAAGGTACTCGTGCCGGAAAATATGACTCGGTGAATATAGCAAGGACCCGTTAAATGCAAATGTATAGAACCGATGCCTGCGCATTTCTCTAGAGAATCGCTTGCTCAACCATGAGCATATTGATTTCGTGAAAAGTAATTCCATCAATGCACCAGAAATTCTCGCGTCAAAAATGTCTTACTCCTTACGTTACAATTCATGTATCTTGATAATCTATTGCTGAACTAAAGTGATAATTAAAAAAGGCTAATGTATTTATACTGTGTACTTACATAATTACAAGAAAAACTAAAAAAACGTTTAATGTATTTAGACTTAAAATTTCGATGAGTTCCTATTCCATTTAAGATCTCGCCTTGCGTCGAAATGTTAAAAACAATAATTATATAATATGTTATGTACTTAAATTTAACGACAATAATATTTCGCCAATGGTTAGTAGATTGGGATTACTATGCACTCACCGCCGTACTCAGAGACATTTAATGTCAATAAAATCCAATTGTGTGTGATTGTTCAAAGATAATCTACACTAAAGAACAATTTAATTGAAATTACGCGTCTCTGGGTACGGCCGTCAGACACATTTGCTTTATAATAATGATCTATATTATAAGAAATGAATCAAAATATACATAGGTAGACAGAGGCGCCACCAAGACACCCACATTTCGCCTTGTATGTTCCGTCCCATGATGCGATGGGGGCGAGCCTATCGCCATATCGGGCACAAATTTCTGACTCCGGACTGATAATGAATAGAAAAATCCAATATCACTTTGCCCGACCCGGGACTCGAACCCGAGACCTCGGCTTTGTAACCGTACCGTAATACAACTACGCCACTGAGGCAGTCAATATATATATTTTTGTAAATATTATGTCACTCAGACGTCCCGCTGCTGAGCAAAGCCCGCCTCCACAATTGCGCTAAATTATTGGCATAGTATACAAATAGATAGTATGTATCCTCGCTTCAATTGTAACTGTTAGTTGACATCATCCTTACATTACAAAGTCAAATGAGCGTCAACTGACCGTTTCCTGTATTTATATATGATGAGAACGATGAACGCGTTTCCGATGAACAGCGCCGCTATCAGCAGCGACGGGATCACTATGTCTGAAAAGGACAGTATTATTAGACAATGCTTGTGGTAGACAAGGACGGAGGGCTTTTGATAAAATTAACTGTTGCTTCTATTCGTAATGTACCATTCAATTTAGTGATGTCATGATTATGAATGAAAGTAATTACGCTTTAAAATAAAATCTAGGATGTAGATTTGAGTGGGAATATATTCTGCAACTATGACTTGGACGTTATTGAATGTACTCTTATAATGTTTTCATATAGTTGACACAAAATTATGACTTATCAAAAAAATATAAATCACATTTATAATACAATTTCTTTAATAGTCTAGTTGGAAGTGAAATAAATAAAAACAAATCTAAAAACCAAATAAATAATTTAAAAATTCACTTTGAAAGATGCGAAATGTAGAGCTGTACAGATGTGAATAACACTTCAAATAAAGAAAACCCGATAATTTAGGGATATTAAATGAGGTATACAAGTTATCAACACGCGTTACCAATGTAAACACCATCACAAGTTACACATCACAAAATTAACGGGCGAATTTTGAACACGAGTCTATCTTCAAGGAAATTCGCTATTACGTCTAATAACCAAACGCGATAACAAAGTTATAATGAGCATCGTGTAACATCATGTACGTTATGTGTTCTTGAAATTGAAAGATTCCCTAAGGATCGAAAACCAATTTCGGAAACAAAATTGTGGGCGAGCCGAGCTTAGGTCTCGACCTAAGCTCGGAAAAATACCGTTGTAATCAGTCTAGGCATTCCCAAAAACTGGTCAAGTGTGATATGGAATTGCGTACCTACGGTTCCGTACCATACATCTGCACGTGTACTTTTAGCCAGAGGAACTACTGGACATATTGTGACTTAACATCTTATGTCTCAGGATGGCGAGCCCATTGGAATGCCAAGCATTGCTTTGTAATTCATGGTGCTGCTGTTGTCAATGTGCGGTCGTATCGCTTACCATCAGGCGAATGGCATGCCCGCCTCGCCATACATTGCAATAAAAATAATTAATGTTAATACAAATGTTGTGTTCGCCTATTATTGGCACGTGTATAGAACAATTGTTAGATTTATTATAACACTATTATGTATACTGTGCTGTTGGTGTTCCAAATAAATAAATAATAATAATAAATAATTAAAAAAATGCAAAATAGTACGTTATATTACTACAGTGAATATTTTTTAGTTTTTAGCCTGTTTTTGGAAATTACATAAAATAAGACGTAGCTTGGTACATTTCCAACTCTATAGGATTTGTTCGCAGAGAGAGACAGAAAAACGCAGGGAAATCGAAGAGATCATATAAGGATTTATCTTTTCCTTGTTAGTACGGAACCCTAAAAATATGTACTCTCAAAATACTAAGATAATTAACCTCTTGGCAACAGGAATAATGTTTAGTACGCATGTAACATCCAGTAAACGAGCACAGCTATTTGTAAGGAAAGTATATATTTTTTGCGGATCATCTTGGGAAAAGAAACCTTTTTCTGAAGAGTACTTATCATATGTATGATACTAACAAGGCGGATAGAACGATATCAGAAAGAAAGAAAATATCAGGCTTTATTAGTATACAAAAACTACTGGGTCCTCAGATTGGCGACATTTTGGTGGAGCTATTTTGTTCGAATAGATGTATGAAGTTACGAATGTACTGAAATATACTTGTTAGCTTGAAAGCGGGCTAGTTTAAGGCAGCAAATAAATGGTGCATAAAACTATTTACATTTTTGTTCTTTAAATTCTTCCTTGGGTAAAAACAGTTTCTTTTAGTTTGAAATTCGGAGATAAATCATTCAATTATGTGTAACTTGTACTTAATGTCTACAATGAAAACGCACGAAATATTCTCAACCTCAACTAAAAAGATTTCTCGATTGTATTGCTTTTGTTTTTTTTTAGATTGAAATTACCACGGTTGTGTTTGTTTTCTATCGGTTGCACAAACTTTTCCTCCTATATTTGATTGTGCACAATAGTTTTTCATATATTTTACATGTTGGTAGCCTCAGTAGCATTACCTGAGTTAGCGTTTTTCGACAGCAAACTTTGTGCTTGCCCAATTACAGCGAACACAAATTTAAATGTTTTGGTGCTTAAAGTTTCAATTTTGCTTTTTTTATATTTTCGAAATAAAAAAAGGTTTTTGTGTAATAAATAGTGGTATTGACTTACCGACAATCATGTTGGGTTCGTCGTGTGGCGGCAGTTTTGTATTTTTCGAGTTACTGTCCGGCAATGAACTGTTCCCGCCTGAGCCGGGACTCGTCTCCTCTGCGAAAAAACACACACAATTACTACACATGTCCGGTTTTACGGAGAAAAACAAATTGTGATGAGGAATAGTGGATAAACAAGTTTAAATTTTTTACTCAAATAAATTTATGAGTTTGTTGCACTTCGGAATTTTGATTTCTTTGTTGTAAAACATATGAAAATATTTAAAATCATTTTTTTCCTGTGTGTATTCCAGTTGAAGTTATAAATCAGTAGATCAAAAACAAACCATTTTGGCTCAACAAGGTGCATGTCACTACCTAAGGAGATGTAGATTTTATTTAATAAAGATTTTGGACATAAGAGTTAAGAGCGATAAGGCTTGTATGTACGTTACCTAATCAAGTGTTTAATACATACATAAACTCACGCCTTTATCCCCGAAGGGGTAGGCAGTGGCGCCACCAAGACACCCACATTTCGCCTTGTATGTTCCGTCCCATGATGTGATAGGGGGCGAGCCTATCGCCATATCGGGCACAAATTCCTGACTCCGGACTGATAATGAATAGAAAAATCCAATATCGCTTTGCCCGACCCGGGACTTGAACCCGAGACCTCAGCTTTGTAGCCGTACAACTACGCCACCGAGGCAATCAAGTGTTTAATATATTCATTTAATACATAACCAATTATAACGTAGAAGTAAATATAAAAGTAACTTTCAGTATCCATATTCCATTCCATTTAATAATCCCCGATGCAATGAACTTCGTGGTATGCGTATCATCCAAATAAATTGTTGCGGCGAATAAAAATATTTTTCCATCAAAATATGGTAAACAGTCCATCGTCGCGTTTAATTTGAAAACGCAGACCAATATACATAACCATTACATTCCAATAAAATCGCAGTGAATTTCATTTAACACTGATAGTCGATAACTATAGAGTTATAGACTATAGAAGTCTAAATAAACTTAAATCACAACATAATATTTGTCCACCGAGACCACAGACAAAAAAGTAATAAAACAAACAGCATTAAAAAAAATCAAATGGAAGCACTCTAACAAAACCTTTCCCAATTTCTGCACGCAGTTTCCACAATTAACAAACAATACAATATTTTTATCCTCTAAAACAATTTTAAAGTCAGAATCATTTGCACAACCCATCTTCTCACAGCATTTTGCATGGAAACATTTTTAGTTCAAAAGCAATCTAGCAACATGTTTATAAGAAAATCGAATGCACTCACACGCCTTGAGCAAAAAATAAATTACCTATCCTTTGTTTGGCCCATCAAGATCGCCGATAACACCGTGATTTAATATTTGTTTCAGAAAATTGCTTTTCGTGTGAACCACCATGTATGGTACAGGTTGTATAGACAAGGCTGTCTTAATTTAGATAAAGATATTTTAATGTTTCATGTACAGAACGATAAAAAGACTTCGTTAAAATAATATAATTTATATGCCACAAGAATAAGTCAAAATCACTTGAAAACATAAAAGCGAATCCAAATCATACATTACATTATTTACACTGTGTATACCGAAAACTAGACATAAGAAATAAATAAATAATAAATAAATACACCCAACAGTCACATACATAATTCTGACCCCACACTAAGACCGAGTCTTGTGTCGTAGGTATCAGAAAGTACGCGAGACTTTTCGGTCTCACAAACACAGACCCGAAACAAAATACCTGTGGATCACACAAATATTTGTTTCGGTGCGGGGATCGAGCCCGCGGCCTCTCGTTTCACATCCGGCGTCTAACCAACTGCGCCACGGAGGCTGTCAAATGTCAAAGAAAGCTATGAACAAAAAGCCTCATTTAGACGGGGAGAGTTTCTCGTCTCGAAGATACGATTATCGTAAGGATATTAAAAGTTGCATAGTGTAAACATTGTCAGAACACGATAATCTATGGCGGTTATGTCATGCGATAATGGCATACGATTCTCGTCGCGAGAAACTCCTCTTGTAAATGGCGCTTAAGACGTGATTAGTGACTGTGGCTGAAGAACCAGAGTGTAACTAAACGAACTACCATCACGGAAATGTGTTTTTTTGGGTTTTTGTCCACATAACATGCCAACCTATAGATAGCAATATGGATGTATTAAATGCTAGCTTCTAGTTGATTCTACGTTTAAAGTGTTGATTATTCAAAAATACATGCAACTGAACTAAAAGTTATTACACACTTTTAGCCAATAAAACACCTACCTTTGATTCTAACAAAATGAAACATTAAATCCCCAAGCTAAAACAAGAAGTCGACACTCGACACCTTTACGTATTCAAATATTTACAAACTTCAATTTAAACTGGTACATTTTATCAACCGTCGAGTTCCTAAGGAAATCTTGTAAAAAGGCTCTTTTAAAGTTTAATTCCCTAAACAATACGGGAAGGGATGAGCGGACCGGCCGGCGGCCTCACAATTCTATTTGGGTTCCATCAGGTGTATTAGCCCGGAAGAGGTGTGTACTCTTCAATTTTCTCACAATTTGTTTGGGGCCTTTTGTTTCAAGTTTTTGCTTTAGTGTTTTAGGTTTAAATCCTTTGAGATCTAAAGTTTCAAGTGGAGCACCCACGGTTCCTAAAAAAATATCTAACGTAATAAAGCTAGATTCTGTTGAGTCTTTTAAGAAAGATCTAAATACATAAACAGATTTTATATTGCTGATATTCTCGGTGAAGTGCGAAAAGCAGCAGAAACATATGAGACTATGACAAAAACGCTTATCACAGAAGTAATTGAAAGCCGGTGAAACAGTTACATACGAATATATCTTTGCGTGTCATATATGCAAATTTTACAATTGCAAGTGACCTTTTACGAGGATACAGCAATCTTTAGCTCGAAATGGATTTAATAGGCGGAAATAGCAGGTGAAAGCCTTCCGCACTCACTGCGGATGTACTTTCATAATAATGTCCGCGATAGAAGCAGAAAATCTTGGTAATATTATGAAATATTCCCGCGAAATATTATGTGGACTTTTGCTGTGAAGCTTTCGAGTTTCCTGCTTTTGTAAACTGTGAAAGTGGGTGTGTATATATTCTGCTAAAAATAGAAAATAATAATAATAAAGTAAAGTATTACTAACATTAAATGCAAAATTGAAGATTGTCACATATTGTCATAGAGTCGCCTCAGTATTTTTGTCACAACAGAAAAAGTTATATTTACCAAAAAATGAAATTGCAAAACAATTTGGCATTAAAATTGTTTTTTGGCGTTTTGGTCGTTTACATAAACACTGAGACCAGGTTGCCTTTAACCCAAAAAAGCGGTTTAAAAATATCACAAACCGGACAAAAGCAAAGTACACAAATCCACATTAACCAACTCAAGCTGTCGAGTTTTAAGTATTTCAAATTGCGCATAACAACTTTACACTGCGGGCCAAAACGATTGTAAAAATGTCGGCTTTTCACTCAGCCGCGGTCGCGACGCTTCAGTTTTACCTTTCATAGCTGAACTTGCATTATTTCTTTTGGCGCATTCGAATAAAAGGCTCGGTAGGTGTCGACGTCGTTTGTGCGAAAATTCTTTGTATGTTTTGAGCTTTGAAAATATTTTTTGAGGGATATGCAAATGCGGCGCGGATTATAATTTGCGTGAAATAATTAAGGCTGGAGTTTAGACAATACTGTCTGCGACTCTCGTGACACTAGTCAAAACATATCATCAACAAACAGGTACAAATTTCCACTACTGAAAATGTGCGGTACTAAAAAACATTTCAAGGGACTTTTTATTGCAGTGAATGGCGAGACGAGCATGCCATTCGCCTGACGGTAAGCGATACGACCGCTCAATAATTTGTAAGTGTTATAGGTATTCTTTAAACAGTTGAGCCGCCGATCTGAAGAGGCAATTGATCATATTATCTTTAAAGATGTAACGATGTAGCTTCCCTAGATTATTCAAAAAAATTAGTTTCCGATTCCGCAAATTAATCTAATGCGACTAGATCGACGAATTGGTTTCAATAATGTCATTGTTAATGGATCAATCTAATATCGATCTAAAATCGAAATGTTCAAGCAACAGATAATCCCAAAAAAGAAAAACTATTAGTTAGAGTGTAAAGAAGTCCCCAAGAGTCAACAACAAAGGAAAAACAAGTGCCCCAAACTAATTTCAGATCCTTTGAGCAGCTCTCTGTAAAGTCTGTAAAATCAATTTGCGGAATACTTATTGCACTGAAGTTTTGTTAAAGTTGTTCTTTTAGCCAGTGGGGATCAGCCGCGCTGGAGCCTGGATCCCGGCTTATGAATTGAAACGTCCTTTATACTCGTAGATTTAGTTGAAGAAATATTGGGTAGAGTTTTAATGAAAAAATCACGTGGACGAGACAGTGAGTAGATTCATTAAAATCTTATTGCGAAAATAATTTACGTTTTTATTAATTTTTATTCGGCGTATAGGGAATATAATAACGAAAATGTATGCTATGTTTGAAGAGTTTTTGTGGTTTCAATCTGTCAATAGTTCTACCGAAGGACATTTTACAGTGACATAGATGTGTATCACATGGAGAGAACACCTAATACCTATGTTCACAAATTGTATTCTTTTTACGCCTATTCAAAGTAGGTTTGCGGGTAATAGGATATAGCCACGTACATTATGATAATTAATAACTTGTAATGTCCCACGCAATTATGCCACTTTTGTTTGGTTGCTAAGCAATTAGAAATAAAAAATTATCAATAACATAATATGTTATTATAATATAATCATTATAATTATATTGCAACCATTTTCCTTCTGTCACTTTAAAAATGTTTTTGATAATTGCGTCACACTACCACAACTCTCAGAACAATAACAAAGTATTACAAGCTCCCAATTCTCTGTCCCGAAGTGTAAAGGGTCTCGGACGCGACCCGAAGGATAATGCCGCTCATGAACCCGACCAGCTTTGCCATAACTAACGTGAGGCATTGCTCCCTCGGGGCTGGAGAAAGCCAGGGCTATCAGTGAATTATTGATCGATCATAATATTTTATCAGCTGATGTATGAAGATGTAGTAGTTTACATCATATTTTATAGGACTATTGAAGATTGATCGTTTTTTAATTCTTAATTTAGAGGATCTTAACTTAGTGCCCATTGATCGTATTTCACTAGAGTCATTTTAAGTAGGAGAGTTTTCGTAAAATATATCACCCGTTAACTTGAACAATTAACTTCACAACACTGTTATAGTTGGAAGATCTAATAATGAAATATTGTATCAATCATATTTGTACAAAAATAAACTAGACAACTTTTAGCACTAGTGATATTTGAGTGTGTCTTCCGCTTCAGGGAGATAAAGAACATTAGGTTTTCTTATGATAGTTTAGGTTCTTTGCTTTTAGGGTAAAAGATAATGTAATTACAAATATTGGTAGTATTAAAATTTCCTTAAAGAATATGGTACTTGGTAGATTATTAGCACTTAGACAATGTTATATTTAAATAATAATAATAAATACAAAGTCACATACATAGTCTTGACCCCACACTAAGATCGAGTCTTGTGTCGTGGGTATCAGAAACTACGGCATACTTTATTATCAATACAATCATTATGAAGTTGAGTTACAACAATTACAGAAATAAATAAACTCCCAAGAAAAAAGTTTAATAATAAATCCCCTTAATTCGTGACAATTATAAGTAATTATCGGCTCACAAATTGTACACGTAACAATCAAAATCGAAACTCACAACAAACTCTATGGAATATTCGCACAAACAAAACAGAAATTAATTATTTCACAATTGTATCCGAGTTGAAATTGACACGGAAAATGTTTACAAGTGCAGTTTTTGAAACGGCGCCGCCATTTTGGAACGATTGTTCAAACGGCAACCCTAATTGCTTGGGGTGAACTTTACGGAAATAACGATAGCACCCCTTTGGCTTACATCGCGAACGCTGAGCGTTTTCGATTCTGTAATACCGTGGATACCTGTGCGTGTGGTTAGGGGTATTTGCACGACATTGAACCGGATTATCTAATATTGTTATTCTTAAATAAATTGTGTAATATTTACCAAGGATTCCACTGGTTGATACATAATATCATTGACAGAGAAACAGACTAGTTGAAACTTGGTTTAATATACAGGGTATATCAAGACCGCGACCGAAAACGAAGCCAGGTGGTGGTATTTGTAACTTCAGACACAATGCAAGTAAAAATTTCGCAAAAAAATCGCCATCTTCTTTTTGTAATTTTTTAATTATCGTCGTATTTGGGTGATATAAACATAGATTTCTTAAAACAATGATGTACATCTCTTTATTTTTAAACACGCAATGGTACGTAAGGGTTTAAATTAGTGTTTTTGCAAAAACTAGGTATTTACCACCCAAACACTATGATTTTTGAAAAAATTCTAAAAAAATATCTATCACTGTTTTGGCAAAATTTTCATTTGCATCGTATTTGTAACCACTAAAACTACCACCTGGCTTCGTTTTCGGTCGCAGTCTTGATATACCCGGTATATGCTGTAAAATCTAAGAATAGGAAACACCTTACTAACAATTCCATTAATTTATTTTACAATACAATTATTTTTAAAAGAATAAGAACAACCGAAAAGCCGCTGCCGAAATCGTGATAACTTAATAAATAAATACACCGAACAGTCACATACATAGTCCTGACCCCACACTAAGTTCGAGTCTAGTGTCGTGGGTATCAGAAACTACGAGATACTTTTCGGTCTCACAAACACCCAGACCCGAAACAAATACCTGTGGATTACATAAATATTTGTTTCGGTGCGGGGATCGAACCCGCGGCCTCACTTTTCACAGGCGGAGTCTAACCAACTGCGCCACGGAGGCTGTCAAATACTCAGAATATTTTTATGCTCTATCAAATTAAGAGCACTACAGTTTAATTTCGTGGGTGTATGTGTACCTTTACGTACATCTTTCTTTCACAGGCGATTACACGCCCCGAAGACTGGATATTACATCCTTTTGTATGCAAATTGCATATTGAATGAACGTGTATGGATTCTGCATTGTACTTCGTATACTTCGTGTATTAAAGTATAGTGCAACTGCAATTTTTAAATGAGTTTATGTGTATATGTATGTATGATATGTAAATATTAAATTATAGTCAGACCTAAAAAGTTGTAGGCACTTACTGAACAGTACAATATCAAAACGATCTATTGAAATAAAAGTTTTGTTTAGCCATCTGGGGATTTCAAGAAGATTTCCAGCTTTGTACAGTTTCCCTATTCCAAATTTGAAAGAAGTAAATCTGGAGATCTAAGTCCCATCCACGTCTTCGCAAGAGGACCCAAGATCAGCAAAGGGATAGTTTATTTACATAATTGATATTACATACATACATACATAAACTCACGCTTTTATCTCCGAAGGGGTAGGCAGAGGCGCCACCAGGACACCCACATTTCGCCTTGTATGTTCCGTACCACGATGTGATAGGGGGCGAGGCTATCGCCATATCGGGCACAAATTCCTGACTCCGCGCTGATAATCAATAGAAAAATCCAATATCACTTTGCCCGACCCGGGACTCGAACCCGAGATCTCAGCTTTGTAACCGTGCCGTAGTACAACTACGCCACCGAGGCAGTCAATAATTGATATTATATTTATTTTATTCATAGTTACGCCTTTATGAACTTTTTTTTATAAAGTAGTAAGTAAGCGATATGACCGCTCATGGACGGTGGCAAAACCAAACAACACCATGAATTACAAATCATTGTTTGGCATTCCACTTCGATCGCCATCCTGAGACATAAGATGTTAAGTCTCATTATATGCAATAGTTACTCGGGCTACAATGTCCTTCAAACCGGAACACACCAGTGCATTAACACAGCTGTTTAGCGGGAGAAATAGACATTGTGGTGGTACCTACCCAGGTGGCCTTTCACATATGAGAGACCCACCACCAGTAAAATATGGACAGTTCCTTAAATATGGTAGTCCATATTATTGTTATTATGATTTGATTTATGACTCGGTGGCGTAGTTGTACTACGGTACGACTACAAAGCTGAGGTCTCGGGTTCGAAATATTGGGGTTTTCTATTCATTATCAGCCCGGAGTCAAGAATTTGTGCCCGATATGGCGATAGGCTCGCCCCCTATCACATATTGGGACGGAACATACTAGGCGAAATGTGGGTGTCCTGGTGGCGCCTCTGCCTACTCCTTCTGGGGTAAAGGCGTGAGTTTATGTATGTATGTATGTATGATTTGATTTATTATTTGTGCTGAAAATATTGTTCTTTTCAGCACAACATATGCACAAACCTAGCAAATCCTAAAAGTTATCTACCCGAAGCAACTGTCGAACTAGGACAGATTGCGAATTGGCATGGGAATTACCAAGTTTAATTACTGCGATAAGCGTAGGACAGTAAGTTTTAAAGCCGTCCTAAGGGAGTACAGGTTGTCATACACAGTTTTAGATAATCTGTTCTGTATGTAAAAATTATTATGCAATGGTTTCATTAAGCAATGTTTTCAGATTTAAAAAAAAAAGTGCGTATTGGTATCATTGGGCTTTTTTAATTACTGGCAAAATAAAACGCGACATACAAATTGTTACAAAACCGTGTCAGTTATAAAAATCTGGCCAAGTCAACATTAATTTGCATCATGGACCCATTGAATGGAATATTTCGCAGCAATTGGTCCCCCCCTCTCTCTCTCTTTCCAGCCATAGGAAGTCCACTACTGAACATAGGCCTCCCCCAAGGAGCTATAGCAATTGCTCTACTTCTAGATAAAAACAGCCATCCTAACCATACAAAAAATAATGGTTTCTTAGATTTACGCGAACGTTACACATTGAAATAAAAAATCCGTAAAAAATAGTTTTATTTAAATAAAAAAAATACTCATAAATTCTACAGTCTTTCCGAAACATATGCAACTATCTAATTAATCGTAAAAGACGTGCACAACAAGGCCGCTGTAGTACTCGTGCGATTGCAGCTCGACGCGGGAATTAACAAGTTTAATTATTGCAAACGACGACACCTACGCTGAGTGTTGAGATGTGTTTAATATAGAAAACGACAATTCTTATTTGACAAATCACTATAGTTACATACATACTCGTACAGAAACTAACGTCTTTATCCCAGAAGGGGTAGGCAGAGACGCCACCAGGACACCCACATTTCACCTTGTATGTTCCGTCCCATGATGTGATAGGGGGCGAGCCTATCGCCATATCGGGCACAAATTCCTGACTTCGGGCTGATAATGTATAGAAAACCCAATATGTCTTTGCCCGACCCGGGATTCGCACCCGAGACCTTAGTTTTGTAGTCGTACCGTAGTTCAACTACGCCACAGAGGCAGTCATTACTATAGTTAGTTGGAAAATAATAAAACAATGCCTCGACAGTGGTCCTATTAATACATAAAACATACTCGTAAAATACTAACGTCTTTCCCGAACATACATAAGAAACGTAATAACTGGTCATAGGATCTTCGCATCCATCCGGATAGCGAGCATTGTATGGTTAAGGACCCTTTACAATGACCCTTGTAAATTTCGCGTTTTCGTAACACTTTTGTACATCTAAAAAGCATAAAGATAGCCAACACGCGTAGGTGGATGGTCTATCTGGATT
The DNA here is from genome assembly GCA_949752805.1 of Deilephila elpenor. Classification (NCBI taxonomy): domain Eukaryota; kingdom Metazoa; phylum Arthropoda; class Insecta; order Lepidoptera; family Sphingidae; genus Deilephila; species Deilephila elpenor. Next base: position 3,286,242 of record OX457098.1, read on the forward strand.
TCACTGCACAAAGAACAGTTGAATATGGAACCTTTCTTCGGTTCTGCACTTATATGCATTGTTGTTACTTTGTTATACTAATAAATAAATACACCCAACACTCAACAGTCCCATACATAGTCCTGACCCCACGCTAAGATCAAAGCTTGTGTCGTAAGTATCAGGAACTACGAGAGACTTTTCGGTCTCACAGACACCCGAAACTAATACAAATATAAAAAACATATATTAGTCGGAGAAGGCGTGCATATCGAGCCAGTGGTAGAGCGCGCGATCGCAACTCGTCGTGGGAACTAACAAGTTTAATTATTGCAAACGATGACACGTACATGTGTCGGAGCCCCGAGGAATCTGATTTCATATAGAGTTGGAAACCGTGTATGTACCACAAGTACTGGAGGTTGAGGAACTATTGTTGTGGGAATAGTTCTGTGGGATCTGGCGATAAATTATTCATATATTAGGGCCAATTTCTCAGTCGTTTAATACAAGATATTTGTGGGATAAAATCTTTGATCAACAATACAACGTTGATCGTAGGATAAAACGGACAAATTAAAAACGTAATATATTTTAAATTTGTGCAATCGTGTTACTTTTTATTGAGTCTGGTTGTAATTTAAAAACCCGCCCGCATTTAATTTTTGTATCGTGGAATTGAATTGTCTGTTTTCGTGAAACGAATGTGTTATCAAATATTAATTAGAATTCGCGTTCCTAGATACAATAATATAAGATTGATTATTTCACGACCCGAAAGGATCACGACGTAGACGTACGTTTCTGATACTAATTTCAACTTGATACCTCTACGCATTCCCAAGAAAAACAATTTTGATAGACAGACGGATAAAAATGATCCCATTAAGATTCCTTGTTTCTTTGAAGTTTGGAATACTAAAACGATTTATCAAAGAGTTACAATTTTAGTACGCAGTCACTACACACTGCCTCGGTGGCGTAGTTGTACTACGGTACGACTACAAAGCTGAGGTCTCTGGATCGAATCCCGGGTCGGGCAAAGTGATATTGGGTTTTTCTATTCATTATCAGCCCGGAGTCAGGAATTTGTGCCCGATATGGCGATAGGCTCGCCCCCTATCACATCATGGGACGGAACATATAAGGCGAAATGTGGGTGTCCTGGTGGCGCCTCTGCCTACCCCTTCTGGTATAAAGGCGTGAGTTTATGTATGTATATATGTCTCTACGTACGCATGACATAAAGATTGAGTTGATTAAAGATTTTGCAATATCATCGTTGTGGTGCAGTCTTCAAAATTACTTACAACGTTCGGCTCAGCTAATTATATGAATACATATTATACACATATAAGACATCGCTAACTAAAATATTTTTAAATAGGATACTCGTTATTAGTAGGATAGGATACTCGTTGTAAAAGTGCTTGGTGGCCTGTCGGTAAACGGACCAGACGCGACTGCCGACATATTGACGGTGGTCGCGGGTTCAAATCCAGGGCACACCTCTGACTTTTCGTAGTCATGTGTGTATTGATAGTCAATCAATCACCACGCACTATAACGGTGAAGGAAAACATCGTGAGGAAACCTGCATGCCATAGCGATTTCTAACAATTTCTATATGTAAAGTCCGCCAACCCGCACTAGGCCAGCGTGGTGGACTATATGGCCTAACCTCTCTCAATCGTACTCTCGATTGTAGAGGATGCTCGTACCCTGCAGGTGTACGTATATAGGCTGACACAGTACAGAATAGTCGTAATTATGAATTTAATTTTGATCCCATCCAAAGCAGTAATTTGGCATTCATATCAAAAGCGAAAAAAATTAACACACATGACAAGGCTAATTTATGCCTAGCTATATTCTAGGTATTAGTCTGGATGTCTGCCAAAACGCCTGCAAGACACGTGATGCCTATGATCTACAAACACAGAGACCGTAGCACGCGATGAAAAAATATCACGTGACAACATTGAGTATAATTTATATTTATTTAGCATATTTTATGTGAGCCACGGGTATTTGTTTCGGGTCTGGGTGTTTATGAGCCCGAAAAGTCTCTCGTAGTTCCTGATACCCACGACACAAGATTCGATCTTAGTGTCGGGTCAGGACTATGTTTGTTACTGTTGGGTGTATTTATTTATTTATTTTCAATTTGCCTAGCGTTTCCCGCCACGACAAATAGATGGCGTTGCTTAATAGTATTCATGAGCCGTTTTGGGTGTATTTATTTAATACGCCTAAATTTAAGCCGTAGTTTTATCAATTTTATAGGGATCATATTAAAACTATCGGCCTTATTCATAGACAGTTTTAAAACTTATTTTAGGTATCGAATGCTTTGTCCCTTTCGAATGAGTTTTGAATTCAGTTTGTGCGAAGAAATACAAAACATTCGATATCTATAAAAGGTTTTAAAATTGTCTGAATAAGGCCGTATAATAAGTTTATGTATCGTGTTACAACTGATTCTCCATGCGAATACTGTTTTTTCTGTAATCTGTACATAAACAAGGCCGAGCTGCTGTGTCATTATTTATGGGAATAGTTTGTTTATCCAATTTCTAAATAGGCGAAACAATGACCATGCCAGACACAAACTCTAAACGTAGACAATTCTTAATTATTTGTGTTCTATCCATAGTGATTAAATATAACCAATAAAAATTAAATAGTACAATAGTTGACTATATCGCAATGATCGATATCTTACTGGCAACCTAAGGATGAACAGAAATTGTTGAATTGAAAAATTGGGCTTGACGTACAACGAGAGTACAATTCAATAATTATTTAAACTTATGAGGTTTTTCAAACCACAAATGAACTAAAATTGGTTTTCCAGATATCCAAAATTTAACAGTTCACAGTCCATACACGCTGCCACCTTACCAATCATTGAAACAATAAACAATAAGATTGGAACAGATAATAACTCATTTAAAACCGTTAAACTCGGTATCAACGAAATTGATTCCGCTTCAATAAATTTAGCTAATTTATCTCACACATTGTTATCTCGGACGATACGATTCGATACGAATTTATAATGAAGTATTGTTACTACGGCCTTGCTTATTAATAGGGATGTGGCAATTGTTATCGATAAATATCCGCATTGTATCCGCTGTACAAGAAAGTACTTGGCTGGAAACCTCTTTGTTAAAGATACGATGAATTCTCGGTCCAAATAAGATGTGAAAGAAATATTTGCTTGAAAGCTTTTTTACTCCGCGTCGCTGCGATCTCGTGATTCTAAAAGTTATTAAATTGTACAGGAATTTATCCGCTAGGAAACGTTTTTTCGATATGAAACGTAATCTATGTCACTTCCCGGTTCATATATTTATCTCTCGGCAAAAAATCCGCTCCGTAGCTAAAGCACAAAACACATGTGTTGACAGAAACTTTCGGGTAAGGGAGATTCAAGCAGCGGCTTTGATTAACCTCTGTGACGCAGTTGGTTAGACGCCTGCCGTGAAACGAGAGGCCGCGGGTTCGATCCCCGCACCGAGAGATACATTTTTGTGATCCACAGGTATTTGTTTCGGGTCTGGGTGTTTGTAAGAAAGAAAAGTCTCTCGTAGTCTCTGATACGACAAAATATTCGATCTTAATGTGGGGTCAGCACTATGTATGTGACTGTTGGGTGTATTTACCTATATTATTTATTTATAAAATTTAGTGCTGACTGCAATTCAATGTGACATAAAGATAAAGAAATAAAATAGTGCGAAAATTTGAGCCTTTTTCCAGTTGTGGGATTAAAAAACTTATTAATGATGACGATACAAGTGTCTTTTTCATTACTTCCTTTAAATGTTTATAGAGTCGATGACCAGCTGGCCCCACATAATCATGGGAAATAAGGCGACGACCAAATTGAAATTGAGACACACTGAAATATTACATTAATGGTGTGGGTTAAGGGTAGACAGAAGAAGAATAATTTATACAATAAATGGTACCTTGAGTAAGACACAGAAGCTTTCATAACCACTTCCTTTTTTTCAGGTTTAATGCGTTCTTAATTTTATTTTTTGTATAATGTACAATGCCTCTTTTATGTATATTTTTTATTATTGTCCAACAATAAATTCTTTCTTTCTTTCTTTCTTTTCTTTCTTATGTAGTAAACATTCACAATTGCAATAAAACTAGATTTTGTAAAGCAAATGCAGCGTGATTTGACATGGCCTTATATGGAAAGAGGTTGTTAACCTCTCCGTGTCAGCTGATTCTTTAGTCGATTTACTTTTGTAGTTTGGTCAGTTACTATTACTTAGAAAAATAAAATAAATCACCAAGTCCGATTTCAGTTAATATTTTCCTATTGTATAATAGGTACATCGTAATAATGCATACTACATAATATCTAGCCAAATAATTTATTTTAAAACAGAAATAGATTCATGTAATTCCTACCTCGGTGGCGTAGTTGTACTACGTTACGACCACAAAGCTGAGGTCTTGGGTCCGAATCCCAGGTTGGGCAAAGTGATATTGTGTTTTTCTATTCATTACAGCCTCCGTGGCGCAGTTGGTTAGACGCCGGCTGTGAAACGAGAGGCCGCGGGTTCGATCCCCGCACCGAGAGAAATGTTTGTGCGGCCTACAAATATTTCTTTCGGGTCGGGGTGTTTGTGAGACCGAAAAGTCTCTCGTAGTTCTGATACCTGCGACATAAGACTTAATTGATCTTAATGTGGGATCGGGACTATGTGTGTGACTGTTGGGTGTATTTATTTATTATTTTTATTTATTATCAGTCCGGAGTTAGGAATTTGTGCCCAATATGGCGATAGGCTCGCCCCCTATCACACCATGGGACGCAAAATACAAGGCGAAATGTGGGCGTCCTGGTGTCGCCTCTGCCTACCCCTTATGGGAAAAAGGCTTGATTTTGTGTATAAAAACACTTTCATTAAGTAATAAATACAAATTGAACCAATTTCCTAAAGTATAAAATCGTAATTTTCGCGAACCAGTATATAGAGCTCTTACAAATCCGCATCACGGATTTATGCTAAGCATATGCGAATGTGATTGCGCGGATATTTCGTATCACGCGGATATCTAGGTCATAAATATAGGACTTTATCTATCGCGATTAATTTAATCGATACGAAATCCATTTGTCGCGCACGGAATATAACAATAAAGTGGATCTAATTACACAATATAATATGTATTTTTCTTAATTTTAAATGCAATTTAATTATTTCTTTAGAGCAAATTGTTATTTTTATTGCCATCACTATGATATGTATTATTTTATCTAGAAATACGCTGTAATAAATCAAATAATACTAACGGAAATACACGGATTACCTTTTTACAAGGAAAGGTGAAGGAAAATATCGTAAGGAAACCTGCATGCCATAGCGATTTCTTACAATTTCTATGGTATTTTAGCTCCGCTCACCCCTCTCAATCGAACTCTCGATTGTAGACGCGTCTTGTGCCCTGCAGTGGGACGTATATGGGCTGATATAGTAGGGAACCCTTTACCATCAACCCTTATAGCAAATAACCGGTTTAAAAATAATAATTTCACTAAATTCGAGACAGTCGGAACAAAGATTGCCGTATAAGGCCCAGTTGCATAATTTAATCCCATACATTTGCAATTACAATGGCTATCAGCGATTGCATCGTCAAAATGAAAGTTATCTTTAAAGTTACTTTATCTAATTGGGCCTAAGAATCGAACCCGAAACCGCCATTACTGTCGATATGCTCTACCATACCAAGGAGATTAATTACAGACACTATTTAAATCAATTAGGTATTAATAATTATAATACTTTAGATAATATATTTAGGTATATTTTTCAACTCTGTTATCAGCAACTCGTTCCCATTTGTTAACAAACGTAACATTTACGCTTTAATATTGTATAAATTGCAACGACAAAACGAGGAGCAATATCCGCCGAAATAAAGAATAAAATGGGCAATTTTCACGCAAAATTGTTCTTTATCGAACATTATACTTTCGAAAGAAGTCGTTAAAAGTACGAAACGATGAAAGAATATCGCGAACAAAAGACATAATGCGAATAAGAAAGAATTGTCACTATAATGTAGACATGTAGACGCGATGTGCGAAAAAGTTTTCTTAATTGGGTATACTTGAAGTTACTTTTAAAAGTATTTCGAACTTTGAATAAGTTTATAGATGGTGTAAATAATTGAAAAGTTAAGAGAACACATAAGTATATTTTAAATTAAGGAGAACAATCCCAAAAATATTTTGTAGGGGCGATATAAAACGGAAATGCCGTTTAAAAATAATACAACACAAATCAATCTATAAATACACTTTGAAATTTGTAGTTTTGTGTATTTTTGAAAACATAAAATGAAAAACTATATTTAAATTAGTACAATAATTGAAAATTAACACACGAAAAGAAAACAAAAATAATAAAAAAAATCACCAAAAAGTTAACAAAAACATAAATCTTACCAACAGTAAGTCCTACTAACAGAAAAAAACACCACAAGAACGGAAAAACACGACTTAAAATAACATCACAAGTGTGTAATAACATTTTGTGCACGGGAAAACTCACTGCTTTCAGCACGTGCTTTCTTCACACGCGGTGAAACGTCCGAAACACTCCGCACGCGGTGGCCAGCCAACAACGAATATCGTGAATTATCAACCGAAACGTTCTGAAGTGGCCCACAGAAGCCCATTTATAAGCGACGATAATACTACACACCATCCATCAAATTTACACCCTATTTATATCGAAACAAAGTTGCGAATCTAATAACAAGCATCACTGAAAGCAAATGCATCGCACCTGACAGGAATATTGCCGTCACGGTCTTTTGCATAGCGATGTTGGAGCTAGAAAGGGACGGAATAACATAGTTCCCGCATGCGCAAAACTCCCCCTCGCTGAATAACAGTGAAAATAACCTCAAAATGCTTGAAAGAAGTTTTTTAAGCGTATCGTTTATTGTTATCGACAAGTTCTACGCTATCAAGGATGGTGGATTTTTATGGCGCTTTTATGATAACGCACCCAAGGCCCCAGGAAGTTCATAAAAACTATTTATGTTGCTTTCTTGGCTTGTGTGAGTTATGAATAGCAGTTAATCCCTACATCACATTATAATCCACATTTTATGACTCAGTTGCTCCTTTATAATTTTACAGGATATGTTAATCTTTTAATTACCAAAACAACTGTAAGTTTAAGCTAACTTACCGATACACAGTGGCACCGTATCATTCCAACGGTTGTCGTCGTAGCACCATAAGAAGCGCGCCCTCTGTCGCGTGTCGATGAAAACAAAATTCACGTTGCACATGTAGTGCGCCACCTCTTCGTTGCGGTACACTATGTATCCGTCGGATGGCGCTGGTAACGTAACACAGCCTATACCTGTATAAAAATGTAGATGGCGCTGTTACATTTTACAAGCAGTTGTATACCAAATAGTGTTAAAGATTTCTAATAGATGGCGCTAAACCCAATAACATGAAAATAAGAAGAGTAATTTTCAATAATTACAATACCATACAAAAGGGACAATTAGAAACCCAGGGATAAAATGGGACTTAACTAGTACGATTGCTTATCGGAAATCATACGACGTGTTTTCGTGATGATAAGACTGATCTTATGCAGGAATATATTTTTACGTGTGTATCCCAATTGATCCCGTTTGTCGGTACGTTGATAATAAATACTAAGCTTTTCTTACTTTTATAATGCAACAGCACTCCTCTCTTAGGATACGCCCCTTTCGACCTCGCTTCAACCAGTACATCCACGGTACTGGTAGTGGAGGTCAACCTTAGAGGCAAGTCGACCTGCTCACAGGAAGACAGGAGGGAATCTCCGTTGGAGTCTTCCACTGTGACGTAATCAGTACACGTGTCTTCGAACGGGCCTATACCTGTAACAGAAAATGTCATTAGTTTAAATCCTATTGATTTCCATTAAATTGATGGAAGAAAATATAAATAATGATTGGTTAACTGAACCATAATATGTATGATGTTATTCAACGGTATGATGCTAAGAGGGCTTTTAAGTAATGCATTTGCAATATTCAGGAACATTATATATTTTTCTTTGCAGTCGCGATATTTACCGAGAGACGGAATTGAGAAAAAATGAGCCTCTTTAGAACTGAATAGTCATTACATTTTTTGTGATAATTTTCAACCTATTTTATGTTAAAAAAGAGTGAGTATTGGAGGAGATTTAACGATGTCCCTATAAAAAACATACAACAAAGCGATTTCAACATAGTTATATGAACTCTTATTTGGTAATAGCACAAATCACAAATTTATTCTAATACTGAGTTTTAAAAACTACTTACTCCTCAAACTAACATCCAAGAACGTGACTCGTATCCGCTGCTCGGGGTGGGCTCTTAGCCGCCAGCGGCACTCGTCACCCACGTAGAAGTGCGGATACCCCGGGGTGCGGATATATCCCTCGCTATCCGCGCCATTATCCGCCACCTGCACCTCCCTGTTGCAGTAGTGTACGGATAACGTGTCTGGAATCAAACGATAAGGGGTTATGTTATGTTTTAGTTTCACAATAGTTTATAAAGGGATTAACTACTACTTTTCGAATAGTTATACATTTATCTGCCTCGGTGGCTTTGTACTACGGTAGGATTACAACGCTGAGGTCTCGGGCTCGAATCCCGGGTCGGGGTAGGTGATATTAGATTTTTCTATTCATTAAAAGCCCGGAGTCAGAAAGTGCCCGATATGGCGATAGTTTCGCCCCCTATCACATCAAGAGGCGGAACATACAAGACGAAATTTGGGTGTCGTGGTGGCACCTCTGCGTAAAGGGCATTACGATCTGTTATGTCACATACACTTTTAGCACCAAGTAAACACACTGATATTGAGCGATCTAACATTTAGATATCAATGTATAGACTTGCTTCATTGTTATGGCTCCTTACTACATATTCTAGACAAAGTATTTATCTAGCATAAGCTAACATAATATAGACAAATAATATTTTTAATTATGTACAGACCAAAACAAAAACTAAAAGAATAATGGAAAAAAATAACGACGAAAAATAAAGTGAAATTTCAAAATAACTTTCAAAACGAATAACAATTCCTTTCAACTTGAGATAGCAACGAGTATCTTCAGCAATTTTGCAATATTCTCTAGTTTTGTGGCGACGGTGTGAAAGAGACAATGATAGAAATTAGCACGAGAGGAATGCGATAGAAAATATTACACCAAACTCTTAGAAAGCCAGTTGGGAGAATTGGGTGATTATATTCAGCTCTACGGTTATCGTTTTACGCTTGTTTGTGTTCACTGGAAAGTTCAAACTGTTTTTATGCTATCAAGTTTTTTGCTATTTTAATACTTATAAAATAAAATAGGTACCTAGAATGTCCTTATAAAAAAAATCTTATTTATAATGTATAATTAAAGACAAAAGATCGCTATTACATAGGCTAATATCATGAAGACCAAAATATATGGTATCAATTATCAAAAAGCAATGTAGAACTAATAAGCAAAACCTAAACAATTTTCACGGAATCGACGGCCCAACAGCGCTTCGACCCTGAACTGTTGTAAAACTAGGGTTTGCCCTAGAAAGCTAGACTAGACGGTAAAGCCGCAACCACACTCTCGGGACGCGTGAAGTCTATTTTGTTGTGTAACATTAATATAATACAGTAAGCTTGTAGAAACACACAAGATAATGGTAAATCCCATTAGTACCAATGAACAATAAACTGCATGTTTTTGAGTTCCAATACGAAGTTTGTGTCCTTTGATGATCAGCTCTTCTCCTATTAGGTATTTATTGAAATATAAATAATCTTAACGAATTTTGGGTAGTGCTAGTACTTCTGTCTACCCAATAAGGCCTAAGGGATACAGGCATTAGGTCTTATATTGCCTGTTTTATTCTGAGCAAATATGTTGTAGTAAATTTTGTTAACATCACGCTCTTTTTCCTTCTTCAGGTAAAGTAAGTCCACTTCTAAATAAGTAATCCTTTGTAACACTATTTATTTTATATGTAACAAGCCTTACATAGAACTATAAATAACTGCGCATTGCAGGTGTTTCAATAGCTTATTAATGATTGACTAGGTCCAAGTATTAGCATGCTGGAAAATACTATTACATATATTTAGCAATTCATGTCAGCGCTACATTAGTCGTCCTACAAGGCCGACTTATGACCTAATAGATCTTGCGGGAAGTCGCCACTTTATATTGTTTTCAGGATTATTTATTTATATATTCTTTATTACACCAGGAAAAGACAGAGATTATAAATAAGTCTGTAGTAATCTTCTGTTTCTGTATGTTAATTAACTGTGTACAATAAAGATTTAAATAAATAAAATAAGTACAATCGGCGGCCTTATTATTTTGTTTTCTTTTTTATTTGTTTACTTGCATTTTATTTTTAATACACCAGAAGGTCGCCGAGCATCGTTTGTCGTTGTCATTTGAACTATCCGTGATGTCTATACTGGCTCAAAGGAGACTCAATACGTGTGGGCGGAATTGTCTTTAACATAATATTATGATTGGCTCATAGGACCCATTTATATAGTCTAATTACACCTCTGTTTATACTTTATAAGACCCTTGAGGTTATACACTACAATTATAATCTGATAACTATTCGGAAATACGTTCTTGTTGTTTATCCATATTATATTTTTCCGCTGGGTGTTATTTACACGTCAGTAATAGGTTTTTTATGGTTTCATGTGATATTATACGTTATATTTTGTATGGCCATGCGCCCGATATGATTTCCCATGGGTCATATTTTAGAAGGCTTTTCATAAATTTCTATATATCCAGCTTTAAAACTAATATAAACTATAATGTGTTGATGTAACACCGTCATACAAGGGGTAAGAACGTAAACTCCTAAAATGTAGGAGTTTAAATACTTACCCGTTCCATCCTTGTATTACGGTGTTACCCCAATGCACCCTAAACTAGTTATCTTTCATACAACATTGCATCCCCTATTTATCGTTACTCTATGTTGTTTCCATTCAAAAAGCATTTACTTCTTTTTAACTTCCCGAAGTTTCGATTGCTCTACAGCATTCGAATTTAAATCCATTCATTTTTTCACAACTTTATGATATTTTTTAAACAAATCGAAACTATCTCTACCTGTAAATACTCGAAGGGAATTATACCCTAAAGTAAAACCTACTTGAACAGCACATCCCTATAGACATACGCATCACGTGCATAATAGCCATCGAGTAGTGGTCCCGCCCTGTATTTACCCTCCATTTGCCTAAAATATACGCGCGGACGTTTGCCGCGTAAATTGCATTTTGTGCCGCGTAATATTATGTCCACCTGTCTTGTCTGGCTTTGTTGTGTATTAGTAACTTTATTTATTCTATTTATTTTGTGGTGACGAGATGTTTATTCTCTTCTTTAGTGTTTCTTTGACCAGTTTAAATTGAAAGGCGAAGTTTTGTAGAATTTAAGAGTATAGAGAATAAGTTTCTAAAATTAAAAACACATATTGTAAGATATTTATTCACAGCTGATATTTAATTAATAACATCTGCACTTAGGCACACATAGCCAAAAATCTTGATAGATAAGATTACTCCTGACTGAAAAAAAACAATACAATGCATTAAATGGGAGTGCTCATCCGGGATTGTCCTTTACATTTTTCGGGATTCAATGTAGAACATCGAATAGTGAATACATATACTGGAAAATGATTTCAAATCTCCAATTTTGTTTGAGAACATACTCTAGATAACCGTTCATGTGTTTATTTAAAAAAACAAATACTACATTTAAACATTTCAAAAAATGCATTTGTATTCTCCATCTTGCTCAGTTAAATAAAAATGTTGTGAAAGTAAACAGATGAACCCCTGCGGAAAAACGAGCTAATTAGAATGTGAAAGACCCCACTCACTGCCCCAAGCGTTTATTTCATTTTCTTGAAGGCCAATGAACTTTTTACATCTCGTCCTAAGACAACAATTGCTTAATTAAGTTACCCCCCGTAAGCAATTGTGAAGCATGCAAAGAATTTACAGTTGTGATTTGGAGTTCTTTGGTAGAACGAAGGTGTGAGTGTTGTCTATAAGTTTATATCAGTTTTTACTGTTAGGGGCAGGATTTACTCACGATTGAGTATAGATCAAAATATGTCGAAATACTGCACTACGATGTAACATAATATTTCGTTTAAGCGTTTAAAAAATATTTCATATCCTTACATTTTTGAACTGCCAAGAAATTAGCAACTAAGTTAATATAATCGACCTGTCTAGACATGATAAAATGGTAGCTTACTAAATGCTCGCAATTTATAACTTTTCAAAAGTTTTTAGTCTTACCATCAATCACTTAAAAGGTACTAAAGAAAGGAATATTTCAGCCGATCCATCATTAATATTGTTTAAGAGCAAGGTCAGGTCAAAATGAAGATCAAATGTCGGAGATGACAAATTGGATCAACATCTTAATTAGGGTAAATAAAGTTTAGTAAAATAATTCCTAAAAAAAAGGAATAGGTTATTTAACGTCGCAATGTTTGGTATTTCCTTGGTGACATGGCGTGCTTACATCGCATGTCAATCGTAATAATTACAAAAAAAAAAAACAATTAAATGTAATAGTCCCACACATCATATAAGTAGTAAAGGGTGTATAAGTAATACTACTAATTCACAAAAATAATCATTGTTATAAAGTTAAGCATTGCTTTTAATGCAGTCATGTATAGAAATTCTAATAAATATGTATCAATTTTGATAAAAACTTCTTTAAATATACGTATATTTTTTTTATAAAAAATATATATATTGTACATCTCGCTGAAGTGAAGCTACAAGGTTTTCGAATAAATAATAATTCTACAATTTCAGTCTTGCTAACAAACTGTAATCCACTCTACCAGATTATAATTGAAAAAACGCATCCCCAAAAAAGACTCACCATATATTATTATAATCCTTTCAGAGTCTAAATGAGGAATATGTTAAAAAACCACCAACAACCGCCACCCCACGCAATTATTTGTATTCCCACAGTATCGTAAGCCGATGATAATACAGAATCGATCCCAACTACTTCATCCATAGATTAAAGCCGTTGGACAAACATTTCGTGTATCGAGAGCGTCAATATTGCTCTATTGCGGCTCAATACTATCTATTTAAAGATAAATGTAGTTCTATAATGATATACCAGCTGTTGATCGACCCATTAGTTTAGTAGCTCGTAGCTGTGAACCATTTGGGTTCGATTCCCAAGTGAGTCAATTCGTTTTAGATGGCATTGCCCTTATCATAAAATCTGTATTATTTCGACTTTTCAAATAAAATAAAGATTGTTTTATCCTCACACTATGTATTCGTTGTAGTGTATTAAATACATCGAAAATTATAAGCAAATTCAAAAATAGTCTAAATAGTATTTTTATTTTTCTGTTAGGTGCCTATTTAATTTTAGTAATCATTCTACCGTGCTATGTATTGCCAACATAACATTTTATAGCACCATTTAACTCTTAATGGTAAAAGTTTCTTTCCCTAGTAACATTCGGTAATCACATTAGATTCGCAGATCCCGAACTGAGATTACCGGCTAAACGGCCCCAATGACTTATTAAAGATTTTATCAAACCACGAAGAACAATACGGTACGTACTATTTCAAATTCTTATAAATGGGTGCCCAGAGAATACCATATTGTAGGGGTTATTGTACATTAAATATTGAGCTGAATTTGTAATATTAGGCATTGTATTTTTCTTTCTTACGTACACTTCGGTACATAACAAAAATTCGGAAATCCTAACTTTGATGTCCACGTATTAAACTGTACAATTATAAATAATATATATGTATAAATGGAAAGACAAAAAAAAACGATTCACAATTTCGAATCGCAACAGCAAATTCCTTGTATTTTAAACGGCAAAAAGGCAACTTGATATGTTGTAATTAAAAACGCTAGCGATTCGTTCGATTCGTCTTTCAGTCCTTATATCTCGAGACCGCAATTATCAATTAATTACAAATTAAGCCGCGTAGTTAAAGCTGGTATTATTAAGTATAAGAATACATTAATTTTATCCCGTTAACTTGTCATCATTAGGCCCAACGATTTAGTGAAATTGGGCATTCTCCTATTTACTCGTAATCGGCTGGCAATTGGCGCAATTTGTTAATTTGCTACAATAGTGCAGTTCTGGATAATTCTGCATGCGAGTTTGTAGCTTATAACACATGATAAATATTGTTTTTCCGACCGAATGATGGTGAATTTGGCCAAGTGTGCCAACCTGACTTCCTCCAATCTAAGTTGAGATAACCGAGCGGATAATATCTGAACGCAGTACGCACATTTAAAATAATAAATACACCCAACAGCCCCATACATGGTCCTGACCCCATACTAAGATCAATTAAGCCTTGTGTCGTGGGTATCAGAAGCTACGAGAGACTTTTCAGTCTCACAAACATCCAGCCCCGAGACAAATACTTGTAAGCCTCACAAATATTTGTCTCGGTGCGGAAATCTAACCGGCGGCCTATCGTTTCACAGCCAGCGTCTAACCTAACGTCTAAATTACTACTAAATAACCGTAAATTACGAAACATAAACTCAAATTAGTTCCTTAGAGGAAATCGTGAAACAAGACCAATACTAGGCAGTAAAACATACAAAAGATACGAAACAAGCAATAACATTTACTGTACATCCGAACTTTGGCCGTTACATTCGGCAACAACCGACCGTGACACGTAAAATAAAAATAACTGGGGTGATTTATACCGCTATTGTAATGCCAATCACCAATCGATCGTGTAACACGCGCCTTACGCACAATAAGTTTTTTTGCGATAGGACATAAAGTTGGGGCAGATATCGAAATTACGGGGCAAAAATTGTGTAGTTTGCGACTTTGGCACGCTCAACGATGCCAATCAAAAAGTCGGCTATGGTGTGTTTTCTAACTTTTTTTTTATTAATTTACTAGCTTCTGCCCGCTAACTTCGTCTGCGTGATTAACTTTGTTTTAAAAATAGACATGTATAGATTATTTGGTATTTCTCATCCCGTCCCGTCCCGTCCCGTTATATCCCGCCCGTCCTATCTCATTCTCACTCAAGGTATGTAATCCACGCCCATCGCATCCCTTTGAGTATAAAAAGTAACAAATATATCGGATTTCCGTCCTCATCCCACGGGAACACTTAATTTATCTGAATAAAATGTAGCCTAAGTGTTAATCCAGTGTTAATATGGGAATATTAGTTTTTCTCATTTATCTTCCATAATACAAAGAAACACCCTGTATGTAAATAAGACATTTACCAGTTTTTAAGTTGGACTTGTACCTATATAACTGTGAAACCGCATCTCATTTCGTCTTGTAGTTTTTGCGTTATGCGCAAGTAAATAAAAAGAAACACCCTGTCTATAAATAAAATATATACCAGTTTTCAATTTGGACGTGCACCATTATTATTGTGAAAACTGCATCTCATTTCGTATGGTAGTTTTTGAGTAATGTGCAAGGAAACAAAAAGAAACATCCTGTATGTAAATGAAATATATACCAGTTTTAAGTTGGACCTGCATCATTGTAATTGTTAAAACCGCATCTCATTTGGTGCGGTAGTTTATGAGTAATGTGCAAGCAAACAAAAAGAAACATCCTGTATGTCAATGCAACATATACCAGTTTTTAAGTTGAACCTGCAGCAATACAACTGTGAAAACCGCATCTCATTTGGTGCGGTAGTTTTTGCGTGATGCGCAAGCAAAGATACAGACAGACAGACAGACAAAAATTCTAAAAAAAAATGTTTTGAATTCTGTTGCTGTTATAAAGACCCCCCGCGTTGAAATTTCTTAAATATCTTCCATGTACAGACATCGACCATTTACATTTTTATTATATGTATAGATAAATATCGAACAGTGATTGTTCTTAATTTGAAAATACATGTCCAATACTGGCTATCTGTATTTCATTATTACTTGGCCAGAATTAAAACTAATTAAAAATAATTTTAATTTGATTTTAAAAACAAATAGTTTATGACTGTGGTATTTGCGAAAACCTACACATAATAATATTTATTATTATTGTGCCCAATAAGTGTGAGGCATTATTGGCATAATATAAAAATAAGACATTATCTTTAATAGACCGCATAAATATGTATGTATCCCATAAACTAATGCTATTATTCATATTAATCTCCCCCGAGATATAAGTTGTAACATAAAATAAGTTCATTACATTAATTCGATATTGTATTCCATTGACAATGAAATAATAAAGCCATTTAGAAAGTTACCAGTTATAACAGCATATCAATATAATGAAGCTGTATCAATCCAAATATTGTTGTATAATTAAATTTCCAATAGTTAAACAAAATTAATTTCATCAAGGATTCTTTATATGAATTAATAAGGAATACGTTATAGGATAATAAAATATGCGTTCTTATATCAAAGATACCTAGTAGGCGTGGAAAAGTCTCCCATAAAAGAAAGTAAAATCATAAGTACAAATAAGATTATTTAAAGATGATTTAAGACTAATTTAATGTATTTTGAAATGAAGCAAGTCCTTTCATGTCTGAGTATTTTTAAATTTTGCCTCCCACACCTACCCTAGTATACAATAATACGAGTAGTAATATTCATTTCAATTGAAAATATCCAAATAATTTCGAAACACATTTGAAAATCACACCCAAAGGACATTACTCTTTTGTACTAACCGGCATTTATAAAACCATCGTAAATTTTAAATTCCCGAAATCCCACACTCGCACGTGACCAAACTGTTTGTTGCCATCTACTAAGTGCTCCCTAACTTTGGGGAAAATTCACATTTCGGGGTAACCGTGTCAATGGTACGCCAAACACGTGTGGCAAATTTATTTGAGCTTCTCCTCTCCGTTGCGTTAGTTTAAATTATTTAGAACGAGGGGTAGTGAAGTGACAAATAAGAGGTCTTTATAAATTGGTTTATTGTACAATAGGATGGAAGCACGTGTTATTCCCTTAAGGGAATCGCGCCGTTGTGACAATTTATTTTTGACGTAGATATGTTTAAGAATCGGTTATATTTGGAAATGTCTATTTTTGTGAATTAACTTTTATAACCGCTATCGCTATAATATGTTTCAACTTTATAATGTGTTAACATTCTCACATTAATATTATTGGCAGCGGACTTAAACTATGCACTGAGGTTTCCTGGCTATGATTGTCGGGGAAATCTTGGAAAAGTTCGATAAAAAAATATTACATAATTCGTTTTCAGTTCGATTATTTTTATTACTATTTTATGATTATTTTTACATGTTATAAGTAAGTGGTTGTCCGTTTAATAACAAAATAAGTAATTTAAAATATATTTATGTAACAAAAAACAATCAAAATTCTCACATCAATTGGCCTTTTTACCAAACAACCGACTCTATACAACGTCTGCAACACTGTTGTTGGAGTAAACAGTTGTCACTCCAAATAAGTTGGAAGTCGAAGGAAATAGAATTTGTGAAGTCCTAATTGGGATTCCGGAGGGAATTAAAAGTAACTCAGAGTGTTGAGACCGTGTAAATAGATCTATTACTGGTAATATGGCCTTGTTGGGCATCTGCTTCGTTTGAATGTTCATCTGGGAGTTTGAACAATTGCCTGCATGTTCATTGATTAGCGACTAAAGATAACGCGACATTAGGTACCAACTTCGAACCAGACCGGAAAAATATAGCGATAAAAAAATGTGTAGGTGCCGGCTTCGAACCCGCAGCCTCTCGTTCCAAAGCCGGCTTCTAACTAATTGCGCCACGGAGGCTGTGAATGATGTCCACGATGTCAAAATACGAGTAACATTATTAGAGGAGGCAACAAAATCATAATAATTCTGCAACATCACTTCAAAATTATGTTACAGACCTGTTTTTGTTTCATGCCATTCGCCTAATGATACTTGTAACCGATACGACCGCTCACGGACAGAAGCAAAACCAAACAATACCATGAATTACAAAGCAATGCTTGGCATTCCATAGCACATTGGATCCTGAGACATAAAATCTTAAGTCTCATTATGACCAGTAGTTACTCTGGCTACAATATCCTTCATATCGGAACACAACAGTGCATTTACACTGGTATTTGGCGGGAGAAGTAGACATTGGGACCCTCCAATCCAGTCGACCTCTCACATATGAAAGACCTACCACCAGTACCTACCGGCTTTGCGGAAGACCAGCGTTGGTTTCATTACCAGCACATGCTGAGCTTGAGCCGTTTTGTGACAAGCAATACTATACCTAAGTTATTTTATATATGAGTATAATTGTAAAATTGCTTATCACGAATAAATGCTTTCTTTCTTTCTTTCAGTAAAAGTATCAATTACTACAAAATATCAACTACTCCTTAACTATCCTCATTTCCCGGACGAGGTAAATGAAGATAACTTAGGAGTATATATATACGCAATTATGGCATATGGGCTGATAACCGTGACGTCATAACGAGACGCATCTGCGGCGTGCGACGATAAATCGATTTCACGCCTTATGACTGATTTTACCGATTATTCGTATGAAATAATCGATTTCATTAAACGATTACACGCCTTCTGTCGCGATTTAGCGAGTGTGACTTTAGTCCATCCAGGCTGGCAGGCAAGAAAAACGCCAGGTATATACTTATCGTCGTATTTGAGGGGTAAATACATAGTTTACCTAAAATAATGTACACCTATTTATATTTAAAGACAGAATGGGGCGTATAGAATTAAATTATAATTTTATTAAAAACTAGGCATTTGCAAAAGAAAAATTCGCTTTTCGTGCGAAATGTTCAGTTACATTGTGTCTGCAATCACTAAAATTACCACCTGGCTACGTTTTCGGTCGCAGTTTGGATATACCCTGTATATATGTATATTGCCCTATACAATAAACTACCAAAGGTACTGAAAGACATTGAATCAAAGTATACTTTCAAGAAAGCACTTGAGTCTTTTTTATTGGAATACTAGATATTTGCGCACCTTCCATGTCAGACTGCCGTATTCTAATTTGTTTTATTTTCTCTCTTTATCTTAAACTTAATTTCATTTCTACATAAACTACATTGTATTTAAATTTGTAAGAAATAACCTGAATGTTGCCTAACCTATCATACGAGTAATACATTGGTATTGTTTGTACTTAATTGTCATAATTCCATAACTTATACTATAAAGCAACTATGTACTGCATGCTCACTGTAAAAATATAAGTTAGTCTTTTAAGTGAAATTGAAAAATTTCTTAAGACAATAAAGCTTCTTTAAACCGAATTTAAATTTCAACCACAAGTTGGGCAACCCAGTCCTTACCAGTGAGCTACGGGCCGCTACCAATAACTATAACTGACAAAAAATACTTTACTCACCATCAAAACACGCATATTTTAGATATACGACGCCTGGTGACCAGCTGGTAGAGGGAGGATAGTCTTCAGCCAACAGGAAATTGCAGTGATTCACTCCGGTGCATCTGGAACAAAGAGATATGTATTTGAATTACATTTGTATTTAAATCATTAAATGTGGTGGCTTGTAATGCCTTGGAGTTGAACTAGAGACCATGTCTCGGTTTCGAATCCTAGGGCACGCACCTCTTGCTTTTCAGATAATTTGTGTATGCTTCGTCAACTGCATACAAACATACATAAACTCACGCCTTTTTCCCAGAAGGGGTAGGCAGAGGTCCAAGACACTCACATTTCGCCTTGTATGTTCAGCCCCACGGTGCGAGCATATACCCATAACAGGCACAAATTCCTGACTCCAGGCTGATAAAGAATAGACAGATCTAATATCACTTTGCCTGACCCGGGATTCGAACCTGAGGCCTCAGCTTTGTAATCCGAGCTTTGTACCGTAGAGCAACTACGCCACTGAGGCAGTGAATTACCAATTACCACGCTCTTTAAAGGTGAAACAAAACATTATTCAACCGAATAAGAAACAATCCCGTTATCTCCCTCGTTTTATCCCAGCTCTATATCCCTTCGCCTTCGGTCGTCTAAATTAAGTGACACGTAAGAATTTTTCAATTTCAAGTGAAGTCCCGTAAGTGCTGCTCAATGAAACAGTCTTGCAATCGTCTGGAGGTTAAATACAATTGCTTCAATATTAAAAGGAATTTTCCAATGCTCCCTTCATTTCGTTTGGGAGACGCTTACACTGTCGCGTAACATTATTATAAAGTTGGAGGCTTATTTTTTACCATCAAACGAGACCAAATCGGGCAACTATGAAACTAGAACCATGTTTGCTTTTTTCTCACTATGCAGTGCGTAGGAATAATATGTATAGTTATAGGATCTTGATACATTTCTGTGTGTAGAAATGTTCATTACGATACGTAATTTCATTCCACAAACGAAGCTACAATCAAGCTTGCTTTTATTATTTCTCTTAACAAATGCTTCCAACACGGCCTACGTAGCAAATAGCCGAAACAAATGAGTACATACATTTATACGTCAAGATAGTGCCAACACCCAGTTAATTTATTTCTTCCCTTCACCCACACGTAATATCTACTAAGCAATTAATCGTGGATGTGATTCTTTTTCGATATTCTGTGTGTTATAGCCTAGCTTAGACTGTACCAGAATATACTGTAGACATGAAGAGATAGTATATTTGTACAAAAAGCGTACACCACTGGTGGTAGGTGTCTCACATGTGAGAGGCCGCCTGGGTAGGTACCTCCAGAATGTCTATTTCTCCCGCCAAACAGCAGTGTAAATGCACTGTTGTGTTCCGGTTTGAAGGGCATTGTGGCCAGAGTAACTACTGGACATAATGAGACTTAAGTAGTGGAGTGCCAAGCAATGCTTTGTAATTCATGGTGTTTGATTTTCGACTGTCCATGAGCGGTCGTATCGCTAACCATCAGGCGAATGGCATACTCGTCTCACTATTCAACGCAATAAAAAAAACACCAGCATTATTTCTGCAGATAATTATCGTTTCAACATTGAAAATATGAGGAAATCTGCATACCAGGAATTTATTCAAAAGAATATCAAAGACATGCTAAGACCGCCAACCGTTTTGATTGTTTGATTAAACATTTATTACGCATGGGCGGCAGTGATTGTTATCAGGTGACTTGTTTAATATTAACCTAATAAATAAAAACCTACAGTAGACCAGCTTGGTATACGAAAGCCAAAACTCCAAATCTTTTCAATCGTAAGAGCTTCGTGCCCATCAATGGATCTTATACAGTCTGATAAATCATATAGATATTACGCTACGGTGTCATATTAGTAAGATTTAATATCATTAATCAAGGTTGCGTTCATAAAGATTTCACTCAAGTTTTTCTGTCTGTTCGGGGACTTTAATTAAGACCTTATTGTTTGTTGCTAAAATTAGATTTCCACCGGCATTTGTTTAATTAAATTATTCTCAGTACTCTGCGTAACCACTGTGTTTGTCTATATGATTTGATACTATCACCCGTATTCACAAACAATACTATGAGGACGCATAGTGTAGCCAAACGCACAGAATTGTCAATTTGGTTTCAAAAACAATACTTGAGTGATGAGTGACCCTATGCGTTCACTTATGGAGGCCCTCAGGTAAAGAAACTCAACAGCTATTTTACGCAACGCATAGTGTCGATTAGTAATGTATATGCCATTTCATTTTATGTGTTTTGCATTAGGTTTTTTCAATTTTCAATGCGATGGATTACAGCAGCGAGGAGGAGTTCGACAATTATATAAATAATGTCCTTACCGAACGCAGGACGATAAGTACAAGAAATATTATTCGAGATTTTCAAAATCCTTTTGTTTTTTTACAATGATGAAGAATTTCGAAGACGCTATCGATTTGCTAAAGATATTGTTCTTCATATACTATTGCCACTTGTCGATTTAGACATGACCTAATTTACGGCTTAAAAATGTGAGAAGGAAATTTTATAAAATATTTGGCATGTAAATATTTGAAGTTGTCAAAGGCGCTTTACACTGACACGTAATTCGCGGGAGAAATTAGCAACAGTAATTGACCAATCACTGATCCGCATTGGACACTGTGCGTTCCCATAGTAAAAGGGTGACTCAAGTATTGTTTATGAATAAAAAGGCTGAGCGGAACGATCACTATGAGAAATGTCTTACTTAGCATAGGGTTACTTCAACACTGAGTAAAGTATTGTTTGTGAATACGGGCCTATGAATCTTATTGGCAAAGATTTGGTCTTGTGATCGGAACGCACAATGCAACGACATAAATGCCTATCGTCAAATTGTTGGAGAGACATTTCATTTAAGTTTTTTCATTAAATGATAATTATTTAAATCTCAAGTTAAATTAATAATATTTTGTGTACATTTAAAACAAAGGCCTTACAAAGGAAACTTTAAGTTAACACGTAGGTAATTAGGTGACTTCCAAAGTGTAATGAACGGATATATTTTCAGATTTATAATGGAAAATAACTGTAAGTAATTAATATTTAATTTTACTTGACTACTAAATGAAATTTTATGTATTTTTATATTAATACTTTATGTACTGGGTTTTAATGGAACGATAAATTTGGAACATAATATCGATAGCAGTTAGAGGTTTTAGTTGTTTACACGTATCGCTGAATGACAACATTTTGAAATTAAATAAATATATTATACACCCAACAGTCACATACATAGACCTGTCCTCAGATTAGGATCAATTAAATCTTGTGTCGCACATATCAGAACTACGAGAGACTTTTCGGTCTCACAAACACCCAGACCCGAAAGAAATATTTGCGGGCCACACAAACATTTCTCTTGGTGCGGGGATCGTACCCGCGGCCTCTCGTTTCACAGCCGGCGTCTAACCAACTGCGCCACGAGGCTGTCAATTGAAAATATATATATGTATAAATATTTTCCGCTTTTATGATAAAGAAAAAATAATTTAGAAACCTCTAGACTTGATTCTTAAGGGCATCACACCTATGACTCGGATTAATAAAGGAAATATGTTCATCGTCAAAGGTTATTTGGATTCATGAGATGAACCAGTCATTCCTTTGACACTATTTACCAAACGTCAAAATGATGAACACTCCTTCAATGCGATATAAATCGTTCATAAAACAATTTACTTTAATTTCCGCCACATCATGCTGTGCATTTAAATCAGCAACACTCAAATAAATTACAAATTTCAAGACATAGCATCAGTTAATTTCCAATTTCACCCTGCGAAGTAAATTATGAGCGAGACTTGTCACAATAGTATTTACAAATATTAATTATATTAAGTACACCAGTGATGGTACAACTGCCTCGGTGGCGCAGTTGTACGGTATGATTGCGAATCTTTGGTCGGGCAATGTGATATTGGATTTTTCTATTCATTATCAGCGCGGAGTCAGGAATTTGTGCCCGATATGGCAAAAGGCTCGCCCCCTATCACATCGTGGGACGGAAAATATAAGAAGAACGTGGGTGTACTAGTTTCTACCACGGGAATATCTGCATACCCCTTCCAGGAAAGAGGCGTGAGTTTATGTATGTATGTACATCAGTGGTGTAGGTAACCATGAGGTTGAAGCGACCCCCAACTTGAGACAGATTATAGGTATCTATAGGTATAAAGGATCACGAGTAGAGATGGGATAAATGGTTAAAACTGTCTATTTATCCCGCCAAACCACAGTGTAAATGCACTGTTGTGTTCCGGTGAGAAGGAGATTGTAGGCAGTGCAACTGCTGGACATAATGAGACTTAATATGTTATGTCTCAGGATGGCGAGCGCAGTGGAAAGACAAGCATTGCTTTTTAATTCATAGTGTTGTTTAGTTTTGCTACTGTCCTCGAGATCATGTCATGAAAGATCCAATATCACTTCGCCCGACCCGGGGTTTGAAGCATATCGTTTTACCCGAGACTTCAGCTTTGTAATCATACCGTGCAACTCCGCCACCGAGGCATGAAATATTTACACCATCGATCAGATTAACGTGTACTAAGACATTCCGAGTACAAGCGATGCAGTCACTTCCTACACCCATTGATCACGATCGCTGAAAGCACTACATTAATCATTGTGCAACTGTAGGAAATGACTCGCCCAACAATTTTAAGTACCTGTGATTTATAGCCGTATTATGAAATAGAACAAATCATTCACTAATATAAAAATTTATGGGGTCGTAAAATAGCATTGAAAATAAACCAGCGGCTCATCTTATAGTGGACAATAAACCTATTTCTATGGAATGTGACAGCACCTGAAATATTGTGCAATATTTAGAGAACTAAAGTGTGACTGTGGTATGCAATAAAAATGCGACCTCTTAAACTTGGAAACAATATTGGTAAATTTAGAGACGCGGTAAAAGATGTGAATAAGAAGATAAGTATAAGGAGTCCCACAGGTGGAATAGCCTCATATATGTGATTTTTAGATATTGTTTTGTAATTTCTAGCATTATCAACTGACTTTGTTCTTAAAAAACAATTATTATACAATTTGCTCTTACGTTGTTTGTAGTTCGTATTTGTTAGAGTGTGGCTTTAGCTATTTCATTGGGTGTCTTTATCGATGAACATTGGTATTACAAGTAATTATCAGTTTGTTTCACACGCGTATAAATTATACCAAGCTTGTTATTACTGCGCCATCGTCAGCCTATGGTTTGGTAGAGTATCGGATTTTCAAAACAATGTTATTTATTTTAATTATGATAATATTGTCATTGCGTAGATGTTTCATATATGTTACTACAAATATAAAATAATAAAAATAAATCTACAATTGTATTGATAGTCAATCACCACACAATTTAACGGTGAAGGAAAACATCGTGAGGAAACCTGCATACGGTAACGATTTTAAAAAAAATCTACGGTATGTAAGTTCACCAACCCGCACTAGGCCAGCGTGGTGGACTATATGACCTAACCCAATCGATTCTCTCGATTGTAGAGTAGGCCCGTGCCCTGCAGTGTGACGTATATCGACTGATATAGGTAAAGAAATCTACAATTTAAATGACATCTTACTTCTATTTTTGTACTCTAAAGTAGAGCCTTTGCACACGGCGTATTATTAACGCGCTGAGGACTTGCAGAAGTTGCACGCTAACGTGCTTTAAACCGTAACGCAATTTAGACGCAGGAGTAAACCTTTGCAGTTTGCATAGTAAACCTTTGGTCATCTACAGCGCCGTGAGCGCAAATTCGTATAATCCGCGTCGTCAGCGCGTTAAAAATACGTCGTGTCCAAAGGCCCTTACTGACAGCCCCCGTGGCGCAGTTAGTTGAACGTCGCGCCGGCGGAAAACGTGAGGTCGCGGGTTCAATCCCCGCACCGAGACAAATATTTGTGTGATCCACAGGAATTTGTTTCGGGTCTGGTTGTTTGTGAAACCGAAAAATCTCTCGTAGTTCCTGATACCTATGGCACAAGATTCGAGCTTAGTGGGGTCAGGACTATGTATGTGACTGTTGGGTGTATTTATTTTTAGTAAAGATTACTTGTAAAATCAACTGTAAGCACAACAACTCTAATAAAATGTATTTTATTGACTATAGCCAATATCAATTTTGTCAAAAAAGGAACCAATCATACCGATCAATAGCGTGATAACATCTCAAAGCACCCCTATCGTCCTGCCAACACCACCTGGCCACGTTATTATTCAATGTTCCGCTCTATCGGATGGACAAATAACTATACCAATATTTACATTTATTTATACGTGTTGTAAATTATAAGCAATTATGTGTAAAGAATTTTATTTAAAGCCAGACTTTAGTTTACATATGAGTTCATACTGTTTCGCGGATATCTGGAGATTCCATGACTGTAAGACCTACGTATAGTCATAGTACGGAAACAAAATTATATTATTTGATAACAATATTAGCTTTCTCTCTCTCTTTAGTTACAGAAGGACCACTACTGGCGTAGGGCTTCCCCATAGATCTCCACATGACCTCCACCTCAATATATACAATATCAGCGTTTACTGTGCTTAATTTTAAATGTAAGTATAATTTTACTATGGTAAGATACTTGGTGTTCATTGAAAAATATCCAGCTTAAAACATGATTTACGAATTTCATTCATTCTTTTTTTTTTTACTTCACCGTCGCCAACGAATAGGTTGCTTTATCGGCTACGTTACCTTTAAATTATTGTTTTCAAATCGAGTAATTTTTCCGGTCATTTATAAT
This sequence comes from Deilephila elpenor, assembly GCA_949752805.1. Classification (NCBI taxonomy): domain Eukaryota; kingdom Metazoa; phylum Arthropoda; class Insecta; order Lepidoptera; family Sphingidae; genus Deilephila; species Deilephila elpenor. The sequence goes on from OX457098.1 coordinate 3,312,534, forward strand.
AATGGGTTGTCAAAACTATAATAAATTAAAGTGCGCCGTGTCTGCTGCGCACGCGCCTAAAGGAACGTGACGCGTACAAACATGGCGCCGCTTCCGGTATGTAACTCAGCGGCGCACGTCACTTCCGGATCTGACCCCATTCTTCATGATACACTATCAATGTAGTTTGTTACATTTACGTTTTTTAAACAAATACTACTATAAACTATGGGGATGTTTATTGCACTAAGAAATAAAGCAAATTTATTTTTAGAATAATCTTCACCTACTACTGAGATAATAGTCATAAATGTAGACAGACTTTTAAATAGCATCTAAACCTAGGCGTGGATATCCTCGCGTGGGTTACTACGCCGATATATCCGCATAGTTTACCGCAAACACTATTCAGGTAGATACGAATACCCCACCACAAGCCAGTTAAATCCCCGCTCTATACAACCTCACTCCAGCAATTTCTATTCAAATATTCTAAACAAAGCTGCGACATTCGCGACTCTCGACACACATACGACACAAAAGCGTGTTGCAACACAACTAACGAATTCAGAGATGTCAAAGCTTCTGTTTCAAGAAGCTTTTGAATGCCTTTTGAAATTCTCTTGAATTGGGGGTGTTTTCAGTTTTCAGATGGCTATACAAAAGAATTTTGCCGCTTGACATGCAGTTTGTGTTTTCAGTTGTCTGTGGCGTGTTTTTAAGTTTTAGTGCGAAAGAACTTTTATGGCCTAGCAAAAGTGTTTTGTTGACGTCATTTCTATCACAGAGGTAATAGGAAATTTCTATTAGATGTTAAAAGCAACAAGTTAGGACCCTGTAAATAAATCCACCCAACAGTCGCATACAAAATCCTGACCCCACATTAACATTAATTAAGTCTTAGGGTATCAGAAACTGCGAGAGACTTTTCGGTCTAACAAACACCCAGACCTGAGACAAATATTTGTGGGCCTCACAATCATTTTTGTCGGTGCGGGGATCGAACCCGCAGCCTCTCGTTTCACAGCCTGCGTCTCACCAACTGCGCCACGGAGGCTGTCAAAATCTGTGTAAATCATAAATAAAACCGCAGAAAATCAATATGACTGATACACTGTGCTGCTTACAATAAATAATGCTTATTCAAAACTTTTAAATTCGTAAATTTCAAGTCAGGTTTAAACCATTGACATTTACTTAAACATTCAGCCATATTAATTCTTGGGGTAATTAGTTAAAAAAAACAGCCCTTAAATAAGAGGTCTTGACTTTTGGACCTACGTCCTACAATATTTTATGTCAAGATGTTGTGAAATCGAAAAATCACTCGCACCGTTTAACGTCTTCAACATAAGACTTGAATTTTATTATCAGGGCTACTTGTATAACATACATACATAAACTCACGCCTTTATCCCAGAAGGGGTAGGCAGAGGCGCCACTAGGACACCCACATTTCGCCTTGTATGTTCCGTCCCATGATGTCAGGGGGCGAGCCTATCGCCATATCGGGCACAAATTCCTGACTCCGGGCCGATAATGAATAAAAAACCCAATATCACTTTGCCCGAACCGGAACTCGAACCCGTGACCTCAGCTTTGTGGTCGTACCGTAATACAACTACGCCACCGAGGCAGGCTACTTGTATTGCGATTGATATTTATCAAAACCCTTTGAAATTGAAACCATTGGAAACAAAACCTTCCACAGTAATGTTTAATATCAATATTAGTTCACACGCGGCGGTGTACTGCATACTACGCAGTAACCGCACAAAAACGTAGTTCATTTATTACCACGGCTTGTGACCTCGTAAATGTGCCAGAAAGGGTTTTTATGGAAACGAGTGTGACAGTAATTTAAAAGACTGTATGCTACTGCCGGTGAGCTTGTGTTAACACTAATAAAAAGTTTGTTAACATGGAAAATAAAGGTGGATGTTTTTTTATTTTTTGTAAGCTGTTGCGTCGTCTGAAAGTTTATAAGTAAATGGTAACAGTATATTGAAGTCTTTGAATGTTGAACATTCATCAGTTCGGATATTCACTTATGATTGATTTTTGTAGATATTGATGATACCTATAAATGAAAAGCGTACAAGAATTATCAATTTGAAATGGAGCGTAATTTCAACTTTTGCAACAGTTCTCTCTTAGTTAATCGACAATGATATACAAAACAGAGCTTTTGCTGTACATAATAAATTCTTTTACGAATAGTTGAACCAGTAGTCAGCAAGTCAGATATTTTTAATTCAATTTGTTTTATAATTCTTCCCTATCTCATTATCCATAACACTTGTTTAAACTTTAAGTAACTAAAGTTTTGAAAACCAAAAATATTGTAGAAAATTCTGCACAATTGACGCTGGTTGAAGTTCAACTAATGATGGGTAAAACCTGACTTCTATAAATTGTTCATCGGTGAGCGAGCTTTATTGCCTGAGTAGCATACTAACACATTTATTAGCTTCGCCTTAAATAGCTTCGCCTGTATGTAACGGAATGTTTTAAGTTTACTTTTTTAGTTGGTTCTTTTACTGAAGCGTGTATTTTAGTTTTTAAACTATTTTTTTTTATACAAGAACAGTTACAGTATTGTTCCGAAAATTATAAACAGACAAAACTAAGTCCTTTTAAACACAGGACGCTTTTTTTTCTTTTCCAGCCAACAGCAGTTATCAAATAGAATTTATAACTCGCTTCTAGCGTGGACAGGTCAGCGATCGCCGCTGGCTTGTCGGACGTCCAGCTCGGCCACTTGAAAACCTACATACAGCAGTTGTCCTAGATGTAGTTTTACTTATTTATAGATAGTTGTAAAAGTTATTTTAGTTATCGAATGTTTTGTCTTCCTCGCTCAAGCGGACTTCGAAAGTCGTTCGAAAGGGACAAAACATTCGATAACTAAAATGGGTTTTAAATGTTTATGAATTAGGCCGTCAATCGTTTGCTGGACTTATAGATTGATTGCGATTATTTAAGTTCCTAGGTTTGTTTTAGAGAATCTATTATGTTATTTATTCATCATCAGTATCATCATCATCATCAGCCCGTTGCAGTCCACTGCTAGACATAGCCCCCACCAAAATATTTTTTTCCCGTTTTTTTACCTCAAATAAACCGATGCAGCGGTTATCCGTTATTTTATTGATTGCTTCTATAAAATAGTAGATAAGATACTTACATAGGTTTGAATGTTAAAATGCTGTATCATTAAAATATTAAAGCTCATTTGTATAAACTAACTTTGCCCATAACTTTGATTTTGGAAATGTCAATGTATGGGACATTAGCAATGTCAAATACGTCACAAATGTATGGCGATGACATTTTCAAAGTCAAAGTAATGGGCAAAGTTAGTTTGTGCAACTGAGCCTAAGTCTTTGTGCTAGTATTATGCTTTTGTAAATTATGTTGTATATTTCACTAATAACTTTGTACGTACTATTGTAAGCGTAGTCGGAAATATCAATTTCCAACATAGCATAGTAAAAATAAAAAATCTACCACATGAAATCTTACAAAGCTTCGAATTATGAACATTCCATAAATTTGTCAAGTGACCTATGAACCCATAAATTTTGTGAGGAATTAAGTGGTTTAACTCAAGAACGGGGATCTTTAACATACTTTCAGGATTAACTGGAATAGACAAACGTCTTAATTTTGTGAACGTTGACGTTGTTATTATGATTTCTAATTACTTCAGTGACAGAGTATATGGCTTGGATTCAAAGTCCTAGATTTTATCTACTAGATTTACGGCCGGTTTCTATAATATATCCATCTATAACCAGAGATTTTATTAGATATTTCGATGCATTTTATGCTTCAGCTAATAAGGGTAGAGAGATATAGATATGTTGCATATATTTATATATGGCTAGGTAAGATAAATGTTTAGGTCAATGTTTATTTATTGAAGCGTAGAATTGTATCGACATAGTAATGGTAGCTATTTTAAGCTGTTGTATAAGATAGATAGGATATAGAGACCGGCCGTTAAACAATAACATTACAAGTAAATGCACATATGTCTATACTAACACAGTAGTATTATGAAAAAATATTTTAAAAATTCAATTAACCTGCACTAGGCCAGCGTGGTGGACTATATGGCCTAACCCCTCTCAATCGTGTTCTCGATTGTAGAGGAGGCTCATACCTTGCAGTGGGACGTGTATGGGCTGATACTGTACATTATTTTAAAAATTAAATTTCAAGGTGTTAGTCCCATCTGAATCCCTCAAGCTAAGTATAAAATGAAATGAAAATAATGGCATGTGTTTACATTACCGCTATTACCAATCAAAATAATTATCAATGTTGTATTTTTATTAAACTTATAATTTAAAATCTTTTCCACAATTTGTGGGTATACAAGGTGAGTAATAGGTACATATATAATATGGTATACTGTTGGGTCATGAAAATTTTCCGAAAATTTTCCAAATGAAATTTTTCAATTTTACAGAAAAATATGAAAAATTTCAGAATATATTTCCGATATTTTTCCATTTTTGAATTTCGAACGAAACGTAACTTCCTGAAAAACGGGATGAATCGAATTTAGGGAGAAATAGAAAAAAATAATTGTTTGCTTTTTCGTGTTTTATGAACCAAATTGATTATGTTTTATTTATAATTAATGGTTTATGACTCTTTTTTCCGAATTGCAGCCATTACATTTAATCCCTACCGCGAATTTGGACTTCACAGTATTACAAATGCATGTATTTTTACTTCATTAGCAAGTTTATTACGAATATAAAACAATTAAATCGATTTTACAATTAAAAAGCTACAATTAAGTTTAATAATCGAATTTTTCCATTATTTTTCCATTTAGAATTTTTTCCGAAAAGTATAATTTTTCCGAAAATTACACAACATATGGTATACAAGGGAGTAATAGAAAAAACCGACATGATTGCATCAAATACTAAAGTTTATTCATCTATCGGCATGCACATACCATCAGGTACTACGATCTTGTGCCAAATATAAATAGAAAATGCATACGCACGTTAACTTGTCATCGGAACAAAAATTGGATTGATATAAATCCGAATCCGAGCATGAACGGGCGAATCACGTTTTATCCGACCGTAAAAGTAATCGGAAAACCCGCTGCAGGCAGTCATTGGAAATTCTACTTTATTTTTTGTTCGTTTGGATGCAGTTTCCAATAAAAGGCAATCAATTACCAGAAAGCTAGCAATCCGAATAGTTCGGAACAGTAGCACAACATATCGATCAACGCGGGTATAATTGCATTCTTGAATGAGTGCACCTTTTATACGAAAGTCAGTTTCAGGTATTAAGGTCATGCAATTGTGGATGAAAAATGGGCTGAGTAATTGAAGTTGGGTATTTTGATGTAAGTTGAGGGTATATTTTATATACAACGGTTGAAATTGAAGGGTATTTGTAAGGTGATACGAACAGTTATAAGATGCATTGTTTTTATAAGCCCATTCTGTAGTTCAATTTCAATTTCCTATTTACTGTCCATAGATTAAAATTTTATCTGAAAATACTAAAGCTTCTTCTATGTGAGTAGCTGAAACTATTCCCACATAATTCACTTTGATGAACAAATTCATTACTAAGTTGTAACATAAGCTCGTGCTTTTGTGAGCCACTCCAAGTTTCCGGGAACATTCGACCGTAAAAATAATTCCCCGAAATATTTGGCACAAAACTGCTTACTGCATGTAGGTCAAACTCATCCCATTTGATGCCGATTCTGAAAAGTACGGCGAATGTTGCAAAAACGCTAATTATGGCGTTTTTATTGTTGCTTTTCGTCAATGGGTGTGTTACGGTTTTGTCATAATAAATATTATGACGTAAATATGTTTTGGCTCTTTGACCATATTACCGATCACTTACCGACTAATGCCACGACCAGCCACCGACCGCAACCGCGACCAATCATTTCTTTTAATTCTATATTGTTTATATTAACCATGTTTGTGCATGTTGCGAGTGTGACCAATAAATAGTTTTCTTTCTATTATTGGTTAAGTGATAGTCAACGTAGATGTTGTGACTATTAATAATGGTTGTAAAGTTTTTCACGAACACGGCGTGAAATATGTTAATATTCCCGTTCAAAATGTATGTGCACGTCTCTGGGAACAAACAAGTTTATTCCTAACATGAAAATTACATTTTAGTTGATCCATTTCTTTTTATAGCTACTTAAATAAGAATATGAGTATACCAACACATAGTAAAAGCCGTATTGCTGAAGTTATATAATATGTATGGTAGTTATTTCCCTGTTGCTTTATGTTTTAAAATAATTTTACATGGTAAAACCGAAAAAAAATACAAGTTTATTGCACTTACAAAGATTCATGTATATTATCGTTTATTTTCGGCGTTTTTAATAAAGCTGTTCAAAGCGTGTGACACATCAACGACGCCACAGTACAAAGTGACCCGACATGACCGCGTCAGTAGTGCAAGTGCGACTAGCTTATCAGATTGGCGCCGCTCCAACCACCAACCACAGTGCAATTTACATTTATGATCCGGTCGAAATTAGCGCTTTCAACACTTGCAACTACATTTTTACTACATTTCGTTTTATTTTGAGAGTATAGTGTTATGTAAATACAATGACTCAATCTGTGAGTAACAGATAATTGGGAGCGAAATAGAATCGACAAATAGATGTGTCAAGTTGTTTACCAAAACACAGATTTCGAATTTTCGAAGTAGCTTTTTTCGACTTTTCTGTATGAATTTGTATTTCTCACTGATGAAGATGGGCCTCTCTTATGACTATATTATGCTACATTATTTTATACCGACAAATGACAATGCATATATCTACCAAGACAAATGCACATGCTTTAAAACACATGCTTCGAATGTAATAAAAAGCGCAATTTTGTCAGACCTAGTAAAGAATCCAAAGTATAGATTAGACTAGTCTGTCACAAAAGGGAGATAATGCGTATTTTGTAGACGCCGGACGATATGGGGGGAGGTCTAGAAGGTTTAAGAAAATAGAAGGGTTATATTGGCCGTAAATACAAAATTCTACGTTCCCATGAAATACGTTTAACTATCTATGAATAAAAGCGTTAAATAGTCTAGGCCTTAAAGTTTTTACTTTTTAGCTCCAGAATCAACATGGACATTTGCAATTCTTACGAGAGTTTCCAGCTGTTCTTTTTTTTAGCAAGTCTAGAATATAAAATGCTCAGCGCCTGACCTTATGGTAATATGTTTCGAAGCCGCGTCTCGCGTGTATCGTAAAGGGTTTAAATAAAATACGATCGGTTCAATAAATCTTCCAAAGTAGGTTACTGCACTTTGATATTATTTGGTTTTTCGAGCCTTTTGTAGTTTTGTGCTCATGGGCTGTCTACGATCTTCACCGAAAGCGTAGTTGTCAAAATAAGAATAGTTCTTATCTCTTGTCATTTAATTACATTGGAAGTGTTAATACTGTTATACTACAAGTATAAATTGTTGCTATTTATATTAATAAAATATATCTCAAACAATGCGTTAAATTGTTATAATTTTTAATTTTATTTGTAGATCCCAATTTTGCCACACGCCAATAGATTTTACATGAGATAAAAATGTTGTGTTGTCTTTTTTTGTTCTTTCTGTTGTTCAGTTTAGTTTTGAATGTATTGTATTTATATATTTAAAAATGCAAATATGTAGTTTTATAATTGTTCTTGGCCAGTTATGGTAACGCAGTGATTAAAAAGCTGAGGGTGAAATGAGGTAGTGCTACTTCGATTTTATCTTTAAAACATATTCTCTTCATAAAAAAATGGTTTTATTAAACTCTCTGATTAGGACTGATACTGACATGATACAATAAGTTAATCTCTCAAAAAAAAAACGATTTTTCAACTTCAAGCTACTCAGAAAGTCCATTTACATAATTCCTATCCGACCCTATTTTGGGAAATACCCATTATTCTCGTCGATAACGGGCCCATAATAGTGCCAAACCGTCTACGTTTAACAATAGTCAATGACGCACATAAACAAGCACAAAATAAAATGGTGCTACTCTTATCTAAGTGTCACTCTGTCTGTTTGTTACATTTTCAGGATTAAATTACTGAACCTATCATCATGAAATTTAGCGAATAGATAGCCTACAGCTTGGAATAAGACAAAGGCTATTTATTAATATTAATTTCACTTCCTAAGTGGGAAAAGGGGGATGCACTAAATAATATACCTAATTATTTCACAGTATTATATCTGAAATTTGTTTTCAACCCCTTCGACTCAATAAAATTCTTTTAAAATTCATTTTCGTAACAGAAAGGAGCTAGAAAAGCAAAAAAAAAATACATAACATATTTCGATCAGTGTAGTTTAGTGCAATGACAAAAGATGGAGCGAATTAAAAAAATACCGCACCCAAGTAAGCCAGGGCGATGTCCCTAGTTTGACATAATGAATGAAGTTACCCTCACTAACTTATATCTTTGTCCTTGGGCGAAGTTTCAACGCTGTTGCGAACTCATTAACTATGGCGTTGAGGGCACGCCAACTACAAAGGTGGAGCATTAAAAAACTTCAATTTTCGTATTACTAGGCTCTGGAGTAGAAGCTTTTCTGGCTTGTGTTGCAAATGGCAAAGGTCTTGGCTTTTATGTTTGAAGTCAAAGATTAAAATTATTGAAGATCTTTGAATATATCTCAGGGAACAAATCATTACTGCCTTAAAGATTTTGATTTTGAAACAAATATTGGATTTTGTTTTGATGTTTTAAGAATGTTTCGTAGTGGATAATCAGATCCGTGTTGTTAGGCAGTTGTCATCACCTTCTAGATGTTTGTATTGGGTACTAAGTGAAGATGAACGAGGAGTGCGATCGAATGGAATCATTTTGGGTACAATTCGAGTCATCTAGCTTTTTGTGGAACATCAAATCGGACAAACTAAAAATACATTGCCGATAAATAGTGGTGTGGAAGACAGTGACATATGTTTTCGAGATATTTCCACGAACTATTGAATACACGTTCCAAGGGACTATTGCATACATACATACATAAACTCAAACCTTTTTCCCAGAAGGCAGGGGTGCCACCAGGACACCCACATTTCGCCTTGTATGTTCCGTCCCACAATGTGATAGAGGGCGAGGCCATCGTCCTATCGGCCATTAATTTTTGACTCCGAGCCGACAATGAATACAAAAATCCAATATCACTTTGCTCGACCCGGGACTCCAACCCAGGACCTCGACTTTATAATCATATCGTAGTAAAACTACGCCACCGAGGCAGTCTATAAGGGATTATCGCAATGGCATAAAATGCTCGAGACGGGGGCTTGGGCTACTGAACATGCTTAAGTAGGAGAGAAGGTTTTTGAACACGAATTCACACTCACATCTGTGCCGTGTCCGCAGGGAAACACAACAAGAGATAGGGAAAAGGAGACAATGGCGTTTTTCCAATAAAATACAAATTATATTTATTTTTAACGTAGATCTATTTGCATTAAACTGAATTTAAATTCAGTTAAATTGTGAGTCATCATTGCGTATGGCATTAATCCTGCGTGGATCAAACCTCCATATCCAGGTTCTTCAGCCAGCTTGCTGCATTTGCTAAATTGTGAGTGTCTTTGGGAACAATTATTAATTTTGGAGAAGTGGATTTGTCAATATTATGTCCTTTTGGCGGCAAGCGGTTGGACATTATTACAAGGATAATTTTTATCTTATTTTTCTCAATATTGCCCAAGGTGTTGATGTTTGGCAAATGCTATATTAGTGTGTCATAGGTATTAAATAAGAAAATCAAAGGAGCAAAATTTAGCTGCTCTGATTGTAAACCCACAATCAAGATCGTTCTATATAAGATTAGCGCCCGATGCTTTTATCATTACACGGTAAGTCATCTAAACTTTTGTACGTATATTAATAAAATAATCCAGTAACAACAGCCGTGGGCGAAATGTCTAGTCTTGTTTACGTCTATCTCGTAAGACGTAACAACCGAGCCGTAACAGTAAACGAGCCAACTTGAGCCATTTTTGGCAGCGCTCAAATAATCCCGAATAATCCTTTAATATCCTGGCATTTGATGTTAGTTTTAATGTGGATTTTATTATAATAGCAATAAAGATGTACGGCTTATTTAATATAATGGTTGGCGTTGGTACCAAAATTTTGCCGATTTATTTTTTCACAAATCGTGATGGGGACTTTTCTAGAATTTGTGATATTGTCAAGGATTAATATAATTTTTCGTCCCTTAAATACCTTAGATGAGTAATTTTAAAGGTCCCTTTAATTAGTCATTTAAGTATTTATTTTTCTTTATACAAGAAAATAAAGGTGTAAAAATTTATGATAAGAGTTTCTAAAGTTATATATAGTTATAAATTTTATAAAGTTTCTCATCACTCGCCGGGTGCAGGCCTCTTCCAACAGGTCACTTTAAATCCTTGAGTATAACCACTATCCTAATCATTTTAAGTTATAAATCTTTCTCATGAAATACATACTTTAACCCACAACATCACAATATACCAACTTTAAAATCCTTCTCCCTACAGTTAAAAGCCTATAGGCTTTCCACCAAGCCGTTTTATCTATACGGTAGGTTTATACAGGAACCGGTTTGGCTAAAAGCGTTTCCCGGTAATCAGTAGCCGGGCTATCTGATGCGACGTCCCAAATTGTGCGGAAATGACAAATAAAGGGGCGCACACATTTTCCGCACTATTAAACTGATAAGAGTGACGTAAGCCAATGTGCAGTGTAAAAGCTTTTTAAAAAGGGTTATAAAAATATAATCGGAAACTGTATTTTATTTTTGTATATCCATACACGATTAATGAACGTTAGATCACTAATTTTATGCATGTTCTAAAATTAGACTGCCTACACCACCGTGCTACCAATGCATATTACTGAAGTCTGAACCGATAATTTTGTTAAAAAAACCGTGATAAGAACAGTTTATTTTCAAGCTAACCGTTTCACCGTCAACCGGGATCTGCAGCGACACGTGTTTCCTAAAACATGAACTTTCCGAATATTTGCCAACAAACTGTTCAATTATATATTTACTATAGATTCGAGTCTACGTCATTCCAAGCTATTAGAAAAGGCGTACCCACTGAATAAAGAAGCCCTCATTACGCTTATTACAGTAAGAAAATAAACTGCCCTCTAAATTATATCAAAAAATATTATACATTTACTGGCGCAAATAAGCAATGAAATACCTTGATTAACTCCCTAGAAAGTTTTGCTTCGTTACAAGTAAAAACTCTTTTATTTTACTGCTTTTTTATTAAGGTTACCAAACAAGCCCCAATGAGATTAATTTCGTAGTTTATTTACTTGTACCAGTAACATTGCTGTAGTTTTGAAAGCTTGAATATTAGATCGACTTTGTGTTACAAATTAAAGGAGAAATAATTTGAATGTAAAATAGAAGCTTTGTATTTAAAGCCTGCGTGACGTAGTGGTTAAAAGAGGCTTTTGTTTAATTTAGCGTTTAAATGTTTGTGTCATCCACAAATATTAGTTTCTTATTTAATACTGTTCTAGATTTATGCCATGCTATCTATATGTAGATTTATATCACGCGGCCTGCTTAATCCGCAGCACTTTACTTTGAACAAAAGGCTAGTCTGCCAACCCGCACTAGGAGAACGTGGCGGACTAAATGGCCTAACCTCTCGCAATCGTACTCTCGATTGTAGAAGAGGCCCATGCCCTGCAGTGGGACGTATTTGGGCTGATACAGTCATCAAAGGTCAATGTTCAAACTCTCCTTTTGGTGGGAATGGGAAATATGAATTTTGAATGGAATTTTTGATGTGGCTTTCCATTCTGAGCCGGGTTCTTTATGAATCCTATGCCAACAAAGCGTACAGTCTGCTCTAGTTTGTGTTTTACTTGATAAGAACTGCGTCTCATCCTTTCAGTAACTTGTCAAAGGCCCCATTATCCTTAGGAGCTTCCTTACTTCAATCTTTTATTTCCTTCTTAACTTCATATTTGCAAAGGCCTATAACCTAACTAATTTTTTTACTAAATTCTACTGTTTACTCAATCAAATACCTTTCGTAATAAAAAATAAATAAATAAACTACGTTTATAGAGCAAACATTAAAAACTTTCTTACACGAGCTAATAAAGAAAACTACAAGCTACTGAGTTTTATACGAAGCTAATTACGGGGAATGTACTGAGCTGAGCACGATATTGTTTTACAAAATACACCCGGGGTACGAAACAAGGAGCGTAATCAGACAATGGTGGTGTAACGAGCGCCGAGCCTTGGCGAAGGAAAATACAAGGTATAAGTGACAGCGATTGACAGATATCTGTCAGATTGACAGCTCCAAGTTTGTCAATTCAACTATCGAATCAACGTAATATTTTGGGTTTGTTCGACAGCTGTCTGCCTTAGATGGGTGATTCACCATCTAACTAACGATAGTGTAACGATGCTCAAAAAACTGTAGGTTGCATCAGTGGCACCTTTGTTTACAAAAAACGCATGGACTATCGCCGACTCGAACTGGCCTAATTGCAACTGATGTCAGTTCATATACGAGTAATGAATAATAAATAAATAAATACACCCAACAGTCACATACATTTTCCTGACCCCACACTAAGATCGAGTCTTGTGTCGTGGGTATCAGAAACTACGAGAGACTTTTTCGGTTTCAAAAACACCCAGACCCGAAACAAATACCTGTGGTTTACACACATATTTGTTTCGGTGCGGAGATCGAACCCGCGGCCTCTCGTTTCACAGCCGGCGTCTAACCAACTGCGCCACGGATGCTGTCACCATCCTAGACTGTCTTCGTCTAAATTGTATTTATGTGTCTCAGGGCCGCATAAAGGAGCATAAGAAAAATCTAGACCTCCAGAATAATCTCGTTTTGAAATACCAAGAAATAAATTTCAGCATAAGATAACTCTTTAACAGCTCTAAAATAGCCTTTTGGTTTAAATAAATCCCGTATTACGACTGCACATCCCTCGTGGAATACCGTCTCTCGAGTTAGCTGTTCACTAAGCCAAATAATTTACGATCCAATGCGAGTAACTGACACAAGAGTAATAAAACAACGTATTTTTAACAGTCCAATAATTTAGGGAAGTTCACAGTGATGGAATTCGGCGAAATTTCAGCGCAACGCTTACGTAGGTTCGTGGCATTTACCTTAATTTTATATTTGTGGTTTTTGTAGGGCGAAGTTTAAGCAATTACTCAATATTAATTTTCACGAATAGCAATCAAAATTTAGAAATTTAATATCCATTTTATAATTCTAGGTACATACATATATATGGCATAGAGTCCTTGTAATATTGTCATTTTTAAGTTAAAACCAATAACATGAAAACCTGTTTATATTTTAGGTCTAACTTAAACTAAAGCTAACCGATAACAATTTTCAGAACTAATATGTGAACACAACCCGAAAACGGTCCAAAAGTCAAACTTTAGCGGGAAACAAGATTAATGTCCTCTAATAACAGTTAAAATGCAATTGGCACGAGACACCAAAACAAAGCTTGTAAAAATGTCAAAATATTGCCAACAACCTATTAACCACACAGTACATCTGCCAAAATATACTTTAAGATGTTTATTTTAGCCGCAAATAAATCTTATTTTGATTAATGATTGGGGACATTAGTGTTGGCATTTTTGGGATCAATGAACTCAATTTAAAACAGAGGCTTACCGACAACTCGTATTACTTTTGAATGGCTTGCCAAAATTCAAAGCACACTAGATTTTATTTTTTAAATAAGGTCATGTATATTGAGTGCCTGCCATATAAAGTCTCTCAACAAGTCTCTCTACATCCAGCAATTAACTCGGCAAAAGAAATACAGTAACATTACATGACATCGATTTTCTTTCGCACAGTGGGACCTCCTTGGTCGGACCTTCACGTTCTTACCGCAGTCCTGATTGGAACATAGCTCACCATTTGAAGACTTCTTCTCTTTCTTTCTGTCTCGCTCTATCTCTCTTCAGTCCAAGGAAATCCACTGCTGAACAATGACTTCTCTCAAGAATTTCCATGGTAATTTTTTTCATCCAGTCTTTATTAAACGCTGAGCTGTAACATTCTAAAAGCCTCAAGTACATTCACGCAACTTATAACACCAAACACAATTCCACAAGTAACTATTCGCAATATATTTCACAAATACAAACCCAAAATTGCTTAGTCCTTAATCGTACAAATGAAATTCCGCGGGCGCTCGCGTTTAGACCGCGCCATCAGTCAGGCTCGCGACCGCACGCAGATAATTTACGAGAGTACAAATTCACTGTGGTGTGTTCCACATGAAATACCATACGCTCAACAAATGGAACTTGCAAGCTGGACTGTCAGACACGGGATGGACTTGGGCGATATTTGATTGTGGGTTATTTGAGGATTTAGTCAAAGGCTGTATGTGTAATTGACTCTTAGTCAGATTACTATATAGCAGCGAATAAAGGAGACGAACGTTCGAGCCAACATAATCGAGAATACCGCTTTTTCGTTTGAATTTAATAATGTGCTTTGGAATGTAGTGTTGGTTTTTGACCCTTATCAATACATTACTTTTCGTTGAGTTTATAAACAAAAAGTTTGAAAATACCTATTTATAGTAACCTTATCACTGCAACATTTGAGCATGGACCTGAAATTAGTAGAAATATTTTCAGTCGGCCACTAGTATTTTTTAAAATTGCGTGAATGGCGAGACGAGCATGCTGTTCGCCTGATGGTAAGCGATACAACCGCTCATGGACAGTAGAAAACCAAACAACACCATGAATTACAAAGCATTATTTGACACCCCACTGCACTCGTTATCCTGAGACATAAGATGTTAAGTCTCAATATATCCCGTAGTTACTCTGGCTAGTTATAATAAAAATATACATTATAGAGTGCCTTAATAGGGTAGTTGACTATGATCAAATATTTGTATTATTTTGTAGACAAACACAAGTGCAATTGTTTTAATTGCACTTGTGTTTGTCTAACATTTTTGTGAAAACAGTATTAAAGTAGCTTGTAACATGAGGCAAATATTAGTATTTTAAATGAAAGAGTGGGGACGTAGTTGGGACATCTTACCGTCTCTTTCACACCCGCACACTATAATGCCCTATAATGCACAGTGACGTCACTAATTTTGTTTTGCATCCCTTTTTCATTACCCCCACTACAAGATTTAAAACGTTTCTAACATGTTTAATTCTGAATGGATTTACAAAATTCTTTGCTTGCTAGATTTTGAATATGGAGACTTTTTGATTAATACAATAAAAGAAATGAGTCATGTACCCTATTCCTTAAATTTTTACGGGTATCTTCTTATCAATAACTCGATATCAAGGCAATAGAACTACAATAAACAGACAATAATCATATTTTCTGATTATTACTCTATCCTAGCGGGACGCATGACAAAGCCGTAACACAGCGGGACAATTAATTACAACAAACATGTAGCCTATTAGTTTCTTTATAAGAATGGTACACTAATATAAGAAATAAGTAGTCTCAGGCATTATTGTGTCGGAAAATAGGAGATATTATTAAGTGGCAGAGATAATTTATAGTCAGTCTTGATTAGAAGAAAACAGGACACAATTGTATCTGTAACTTATAAAGTAACGTACATACATATAAACTCTTGCCTTATTTCCCAGAAGGGGTATACAGAGGTGCTTCCTAGAACCCCACGTTTCGACTTGTGTGTTCCGTCCCACGATGTCATGGGGGGCGAGCCTTTGCCCGACCTGGGGTTCGAACCTAAGACCTCAGCGTTGTATTCGTACCGTAGTAAACTGAGCTACCGAGGCAGTATAAAGTAACAGTATTGCAAATGTGTCTCAAACAGAATTATATAAATAAATAAATACACCCAACAGTCACATGCATAGTCCTGTCTCCACACTAAGATCGCGTTCTGTGTCGTGGGTATCAGAAACTACTAGAGACTTTTTGGTCTCACAAACACCCAGACCCGAAACAAATACCTGTGGATCACACAAATATTTGTTTCAGTGCGGGGATCGAACCCGCGGCTTCTCGTTTCACAGTCGGCGTCTAACCAACCGCGCCATGGAGGCTGTCAAAAATTATAAGATATTCAAGTGACATTCCTTCCTATAATAATCTTGGGTCCTATCCTATCTTCATAGCTTGTAGAAGCAGTTTTAATGCCGGTATAATTCTAGAATTGAGTAAGAAATAAGAGTGCCCACTCAACATTTACTGGATGGTAGCACTACCATCCAGGGAACACGTAAGTTTCTCAAATTACCATCAGGTGAAGTGTATAGAAAACAGTAATCATACGTACCGGGTATATCACGACTGCGACCGAAATCGAAGCCAGGTAATAGTTTTAGGGACTTCAGGCACAAGGCAAGTAAAAAATAAATAAATTTAAAACTCTTCTTTTTTGCAAAACTTTAGTTGCTTTGTGTCTAGAGTCACTAATACTACTTGGCTTCGTTTTCGTTCGTAATCTGGATATACCCGGTACATCGTGGATCAACATCGACATTTCTTCATCATACCTATATTTTTACTACTAGGACTCGAATCCCGTCTACATTACTACGAACTTAAGGAAACGGCATAAAAAGCCGCCTTTGATCCGACCCTATGCACTAAATCACAAGGATCATAAAAAACGTCACCACGTGATAATAATTTGGTAAACACATGAGCATGAAGTAAGCCCGCGGCTAATTAGTACAGCCCATTCATAATTATGACATTTAAATGTGTTAATAGAGCACGGTTTATTAATTGTTTTCATATGAGATATACGTTCACGCCTTCACATTTGATGGGCTAGGCAGAGGTACCATTAGGCCACCCACAGTTCGACAGGTTTGTGTTAGTACCAGTATGATGTAGGAGGCAGATAGCACAACATGCGCGAAGGATTATTTCCCTGATGACTCACGACCACCAGCATTGGGGAATCGACGCAAGAATGAGGAGGTGATATAGGAGGTTAGCTTTATCCCCATGGTACAGATTCTTTGTCCTGGAATCTCATAATATGAGAATTTTAAAACTAAAAAATCACACCTTTATTCGTGACCATGAAAGAAATTCCTGTCCCCGACAAGTCATATAAGAATTTTCAAGGGAAAAACACACACCTTGACCTGAAGAGAAAATAACATTAAGTGATACTCGGACTAATACTAAAACAATTATGATCAGATTTATCTGATCCACCTGTTAATATTTCTGTCAGAATATAAGCCGCTCCATTTACCACTTTTTAACGTTAAATTTATTGTAATTATATTAAGAAGGGTTGAGTAAAATTCAAAACCACATGTGAGGGATATAAAGTAAATTTACGATCGATGGATACCGCAGACCGTTGAGTAGGTTTGCCTATATTAATATCATGGAGAATACATCAAACGCAACGTATGCCAAATTCTAAACAAATATACGGTGCGTGACACTGAATATATCGATATTCAGATAAGCTCTGGAAAAGTTGGGATACCAGCGCAGAAACCCAGGCTTTACCAGTTAAAATAATAAATAAATAAATACACCTAACAGTCACATACATAGTCCTGACCCCATACTAAGATCGAGTCTTGTGTCGTGGGTATCAGGAACGTCGAGAGACTTTACGGTCTCACAAACACCCAGACCCGAATCTAAACTCTTCAAATGAATCAACTACTATAAATCAACTAACGAAATAAATTCTTCAAATTAATCAACTACTAGAAAGTAATATAACTTGTCGACTTGATTAATCACGTGGAATTGAATTTTACGGATTTACCGACTGTCCATAGAATTGTGGTCTCGGGAATGTTAACGGGAAGTTAAAATTGAATCAAAACCGAGATAAAATCCGCAAACTTACTATTATTCCAACGTGTAACATTCGCGTAAACAAAAGAAAGAGTTGACGTCATACGGGTGGGTATAAAAATTAAAGACGAAATCCATGTGCCGCATACAGAGGCAATTGCATCTATCCGACATAATACAAGAACAACGTCTGTTTGTTGTCTTTAAGAAACTCTGTTCCAATTATATTTGTGTATTCTGTTACTAAGCAACTTAACGACTTTTCATATCATAAAATACATTGCAATTAATGTTTTCTTTACCAACCAAAGTTCGCTACATAAAGGTGTTATCTACGTAATTCTGTAATAAAGCGGATTTTGCACTCCAATTTACCTCAAACTCAAAATAATCGCGCAAAAGGATATTAGGCGCATCTGTTGTAATATCTTTATCTATAACAAGAGCAAAATCCTCGGCTGGCTTCTGTTCTTATTAAGTACCGCAGTTTGGGAGCCGTAAAGAAAAAATATAGCCTACGAAAGGAATACTAATTTTGACATCCCCGATGTTAGTAATAATAAATCTCTCTTAACAATTTCGGGAAAGTGCGCAAGCAAATTGAGTAATTTGAGTAAAAAACATACTAGCAACACTATATAAAACCGCTATAAACCGAATCACAAATAAACATTAACACTGTAAACAGTTTTATTATTCTTCGAACTGTTGAAATAGATTTGAATGTGTTCACAGCTTTGGATATTCCGTGCATACATTTTTTAACGTCAAATATCTTTGATGGATCATTCCCAAGGATGTCTGCCGGCCTTAGAAGAGTTATTGCGTCTTCTCATCCATCTACACTATTATATTTAAATGGATAACCGTTTATTTCACAAGGTTTTCAATCATCCCATATTTAAATATTAAAAGAAATTGATGTTACAATCTCATAATCATTCATTTTTTATTGAGGAAAATGTTTTATTTGTCGGTTACTGAGTATTTGTGGTCGTCCCATTTACCTACATGGATCTCATCAGATAATCGACCACCGTAATTAATGTAGGAAAACACGTTATGGTGACCCACGCAATTATATCGCTTTTAAAGTTTACCTGTGTACGTCCAGTTTAAACCAGGCTAAATTACATAAATTTTAAAAAGACAATCGTCTGTCGTCTCTTTATTTGCATTGCTGCCCATTTATCATCAGACTTTTGTAATTGTTTTGTCAGCACAAAAAAAAAATTAACAAAGTTAAACGATACATACAAAAACAGTTTCCCAAACAAACTCCAAGTCATAACAATTCGCACAGAAAATAACACAACGAAGTGTTAATTAAAGACCAGATGCCGCGCTTGTTTACAAACTCGCGACACTAAAGAAAAAAAACTGCCATTACACGCGTCCGACGCGCATGTGTTAAAATAGAACAAAAATACGAATATATACATTTTGTTTTCAGTTCCGTAGCGACGAAAATTTGATTGTCAGACGCTTTTGTAATCTGTTTGTGTTTGTGAATACAGTTGGCGGTTTAAAATAAAAGTCTAAGGGTGGGTTGCAGAAAATAACTTTAACATTAACTAAGGGCTAATCAGCCGTCAAATCGACGGTTAAGCAATTTTCGGGTTGCATAAAATTAACAATTGTTAAAATGACGTCACGTATAACATTAACATTAACCGTTCAATTTCGGGCGGTTATTGTTAAAGTCACGGTTATCTTTCGTTATTTGTGTGTGTTCTCTGTATTGATAATTGTCATTTGTGTATCGATTTGAATTATAACCTGTACTTTAAAACAATTTACAAAAATACGCTGATAAATTCCGACGTAAAATGTCTTTAGTATGCGATATATTGTGGGAAACTAGCTCTAGCGATGACCGTGACTCTGATATTGGGCCTATCCAAATAGTTCGAAGGCGCAAAAATTTCCGCCCTTGCATAGATCGTTTCCAAATACCCGTGCATGTTTTTAGGGTAACATAGCATAATTTCACTGGTCACTCTTTTAACTTTAACTATAACAATTATGACAATGGTGTAACAAAAGAATTTTCTATCCCGTGGTCATTGTTATTGTCACTGCTAAAGTTAACTTTACCGTTAACAATAACGTCAGATTTTCTGCAACCCACCCTTAACTATTGGCAGAGATAGTTCTAGTTATTTTTATACATATTATACTCATTCTACATTTTATGTCTGAAAAACTTTCGTCATAGGAGCAGTTGTCCTTAAAGTAAATTACGTTCCATGCTATCGAACAAATTCGTTGGGAAAATACTTACGTGATGACGAAGCGAAGAAAACGATTGTTTCAAATGTTAGACATTAAAAATTAGGCGCCATTAGGTAAAAATAATTATGCGCATATCTTACCCACAAAAATAACTAACAATGACTAGAGCTAATAAGGTAGTTTTAAATCTTGGTCTCCCGAGAATCATAATACTATGCATAGAAATACAAAATACCTTTAGCCTAACAGTATAAAACAATTTATTAATTTAAAAAAATATAGTTGCCGTTGTATCATCTATAAACCGATACGCATGATATTATTATGTTATTAATTATTATAAAGAACAGAAGAAAATCAAGAGAGATGTATAATTTAAATACGGCTACAACTAAACAAGAAGGTAAAATACGAGTCGCAATCAAAATTTCTTACGACGCAGTAGCATATCTAATAACTCTCATAATGGCGTACCCAGCTGCGTTTGAAACGCGATGCAAGTACGCACTTCCTATAAAAATAAACTGCGTAGAACCACGTGGCTCCATTCAAGTCCCCTTGCCCTAAATTCGGGTTCCCACAATAATGAGATCGAAGCGCCGACGTATCTTGATCTCATTGAGATCTTTCAACGACGTGCTTTCATCTCGTTTTCATGTTGTGTAATTGCGAGGTACGTGTGTTTCGAATTGATAGTGTAAAATTAGTTTGGATTACATTTAGTATGAAGATTGTAATAATGTAATAGTTGGATGGAAGTAGATTTTAAATTGGAATAAGTTTATAAAGTTTGTATTCACGTAAATAAAGAAGATGATCTAGCAATTACTATTGCTAATCTTACAGAAGAACTTATAGAAGCAGAAAATACTCAGGCAGAAATATGTGAAACAATCCTACAATTTGAACTGACATATCTATCATTGCAACTATCACTTCTAACTTTAGCGACTACATTTGGCAAATTATTTACCAAAGGTCCTTAGTTACGGATATGTAACTCATCTTATTTGACACCCGACTACGAAACGGAACCAAATGAGCCGTGTAGTAAGGTGTTTAACTACCGACGTCGTCACGGTACGTCGCGCCGGTGTCGTATCAACACTTCCTTCTGTAGACGATCACTCATCTGCCTGTATGGAGACATTTACTTTCACATATCGAATGTCCTCGTTTCTACGGGGTTATAGGAGTCTTTTTGAAGCCAAATTGACTGAGAATGCTACTTATATTATGAATGCAGAGTCCAGTTATAAACTAAGTATAATGATCCATCCTACATACATCCCACTGCAGGGCACAAATCTCAAAGATCGAGAGTACGATTGAGAGGGGTTAGGCCATATTACACCAAACAAAATCACCAAACGGAACCTAATGAGCCGGGGAATGAGGTGTTGGAGCTGTTCCGAGCGGTCTCGTTTGTAACTGACGTCACGGCTCGTCACGTCGCATCGCGCCGGTGTCGTATCAATACTTCCTTCTGTAAACGATCACTCATCTACTATTGAGACATTTAATGCAAAATGTAGGATGTACACAATATTATATCATGATTTTGTAAAGTTTTGAAGACAAATTATCTGAAATGTAATAAGCATAGATTTTGTACTCGTATACAGAGACTTTAAAAGTTGGTAAACTTACCACATTTTTTTTCATACTTTATTCAGAAGTCTTATTGAATAGTACGTTTAATGTACACCTTTCCATGGAAACTTTATTACTTTAAGAATATAGAGATCATAGTTATCCATACCTATAGTTTAAATTTTACGATAAAACTTGATATAACTTTTACATCATGCTCATTTGGCGAGTCAATAAAAAATCTTATTTCTCATCATGCACTAAAATATATATGAGTCGCCAGATCAGCAAGTTATTTGAGGAATATCTCGACCTGCCAATTGTCATTCAGATACTAGAATCCCTTCAATATTAGGGTTTTGTTACGAGATCTGGGCATGTAGATGGATATTCCGATCAGTCTCATCCGATCTAAAAGAATAAAGCTTTATTCGTCTGTCAGTCAGCAGAAAAGTTTCGACTTCTAATCGAGAAACCCAGCACGGTTTTTGACAAGATTTATTCCAATATCTATGGAAATGGAAAGTTTCATTTATATTATAGAGCTAGCTTTTGCACACAAACTTCGTCTGCATGATTTATTTTGTTTGTTATATGTTTAACTAATACATATATTCATATATACTTAAAAAGCCGATATATACTTCCCCAAACCTAATTTTACCCCTATTTCATTCCCCAAAATAAGCACTACCAGTAAAATGAAACTTCAGAAACAAAATATGATTTTACGAATGGTTTTAAGGATTCATGCCTTGGTAGACTCTTTGCACACTAGTAACAACAACTAATTGGGTTTATCATCCCCAATATTCAAACATGAACATAGTTAATAATAAGATTCACATTTATTACATACCAAACTGCATTTATTGAAATAGTATCTATGCCTATTTCTAATTCAGCCTTCCACAAAGAACATCATTAAACCCAGGAAAACTATTTCAACAACATTTCTAAGCCTTTCAATATATTCTCGTTTCGCTCCGCCTTCAGGCCATCTCGCTATGAGCCACCGACAACTGCATCGGGCAAATACGTCCCTTTTATTGGAAGCAGCTCTATGTAAATATTTTCACCAACGTTTGAACAATACATTTCGGGTCCCAGGACAAATGGCGACTTTGACCCAAAAGCCGGCATCAAATCGATATCGACGTGCATTCCCGAAGAGCTATTTGCATTTCTAGAGTTTGTTATTCGCTCCTTCAAGTTGATGAAGAGACATTACCCGCACGTTTATTGTATTATATTGGTTTAAATAATATTGATGATACGCAGATACATTTGCATTTGTTATTTGTAAATTTACGTATATAATTCCAGAGATATCAGTTATTTAAATTATTTCGTGATACCTAATGTATCTAGTTAGGACCTGTCTAGAAAGTAAAATCCTTTTTTAGTAATCATACACCTACAGATACATCTTACCTACTATCATTGCAATAATTCTTATTATCCATCTTTCATGAAGATTTAGCGTACAATTTGAAGACAGAAATATGTATTCGTGATATTATTTATTTCTAATCATATTTTCATTAACTCGAAGCAAAATTTTATTTCTTATTGCAGAGTTATAACTTTGTGCTTTACTTCATTCAGTGATAAAATTCCTGAAGTAGTCATAAACCCTCATCTCCCCTGCTCGTCCCTTACCTCATCAAATTTTCAAAGACCGGCAACGATTTGCGATCACCAGGTGTTGTGGGCGTTTATTGCCTGTGATCACTTGATATCCAATAACCATGCTCGTTAGAAAATATTAAATTCAACCCTCCCTGCTGCTAACAATTCAATTGTCCCATTATACTGTCGTTCTATATCAGCCCATATACGTCCCACTGTAGGGCACGGGCCTACTCTACAATCGAGGGAATCGATTGAGAGTGGTTAGGCCATATAGTCCACCACGCTGGCTTAGTGCGGGATGGCGGACTGTTGTCAGTAGCTACAGGAAGCATCAATGCGAATCAGAAAAGTTATTTCCATCCATCGAGTACTTCCTCTGAATGTAAAGTACCAGTACATCTTTTAAGCAGAATTTCACCATAATGGTTACAGCAATTAAGAAGTGGTATCCTAGTAAACAAACAAGTATACTCACATTTGCGTTTACAATATTAAGTAAGGAATGACATTCCATGCACTTCAAAAGACATCCTACAAGAAAATACATCCATATCTTTACAATTCCAGCGAGTACACATCGTGCAAGTCTCAAGCCGCTGAATCTGTATTGTTCTGAACAATGATGCAGTCATTTGTCCTCGCTCAGTCTCCGATACTCATTACAGTTGTATCGTTGTTTTGTTCTATCGTGTTGTTCTTGATAGTTCTGGTACTTTTTTGTTCTTTTGAGAAAGATGATTGTGATTTGATTGTAGTTTCTTTTTTATAATGGAATTATTTTTCGTCTTCCCGGGTGTAATCATAATCAGAGTTTTTAAATTAAAGATGTAAAATATTACATAAAACATGCCTCAGAAAAGATGAAATTGTCGCCCATTAATTCCTATGTCTCTTGTGACATTGTAAGTCTATTGTAAGACTTATGTCTATTATTTATTTATTCTCTTCATTGTACATTTTAAGTATGATAGTATTATCCACGGTTAGAAAGTATTGGGAAGTAGAAAAGAAGACATTTGGTTCTCCGGTAGTCACAGTATTCGAACGAAACAGGACAATGTAACTTATCACTTATTCACGTTAATTTTCTGCGATCTATCTAGCCTGATCGATTCAACCTAACCTCTAGGCAAACCTGTGTATACTTTATACCCAGTTCTACTATTTTCTAAATAACCACTTAATGTTCAAACTTTACATAAAACTTCGAGTTAGATTTTTACACTAACTTACAGTCACGCTTTTAACATCAACCAAACGTACTAAAATCTAATAATTCCCTGGCAAATGGTCCAGACCAATTTTTCATCAGCGACATTATCATAAGTTTCCACTCAAGACAAAGTGTTCAAATAAATTCTGATTTAAAATGGCCACGTCTAGAGAAACTATTTTGTACCTCGCATTCGCTACGCCACATTCCTTTACATTATATCTACACTAGATTTTAGACGTGACTTCGCTCATTTACTTGAGATAATTCAGGAATAGGTATTTTTAGATTTTTTTTATTGAATCTTTATCAGCCTATATACGTCCCTCTGCAAGGCACGGGCCTCCTCTACCATCGAAAGTACGATTGAGACGGGTTAGGCCATATAGACTTTATTGAATATATCCGGCAACCGAGCAAATAGGCACCTGATGGTAAGCGGTCATTGCCGCCCATGAACATCCACAACGCTTAGATCATAGATGTTGCCAGTCCATAGATATCAGGTCTTCGTTCAGGATAGAACCATGGTTTTGTACTTCAGGCATTACGTTGCATTTTAGCCAGTAAACCGAATTAAGCGTGACTACTGTCGTAAAATACATTTTTATATCCATCGAGAAAAGTACATTTTCTACTATCAATATGTATGTGAAATATAATGATGTCGAATAAATATGATATGAAAGCGTAAAAAAAACTCATTTTCCCATTGTTATTAGTAAGGATTTAAATCATTTCTTACATCGTATGACACTAACGTTTTCTTTAATGTTAAAATTTATGGCTTTTACAGTGGGTATTGTTGCAATCTTATTTACATACATGTTCTGGAATTTTCTATTATGAAAGCTATTTTATGAGGAAAGCGATCGTTATGTTCTATTTGTCTTTATTGGTATACGTATCCAATATCGATACATTAATGCGTTCAGAGAACGGAATGACTCGACATTTTTGCCATTAAAGCGGTCAATACTCTTAGATTCAAACCCGCAATAAAATGCACAATGACAGTATTAAATAAAATATCAAATCAGCTTTACTCTTTAAATACGAATATTGTGTAATCAAATAAAATGCAATAAAATATATTATTATCAATTCATCCACATATTTCTTAAGTAACAATATTCTTTATTACGTAGTTAAAATTAAATGCAAACTAGCAAATACCACAAGTGAATTATTTCTTAATTGAATACTGAATATTTTTTGTTACTAAATACTCCTAAAAAACTGTACAACTTACAATAACATTACTTTACAATAATAAAACTACAAAGAAAATTCCTACAAACCACTTACGTTTGTACACAAAGCAAGCACAGTACATGGTAAGGTAAATGTTAATTCTAACAAAAATCCTTCACAGCAATGATGAGGGAGCGGAATAGCCACGTCTGTTTAATTATTCAGTGACCAAAGACAGAGAAAGACAAAAAACCTCCTTGAATTAGACCTGTCTTTGTAGACACCATTTGACAACCCGCTTGTAACATTTGCATATTTTTGTTATAATAAAGACCAAGAGCCCGTGGCCGCCAGACTATCGCCATTGTATAAAAGTTGAACGTTTGTTTGCATTTGCAACGTTTGTTTGAACTCATGCTTCTAACATACGCATCACACAATCAGCAATTATGAAGTCAAAGTGGCTTTGGAAGTTGATAACTTCAACGTGTCTGACAAGTTAATAGAACCATCAAAAGTGTCTGACTACCAAGAAAACACCTTTTAATAGTTGCCTAAAAAACATATACAATATTCAGCTTTTATACTATAACGCTGGTAAAATTACATTTAGTAACACTTTGACAATATTTATGTTTCTAAAAGGTAGCCAAAAGAATAACAAAGGGACGTGAGTTTTACTTACATACTGTAGGTCAAAATTTTGGACTAAAGCCTCTAAAAGTTATTATTATTATGTATGTAATTTATAAAATGTCAACTGTTTGGGACGTAAATTTGATATTTACACAGACGCTCTCAAAGATAGTTAATTCGTTTCCAATTTCATTCGCGTCGGGACAAAATTGGCTCTGACGCCCATCCAATGCCAATTTGTATTTATGTTGTATATTCACACTCGGGAATTACTAGTTTTGATCAAAGCTATTTCGTAGGAAACCCTCTATGTCTGATGTCCTTAAACATAACATGCCGTATTCATTACCCATTATTTGAGGCCTGCTGGGACATTAAAATACTCTCCATAAACCAATAAATTTGTTGTTTGTATTAGACGCCTTCCCAATATTCGATAGGTACTTAACAAAACAGATTGATTTTTAAACTCACATTTTGAGAATTTTCTAGGTCCAATCTCTTTGTCTCAGACGGCTTTAACGGCTGACATTGGCAAATGCTATCAATATTTTTGTCATGCAAATGAGTGCTCCTTATCAAGGGTTTATCAAGATGGTCCATAAGCATACTAAGATCTGGAAATCACGTCACTAACATCTATCATCTAAACTACTAAGCTAGACCTTGTAGAAATGTAATAAACACTAAGTATTATTTTACATTTCGTTAATACCTGAAAAATCCAATCAAAACGTTTCATTCCTCTGTCTTGTTCAACATTGAAATAACCTGAAGCGATGTACAAAAACTTCTCAGAATTCTTTAATACGCTCTTTGTCCTTATAAAGTAAAAACCTTGACACATCTTTAAAAGCTTTCCACGACCGAGTTTTGTGCAATTTACGACAAAACACAATCGTTAATCTTTTGTACGTGTCTTATGTATTTTTCTTAATAAAATATAAGTACCTTCTTTTCTTTTGTTGACTTTCAGCGGAGATAAACAAAACAGTGATTTATTGATCAGTAAGCATGCACTGTTAGTAAGGGATGCCATAAAGTATAATTTGTAGTTACTTAGTCTCGGTGGCGTAGTTAGACGGTCTAGACTACAAAGCTGAGGTCTTCGGGTTCGAATCCCGGGTCGGACAAAGTGATTGAGTTTTCCTATTCATTATCAGCCCGGAGTCAGGAATTTGTGCCCGATATGGCGATAGGCTCGCCCCTTATCACATCATGGGACGGAACATATAAGGCGAAATGTGGGTGTCCTGGTGACGCCTCTGCCTACCCCTTCTGGGATAAAGGCGTGAGTGTATGCATGTATGTAGTTACGTATTTTTAACGACGGTCTAAATGGTCTGGTCCAGGTTTACTATAAATGCTGGGACCATTGTGTCGAATCGTGGTAGATACGAGTAGCATTGGACTAACCGGGTACAGTTGAGTCACATTTGCGAACCAGTATTTAAAAATAAGTAAGTTAATAATGACCATTCAACTCAATTTCCTGCCACTAACAATTTTATTTAAATCGTAATCCAGTAAATATTTGGTAATCTAACATTAGAACACACAAATATGTACTACATTAATCTTGCAGCTGCGTAGGGTTGCCACGCGGTGATTAATTTTAATTGCATCCTACGTGTTTCAGAATCGCGGGAAGTTTTCGAGATTTTATAAACACAAATAATCTTATTGAAACAGATATGCCTACAGTTGAAATATAGAAAAATCTAAATTAAATGAATTGGCGCGTTTAGAATGAATTTTTCAATGGCATCCGGTTAACCAAACAGGAATTGATGGGCAAAATATTTATGTTTTCCCGTTATTCCTGATAAACGCTATTTTTAACGATGCTATTTGACTCATTTACTGCAAGATTTTATCTGGATAAATATTATATTATATTTTCGTTGCGATGAAACATTCAATTATAATTACAGAAAAGCTATTTTTCGTCAATCTTAACTCCAATAGTCACTGTGCCAATTGATTAAAGTTTCAAAAATGAATGAAAAAGCTGTAAAGATAGAAGCAAAAATTACATAAAAAAGAAACACATCATTTAATAAATTAATATATTAGACCACTCGTGTATGCATGTAAAATTTATATTTTTGAGTATTATAGCGTTTACATCCCATTCAATAAAGAATAAACACTAAAAATTCATACACACATACATCATAAAACAAAACTTAAACACATTTGAGTGTCTTGCTATTTAATTTTCATTCAACAGACAACCCTAAACCCAATCATGACTGCGCTGTCTTCGATGCCATTACATAAAACGCTATCTATAGCTTTAATTAAACATTAGCAATTAAATTTATTTTTCTAAAGTGTTCTACGAGTAGTATATTGAGCGAAAATGGCCCAGTCAAAAGTCAGATGTAGAACAGGCAATTTACATTCAACCAGAAGCCTAACCGCCGAGGGGCGACGCTGCGAGTGTGCAATGACTTTAATATTTAAAATCTAATTGAATTTAATTTGGCATTGGTTTAACATAGAACGTGAATAATATAGTGTATTTTCATTTCAATAACATTGCCGCATATAAAAACTATCACGGATTATTTGAGAAACACATATAATTCATAAACACGAAGTTTTTCGTCTCGAGGTACTTTGTAGATGTTTTGTCAATTGAGAATAGATTATGGAAAATATCATTTTGGAGTTGTTAGCCCTACGCTAATGTCACAAACTGACCTTAATTCAATGCTGTGAACCTGCGTCAGTTTTTACAGTGTATTTACACTCATCTGAACTGTACAAAATCATGTAATGAAGTCTACCTAACCGCGGCTCTTCTACTTTTTAAAATAAAACTAAAAATATAATATTATATTTTAAGATTGAACGCCTATAAAAAACGACAGTAGACAAACGCATGTTACATTTGGGAGCACTTAAACGATAAAATCAACTATGAAATGATCAATACTTGTTTCTACATTTTGATTGCTATCACTCGTTCAAATTGAATTCCAATACTCGACTTCAAAGCGATCGCGCTCAAGTACAGTAATTCGTTTCTACGTAGATATTGGTAATGATTACGAAGTGTGAACATTAGAATCAAACGTCGAATTCTATAGAGTTTTATCTATTAGTTTTATTTCGTATATTAGAATCTATGTGTTTATTAAAAGGTATTTTAACTTCAAAGTATTTAGATTTCAGATCACCAAACTAGTTAGTAAAAGTTAGTGGTATGAATAAAAATCGTTTAACCGTGCTAAAATACTAATCAATGTTAAATTGAATGGCAACATTACATTTTGTTTTCTACCGCCGAGTTATAATATTTTTTAAATATGACTGTTGGGTGTATTTATTATTGTTTTATTATATTATTATACAAATATAAGATTGGTTTTAAATTACGTAACATGTGACATTTGTATCAGAAATAACTATCCATGGCACACACCACGATACATAAGTAGTTCCGTTTCTACCTTCCAAATACGGAACCTTAAATCCATAATTATCTTTCCCGTTAGCCGGCCGTATACCAGCATTCACGTACAAATAAGTCCCAATATTTAAAGTTGGCTCATTAAGCGATGCGCTTTAGGGCGGGGCTCCAATAATGTTTTAAAGGTAATTTGACAGAACAATTTGTGGCGAGATTTAAATGTTGTAACCAGGTCAACCCAATGCAACCTCGGGCGCTTTGAGTTTAATTATAGGAGTAACGAAAACTACACGCTTTTGAATAGATCTGCTATTAGTAGCAGTAAAATTCTGGATGAAGACTATTTCCTACTTTATAAAGTAGATCTTCTTATAATGGTTTCCAATTTTGCTATTGAATTTTATCGATAGTTGGTGCGTATCTATTAAAGTAAATTTATGGAAGACGATTGGAAATGTACACCTCTTTGAGTCTTCATGTTTCACTGGCTATAATGAATTAAACTATATAACAAATCGTCACCTTTCGTCTACCTACCATATGGTGGTAAATATAATAAAGCCCTCGATGCAAAGCACTGTTTTTATTCATTTACTGACCAAGCCAGAAAAAGACCCGATAATTTATTCTACAAAGTTAATTATTTGTATTTTACTTCTGTTCGTTCAAATCAATGTGATTTCAACGGAGGTGGTCCTGTAGAGAAAGTTATATCAATGCTTTAACTGCCATATCACATGAAACCATAAGCCGTTGTCCTATCAAGCGTTCGGAAGTTAGCTGTTGGCCCATAACACTAACAAACGATCGCCGCGCAGCTTGCCCAACTGTGTTGGCTGTGATACAGAGTCAGGACAATATACTATAGGATTTTAGAGGATATTAGACTTTACACTTCATGGAAAACAATGTGATTGCTGTTTTCAAATTGTGAAGACATTTGATTTCTATTTGTTATTAACTCCCGGCTGTAAGACTTCCTGTGTTTGTGTTAATATAATTACTATATTGATGGGACAATGCTGCCTTTTTTGGCAATTGTCAGTACTTTTAGCAGACGGGTTAATGTTACGGTAATGGCTCGCTAGTGAGTGCCCGACCAATAAGGCGTACGCGTTCGCAAACCTGCTGCGAGCGGCACGCGTGTGGCTCACAGCGAGCCGACGATTTCAACGTACTCATTCTGCAACCGTAAACTGTAACACGCGTGCACAATAGAACCTCGTTACTTTTATATACAAGTTACAGTTTCCTAGTGAGTTACACAGCTTTCAGCCGACGTCGGATGGTCACTGAAGTATTTTTAGATCGGTCCTGTCTTACATGAACATTTCTTATTTATTGAATTAAGGTTCTCACATAGCGTACACACTATCACAATTAATACAAGTCTTTGCGTATACGTATTTGCTTTGTTCACGCTATTTACATTTCTTCTCAAATTTTCAAGTCAAGGCTGGAAAACCGTACCCAACTTTACTGAAATTTATAGTAACTAATCAAAATAACTATGTAACATTATGTGATAGATTTCATTTCAAAAATCATATTACAAAACATAGTGGAAGCCTTCCAAATAATATACAGTGTACAACGATCGAATGCTCTGCCTTGTGCCTACCGCACGCGCGGCCAATTTACGGTGACCGTGTGTAGTGGGTGGCCCGCTTACTGACCTGAGTTATGGAGCTTCGGCCCTGCTCACTGTTCAGCCCTCTGGCATACGTATCTGTGTGATTATAAGCACCGAATTTACATTAATGACTGAGTGGTGTTGAATGCGAAATATACATAAACTATCAGTATGTTTATTGGGTACAAAGGATTGTTAATTAATATTGACGGCATTAGAATCGAATTCAGAACCTTACTGTTAAAAAAAATAGAAAAAAAACTTAATAAGCTTTAATTCAAACGCATCAACTGATAAATCAAAAACTGCTTTAAAATGGAAAACTGTACTTTGTCATTGTCCCATTTTTAATAAAAAGTGTAACAAATTGATCTACTATAAGTCGCTTGACTTGAGCTTAGTAGTACGACAAACAAAAAAAACAACTCAAAGTTAAATACTTACATATAATACTTCGACAATCTAGCTTTCAATGAAATCGTAACTAACGGTGCCTACTAGATCATTTCTATACCAGCCGCGCCGACGACGCGACGTTCCACAGTTATGATAAATTCATCAAACGTTCATTTTGTATTACTATATTCATATAGCAGGGACTTGTAAACAGATTTTGTTTTTATAGCCGTGAATGGCGAGATGATCTTTCCGTCTGCCTAATGATAAACGATACGATCGCTCATGGACAGTAGCGAAACCAAACAACACCATGATTTACAAAGCAATTCTTGGCATATACTCTGGCTATAATGTCCTTCAAACCGGAACAGAACAGCGCATTTATACTGCTGTTTGGCGGGAGAAATAGACATTGCGCTGGTAACTACCCAGGCGGCCTCTTACATGTGAGAAACCTACCACCAGTTACTGGTAAACAATATTTAACAAAATAACCTATGTACATCAGACATACTAGTGGGGTCCGATTACAGGCCCTAAATTATGGGCGCTCGCGTCGATACCGTCAGCCCTCTGCCCTTTTATCACTTCACCAATGTCAAGTACAATCGATATTTATGGGCCCTCTGATTTGTGTTAAACGATCAAACATCACTGATTTATTGATGGTCAAATAGTGCTTTTGTAAGTGAACCGCGCTTGAGATAGGTAAAATAAAATGGTTAGATAGTTTTAGGTCTGAGTAGTAATTGTCGAAATAAATATTAAATAATTTGCGTCGATGAGGACTTCCGGGATGTAAATTAATAGCTTTTCCTCTTGGACACAAAAAAAGAAGTCTAATGCGGTTGGTAGATATCAAATGTTTTTGAATACCGATAAAATCAAGAAGTCTGATATTTGCCCACTTCTTAGCAACTCATTCATCTTCCAACAACTAAACCACTCGCTTTTATTTCAATATTTAATAGACTCTATTGTTTAAACATACTGCGGTCAAAATCCGCATACACATTCCTTCAAGCCTCGTAAAACCATAATATAACCCCACAGCTGTTACTGAATAGATGAATGAATCCAATCGCGTCATATTTTTAGAATGCATTTTAAAAGTCGTAAAACCGTGATCTACAACAAAACGGGCCTTTCAGTTTTTATTGCCAGGTCAGAACCCGTAAAATATGTTTTTACTGCCCGCTTTCTGTGCAAGATACGTCACGATAACTCAACTACAGGTTTTTATCAAGAGTTTTCAATTATGAATTTTTACCTGCATTTCTTCGGCACGGAGCGTTGTATAAAACAATTTTCTATGATATTCTTCAAAGATGGGCTGCTTTATAAAGTTACGAAAGGTTGGTCTTATGAAATGTTTTATAGAGTAAAGAAAAACTAGTTCACTTAGCACCTTTGGAATTACAAAAAGCTACAAAATATATTCTCAGTTCCCAACCTAAATATCCGCTTTGAACGTTGAGTAAATAAAAACAGTAAAAGCAAGGCTAAAGAAATCAAGTATCCAAGATACAATTTACAATTACACAATTAATACTGGTACATTTACTGGTGGTAGGTCTCTCATATGTGAGAGGCCGCCTGGGTAGGTACCACCGCAATGTCTATTTCCCCCGCCAAACAGCAGTGTAAATGCGCTGTTGTGTTCCGGTTCGAAGGACATTGTAGCCAGAGTAACTACTGGACATATTGAGAATTAACATCTTATGTCTCAGGATGGCGAGCGCAGTGGAATTCCAAGCATTACCTTGTAATTCATGGTGTTGTTTAATTTGGTACTGTCCATGAGCGGTCGTATCGCTTATCATCAGGCGAATGGCATGCTCGCCTCGCCATTCAATGCAATAAAAAAAAAAAAAACAAAGTCTTTTATCTCGATAAAAACAATTATGCCACATTGCAGAACCGGATATACGCAAGCAAAATAACAAATTCATACCCAAAGCGCTTATTAAAATCTAAAGGATCCCATACATCATAATTTCTCACAATCGCTCCCTTGCGTTCGGGATTGACGTAAGTATCCAGACATGCTCAAGTCGCGAAATATCCCGAAAGTATACAAGAATTTTATATTTGAGACGGGGGAGGGTATCTCTCGCCCCTACGTTATTGGGGCGCATCGTATTTTAGGCTTAGAGGGGGTTTTATTAATATTTGACCTTCCACTGAGCCGTATGTCTGGAAACTGCGAAATTGTGGAAAGGACTTAAGGTTCTACAATTTATACTTGTAATATCTCTCAGATTTTTAATAATCGGTTATATCAACCAGGAGCAGGGTATAATATGATACTTTGTTACACGAATTTTACTTCTCATGAATACCAGTCTTATTTAAAATATTTTTTATCAGTTGCGGGTTTTTAATATGGTAAGGAAGTGATAAACTATTACTAAATCATTCTTAATATTATTGTTTCCAGATACTATCGTCATTAAAAAGCCAATATCACGATAAAGCCTGGATTATATGTCCGAAATGGCGATAGGCTTGCCCCCTATTACATCGTGGCACGGAACACACAAAGCGAAATGTGGGTGTCCTGGTAGCACCTCTAGCTATCCCTGGGGAAAAGGCGTGAGTTTATGTAGTATGTATGTATGCTAGTTTAAAACTTTGTCTACAATCAAGCAAGCTATCAAAGATGGCAATATGTAGGTATACTGTCACTGTCTCCAACAACGCAGACACACTCCGTAACTCGTGCGCTCAAACTTTCAGTGTTTGCACGAGAATAACAACGAAATTAAAAACTTTCCCGACGCTCCACACTCCAATACAAGTTTAAGGGGAATATTTCACTCTGAGAAGTATTTAAAGCGTTTCGTGTGTTTGTCAGAGATGATTTTTCAATCAAGTAACATATTGTTAAGATAGAATGCAAGAAATTAAAAATGTTACATGTATCAATCACTCAGGTTATATTTTATTCGATAGAAAACTTTTATCAGCTGATAATGGAAAAAACCGCTCTATGTTAAAATATCTTACTAACAAGATGTAGAGCATTGCCGTAGATCGTTAAAACCGTACCAAGGAGTAGGCCCGACTTGGTTATGCGACTAAGTCTTGTGAAAATATACTTTAAGCAATAGCTCTGTTGTACCGTTTGGTGACATTGTCCTGTAGCCAGTATAATACACATTGATGGAAAACCAACACAGTGAGCTTACCGAAAGTAAAATGACAGAAAAACTGACACTTCACGTCGGTTTTCTGTGAAACAGACTACGCCGAGCCGATCAATTCCTACAGTAGCCCAAAGGAACCATATTGTGGTTCTACCACTTTGAGATGGAAGTGTTAATGGACTTTGCGCACTATTTATTGAAGTATTGTTCTGAGAAACCGCAAACATTCAGCTTCCACAAAGTGTATAAGAAGAGAGATGTTTCCGCGATAAAAATATTCACAAATATATTCATAAATTACGCGATCAGATCTCCAGCAGTTAACTGAAAACCGAACGGAAACGACATCACACTGTTTACATTCCAACAAAGCTTATACAAACATATAGAATTTATGTCACGGGAAAAACACATTATTGGCTTTAATCCAGCGTTCTCGGCCCAAGGTCAAGAATATAAATCTTTGCGAAATAAACATTTATTTCCTGGAATTGCCCCGTAATTCCCACCCTTACAATAGTTACCCTGTCAATAAATACATACACTCAAATACTAAATAGTATCAAAAGGCATTGAGATATTTTTCTAGAGCAAATACTGTGAACAAAACATATTATGTCCGCAATGTAGGTATGTTGCTTTTTTGTTGCGATAAATAGCGAGACGAGCATGCCATTCGCCTGATCGTAAGCTTTACGACCGCTCATGGCCAATAGAACCAAACAACACCATGAATTACAAAGCATCGCTTGGCATTCCACTGCTGAATATTCCACATTGTTTGAATATTCCATTATATTTGTGGTGTGGACCATATAAAATAACTTCGATCAACCCCTTACGTCATAATGACGCGGAGCCAAGCACTACGATGATAAATTACGTGCTATTTGCGATATTACCATAAAATATTCGGTACTCATCAAATGCCTCGGCGTTTAATACCGACAAATGTGCTTGCAAATATAGCCTCTGGAGCTTATGGCAAAAGAATTAGTATCACATGAAGTATTCAGTTCACGTATGACCTTTCTGGGGGTGAATCAACCACATATTCCACGAATTGAGCTGTTTCATTAATCAGAAGTAATGTAAGTCAAGTTCCTATTTAAATGACAACTAAAAATAGTAATACTCGGGTGCTTTAATCCTGAATATAGCTATAATATATTAAGTACGAGTAATTGTCTATATTCGTACTAATTCACGAATCTTAAGTTCAACACACTGCGAGACAAACCTTTGTATGATCTTCAAATACCGATATCCACGACACAAGGCTTCTTTCTGTATACCCAACAGTCACATGCATAGTCCTGACCCCAAATTAAGATCAATTAAGTATTGTGTTGGGCGTGTCAAAAGCTATGAGAGACTTTTCGGCCGCACAAACCCCCAGACCCGAGACAAATATTTGTCTCAGTGCGGGATCGAACCCGCAGCCTCTCTGTATTACCATAATTTTACATGTGAGTTTGGGTGAGATTATTAATTGTTCACCTAAACTGCATTATTTTTTAAACAGATTTCCAGATCCCCACATGTTTCTAAGTTTAATATGTAAAGTGGTAATGTAAACTATTACATTAAAATGTTATTTCCCTCAGGCGCAACAATCTGCGCGCACAAACTTTATCCATATTTGTCTATTCCCGGAAGGAATTGCTAATATGTGGTAAGCGGTGCTGGGTTTCATCTAACACACAAGCAAAATTGTACTTTAACAATATGGACTAGAGTACAAATTAAAATGAGGGTAGTTGCAGCAATTTGCACTAATTGGGTTACAACGCTTTGTATCCATCAGTGAATGTTCATTAGCTGCTACACTGTTCTTTATAATTGTCTTGTTTATGAATAAGAACAAATTTAGACGGATATTTGAAGCTGTTCATCAAAACTGATGTGTGTGAATTTCGTGCACTTTACAATGCAAGCTGAGTGTGTTTTTGTACAAATCAATAACAAATTACTAGTCAATTTAATGCTAGGATTTTGAAATTAAAACCTAATTGATAAAAATCAAAGACCATTTCTTATACGAGTAACTAATCAAATGTGTCAATAATTAAATTATTCGCATTTTTAGTGAAATAATAAAGTACAGCCACTAATTTTTCATTTAAAATATGTTTAATGGTAAGAATTATAGGATATTTAGATACTTAAACAAACTCGAAACAATATAAACGATAAGATTAATCATGCTTGTTTCTCTACATACTATTCTAGACCTATAGGTGTTACAGGTACCTAGATAAGGTATTTTTAAACGCATGTAAGTGTAATAAGAACAGCATGACCCATATAAAGATCATCGCTCTTCCCACTGACTTACGGAAGCCTTACTACAACCAATCAATATAAGGATTTCTCAGAAATTCTTAGCAACATTACTCAAGTTCTGATTCCTACGCCAACGTGCATCGCAAATGTTTGATCAAATACAAAAAAAAACATGATATATTTGTATGGTGTCGTTGTTCAAGATATATATAACCGAAGACAGCGTGAAATGGCGCACATTGGAGAAGACTTATTTCCAGCAGTTCACAACTTTAAGCTGATGATGATATAGAGATAAATATGTCTAGATACCTAGTTATTGGGACTACTTAGTTCTGTTCAAAGATATATAGGTTAAAGACAGGCCATAGATAGAGTATTGATTGAGGAAGAAACAGCTATCTCCTGCCATTTCTTAGATATACTTAGTGCCAAAAATACTTAAGTGCAGTTATGAATCCCGCGCACACGCCAACGCATCGCAAACGTTTGCTCCAATCTTTTCTCCAATTTGCCGGAGCTTGCTTGTGTACTTTAGATTAGAATGGAAAATTCGCGCAGTTGAAGTTATATTGGTTTCCTCAGAATTGAAGATAATGCTTTGACCTACTTACTGTTTCAACTGGTACTGGCGGCAGGTTCCTCGTAAGCCAGAGGTGGTTTGCCTAGCAGCAGGGCACATTACTGTTTCATTCTAGTTATAATATATTGTAGTCAGGTAAATCATAAAAAAAATTAACACTTTATAAATAGAAATACGGAGTGGTGTTGCATTCACCTTTCTATGGAAAGGCGTGAAGCTTACCATTAGGCGAGTGCCTTGTCATAGTAAAAGAACAATTGGCTTAACTACTTTTTGACCGACTTCAAAAGAGGTAATCAATTCGACTGTTTGTTTTTTTTTTATTTTTGTTACTTGATTACACTGGTATTTGGGAACCGATTTTAAAAATTTATTTTTTGTAGGAAAGCATGATATACTGGGTTGGTCCCATAAAAATATATATTATTTGTTACTTTGTAGTAACACTTTGAAGTCAAATTTTTATTTTTTTATTACAAATTATTTTTTTTGCAAGAAAAGAATTTTCGCAAAGTAATCATTTGACACAAACAGCATTCAAAGACAAATATGTGAAAAATATTTATGTAATATGACTACTCTGCTGGCGAACCCTGAAACCGCAGCGCTGCGGTCGAAAAGGCCAGTGACGCTATTTCGTCACAGCGTTTTAGATGCCGTCATATACCAGATTATATCACAATTGAATTATTATCTAACACTCTAACATATTCGAATGTAGGTAGAGAATTCGTATATTTTATCGTTGTATACGATATCTCATTCCTATGCTAACTAAAAAATCGAATTTTATTTAAGTGGTCCCCCATATTTCAAAAATACTGCCCGCAACATACTTAAAAACGGTTAACATAGAATATGAATGAATACACCCAACAGTCACTGTTTCGGTGCGGGGATCGACCCCGCGGCCTCTCGTTTCACAGCCGGCGGCCAACCAACTGCGCCACGGAGGCTGTCAATGAACATTATTATTACAGAACCGCATACAATACCTCTTAGTTCTTCGATACTCATTCTACTTTCAATTACTACGCTCACACAAATTGCACGTGACAAAACATAATAGATTATCCAGTTATATATTTTTCCATGTCTAAGATCTCAACGTTGTAACACATAATACATCATTTACCGTCATTTCTCTTCTCTCGCCACTCTATTTAATGGCCAATACATCCATTTTGATTGAATAACTGCTGAACGAGTCATGTCGATTTTAACATACAAAAACATACAAATATATAAATAAATAGGTCCAAGAGTATCGAAATCAAATACGCGACATATCAAAAAGATTTTACTGCACGTATCGTGTTTTATTTAACCACTCTCCGTACGACATTCGAGCTGTCGAATCCATTACAGTGAGATCGGGTTAAGTATTTTCATGAGGAATTCTTTGCGGGGAGAAAAAAATGTGGTAAAAAGGCGAAAAGACCTACTACTGAATATATTGGTTTCTTCTCAAATATTTGAGTTTATAATATTTATTGTACAAATGCATTAGCCAACTTTTTGTGTACAGAAATAAACCAATAATTAATAGATAATAGATCAATAGATCAATTATAGCATTTTGTTTTAGTCAATCAAATTACTTTAAAAGTGTTACATTATGTATTACACTAAAATTTTCATATTAATATTTTTATTAAAGCTAATCCGAAAGTAATTATCCTATGACAATATACTTCTCCTTGACAGCCTCCGTGGCACAGATGGTTAGACGCCGAACTGTGAAATGTGAGGCCGCGGGTTCAATCCCCGCACCGAAACAAATATTTGTGTGATTTGTTTCGGGTCTGGGTGTTTGTGAGACCGAAAAGTCTCTCGTATAGTTCCTGATACCCACGACACAAGACTCGATATTAGTGTGGGGTCAGGACTATGTATGTGACTGTTGGGTTTTATTTATTTTATAAAATAACATCCAGTGGCCATACCGCCGAATTTAATTTAAAATGTTTATGGTATGCCAACCGCTGACGCGAAAGTTTGCAGTTTCAAGTAATGTTCATATCTCCACGTATAAGGGCCACGCATTTTCCCCTTCATTTGTCGTCTTCATTAACCGTGGTTCAGTCTGCGCATTATGTCCATTATCAAACTCGTTAACCTGTCAGTCTTGATTACCGAGCGGCAACGCACTCTCTATGGCAGAGCATTAACTGATAAATGTAGCAGTGTACTTTTTTATACTGGTAGGACAAAGTGACTACAATTAAATTCATGGTAACTGTAATTTAGATGATTTCTCGCTGTTGATACAACTTTTTTTTAATTTCCTGCGTCGGTGGCGTAGTTGTACTACGCTACGATTACTAAAGCTGAAGTCAGGGGTTCGAATCCCGGGTAGGGCAAAGTGATATTGGATTTGTCAATTCACTATCAGCCCGGAATCAGGAATATGTGCCCGATATGGCGCTAGGCTCGCCTCCTATTACATCGTGGGACGGAACATACAACGCGAAATGTGGGTGTCCTGGTGGCGCCTCTGTCTACCCCTTCTGGGATAAAAGCGTGAGTTTATTTATGTATGTATATATGCCTTTATCAGGCAGACGAGCTTGCAGCCCGCTAGATGGTAAGCTGTTATCGCCGCTCATGGATTACTCCATTCTCAGACACGAAGATCAAATGTTCGACTTTCGACGTTCACGTATAAGTTGTAAGTTTTCCACTTCTAAAAATCAATACTATTCTCTATGAAACTTATTATTCACTTCGAACTTAGTCGATGGTTACGACGTACGATTGAGAATTCGATCATTTTGTAGTGTACCTAGCCACATTCATTCATACAGTTATACGTACAACGTGTAATATTCTTCGTAGTGTTGGATCATAGAGTAAGTCTTCTGCACGACCAGGTCGCCGCCTACCGCCGTCCAAGCCTGATGAATACGAAACGGGACAAACTTGCATTGTACTGGGAATTTTCCACCTTGTGTACGGGGGTTGCTCTCCGGGAGGTTAGATTGATCAAAACAACATTAAGAGACCAATACTGTATACTGTTTCAGCCCATAGACGTCCCTTTGCAGGGCACGAGCCTCCTCTACAATCTAGAGTACGAGTACGAGATCAATACCGATTTAATTAAAGAATGTACATACATACATAAACTGACGCCTTTATCCCAGAAGGGTTAGCAAGGGCGCCACCAGGACAAACACATTTCGCGTTGTATGTTCCGTCCCATGATGTGATAGCCTATCGCCATATCAGGCACAAATTCCTGACTCCGGGCTGATAATGAATAGAAAAACCCAATATTACTTTGCCGGACCCGGGATTCGAACCCGAGACCTCAGCTTTGTAATCATACCGTGGTACAACTACGCCTCAGAGGCATTTAATTAAAGAATGTATAAGTACCTATGCCATCGTTACAATACTTACTCCTAATTGTACAATTAGAAATACTCTCTGCAGCTCGAATAAACAAACCCACTACTACACGCGGAGGTAAGCTGTGGATTATGAGGAGATCGAAAAAATCTTAATTAAGATAACGCAAGATCCAGTTAAAGCTCTTAGATAGTCCGTAGATCGACTTCCATCACAAAGACGAATTGTAGCAAATACCTGCGAACGGAACCCGTAGATTAAAAATAACTCTCAATAGAAAGTATTTCACGGAAGCGGCCCTTTGTGTTTTTATAAAACTCTATCAATAAGACAGTTCTACGGCATAACGAGAAACTTCCGCACTACTTTACCAAAGGATTATCGTCTCTATTCCTCAAACATAAGACCTACGATTAAAATGCATTGGTGAAAAGTAAGTTTGTTTCCACGGAAGAAATTGGATGTAGAGTCAAGGAATTTTAGCTCTTATATCACTCGTATAAAGGTGAATATAGCAGTAAATGTAAGTTTGGAATATTGAATAGGAGCGTGGCAATAGACTGGACATATTGAAAGACGATTCAATGTCGATTAGAGCGGTCGGAAGGGCCCGTGATATGTTGGCTTTAGGAATTGACTCTTGAGAAAACACGGGGGTATTGTTGATGGACAATAGTCTAGTTGTTTGATCTGTCATCAAACTATCGTTGGTGAATTGTTGGGCTAGATTATGTCAGACTATTATATCACCAATGATGTATTATGATATTTAATTTCTCTTTTTATTATCTGCCCGGAGTCAGGAATTTATGCCCGATATGGCGATAGGCGAAATATGGGTGTCCTGGTAACTCCCTTTCTAGTAAAATGGCGTGGGTTTATGTATGTATGTATGATTTGTTATGAATAAACAGTGGTGGGACGGACAAATTATCAAAATTTAGGCAATTGGTCACGTGCCACGAAAGGTTTTAGTCGGTATGCTGGCGTATGTTTTGTTAGGGACTCGACTGCAAGGCCAGTATTATCAGGCTGGACGGGCAGTAATATTGACATTCCCCTTTAGGCCATCACTGAGATACCGACAGGGGAGC
Source organism: Deilephila elpenor (assembly GCA_949752805.1). NCBI lineage: Eukaryota > Metazoa > Arthropoda > Insecta > Lepidoptera > Sphingidae > Deilephila > Deilephila elpenor. The sequence goes on from OX457098.1 coordinate 3,354,813, forward strand.
ATTACAACTTCCATATTGCTAAAAAAGAAAAATAGACCCTGGCACAGGCCAAGGTAACGCAAATTTCACCCGGAAAATTAATATAGGTATGCGGTAACAGAAATGCAAGTGGCTCTTTCAGGTCAATGTCCTTATTTCAGCCGTCTGGTGGACCGGCAAATATTCCGCAATACGGTTAAACTGGCAGACGGCCAGTTGGACAACTAATAAGCAGAAACTTTGCAAGACCCAGGATAGAAACTACGAACACGTATCTTGTAACTTGGCAACGTTATTTAATTATAAAGTATAAGTACAGAAAGGATTTACAAATTATAGTACAAACACACATACATAAACTCACGCCTTTATCCTAGAAGTGGTAGGCAGAGGCGCCACCAGGACACCCACATTTCGCCTTGTATGTTCCGTCCCATGATGTGATGGGGGGCGAGCCTATCGCCCCATCGGGCACAAATTTCTGACTCCGGGCTAATAATGACTAGAAAAACTCAATATCACTTTGCCCGACCCGGGATTCGAACCCGAGACCTCAGCTTTATAATCGTACCGTAGTACAACTACGCCACCGAGGCAGTCTATAGTAACATCTACAAATATTTGTAATTTGTGCACGACACGGTCTTATTCTCGACTAATAAGACATATTGAGAATAGGTTTGGAGGACTGGGTGACAGTAATCGAACCGCTGCCTAGTCATTCAACGATACAGGCTTCAGTTTTGAATGTTAAAGCTTTAGGTTATAAATTATCTACCGGCGAGATCACTAGGGCTATAGAGAGATCTCTGTTCCGATCTATTGTGAAAGTAATCAATAATGACACCACGCCGACACTATGGAGTTTAGCACTCACCTGTCAATGCATTTCCTGTAAACCGAACGTAGAGTGACAAGCATTGAAATTGCACTAACCAGCAACTCGCTCGAAAAGCAATACTGAAGGATATTGTAAATATCATATTCATAGACAGATTTCAAACCTATTTTAGTAATCGAATGATTTGTCTTCTTCGCTCAAGCTGATTTCTTAAGTCGAAAGGGACAAAACATTTGATAACTAAATACGTTTTTAATCTGTCTATGAATAAAGCCTTTACATAATAGAAGTCAAAAAGGACTTGAGAGTGTAAAACATAAACTCTGGGTAATTGGTTTTAGTGACATAAGTTCGATTTAGATTGAATATTAAAGCAATAATTGTACTTAACTCTTTAAAACACGCAGGCATGGACATGCCCACACAATTTAAAGAACAGAACGAAAATAAAATAAACCTAGCCATCAAATGGAAACGATATACTGCGTTCCTAAATAAACAGAAGTTAAAGAAATCTTTCAGCAGTAATCCTTGTCAATATAAATAGATGCGCTAAAGAAAACAGTTTGAGGAAACCAGAAATACCACATGATGTGATTAGGTCAAAGAAAATAGTTACCAAAATAACTGGCGGTTGGATACTTCACACCTTGTTTGTAGGGCTGTCCATATTTAAATTCAGATAGTCACGATAAAGTGACTAGAGAAATGACAGCCTCCGTGGCGCAGTTGGTTTGACGCCGCCTGTGAAACGAGAGGCCGCGGGTTCGATCCCCGCACCGAATCAAATATTTGTGTGATCCACAGGTATTTGTTTCGGGTCTGGGTGTTTGTGAGACCGAAAAGTCTCTCTTAGCTTCTGATACCCACGACACAATACTCGATCTTAGTGTGGGGTCAGGACTATGTATGTAACTGTTGGGTGTATTTATTTATTATTTATTTATTTATTCACCTTATTATTAGGTAGTTTTTTATCATTTACATTAATTTTGCCAACCTACAATAAGCCAGCGTGTCAGACTTAAATGATTTAACTCTGACCTATCTCAACCGAAGAACAGACTCATGTCTTATAAGCCAAGCGGCAGACAAGCTACCAGAAACCCGTATTGAAAATGATAATTATAGCTTTTGAGGTTAAAAGATGAATGGCGCGGAGGTATGAATGGGTAGGTGTTGTAAAATAATACAAATGCTTTGCAAATAAAAAAATAAAATAAAAAGGTGTTGACTGACACGACTGTATATTCGGAGTTCGGTATCTATCGCTAGATTATATCAAAATTAGAACATAAAAATGTTCTACTCTAATGTTATTAAAACAATCACAACAGAGGTTAAATTTCTCCTACAGTAGGAAATAAAGATTACTTGGTTTCCAGGATTTTAGAGGCTAAGGAGGATAAGCTTAGTAAAACTCTTATTACAGGTTTTTATTTGTGTTGATCTTGAGAAGCATTGAGATTAAATTGCTGTAAGTGCAGCATTTTCGTTGCAATCGATTGTATCTATAAATGACATCACAATGCGTCGTGTTGCTAGGAGATCTTGTATCACAGCCTTTACACAATCCGAGGCAACGATACAATCCACGATGCGCGATTCATGAGGTCAAAATATACGCAACTAAATGTTTAAATTTTGATATTCATTTATATTAAGTGATTAACGATTTCATAAATTATACAATATATTATAATCCACAAAATATTCGAAAGTGAGAAAAGAGTATAAATAATATGTAAAAATATTCACAATAAGAATTACAAAATAAATCTTTTAAAAACCTCATAACATTGTGTCATGTTTTTTTTATCATACTTAAAAAAACAGACAGCCCTATTCTATAATCGTCAAGCAACATTTCTCGAATCTCTTTAGTTAATCAAACGAAAAAGGCAACATGAATCCAGAGAGCCCAACAATAATTCAATAATTGCCCCTTATTTGGACCTACGACCACACACTTTTACGGCAGGACTAAATTATATCCTAACATATGAGACCATATTTGGCTTCTGTGGGAACGATCAGGCAGTATTGAATTATTAGTTGCATTTTGTGTGCAGGTGCGGTTGCGACATCGAATTACTAGGTTGCGTAAGAGAGGTTATTCATAGATATTATGATTATTATATTATTGTAATGTTCTATTATGTGGTTGTCGAAGATCGATTGATGAATTCCACTAAACGATACCACTAATTAATTTTAAATTTTATGATAAACATTTGAATAGATTGTTATGATTTAATTATGTGTATGTATTTTTTTGCACATGTATGAAAACCTTAATGCAGCGTATGGAATATTTAAGAACCTTAAAGAAGAAAAAAAACTCAATATAGCTTATTCAAAATAAAATATAACTAATAATTACTTCGAAATCAAAATACGAGATTTGATAAAAGAAATAGCTAATTGAAAGTAACAAGTTCGGTTGCCATAATGAAAGCTCTGCTTACTTGCTAATTCTATAAATCAAAAGCACAGAAATTGCAATTGCTACAAACGCTTCCTGCCAAAATCGCTTTTCAAGACACGTAACTCCTATTTGGACTACAAATAAACCTTACAGCCACTTTGTTCACAATCTGGTCTAAACAACAGTTATATCTAAGCATTTAGTTAATGGGCGCCACAATGATTAGAACCCATAAAAAAGAAGTCGTGACAGCGGTCATAATAAGCTGCTCTGTTGATACACAGAATGACCGCGGCGTTTAGTTTTACAGGGAGATAAAAGATAACTCCAAACGTCACACGGTTTTAAGAAATTTTATTGATAATTAAACAGATAATAAATGTATCACTTAACTTTTGGAAAGTGATTTTAGGAGTAAATATCGTTTTACATCGCTGTGTAGTTAGATATCATTATCTTCTGCAACAAAAAGTCTATCCATAGTAAGCTGTTAGAATGCCTAAGCCCTAAGGCTAGTAGGACATTTGTCTTATTTCTTCTCTTTTTTCCGGTCTACTTCACACAGGCGTCTATTGAAATCAAAGAAAATTAAACATTATAAATACCTTGAAAGACCTCTAAAATCACAACGACATACTAAAAACATGTATAAAAAAATATTTAAGCCCATTAAAATAGGCTTAATTTAACCCATTAAATCTGACACCCCTAATAAAATTGATTCAAGAAAATTGAAAACCAACCAAATAACAATTACACTTAACGTTGACCTCGGAATATAAATTCACAATTGACTGTAATTATGTTGTTATGTAACTGGATTAATTGTTTGGAATACGACCTCTCTGTCAGATACATAATAGGCAAAATAAACTCTATTTCGTACATGTTAGAATTCAATTGAGCTTGTATTAAATACGTTGAAATAGGGTTGTCACAGAAAACGCGTTGACTGTAACAAGAGCTTCATAGTTGAAATTAATTAAGAGTAACAAAAGTGATTTACGACAATTCAATTACACAGGGTCGTAAAGCGGGGGAATTTGGTTTGTCAGTGGCATTGAGAATGTAGGTTTCCTATATATTTACACTGATACGACAAAGTGACTATGTAACACACTAACGGGGCACAGACAATAGTACAATTAAAATAGAAAATCTGCGCGCGAAAAATTGCGACATGTCGCCGATTAATACAAATATGCCTGTTCAAAACCAAATAAAGTCGTTATTAAATACAATTATCTATGAAATATCGTATAGAAAATACTAAGTTTAAGACACATAAATTTTAAATCACGGATTTCAATGGAACTCCCACTTTGAGATTCTACTGATAAACATAAACTAAAGATAATTACTAATAATGAGATTTAAAATTTAAATCAATACGATAAACGGGAAGAACAGAGAAATGAACTTTAGTAATTAGATAGATTATCTCTTAAATATAAATTTAATGCATGTAGAGAAAGCATTAGACGCGCCATCATCGTTTGTTTGTTATAACATAGCCTTAAAATCTCGAAAGATCGATAAAATCAACAATTAATACAATTGCCCCGGGATAATGAGGTAACATAGATTATAGTTTAGAGATAACATAGTTTTGTCCCATGGATATAGAGACTGAAAATTGTGATGATTTCATGTTAATACTAAATATGGATTGATATTTCTTAGACTGCCTTTGTGCCTTCCTCGTCTAAACAATTTACTTACAAACATGTCACTTATAGAGGTAAAAAAATTTACACACTAAATGATAAAACTTGAAAGTGAGCAAAACTTTTGCTTACGGTGATATTATGGTCGGTTAAATCGTACACACATACAATATAAACTGACGCCTTTTTCCCAGAAGGGGTAGGTAGAGATGCTACCAGGACACCCACGTTTCGCCTTATGCGTTCCGTTCCACAATAAGATAGGTGGCGAGACTACCGCCATATCGGACACAAATTCATATGCAACGGTAAATTAAATATAATAAATAGTTTTATAGATACATATAAGAAGACTTATTAACTTTTAAATTCATCTACTTAAATAACGGAATAATATTTCTAAAACAAAATATAATAATGTCCTAAATGTAATTGGCGAATTTTTATTACAGCTCATACCATACATTTAAATAATGCGTACGAATACCGTCGTAAAAGTCACTGTGTGTAAATAAAAACTATAAAAATACATCATTGAGTGATATTCGACAGTAAAACGTTGAATTTACGAGCTCACAGAATATTTGAGCGATCTGGCCCTACAGGGAAATTTGGGCTTTACGGTAAAAATATATCTTGAACTGGAATTCATATTTGTGTAGGCTCTATATAGCCTGGTTGTGGTTGCATGCTCACGCGTATCCCACGACCCCTGTTTTAAAGGAGATAGCGGTATATCACGGGGTTTTAGTCGGTAGGACGTTCTAATTTGTATTAGAACGGTGAGCCCGACATACCTATATGGATCCGTAAAGGGATTTCCTCGTGTAAGAAAAAAAAAAAAAAAAGAAGGCTCTATATAGCCTAAACTTATCTGCCTTATTCATTGACAGATCTAAAACCTATAATAATAATAAACTCTTTATTATAACACCATGAAACTTAAACATGAAAACAATTAAAATAGAACAATAGAAAACATACAGTAATCATAACAATAACAAAAAAAATAAAAATAATAATGGTGATATAACTGGCGGTCTTATCGCTTAAAGCGATCTCTTCCAGACAACCGGTTGGGAGAGGAAAAATCCCATAGTTATGGACGGTGCTTATTTATTAACTATAAACTTACACGTAACATAAATATATAAATACCAATAAAATAATAATAAATACAAGGTATGATAAACTTACATACAATATAATACATATAATACATAAATATTTATATACTTGCTATAATGACAATAGTGTATGTGTCTATTGTGAAAGATAGAGGGCTTTCACCCTTGATTTAAATATTTCCAGCGAGGACGATCGCTTAATTGTGAGAGGCAAAGCGTTTCATAGCCGCACTGCCTCAACAGTAAAGGAGCGGTCATAAAACGACGTCCTATGTGCTGGAAACTGCAACATCAGATTTTCTGAGGACCTGAGAGAATGTGAATTAGCAGTGTGTAGGAAACTGAAACGTTCCTGAAGGTAGCGCGGAGATGAGGGATTAAACAGAACACTGTAGAGAAGAGACAGGATGTGAACATTTCACATAACATGTGTTTACAACAACCTATTTTAGTTACCGAATGCTTGTCCCTTTCGAACGACTTTAAAATTCAGTTAGAGCGCAGAAGACAAAACATTCGATAACTGTAATAGGTTTTAAACCTGTCTATGAATAAGGCCGATAATGTTTAATTTGATTTTTATAATTATTTATTGCGTTGGCAAAACAGAGTATACTGATTCTTCGTTATGGGTTACTTCGTTTCGTTTCTCTCAGCCATATTAAATATAAAGTAAACTTATTCGTATTCAAATATATCCTACTTGCAAATCATAACAAGTTATTAATGAACTGCTCTGATTTAAACCAACTTGTAATTTTTGTAATAATCATACATTGTAAACTGGTTTTGAAAAGAGCAACACTAGAGTTTCTTGCCCGTTCTTCTCTAGTGAAAACCGCTTTCCGAACCGGGTGGTAGTTCCAAAAATGACTGAGTCTAAACAATGTTGAACATTTTAATGGATTCAATAAATTTTTTTTTTTTTTTTTTATTTATATATGCGTATATCCCGGCAAAATTACGTCGAATATCGAAAGACTAGAAGTAGTACCTATTTCCCATTACATAAATTGCGGTCATTTCATCGAGCTATACCAAAAATGAATACCTAAAGAAAATATATTATTTCTTTATAAGTTAAACAATAAATCCGTAAAAAAAATAGTTCAATTTATTTCAATAGAAACACTTTAGAGTATTAAACCGCTTACGTGAATATAGTACCGTTAAAATTAACCAACCGTTTACAAATACCACTAAAGATGTATGGAAAAACCATTAAAACCTTACTGCAAGCAATTAAAGCTATAAAAACTATTAGTGAAGATAGCTTTAATTCCCAATTGTGAGTCACAAAGATAACTGTTTTACTATAATTTGAAATTTAAGTAATAAAAAAATAGAACTCATGCTCGATTGAGTTCACAAATTTTTTTTTTTTATTGCGATGAATGGCGAGTCTAGCATGCTATTCGCCTGATTGTAAGCGATAGGACAGCTCATGGAGAGTAGCAAAACCAAACACCATGAATTACAATTTACAAGTCTCTTGTCGTGAATATCCGAAAATCCGCGATTCTTCAGTCAATACCTGGAGCAGTAAATACTTGGTCACACAAATACTGCCTTCACCTTAATAGTCATGAAAAGTCCCACATGAATACTGGAATTAATGTGACTATTCCGTATATCTATGACATTAATATTTATACTAAAGCAATATAAATAACACAAGCAAGGCTTCCCCGCGATACGAACAAAGTCCCACTTCTTGTAAGGGAAATCACGTATTCTCGTTGTCCGCAAATCCTTAGATGCTGAGGCGTGCATAAGAGGCTTTTCATGAAAGGAACCGAATCAGTCCCAACCACATTACCCTATCGACACGAATGTACACTTCCCATTAGCCTATCGACACGGATGTACACTTCCGCTCCGTGGTCGGCTACCGCACTTGACCTATATGTCTTGTAATAGTGCTCGTAAATAAACCAATCGTTTTGATGTGTTCTCAATTTAAACTGACTTTTATTGGAGTTTGATGACCTCTTTAAGCGATAGACAATTGGGTATACTTTAATAATCGACGTTTGTAGACCTTTTTATTTATCTAATAATAAATATTAATTGATGATGATACATAGCATAAACTCACGCTTTTTCGCAGAAGGGGTAGGTAGAGATGCTACTAGGAGACCCAAGTTTCCCTTGTGTATTCCGTCCCATGATGTGATAGACGCGAGCCTATCGCAATATCGGACACAAATTCCAGACTGGGCTGATGAAGAACAGAAAATCCAATATCACTTTGCCCGACCCAAGATTCGAACCGAGACCTCAGCGTTATGATCGTACCGTAGCACAACTGCGCTACGTACTAATCTTAATATATATTTCTCATACATAAAGCTACCGCCCGTATTCCAGAGGAAGGGGAGAAGTTGGGAAGGCAGGAGGAGTACCAATGCCACAATAGTTCTCCGAGCTTATTTCTGTCTCAAGATATGACAGAGAATAGAACAGAGTCACACGCAAGTGACAACTCATATGAAGATACATAAATGAAAATTCTCTCAGAAATTAGAATGCCCGACCTAGCATCCGAACCTGGGCCCCTGCAAGTAAAAAGCAGTGAGGGAAATAGTACGACGCTCCGTTATTAAATTTATATATAGTTCTATTGTACTCGTATTCTAACCTTGGCCCCCGCAAGTAAAAAGTGCAATGAGGGACATATTAAGACATTGCTGATTGCATTATTAAAACAAACTTAGTACCAGTTTTGGTGTAAGAATATTCACTGTGCCCTTTATAAGTTAATCGGTGTTACCGCTCGACACTAAATATTACGGTTAAAATGCCTAGTAAAGCGTATAATACGTGATTAGTAAGGTTTTGTAACCAGTTAAAATCGTGGATTTTAAAGGTCAGTAAAATCACTCTAGGGCAAACATTTAATTTGATACGCGAACGACAAATACTTTAACAACAGATATTTATAAACTTTCTTGATTCTTATACTGTTATTTCACTCTAAAGAAAAGTCTACACAATGTTTGTTATAGCTTAGCTATGAAAGGCAGGCGTCCACATATTCGCAGCGTACGTACCGGACGCATCGCATCAAACGGATTGTTCACACCATTGCGTTATAATGTCGGCAAATCCGATCGCGGCTGATACTGTGCACGCATTGTAAATAATAATCCGGTTCATGCGATCCGTCCGTTACGTACGATCCGGAATATGCCGACGCCTGCCTTTATTTCGGATTATTTTCCGACTTTTTAGTTACATTACCCAAATCAATATACTTTATAGAATCATTTTTCTTTTACATACAGTAAAAATAATATCATGCATTTTCAAAAATTTCAAATTGTAATAATAGGAAATGCTTCTCCTATGTTTAGGAACAAACGTAATCAAATATACTATCTGCTACTTGCTCTAAAGTGACTTATTTAAAAATATATTAAAGGACTTTATACATTTAAATCCATTCATAAAGAAATTATATATTTCGAAATGGAATGGCAGATGAATAAAACTAACCAAGAGAACCTTCTGAAATTCATTACTTTCCCTTTCAAATAAAGTTTTTTCCCGTACTTTCGACAGGATAATTAAGTACGCTTTAGTTTTTTCAGAATGGAATGGTAAGTAATTTCTTTTTCTTCTCGTATTATTTGCGAAGTGAAAGCTTTTTCTTTTTTGCAAAAACATTTTTCATCTAGCGAATCCACAAAGTGTCTAAATTCGACTGATTCTTTTTTAATTAAATACTAATATCAATTATTTTTGAAATAACTTTTCATAAAGTTAGTCATTGCAACATATGATTTTTATAACAAAGACTACTTCTCTACATCACCTGTCAACGAACAACAGATTATTAGGAATATGTGAAATATTGGCGCTAAGAATAAAAATCGTGAATTCAATTAAATAAGCTTAGATTTCTGCAAAAAATCTCCATACAAATGTCAACCATACCATACACATGCCTCCGTGCGCATATTATTCTTCAAAACGAAACGGTAGTGAAAACGTGACGTCATTATACAACACGTGCCAACGAATCAATCGGTTTTTTCTGATTTAGTACTAGTTTAACATACAACACTATTACAAAACTGTTCATTCACTGTTCGGATAGAGAAAAAAACTTTCTTATTAATGAAAAATGGTTTATAGTCTGATATGGTATAAAAAACTCTAGTTCCTAATTTAAAACCAAAATGTATCAACAAATTCGTACATAAACTTACAAACGAAGTATTATAAGAACGTGCATGCACTCTACAGTCAGAAGCGCCGCCTATAATTAAACGGAAACACACGCAACCGGATCACTACCAAAACGCTGCGTTTCATCGATAGTGATCGAGATTATGTGTCGTAAAAATGACATTAAACATTTAATTAATGTGTTAAAGTCACATCATCATCTGATGTTGAGTGAATCGTTTTATTTATTACGTTATAAAATATCTGCAAGATTTTTAAATGCGTTATACGGTGCTTAAAATCACATTGATATTATCTGAATACTGGTTGCGTTAGCTAGCCGTCCTCCCAATGCCATTAATATCTCGTTGCGTTTCAAGAGACGATAGCGTAGGAAAACTGCAAGAGAAGTGCTCCATTATTTGCTTATAATTGCTTATATTCTCAGACTTTCTGATTAATCCTCTGACATTTAATATTTAGATAAAATTATACATTATAACTCAGCTTAAGTATGAGCACACTGCTGTGCACACAAAAAGCTATGATGAAATAAAAGCTAACTAATTTCAAATCAATATTAGGTGCAAGTTTCTAAAGACCCACTAGTATTCTTAGTATGCGACATTCTGTGCTAATTAAAAACAGTTACTACACGCTACATTTTTCCCAGACCTTTTAGCAAAACTCTTTTAAAACGGCATTTTTGTTGAAGTAGTTAAAGTTTAAGTTTTTAATTATTTCCTCAATGTAATGTATAAGTAAATAATGTAGTATCAAATAAGTAGTGATTAAAGCTAATTACTGATATTTTAGTTTTTTATAACATTAAAGAGACAAACGAACTAGGGATACACGGTACACCTGACAAATCTTGTATGTTTTGTCTACTTTAAAAAAAATATTTATGCTTCCTACTTAATCTGTAGTACAGGAAAATATTGCTGAATATTATAAAACAAACCAAGTTATTATAAAGTCGCAACGACCACTTAATTAACAAACGAATAGTCCGCAGGCGTGAAATTCTTCCGTATCGTTTCAGCAGTGAAATACAAACGTAAGATGAAAATGTTTTATCTTGCTTTATTTGGACGGTTCATATTAGTTATGCTCATATCTTACAACAGTATTTTATTTATGGTTTAAAATAGATCACTCGTGCTTACTTAATTTTGGAAAGTTGTTTCGATGTAAATAAACAAACAAAATGTGATGACATTTCAATTAGTGGGAAACTATCGATGTTTCTTTTATGTGGCAGCATTTTGTTCTATTGATACTCTAACTAAGAGCCAGTTTGTTAGTTCCCCTATTTAAATTCCTAATAGTGGTACTAAATAACCAAATGCCTTCATATTGTCCCCGTAAATAAAATTGACATATCGCGTATGGTCTGTAAAAAAGCTATTTAAAATCCATTTAAACCTATAATTTTCTTTCCACCCCTCCTATTTATCTTTCTCCCTCCTCAAAGTTCCATAGCTAGTCTATACTTATCAGGTAACTCAGTCATTTATTTTACATTTGCGAGAAAATATATTATAAAGCTATCTCTACACGAAATCACGAAAACAATAGACAACACAGTATAGACTCTCATTAGTTTTGTTTGTCCATGGAGATGAGAGAATTGGATTGATCAAAGCAAATATTGGACAAAAGGGGACAAACGAATTTCTGCGACGCGTTGAGCAAATACAAAACCTTACTAATTTTAGCTCACGGATTAAACCTAATTCGAGAGACTGGATCAACAAGACACTGCTATTGATTAATATGGACGTGATACCAAGCATAAAACAATTATAATAGCTTCAGTTGAGATTTGTGTAGTAAAATAAGGGCAGTATCAACAACAGGTCGCTACGGAAATCTTTGAGAGTGGAAATTTTATGACCTTAAGGTCTATGTGAAGTAGTAGATGTCCTGTAGCTGGGGAAAAAGTGAGAGATTATTAATTGAAGCATTAAAAGCGACGGTTTAAGAGCTCAAAGCGAACTTAGTCCTCAATCAATTACTCAGCAGCTTGCTTTGTAAACACGTCCGTTAAATTTACCTTGCGATTTCCTAGTGCACCTCTCTACTATTTTTTTATTCTTTTTCCCCGTTTTATACGATCTATCGCTTTCATAATTGTTGAAAAATATTTTGTTCGAAATCGGAGTTGAAGTTCGATGGCGTAAGGAATTTTAATAAATAAATAACTACACAAAATAGTCACATACATACCCCTGACCCCATACTATGATCAAGTCTTGTGTCGTGGGTATCAGGAACTCGATGTGATAGGTGGCGAGCCTTTCGCCACATCGGCCCCAAATTCCTGACTCCAGGCTTATAATGTACAGAAAAATCCAATATCACTCTCGCTCGACCCGGAATTCGAACCCGCGACCTCACCGTCGTAATCGTACCGTAGTAGGTTCAACTGCGCCACCGAGGCAGTTTCTGACTTTTTCTATAAAAACTACAAAGTTCCAAACCGAGAGGAAATGTAACATTTTATTTATTTCCAATACTACACAATAAATGTCTATTACAAAGATCTTTGATATTTGATGGAGCGTTAATTTCACAAATGAGTGGGCATAGAACTATATTTCTTTAAGCCGGACTTTTTTATTTTGATTTCGAGCGAAACTGAAACGGCATTTGGGTCGCAGAGAGCTTTATTTATAAAATAAAATACATTTGGGATTGTATTAATGGCGTCTGTGTGACTTTGTGTGTGGCTGTAGCCGTCAATTAAATTTGAGACATTGATGTCACAAAGGGGTTTTTTACATGTTCTTACTATTTATTGTAAGATAATTATATATATTTTTCTATAAACGTCGCTTATAATTTTAAAATCTTGTACCGTCCTTTCAAAAGATGGCGAGATGAGTTGGCCAGGTGGGAGAAAGACTGGCAGGATCAAGCTCTGAACCGGGACGAATGGAAGGAGGGTAGAGAGGCCTTTGCCCTGCAGTGGGACAGTGGAGGCTGATGTATGTATGTACCGTCCTTTCAGAAAATCTACATAAATCCTTGATGGCATGTATATGTTCGAGCCGTGCTAATTTTAACTACAGTATAATTCGACATCCTTCGTGGCGCAGTTGGTTGAACGACGGCTGTGAAACATGAGGCTGCTGGTTCGCCCCCGCACCGAGACAAATGTTTGTGTGAACCACAATATTTGTTTCGGGTCTGGGTGTTTGTGAGACCGAAAAGTCTCTCGTAGTTCCTGATACCCACGGCACAATACTCGAACTTAGTGTGGGGTCGGGACCTTGTATGTGACTGTTGGGTATATTTATTTATTTGGCTAATTGAAGATGAAGTTTGATCTCCATTGATAACAAATAATTTAGAACATCGGCTCAACAAAAGCTTCAGTCCAAATTGATACAAGGTGATGTCAGTTTTCTTTACCATTTTATCTATCGCCCTCAATACACGATAACCCTCGACCTACCATCACATCGATACCGTTCATTCAAGTTCTAAACATTCAAATGTTATTGCTCTGAGCACGTGGTATGCTGGTATTGGTATATGTATATAACCATGTATTGGTATATCATATATGTATATAAACCCGTATACATTTCAAATAGTTCGTGGCGTAGTGAGAGGCCGGCTGCAAAACGTTATAGGTTCAACCCTCATAATATAACAAATATTTGCGTGATGAATATTTATTTCGACTGTGTGTGACATAAATCTGTAGTAGTTTTTATACTTACGTGATAAGACGAGTATGTGTAGAGAATTATCTATAGTCAGTACTATAGTGTAACCGCTAACTGCTGATATAAACTCTGGTTTCGGTAAGCACGTGCTGAGGTTTTTCCTTTTGTCTTTCGCTAATAGTATGTTTGCTTGAATTTGTTGTATTATTTTTTAATTTTAGGCCAACAAAAAGCTTTTATTTTTCTTATTTATTACTGCCTCTACGTCATACATAAACACAAATAATAGCTTTCATTGGAGTAAGGTCAAGCATCCTTTATATGTTACACGACTAGCATTTTTCAAAAATACTGCATAAATCGTTTAATAAGTATTTCATATCCTTAATGGTTTAGCAAATATATGACGTAAGAGCACCTGGCTTTAATCCTTGGATACAACTTAATTTCTGTGATATTTTATTTCAAAGGTTGTAAGTATAATCACGTACAGAATAAAGCCAAAAAGGACAGTCAATTCAAATGCAAAATACAACGTAAACATAACACTTCCAAAGCCATGCATGCTTATGCAAGAGCCAACTATTACATTAACTAGGAAAAGAGAAAGAAACGCAGCAGTTCCCATGGGAACATCGGTCACACAACACATACGTGAGCTGACCACCAATATGGACGTGCCCAAGGGCCCGATACCATCCTGCACTATGATTATTGATAAAAGAGCATGACTCGGGTGGTAATGACGCGTCATAAACGTCATTTACGGTTTTTGGTGGCGCTACGGAAATGATGTTTGAAACTTTTTGAGGGTTAGCAAGCGGTGCTGTCTTAGATTATTTGGTTTTTGTTGTGTTTCTGGCCACTTTACGGCCACAGAAAAATATGTATAGATACGATGACTTTTCTTTTGTCTATTCTATTAAAAGCTTTATACAAGAAATGTAATTTACTTACAATAATTATTAGTATACAATAGTTTTGTTTTGCATCTGCAATGTTATCTGTGATTTAAATAAAGATATTGCTAAGTTAAGGTTTTTCTTTCAATTTCCACAATCGAGTATTTTATTTGTTACACTTCTGTGAAAATAAAGTTATGGTCGACAGATGTTTTTAAATCTCTCATGTGGAAGCTTTTGATTAAGTTACTTATAAAGAAATGAGTTTAAAGTATCTTAATGAAATTCTATACTTACCGCTTTAGTTCTAAAAGCGACCCTAAATAAGCATTTTACGAGTTTTAATAACGTCCACAATTTACGAGCGATCACACTTCATTAAAATTTTAGATCTTTAATGTGTTATCTGAAGAAACCGCATCAAAAATAACACGTCAAACATTTATTACGAATCAAATGACTTTCTCAGAATCTCAGTTCCAAAATTAAGATGCCATAAAAATTTAACTCACCGATAACTAACTGGCGCCCTTAAATTCACAGACGAATTTCTGAACGGAGTGCGCCGCCGTTTGTCACCTTCCCGCCAGCTCGCGTAACTCCTCACGTATGAAACCACACCACAACTATCACTCACGTTTAAAAAATCAACTGTCATATCTATGGTATCGTTCAGAAACAGCAAACTGTCATTCAAATATGAAGTTTCGTTAAATTCGAACGTGTCGTTGACGTTTGCATTTTCAAATTTGGAATGGTTAGCCGGCGCTGTTTCGTACACGCCATTATGTTTTGGACTAGAATAGACATAAACACGATCCAACTCGGAGTCGTTTTCAGTTTTTAATTTTAAACTGTCTGCGATGAGACGAGACGAGTTCGCGTCGCGATTGTAATCGTCTAGTGAGGTGTACCACGCCTCCAGCACGGCGATGTGCGAGTCCAGGTCGCGGCAAGTCAGACGAAACGCGTAGTTGTGGCATTGTTGGACTTCGACGATCTCTGTAACAAGATTGATTATGTTCAGTTTGACGTTTTGACTCAGTTTAATTTAAATATATTTCTACAAACTAAGATTCATTAGTGGCGCCAACGACGACATTTCCTCGACGTTAATTAATGGTAGGCATGCCATCACAAAATGACCAGAATCAAACAAAATATTTAACAAAAGCAGTGGTATATTCTTGAGAACATTAAAGTTTTGGATATTACAAGTATACTGTGACCCACTTTACGCAGTTTCTTGTTGAACTATGACAAAAATTCCGAAGTTTCAAGTTTCATAGACAGTGTACATTACTTGGGAACCGGTTGCGGCGGAGTTGTGCCACTTCGCCTTTTTGTGCATTATTAATTACGTAAGACCGCACACGACTATTACTTAAAAGTTATAATATTTTAATTGTATAACTTAATTTAATACTTGATTAACTTATTTAATATGAAAGATATGTATATGCATTTATTAATCTTATTGTACTTTATTTCAAGTAAACAGTTTCGACAGTAAATATCAAATAAAACAGACAAGGCCATAAAATGAAAAATATGTGCGGGAGATTTTACGCATGATTATAATAATTAACCATTTTTTTTTCTTAGGAAGTGGTAACAAGACTATAAAAAACACATTATAAAAACTTAAATTGCAAAATAACAACCCAATTTGATTACATAAACTAAAAACTGAATCCAACACCTAATAAAACAAACATACGTATTAAAATTATAAATCCAATCAAGGTGTATTTAACACCAGTAAAACCTCCATGGCAAACTAAAACCATAGCCAACAAAGTTAACACACTGCTCACGCTTCGCCGGTGGGTATAAAAGTGTCGGCTCAAAAGGCTCGTGTGATGCGACTGCGATGTGGCGCCATTACGTAATTGATTCCTCGATGCACAACGCCCGGCATATTTATATCCTTCAATGAGTTTAATGGACGAGGGTTAATCGCTGAATATGGTTTTATTTGCGATGCTCTTACAGAGAATTCATTTCTACTTTCATTCATTCACTTTCCGATCGTTTGATAAACCCTTTTTCACATATGCAAATTACACCGATCTATAATTCAACTAACTCATTACAAAGATTTTATTACAAAGTTGAGGTCTCTATTTGGAATCCCGGGTCGGGTAAAAAGTGATATTGGATTTTTCTATTAATTATCAGCCGGAGTCAGGAATTTGTGCCTGATATGGCGATAGGCTCGCCTCCTATCACATCGTTGGACGGAACATACGAGGCGTAATGTGGGTGTCCTGGTAGCACCCCTGCCTGCCCCTTCTGGGAAAAAGACGTGAGAACATGTATGTATGTATGTATGGAAACGGATCTAGCTACCGAATCATAGTATCACTAGAGTTCACACCTGAGCATAAATGTTAGTCGTGTATTAAAGGATTACACAGTTGTGAAGCCGAAAGATCTTTAAGATGCTCCCAGCTTTACTGAAAAAGTAAAAGGTTTCGAGACCAAATTACTTTTCTTGCAAAGAGTCTGTCAAGTGTAATGATAGAAAAGCGATAATTATACTGTAATGGTTCAGCTACGTTGAGTCAATTGGTTGACAGAGATAAACATATTTTTAGTCCTAAAACAAGCAGTGATTTCATTACAAGATGCTCCCAGAGTGTGAGACTATTAGCTTGGTTCAAGGCATAATTTGTATTTAAGTTTTATTCTCCATAGTCTGTGCCTATAGTATGTGAACGTGTTGATGAATGGACAATTTTCAAAAGCAAATAATATTCATTGTAATTTGGCCCATAAATACATAAACAGCTACCTATTTGTGTTTATAAAGTACGCGTGGACATGTAGCATGTAAATCCATAAAGTGGTACGTTAAATGCACTCATCAATATTTATACGTATGAATAATGACACCGCACTTCACGTATTATTTAGGACAACGATAGAGTGTTCCCGCAACGGATTTAATAGGCTGAGAAGTAAAATATTGTTCTAAATTCAAATTCATGCGCCAGGAATAAATATATTATTATTATGATCTAAATGTACATGTTTGGGTCTACGAGCTGTGAAACTAATGGAACCAATAAGATTCTTAAAATATTAAATCTGCGGGATACTGGTGTGTTGGAATTTTAATACTATTATTATTTTGTTACTTTTTGAAACATATTCTAATGCTTTGGTATTTTCACACCAGATCGAAAATTGAATTTTAAAGATCTTCAAATTCGTACTTAGAGTATAGGAACTGCAATTAAATAAAACATGGCAAGCACATTTTATATCTAGCAATACTTTCAAGATAATATAAAGTGCCTATGCTTGCAGCTCTGGCTCAGGCATATTAAGTTTTAGTAGCTCCATATAAGCGGCTACAGCGGCTGTTAACGAAGCTATTCTGACCCGGAAAACTGAGCACGAACAAATACAACATTCCCGAGATAAAATCGGGTACAATAACGGTTTTGATATACAAACCAGATTGTTTGTATGAAATTAAATTTAGGTAGTGTCTTGGTTTTAAAGGTAACTATCAGAAACCTTTATGAATTTACTACATTCACAACTTTTCGTAAGCCGTGACTTGTAATTGAACAAAATAGGACAGGAAATCTGCAGCTTCGTTGGATGTAAACTGCAAGATTTGTTTATGGAGGAAGGAATAGAAAAATAATTAGAAGGTTAGAATTGTTAGAATTAAAAAAAAACTCGATTAAACTATTGTTTCAGTCAGTAAAGTTTGATTATCCAGATTTGTAGTTTAATGTGGTCACCTCAGCTATAACGGGTCTTAAATAACAGATGCAAGTTCGTAGACATTTATATTGATTTTATTTTATGGGTCACAAACATGCGTATTTTTATGATCTTGACGGATCAACAGTTATTATGACATGTAATGTTTAGTGCCTCTTTGTTTGATGGGCTTCGGATTATACTTAAGTATTCTCAAAGCCAAGACATAGGAATCTTAATGAAGCAGTTTTAGTAGAAGTTCTTATAGTAAGTATATGCATACACCACACCTAGACCCAAAAAAGTTTGGATCTCACATTATATTATATTGGGTTGAAAACTTATATCCGCGTAGGAATCGCACCAGCTGCTTCCCGTTTTATAGTCGGCGTCTTAACCGACTGCGCCACGGAGGCTATCGCGTATCATAGCATAAGTACATTGCCGATTAGTACATTTTTTATTGTATTTTAATCTTATTAAGTCAAATATCGAAACTATTTGTGACTGTTTTACACCGGCGCTAAATTATTAAGTCTGCAATACTATATCCGAATTCCGATTTCTGAAAGTAGCATTTAATTTGCTTAAGATTTTTACGCATTACTACCCATGGTAAGAAAGACTACACCAGACGATAATAAAACCACAGATGTGTTTAACACAATTTTTATTTATAAATTACTCGCACGCACAAACTTTCAACAGCGCCCCTAAAGTAAGCCCATTTGATTTAATAAACGCCGACAACTGCCTCATCTATATCTCTATATCTATATCAGCCCATATACGTCCCACTGCAGGGCACGGGCCTACTCTACAATCGAGAGAATTGATTGAGAGTGGTTAGGCCATATAGTCCACCACGCTGGCCTAGTGCGCGGGTTGGCGGACTTACATACCGTAGAAATTCTTTAAAATCGCTACGGTATGCAGGTTTCCTCACGATGTTTTCCTTCACCGTTAAAGTGCGTGGTGATTGTCTATCAATACACACATAACTCCGAAAAGTCAGAGGTGTGCCCTGGGATTTGAACCCGCGACCACCGTGAACATGTAGGCAGCCGCGTCTGGTCCGTTACCAACACACACTTTTAACTGCCTCATAAATGTTTTCAACGCCAAATAATTGATATAAATCAAACGCAGTTTATCCATAATTTCGCCCCCAGCCCTTTATTACAACCACGTAGAGCCCTTAACTTAAGCCCGGCTTAATAAGTATCAAAGAAACAGCATGGGTTTATAAGTAAATCCTTATTCTGTCGCAGCTTGCATAATTCAACGGAGTGGCATTCCCGCACGGACGTCATGGATGGGCCGTATTTAGTAATTTCTAATGTAAGATTTAGGGGTTCCGACCCCCACTAGTTAACAGTAAAAAATGCTGCCTGTTAGGTTGTTGCGTCATTGGCTATTGATGTTCTATATTACCTAATTACTTGTCAATATTATTTATATTCCAAATGACTAGTCACGAATAAGTTTGAATATTTGAGGCACATTTTACAAAGAAAATATACAGTTACGTATTTGAATGAGAGGACTTGAAATGTAATACCAATTTTTGTATACATATAATTCATACAAAAATGCTTTTTTAATTGATACCTATCGGCATGGGCCAAGGTTATGGTTATTTCAAAAACGTTTTATTATAAACCAAAAAAAAATATGCTTGAGTAGGTACTTATAATATTCAATAATTATTATAGATAAAATCTATAAAAGCTTATCGTTACCCAGACGTTTGAAAAAAAAATGAAAAATATATTCTTATGACTACCCTGGTCATTGTAATCATTAATTCACACAACATTGTACTCCCAGGTACGTGGGATTTTTTCCTGTTTGCCAAACGGGAGGGCAAACCCGTCCTTATTTAATATTGTATTTGGCCTAGTAATGGAACAATAAGAAAAATCGATGAGTAACATATAAAAAGGTTGTTACATGTGTAATGTGTTACAATATTAAAAAGTAACCTATAACGGCATTATAGACCGTGTATTAACCTATTTTAGATATCGAAAAGGTTTATAAACTGTCTATGAATAAGTCAATAAGTGCGTGGTGGCCTGTTGGTAACGGACCAGACGCGGCTGCCTACATGTTCACGGTGGTCGCGGGTTCAAATCCCAGGGCACACCTCTGACTTTTCGGAGTTATGTGTGTATTGATAGTCAATCACCACGCACTTTAACGGTGAAGGAAAACATCGTGAGGAAACCTGCATACCGTAGCGATTTTAAAGAATTTCTACGGTATGTAAGTCCGCCAACCCGCACTAGGCCAGCGCGGCGGAATATATGGCCTAACCACTCTCAATCGATTCTCTCGATTGTAGAGTAGGCCCGTGCCCTGCAGTGGGACGTATATGGGCTGATATAGATGAATAAGGGCGTACATTTTTATAAGTTACTATTTATTAAAACTAAACGTTTTGTAAACGGAAAAGTGTTCAATAAGAATAACATTGTCGACAGGTCTATTAGGTTTATGATGGAGTACCTAGTGAAGCTAGAAAAATATTGTCACCAAAACTACACGGTTTGGGAACGTTAATACAAATTCAAAGATAAAAAAGTAGGAAAGTACTTTATTCATTTTTTATTGACTGCCTCAGTGGCGTAGTCGTACTACGGTACGATTACAATGCTGAGGTTTTGGGTTCGAATCACGGGTCGGGCAAAGTGATATTGGATTTTTCTATTAATTATATTATCAGCCCGGATTCAGAAATTTGTGCCCAATATAGCGATAGGCGCGCCCACTATCACATCGTGGGACGGAACACATAAGGCGTAACATGGATGTCCTGGTTGCACCTCTGCCTACCCCTTCTAGGAAAAAGTCATAAATGCAAGTAGCAGCACAGCCGGGTTTCAGCTAGTAGCAATTATTTGTTTAGGCTAGAATACTTTACATTACTCCCACTCATAAACTCTAACGCCTCAAATCATGTCGATTCATTGCTCTCTTCATGTGTAAAGCCTCATTTACACGGGGAGAGTTTATCGCGGCGAGAATCGTATGCGATTATCGCATGACATAACCGCCATAGATTATTGTTTACTGACAAACGTTTACACGATGCAACTTTTTTGTGACTTTAGTATATTTATTTATTTATTTTATTTATTTAAGGACCTCCAACGAAGGATACACGGCATTATACAGGGTATATCAAGACTGCGACCGAAAACAAAGCTGGGTGGTAGTTTTAGTGGTTACAGACACAATACAAATAAAAATTTCGCAAAATAAGCGACAGATTTTTTTTGCAATTTTTTTAAAATCATTGTTTTTGGGTAGCAAATACCTAGTTATTGCGAAAATAGTAATTTAAACCTTATCGTACCATTGCGTCTTAAAAAATAAAAAGGTGTATATTATTATTTTAGGAAAACTATGTATTTATCACCCAAATACGACGATAAGTAAAAAATTACCAAAAAAAAGTTGACGATTTTTTTTGCAAAATTTTTCATTGCATTGTGTTTGAAGTCACTAATACTACCACCTGGCTTCGTTTTCGGTCGCGGTCTTGATATACCCTGTATAATAAACACAATGGTGTAGCATTATTATAGTTTACATTGTGACGTGATCTTATATTATCTTATCTTATATTCGTGTCTTCGAAGCGAGAAACCTTTCCCATTTATTAGTAAGGATACATATGTCAAAAATACCCATTAGTAACAGGAATGATATATTAATACGTTAATGAAAGCACGTCTATACAACAAATTAATAATTTAACTCATGTTGTTAGCCGGTATTACTCGCACGGTGAATATTCATGAATTGAAATAATTCTTAACGCAAAACTAATAGAAGAAATCACGTGCTTGGATTTTATTAATTGCAATTCAAATCTGCATTATTATTAGAAACTAATTACATATTCAATAGTTTAAAAGAATGAGAAGAAAATGAGAAAGCTCGGAAGCAAAGTTCTAGACAGAAAGCTTTTGTTCCACTAAGGAAGCAAACAAGCAGACGACTCGCCTAATGGAAAGCTGTTACCGTAGTCTATAGACGTCTGCAACACCAGGTGTGTGTGTGTGTGTGTGTTTGTGTGTGGTCACTATCACGTTGCTGACCCCAAAAGTGACCTCCATTCAGACACATGAAAAGGCGTAAAACCACAGAAAATTTAAAATTTCAGGTTTACTATTACGCGTTCTGTAACCTCATTGAACGCGTAAAATACGAATAGGATGTGTAAAGACAAATCTTTAAAAAAGCTGGAAGCTAAAAAAAATTACTTAATCAATGTTAATTCTACCTCATTATTTTTTTGTGTAGTAAAGAATTACACATATTTATAATAATTGCGGATTTTTTATATTAAAAAAAAATTAAAACACCGGATTTGGCTGTGTAACTGGATGTCCTATATGTCCTTTACCACTTAAAAAAAGTCTAAATCGATTTTACATATTGAAAAGTTTTATAATTCCGGGAAGGGGTATTCTATATCAAAATCACTACTTTCCGCACAGCCCTGCGCTGATGATTACAATTCGCAACTCCAACAGATCGCGAACACTCCTACAAAAGGTTTGCTAATGCAATTTAACTCGGCCAAATGCGCAGTGCATCATTCAACCCCGCGTCGTGTCGTCATGTCGTCCCTTTCACTCACACAACTCATCAATTATGTGCATTTCTTTCACACAAACGCACCCTACATTACCAATTTGGATCAACCGTCGCCATGGAAACGGTACAAAACAACCTTGTTTTGCCGATGCACCAGCAGCTATAGATCTATCAGACACATCTAATTGCTTGGCGGCTGTCCAAAAATAGTACAAAATTAGGGGTCACACCAAATTGGTGTCCCTACTAGATAGTTCAAAGGAAAACAACCTATTTGTAACACGAGTTAAAGCACAATTTAGACTAATTAACGTCATTTAATATGGAACTATTTTGTCATCTTATTCTGGGTCCATCAACATAACCAACGGTGACATTTCTAGCCGTATGTTTTGCTTTGCGACATCGCGTAAGGAAAAGCGTTAGACATATTCATAAGTCTATAGAACTTTAATCTCGAGGATTTGAGAATAAGGCCAGCGAGTAAGTTCGGGATTATCCCCCGTCGTCCCTATTTATTGTGACTAAATTGGGACCCCTTCCTAATGTCCCTTGTTTGAAGATTAGAGTATTTTCGGAACTCATTTTAATTCTTGTCTTGCTGTCATGTTGGCGTTGATGGGGCTAATTATATAACCCTTTTCACTGTGTATTAGTAACATGTCTCTTTAGTCCTTATTTGTCCGTAGGTATTTTATTTGTAGTCAGTCACTTTTGATAGCTGCTGCTGATAATGGTACATTAAAGCTGATAACTTCCAAAGTCACGACGATCGGAACTTCATAATAGCTGATCGTGGGATGCCTATGTAAGAGAGGTGCGCGACAAACTTTCAGATTTTATAAAATGACGAAAGTCTGGCGGCCACGAACTCTAGCTTTATAATAAACCTTTACGGTCATGGCGAAATTTGTGGGAATATGGATTGGTAATTATTGTTAATTTCTCAATAATTTTTGAAGTCAAATAAGCTGTTGGATTAAGTTACTCAGATTATTTTTGACCACATGCAAAAACAGCACGCTAACAGCTGCTTACACGTAATTATAACATAGTCCAAATACAATCAAAATGTATTTATCTAAAAATCGTTCTCATCCTTTGCTTTAAATACAAATATAAAAATAACTAATACTGCACTTAATATCACTTTCAATCTGTACAAACACACCAACAAACGCATTCATAGAAAAAACATTGACAGCAAGTACGCCAACCTTCATGGACACAGCCTCTTTTGAGTAGCATAGAGAATAGAGATTAAAAAGCAAAAAACATAAGAATACTAAACGTCTAGTCGCGTATAGATTCAACATGTCCCCTCGGTTCGAGAGTAGGAATCAACACACTTTACACGCCTTAAAGGCAGCTTTATACACCCTCGCAGACTTTGCAGGGGCGTAATAAGATATGGAGGAAAACTTATTTGTGGCTTTTTAAGTGAAAATTATATTTTTAGATTCGATTATATTGATCAGTCTGGGTTTTGTAACAAGGACGATGAAAACATAAAAATATCTGATTACATTTAAGTGACAAGTATATCACCTACAGTAATTTCAAATAGTATGTTCTACGTAATCTCTCCTGGAGCTAATTATATTATTCATTCATCATCCATTATTCATTTATTGCAGGACTTAAGTCGATTCAAGATTATGCCAATGACACTTAATCGAGACAGATTTGTCAATTTTTACAGACGCCAGTTAGGCGGGTAGATGAGCGCAGTAGCAGCCCTCTAACTAGTAGGACTGCTGCCACTACGCACTATTATTTATCTGAGTAATCGAATCCGAACCTTAAAATAATCTTGACTACTTGGTTAAGTTGTTGACTGTGAAATGAAAGGCTGCGAGTTCGATCTCCGCACCAAGACACTTTTTTTTCTGACCCTTAAGTATTTCTTTCAGGTCTGGTTTATCAGACCGAAAAGTTTCTGATACCCAAGACAGAAAAGACATCTTTAACTGGGGCTAGGACTACGTATGCGACAGTTTATTTATGACTTATTTATTTATACACTTGAATAAATTACTTGAAGTACGGCCCTTGCGAAAACTCTCCCAGAACAATACGCATGAACATAAGCCACTGTGCTTTGTAATATCTAAAATTCAAGGGAAGCATAGGAAATCAATTCTTCGCACAACAAATACGCGGGGACGAAGAAGGGTGCTGCCCTTAGTCGGAGACAAGGGCGTAGAGCTTCCGACGATGTGGGTTTCCATTGCCTATCAAATTAAAAAAAAAGTACTAGGGAAAAATGTGCCTAAAGTATCGGGACCGAAGCTTAGAGCAAATAAAACGCTGGTTTAATATGAGGTTTGATCAGGAATGAAAAGCGACCCAAAAGACGTCCAATTGAGCATGACAAGACAAGACAAGATAAGATGAAAATTAAAACCTGGTAGATTAAAAAAAAACTTACAAGCTGCTTACAAATTATTTAAATTTAAATATTAGGTGCTTACAAAAAGATGTTTACCCTACAATCCCTTAGTGATAGTTTGAACTGGCTAACAAACGTATTAAAATGCTTTTAGTCCCATTAAGAAGCGCACAGCAGTTTGTTAAAGCCTATGAATCATTAGCGAACACAAGCGGTATTTTGCTCTTGGCAGTTGTAATAGACTTTATGTCGACGATTCAATTATCTCATTGTGTCGGATCACCATCAATAGACATATTGGAATCCTACGCACTCATGTCGAACCTTTGATCTTTACAAAGGTATGTAGAATACACCTCATCATTGCAATGTTATTCTGTTTATGTGACGGCCATTGCTTTGATCTAATTCAATTTCCACTTGTCTGATCGATAAAAATATAAGTTTATTTTTATACCAGAAGAAAGATTTTAAGAATTTAAGTATTTTTATTTACAGAGTCATTATCCACATCAGCCAGTTGCAGTCCACTTTTGGACATTGGATGATAAATTATAGAGTTGGCAATTTTTTCAATAGATATTTTTTTTCGTCAACATTATAAGGATTTTCTGTATAAAACCTTATATTAATAAAACTTTTTTCTACAATCATTACGGATATTTTAGACACATATGTACATATATCTAATATCATAGGGTTTTATTATTTTGAATCTCAAGTCTTAACACACCACACCGAACAAAACAAAACAGGACTTGGGTTTAACATTTCAAATAGAATTACTGAACAAGTTACTAATCAAATGCTGGTAAACGCTAACCAAACATTACATTGAACATGGCGACACTCAAAATTATCGGATGTCGTGACCGATTTGACTACGCAAACGCTCTCCAGGCTGACCCACTTCCATTTGAATCTGCGTAGAGTCGGGAATTGCTTATCACAGTCTTATAACTGTCAATCATTAATTGACATATTTTATTGATTTACGTAATTTTATTATATTTTCTATTTTAATTTTCAACTATGATTTTTAGTGCCTTCTTAGTCGTAATAGCTTGTTCCAGATTATAGTACAAACTACAAGGCGATATTACGAAGCGATATTATCAAAATTATACATACATACATAAACTCACGCCTTTATCCCAGAATGGGTAGGCAGAGGCGCACTAGGACACCCACATTTCGCCTTGTATGTTCCGTCCCATGATGTCATAGGGGGCGGGCCTACCGATATATCGGCCACAAATTCCTGACTCTGAGCTGATAATGAATAGGAAATTTCAATATCAATTTGCCCGACCCGGGATTCGAACCCGAGATCTCAGCTTTGTAATCATACCGTGGTACAACTACTCCGCCGAGGCAGTAATTATCAAATATCAACAAGAATAATCGAAAAATTATGTAATTAATTAAAATGATTACAATTATTATAAACTAACTTTCTAATATAACCAATCACCTTTGACAAAAATACAGTCAAAATTGGCAACAATATGGCTGAAACTGCTAATCTCTTTACATCCATTACATTTGAACGCGATCCAATTTCACATACGAGTATACCATCTCTTTTCCGTAAAATGTTACCCCTGGGAGTGCCAGGTAAAGGTTTTACTCCGGCCAGTTAAATATTTATATTATGAGCCGGCGCGCCATGGCCAACTAAATTGAAAGCTGTGTAGCGAAAATAACCCATTTTCTCTCGTGATTTTCATTAAGGTGGGCATGTGTTTCCATGGCAACGGGTTTGGTAGGTCCCTGCTGTGTTTCATTATTTAAAAAGTCAGATTTATTTATGAAAGCATGAATCAAGCTAGATTATTACTATTACTACTTAGTTAAGGCTATAGGATGTTAGACACGAGGTTATATTACGACGATTTAATTTATGCTGCATAAATTAAAACAACATTATTATGCTAGATGAATATAATATAACAATGTAATTGAATCGTATTTTAAAGAAATTCACAAATAGGATCGAAAACACTGAAAACTGTCTTCTTTGTGTAATAAGGCGACTATTCAAAACCAACCTAGCCATCATTGTATTGATAATTCATTAAAAAAACAAAAATTAAAAACATCATCCAAAAGTGCAGCTCCCTAAAATCGCCGTTGTCCGTAGTTCTTAACATTAAAACTCTGTAACGATCATTTGTTAACACCATTTAACATTTTAAAGCAAAAGTGCAGGCTCATCAATCATTGTTCCCTGCTAATCAGCAGGAGAGTCCTGTCGACTGGCAGTTACGCACCTTGACGCCTGCCCATTAGCGCTTAGGGTCGATCACATTCAACTTTGATAAATTATCCACATTTCTATATGACGTTTGCCTTATCACCACTTAATTTTATGGGATATTAATTTGAGCTTTCACATTGAGGCTTATCGTGGAATATGAAGGGTTCTGGAATATGGACTTATGGATATTGGATACGAAGTGATAATAATGGTTTTAAAAGTATGACGGATGTTGATTGTTTTCACGGACAGGTGATATCTGAAACGGATTAGAAGTAATGTTGCTATAAATCTAAATATGAAAGCGATAGAGCATTTGGAAACTAAGCGAACTGCATACAGGAAAGTTTGTTTGTAGGATTAGGCATTTTAATATTTCGAAGCAAACTACATAACAGCATTTAAAAAAAACATTATATCAAATTAATTCGCATTTTATATTCATAGTATTAATTTAAAAAAAAAACATTTGAATTAATTGAACATTTAATTATTTAGTGCATTTTTAATTGCTCTGAATGTCGACAAATAACAGTTTAATATTACAGAAATTTATTATATCAATTTATTACATATTTAATGCTCATCAACAAGGTTATTTAAAAATACATTGGTATTAATTGAAAATATAAATATTATGTGCGTATTTAACCTGCTCGATGAATATAAAAATACATGTAATTAAAACTTTTTATGATTGAAACACATTATTAAACACGATGAGAATGCAAATTTTCATTCATTTATAATTATTATACGATAAAATATGAACATAATATTAAATTACCTACCGATATAGACTGTCTAAAATTCCTAGTCTCAAAATTCCATAAAAATATTTCATTAAAAGTATTTAAAGTGAACATGAAAGGTTACAAACACTCCAAAAATGTAATGTATTATCTTTCTTCGCTTTAAATCGATTGCCCCTTAACATTTTTGTTATTTGAACCGATAAATCTTTCAGCCTTAAGTACTAATTCCCTTCATTTTAAGATTCCTTTGGTAAACCGAAACTGGTTGACACCACACATGACATATTTATAATGCATTGTTTCTGTAAAAATAGATGGATATATTTAAACGTTAGAGTAAACTTTCATAGTTTGTCCGCGCCTCTTATTTCAGGCAATTAAAAATAAATTCTGGTTAAACGTCTTTTGGCCAATATTTTTTCTTCGAAATATACAGTATTAGATAAATCAAATACAATGTAAAATTACTTTTAATTCCTAAATACGAATTTAAAATATAATTATTAATCTATGAAGAAAACTAAACCAATAATACGGCGCCAAAATATTTTACCATTTTAAAACTTATAATCCGCACATTCTTTCACAAATGTTTGTCAATATTCAATACCCCAAACTTCGAACAAAGAAATGTATCAGATTCCTTTCATTCACAACATCTCGCAAACTTTAACAATAATCGAACTGTTCACACAATGCGATTGTCTCCCTTCTCCTAATACAGAAATCATAGCCCCTGCGTCCATTAAAACGCGTTTATAAAAAATAACCCTCCCGGATTAATGGCCTTCTGTCATAATTTTGTATGAAATAATCATCCGCGCGAAATTGTATCGCAGGGTGGGTTTTGGGGAGCGAATTATTTGTCAACATGTCGTCGCCTTTTTTAAAAAGTTGGCGTAGGCTATGGTTATGGAAATTATAATTATCGGCTCAAATGAAAACGACATTCAAATTGAAACATTGTGCGTGAAACGGAATGTATATTTTAATTCCGGCACGTTTTGTGAATAGCATTTATTTTAAACTAGCTTCTGCCCGCAAACTTCGTCAGCGTGATTAACTTTATTTGGTATTTCTCATCCCGTCCCGTCCCGTCCCGTTATATCCCGCCCGTCCCGTCTCATTCTCACTCAAGGCATGTAATCCAGTTCTATCCTAGCCTTTAGAGTATATTAAAATAAAAAATATATCGGAATCCCTCATGCCATGGGAGCACTAATTTTTTCGAGTCAAAAATTCAAAAATAATAGTTTTGGTTTCTGTTACGTTGATACAGACTCCCATATTAGTTTTTCTCGTTTAGTTCCATAATACAAAGAAACACCCTGTTTGTAAATAAGAACTATACCAATTTTTAAGTTGGACCTGCACCATTGTAATTGTGAAAACTGCATCTCATTTCGTGCGGTAGTTTATGAGTAATGTGCAAGCAAACAAAAAGAAACACCCTGTATGTCAATGCAACATATACCAGTTTTTAAGTTGAACCTGCAGCAATATAACAGTGAAAACCGCATCTCATTTGGTGCGGTAGTTTATGAGTAATGGGCAAGCAAACAAAAAGAAACACCCTGTATGCGAATGCAACATATACCAGTTTTTAAGTTGAACCTGCAGCAATACAACTGTGAAAACCGCATCTCATTTGGTGCAGTAGTTTTTGCGTGATGCGCAAGCAAACATACAGACAGACAGACAGACAGACAGACAAAAATTCTAAAAAAAATTGTTTTGGATTCTGTTGCTGTTATAAAGACCCACCGCGTTGAAATTTCTTAAATATCTTCCATGTACAGACATCGACCATTTACATTTTTATTATATGTATAGATTAAATGAAATTGTACTGAAATTCCATTGTTCGCTTTTTGAAAGTTTATCTTTGATACGGAATTTGAATACATTGGAGCTAAATAAAATCGGCTTTAAAGTTCCTTTTTTTTATTTTACACAGTGAATACATAATATGTGGAAAGGGTTGCGTAATTGAACATTGCCACTGAAAGGAAATCTAATTACATTCCGAATACAAATTAACGCGTTGATTGGTAAGAATAACATAGTAATTAACAACATTAATATTGAAATACATGTTTAATTTCTTTTGCACATCACATCCCCAAATTAGATTTAATGTTTCATCTAACTTGAGTGGATTTTGCATCGTTTTATTTGCGTAACATTGTGAAAATCTTCTTAATAATTGTTATTAATTCATTGAAATTAGTTTGTGACAACTTTGAATTATATCGGTCCTCTCACGTCTGTCAAATTAAGCGAATTATTTCACGATAAAATGGCGTATAGCTATAATAGCAATAAGTGAAACAGCGATTCAATCTGATTTAATGATTGCGTGCGTTAGCAGGGCGTGTCGTGTAACCTTCAGGTTCCGTAATCAAATAAGCTTGGACACTATACTATATATCTATACTTACATATAAAGCTTTATGGTATCATGCCGTTTTGCTAAATTTCTATTACGTAGGAGCGGCAAAAAAGGAAGCGTGAATGTATGGAAGAAATTATTAGCGTTCAGGAATACCGACAATACCTGGGATGGTAGATGCATTACCGAACTTTGAAAATGAGGAATTAACAGGAAAGTGAAAGGTTAGAAGTTATAAAAAAAGAACGTAGGAAAATAGTTCTGATTGCTGGAGGAGCCAGCCCGAATAGCGACACCGAACACGATGTTGGGAAATTCTGTGTAGCGGCCCATGCGAGTGTGTCGCGTTTTAGTGTCGAGTTTCCAACAGTTTTCAAATAATCAGTTGGGCTATTGCCTATTCCTGACACTTGATTTTATTTATTTCCATTTAACGCCATCTCGATCAAATAAGAAAATTTTCTGCAGCGGCATTTGGTAAAACCATAATTAAAATCAATCCATAGTTTGAATTTTAAGGCCAGCTGATTATTTCAGTGTTACAACCAAGCAACCATAGATATTCCACCAGAACTGTGCGTAATGCATTGCTATAGAGCTGTAAGGACAGGTTTAAGAGAGACAAAACGACTATATGGCCAGTAGTGAAGCTATACTTACAGATTTATTTTATTTATTTATTTTAATCTTAGAAACAAAAAATGTTAATTCTTAAAAACAAAATATTCGGAAACACACAAAACAAGAATTAACAAACAAAGAAATCCAGGTCGCGCCTATTGTTTGTCATTTCAAAAATAGAACAACATTCTATTCATTTGATGTTGTCGATGTTTGTCATCGGAAAGCAATAAAATCGAAGTGGAACGAACGGTTCCTTTTCGAGTTTACAATTTGCCGATGATGTAAGAAGTTTCGTTTGACTAAAAATGTTATAGAATACTTAAATAAAAAGATTTTAGTGTAATAGTAAATTTGCATGGCGGCATGTTGGTAACGGACTGGACGTGGATGCCGAGACGGTGGTTGCGGGTTCGAATCCCAGAGCGCTCCTTCGACTTGTCGAAGTCATGTGCGTATTGACTGTCAATTACCACACACGTTAATTATGGTGACGGAAAACATTGTACGTTGGCTGACATACGCCGTATGACGTCCGCCAATCTGCAATAGGTCAGCGTGGTGGACTATGACCTACCCCCTCTCAATCGAGCTCTCAGTTATAGAGAAGACAGCAGTGGGCAGCAATAGGCTTCATTAGAAGTGTAATAGTCAAATGAACTTACGTCATTATGCAAGACCTTATCCTACATTCACGTGGGTCGGCGAACATGCATTGCAGAAACAAAGCTTTTGATTTTACGTCCGGCCGCCTGCGTGACGTCACCCTTTTCACGAAATTATGCAATACTACGCATTATATGTCCAAACCGAAAGCTTCAATAAAATGAAATGTATGAACCTAGGAATCGAATCTAAGACGTCTAAGTACATCTACGCATCTAGACTAAATATACGATAGTGCTAAGCTTATGCTTAAACAATAATTCGTTTATAATTTTCAGTACTTTATGGGATTTCTTCAATGTATGTGTTAGATTCCCGAAAGAAAATTTATTTTCTTACATTTTTTTAAATTATTGGAAAACATTTCCCTAAAGTTTTCAGCGCTACGTGACACATATTCCTTTGCAACAACAACTCAACATGAAAATTCTACGTACAATCAACTCGCGAATATCGCCGCCACAATGAACCAAATTAAATATTAATTAAATTAATACCTATAAGTCCATCCACCGTGAGGCACAGCGCGAACCACAGCAATCCAACGAGCGGCCATCGCGCGCGGGACGCCTTCACCATTTTTCCAAAATCACATCCTTCACTAACATTTCCACTTTACTTAAAAAAACTCAATTATCCCATTGCTAAATGCAGTGCTCAATGCGCCCGGGTCATTGTTTTTTAATTGGATAGACGTTGGAACACTTCGCGTGTGATTCCGCGGAGATATTTTGCAGCGAGCGACACGACCTCCCCGTCCGAGCGCTCTCGCGGTACTGTTTTGTAGAACAGTTGTTTCGTAGCGCGTAGCGGGAAAACCATTTGGTACATTGATCGGCTTTTCATACCCCGTTTGTTTATAATCGAAATTTTAATTCGAATCATATGGGATGAGAAGGGTTGGTTTTCAATGGAGGAATAATCCAATTAAAATGGAGGATTTTTTATTTTATTTATGGACTTTTTTAAAACTTTTTGTGGTAAGCAGGTTATTTTATTTAAATTATTTTTAAAACGTAAAATATCAGTGATATAAGTTTTGGGTTCATCATGAATGGGTCAGCACTGTCTCTCCAAATGCGTAAAATAACACCATTGTTGCATTTCTTTACTACGCATATTATATACTTTATCTTCAAATCCTGATGTTGTAGCATTTCACAGGCGTGGGTTTAACTAGACGACTATGATTACATTCCTTGAATTGATATAGTTTTACTAGTGGAATATATATTATTAAAAAACAGCCAGTTAAAAATGTTTGAAAATTTTACGCTAAGTCACCGGCCAGGAGAAAACCAAAAATAATTTAATAAAAATTAACAAGATATAATTTTAAATATTTTTAGTAGGACAATCACCTCATGTAAACTCTCACTAACACCTCACCTAAACTCTTTAAAAGTGCGTGTTGGCTTGTAAGTTGTAAGTAACACGGACAGGACGGGACTGACAACATATCACGGCGGTGCCGCGGGTTCAAATCCCAGGGCACACCTCTGACATTTCGAAGGTATGTGTGTATTGATAGATCACCACGCACTATAACGTTAAAGGAAAACATCGTTAGGCAACCTGCATACCATGGCGAATTTAAAGAATTTCTACTGTATGTAAAGTCCGCCAACCCGCACTAGGCCAGCTTGCCGGACTATATGGCCTAACCACTCTCAATCATTCTCTCGATTGTAGAGGAAAATCGTGCTCTGCAGTGGGACGAATATGAGCTGATCAAAATTTTAAATTCTTGTAAACACGCACGATACAGAAGAAATCCGAGAACGCGACAATACTCGTACATGACATAACAAAACATTACCATTAACCTTTACACGACAGCGCTTTGCAGGCTTCCGCGGAAGTAGTGCGCCTTACTTCCAAGTTGTAACACTAGCTACACATATTTTTTTATTAGTCCTTCTGTAGACCGTTTATAAACGGTTGTGCCTTGTATACAAGGTATTTTCTACGCCGCGCTCGCTTAGTACGGGCTGACTAGTGGACTTCACGTATATTAGAGCTCTCGGATGAGCTGTTTTATTCAGCATATTTTGATGACAATTTCTAATACACTCTTACTCTGGTCTCGACCATCCTGTCTACCCACTGAGCTCTCGCTTACTGTGGATGTATACCATCAGTACTGTTATCAAAATTGACGATGCTTTTTAATAATATGAAAGAGGCAAAACATTTTACTATAAAGCGTTTAAGCATTTTTAAAAAGCCTATCATTTCTTTATTGCATAGGTCCGGCAAACGAGCAAACAGGTCACCTAATGATAAGTGATTTTTGCCGCCCATGATAATCCCCAACGCTGGATCCACAATCTCGGATGTGTTGCCGGCCCATACTACTTCTAAAACTTAATTCTAGCGAATGCTGAAGTTTATTGGGAACTGAATATTGTTGTAATACTATAGTCTATCTAAACTAACAGGTTCCATTTGACGTTTCATACTTTTAACGTAAATAACTTTGTGCAGACCTAACCCACACAATTTCAATAACACTTTCCGTAAATCCGTGGAATTATGAAGCTATTCTTATTTTATCACTAGACTTACAATCCATAATCACTAAATTTAAACTAGAATCCTTTAAATAAAGCAAAATAACCATTTTAAACAACATATTTTTTTTCTAGTCGTCATTACAAAGTCACCTCGTTAGGTCTTTTACCGGTAGAGTCGAGACTATTCAGACGCATTTGTATACGCATAATCGGTAAAAATATTTAAATAATCGAGCAGATATAAAACAGTTGTGTTTTAATTTTTTAAAATACTGAACTTGCAGCTAATAATAGGTATGCTGTCAACGAACATACATCAATAAATAATGAAATAATAATATTAATATAAATTAATTTATTATTACATAATAGATTTGGATATTACAATGGAAATGAAGGCAGTATTGTAGGATACGACACACATAGTGAGGAGGTTCCTCACTTTGGAGTATATGTATTGTATGTATGTATCATGTGTTCATAAGCATGTGCGTGATGTGGACTGGACTCAAAAAGTGTCTGCACCCGGGTGAAGCCAGGCCGGGCCGCTAGTAATAGATAAATCACTCCTTTTGTTCCTAAATAGTATAGTGACTTATGCAATTGTTGATGTCTCATTAGAATAAAAATGTTCATGAAGAAATAAACGAAATTATGTAAACTGAAAATATAAACTGTAATCGATTAAGAATAAAAACAAATATTATCGATATCTCTATATAATCGGATATTGTAAGAACCGATTTATTTGACAGCATCCCTATTTCCCAATGTCAAATGGAACTTCTTAGTTTAGATAGGGTATAATCAAAGAGTTGGGTATAATTACTGTAGCAGTACAATATACAGGGTATATCAAGACCGCGACCGAAAACGAAGCCAGGTGGTAGTTTTAGCGGCTACAGACACAATACAACTAAAAATTTTGCAAAATAAGCGACGGTTCTTTTTTTTTATTTTTTTTTTAAATCATCGTTTTTGTAGGGTAAATACCTATTTTTTTGGAAAAATAGTAATTTAAACCCTTACGTACCATTGCGTGTTTAAAAATTAAGCGATGTACGTCATTATTTTAGAAAAAACTATGTATTAATCACTCAAATATGTAAAAAATTACAAAAAAAAAATTGACGATTTTTTTTGTAAAATTTTTACTTGCATTGTGTTTGATATCACTAATACTACCTCCTGGCTTCGTTTTCGGTCGCGGTCTTGATAAACCCTGTATATTTTTTTTCTCTCTCATCTCAGGTAAAAGCTTTAATAACAAAACATTAAACATATCTACCTAATGTGAACTCTGAGCATCTACTTTGTATTCCATCCATTTGACATAATTATAATAGAAAAACAAAGTTATCACCCAACTCGATCGCAATTTGTATGTATCTAGTAGTAATCATAAACATTTCGTTAACAACGGAATTTTATCAATTATTTTCAGGAATCGGGTCACCGCACGTGATGCTACGCAGGGACGTGGTGAAACAACTTGGTAAGTCAAATTAGATCGCCTTTTATTCTTGTTCAAAAATAGGTATTACAGTTTTTCCAGAACAATATTAGATATTCGTATTAGCCTGGATCGTGAA
This sequence comes from Deilephila elpenor, assembly GCA_949752805.1. Lineage (NCBI taxonomy): Eukaryota > Metazoa > Arthropoda > Insecta > Lepidoptera > Sphingidae > Deilephila > Deilephila elpenor. The sequence continues at coordinate 3,391,138 of OX457098.1, forward strand.
AAACCCTTCCTAGGTATCCAAATGCATAGTATTTTGAATTCAGCCTGTACACATTGCGCTTTTAGCAGATCAGCACAAATGCAGCGACCGACGAGAGACAACCATCTATGGCCGATGGGTTATTAAATTAGACTGTATTGACATCAAGTACCTGCATTTTACTTACTTTGTGGTCCAATTATAGAAGTGTTTTTAAACAAAATCATTCAATTACGCCTATTCTCTCAACTATATAGACAGGAAATTCTCACTCCATTTTCATCCATACTACCATTTACAATATACATAATATACACAAGGATACCAAAATCGCAGTTACCAAAGGAAGTGAAGTAAAGGAGCTCAAATTTCAAACGCTTGTCTTTAATACGGTCCTGTTAAAGGGCCGAATGTCGGTCGGTATCACATGAAAGGGCTCCGCATTAATAATTTGAAACACGCAATCGGAACGTACGATGGTCACCAGGCATTTGAATGAAGACATTTTGGAAGTAAAGACGAATGACCGTCCTAGTTGTGTTAGGAAAACTATTCCAAGTATTTTGTCGAAGATATATCTTTTTTATTTATTACGATTTGGCCATTATTGTGTTCGCGTGATTAAACTATTCTAGTACCGGATTATTTACATTTCATCCAATGCATTTATTTATATTAATAAAATCCTCCTTAAATTAAAATGTTCGCCAATTCGAGGAAAGTTATTTATAACTGCCTCGGTAGTCGGTGACGTAGTTGTATTACGGTACGGTTACAAAGCGGAGGTCTCGGGTTCGAGTCCCGGGTCGGGCAAAGTGATATTGGATTTTGGTATTCATTATCAGCACGGAGTCGGGAATTTGTGTCCGATATGGCGATGGGCTCGCCCCCTATCACATCATGGGACGGAACATACAAGGCGAAATGTGGGTGTCCTGGCGGCGCCTCTGCCTACCCCCTTCGGGGATAAAGGCGTGAGTTTATGTATGTATGTATGTCATTTATAATTTTCATACCAAACACCAAAGTGTTGCAATCGGTGACTGTAAAATTAATTTAAGCTGATAATAATTAATCATTAATTACATCTTGAAGAGAACTATTTCAGATTCGCAAACAAAATAAAAAATATATAAATTGAGCGTTAATTTTGCAACTGGATTTAAATTAATGAAACTTTTACATCATAAATCTTGTTGAAAATAACTGAACAAAGTTCTGAGAACTGTAACAGCAACTGCGAATAGCGTGGAACTATGGACGCGCAAATCTAAACTAAGCTTTAATAAATGAACATTTTTAATTAACTTTCATCTGTTGTTTAAGTTTTTCTTATTTTTTTATTTATTACAACAAATAAGTCTTTTGACGCAGTTGCTTCAAAGCGGTCTGAAAACGAGAGGCCGCGGATTCGCGAATAAATATACCTACACATATTAAATAAAAATGTACACATTCAACAGTCACTTACATGGACTTCGAGAGACACCGACGAGGGTACCAGCCTAATTTCTCGTAAGGAGCGATGCAAATATTGATGTAAACGTTAGCAAAGCCGGACTTGGTAGCCAGATGAAATACAAAGCCTTAAACACATGTAGCCTTAACAAATTATATACGTACCATATGGCATATACCAGGATAGAAGAAATAGTTTACTACACTAAAAGTAAACCTTTTACCTTTCCTTTTGACTTTGACCCTTTCTTCCGATATTCTAATTTGTTAGTCGGAGTTGATCATTTTTGCCGCCGTTTTGAACTCTAATTATTGGTATCTGCGATTTGTACCTATATGTATAAAGCCAATTGTTCTAGAAATCCAGCAAAATAATAGTATTCTTTGTTTTCGGATAGGAGCTACGAGTAACAGAGTCGGATAACAGAAAGGGCAGTGAATAAAATATAGATAAAAAAGCTCCAAAAGACATACAAAAATTAAAATATTTATTCATAAATAATACTATTTATACTTAGATATACGTAACGCAATACACTTACATTATACATGTGAGTTATCTACGATCTCTTATCAATTATTAAATAGAACCATGAATGTAGAACCTAAGGACTGTTCAATGTGATGCATTATCTTTAGTCATCAAAGACAACATCCAGTCCATATAAGGACCAGTGGGAGTTAAGGACCCAACAAAAGTCTCACTTGACAAATCGGAATCTGGGCCCAATGAGTTGACGGCTACCACGCCGGAGGAATGAATGACGGGCCCTCCTGAATCTCCCGAGCGCACCGACGACGGAACTCCACAAGGACTGGCCAGGCACAGCGCTGGATACATAACAACGTCAGCCTCTCTGCAACTTTTAATCATCGCTTTCAAAACTTGCAAAGGTTTATTTAAAACAAGCGTAAGGTCCAAGTCACCATCGCTGGAATTTGTGTTACCGTATCCGAGTACGTGGACTTCTTGGCCTATAAGGCTTTTAGCATCCAGGGCGCTCAATTTCCCGTATTCTTTAATCTTTATTGGCTGAGTGCGAAGTAATGCTACGTCATTTAGAGGTTCATGGTGCCTAAAGTTGAAAATTGTGGCCGGATGTTTAACTACATACAAAATGTCGCTATACGCATCTTTAGTGGCGGCGGCGCGCACATGGCCGTACCAAATAATTGCTTTCTCCACCAACGATCGCTCTTTATTCATTATGTAGTCCATTCCATCGACGCAGTGCGCCGCTGTTAAAGTCCAGTCGGGTGTGAGGACTGTGCTCGTGCATAAATGTGATCTTTCGAATGGCTTGCCCTCAAGAAATTTTAATAATTCAAATCTTGCTACGTACGGGTACTCATTATCTTCAGCATCCCGGCCGCCGATAATACGCAAGTGTTTTTTACTTTCTGTAATTCGCAAAGCGAAAAGCAGTAATATAAAATTCATGCCCTCGTAAATATCGCGAGAAATGTGTATCGAACAAAGTAATAACTTGTTAACAAAAATTCACGCTGCTTAAAATTAACTGCAAGTATTTTTTATGTGTTGCAAATATATTAGATTTCACGTTTTTGTATACAAAGAGTACGTTGCATGTAGTATATACTTTTATTATCCCATCAAAAACATAAATGTGAAATGACAGCCAAGTTCATTAAGGATATAATATGCTTTGGTTGTTGACTTCAACGACAAAAGAAGTGAGATCAAAATAGGTGCCAAGTGCCAAATTCAATGGTCAGTCTTGAAATGTATTTACAGAAAATATTTTATAACAACTTAAAATATCATTTCTTCTTATATCTTAGGATAATATATTGAAGCCTCTGACTTGGCTAGTTGAAATATTATTGTAAGAGTTTAGTACCGTAAAATGTAGTTACCTACCTAGAAAAAATCACAATGTTTTGTTGGGGTGCGCATCTAGGTACGTATTGTTCAACTATGTATGTGTGTTGCCTGCACTGTCCTTAATAGTAAGTGCAGTGTGGTCCAGGATGGCTAGCACGGGAAATGATATCCGATTAGAGAACAAAATTAAATTGGTTGTATGTATAGTAAAATACTCAATTATTTTGACTATCAAAACACAATGTCTAAAAAATAAAAAATGCTTGTGACAAAATCGTTTTATTAATTTAAAAATAATAAGACAACATACAAAGAGATCATAACTATAAATATAGTAGAATGTTATAAACTTACACCGCAAATAAAGTTTATTGAAATTATAACTGTATAACCTGTCGGAAATATCTGTGAACCTAGCTGGAATGCGGTTCACATTTCATTTTTATGTGTTCCCCTATCTACTATGTTAATTTACATTAAAAAACGTTTTGAGATGGATGCGAATTCTACTTTTTATTCTTTTTTCTATTTTAATTCAATTTTTTTCACCTATATTTTGAATTTGCTGAACTTATGTTCCAATGACGTAATCTATTGAGGTCCACAGATATTTCCGTCGGGTAATACATACGTATGATGTTTGTAACATAGACACAGAGTATGGAGTAACATCGCATGACATAACCGCCATAGACAATCGTGTTCTGACAAATGTTTACACGATGCTACTTTTTATATCCTTACGATAATCGTATCTTCGAGGCGAGAAACTCTTCCCGTGTAAATGAGGCTTTAGTCTTAGAAAATCTTTTGTATGGTCAAATCAGCGAAACTTACTGGCTGCATCTTCGCTTTGTCTCTCTCACTTCGGCGTCATTTTTACTTATCAGCTAAATGATTATGGTTAGTCCATGCTCTATATCTATGGTTACTATATGAACAGGTTGGTAAATAAAGTTATACATGGCAACACCAAATGGTGAACTGATTTTTCAAATAATTGTAATAGGCAATGGTAATTTATTATTTTTGCATCACATTTTTATTTTGTCTAAATACTATTATGTAGAGGTACTATAGCCTTGATCCTTATTATTGTATTATCATACTTTTTATACAAAAATCCATTTTAACAGCAGTTCTGAATTTGGCGTGTCATTGCCTCCATATTGAAGAGGCGCCAACTTTCCTTACACAGCTTGCAATTAATTATTATGTTGGTTCACTTTAGGTTTAAAAAAATCCAATTAGTACTTTCGTAGTAAAATATACTCGTAAATTACAGTAGGAATATTTCTCCTGTAGAAATTATCAGTTCCAAGGAGTTTTAAACAAAATTAATGGGACTTTCATCCCGATTGTGTATACATATCATCGTTTTCAGAATCAACGGTGCTCAAATGTGTCGGTATTGATACAGCCTTATATTTGTCAACATCATTGACTTAATACACATGCAGTCCTAAATATTAGTAGCACACCAAAGGCATTTTATTTGTTTATCCATACAATTTTCTATTAATATTATCTACTGTTTATATGTGCCCATTATATTTTTGGATATGTTGGTACTTAACTGACAAGCAATTTTGATTAATATTTTCAGATAAAATTTTACAGATTATTATTTATTATTATTTTTTGCTCAATGTTTTTTCCACCTCTGGCTAAAACCACTAACATGTCCAACAATCCATACCCAAAAAATGTCCATCTCAAATACTGTGAGTGATATAAACTAACAACAACAAGACATTTATACTGGCTCTTAACAATAATTAAAGTCTAAAGCTAAATAATCTAATTACTTACATGTTAAATATCATTTCAGTGTCAAATAAAGGCAGCTGCACACATAAATGTAGAACTGACAAGAATGCTTGATTTTAGTCAGTTTCCTAACTTGGTGTAATAGATTTTTATTAGTTGTCTGGGAAGTATAGAAAAGGCTATATAGGTGACCTAAACAGATATATAAAATTAATAGAAGAATGGTAGCTTAAATGCTTTATGTCAATTTCTGGGCTAAAACTATGGAACATTTATTGTCAGCTATTATAAATTTGTGTAGCCACCTTTAAACAATTGTGAATGCTATATTATTTGTTTCAACTTGTGTACGTGGTTCTAGAGTATTAGGTGTATTGGCTATAAGTTTTACTCAAGCAGCACTTTACGCATTTATACATAATAAAAAAATCACATTACTGTTGACATAATTCTCTAACAATTTAGTGTGAATAAACGAGGAACACCAGGGGCGTAAAGGGGTGTATTAACCAATTTCTTACTTTCCTCTTTGATATTTACCCCTTCTATTGTCTTTAGTTCTAACTAAATTTCTGCTGGTTTTTGGAGCAGGTGTCTACAACATTTTGACAGTATAGTCAATAAAATTGAGTCAATGTATATCTGCCTCTAATTACAAATGCATCACTATTTGTTAATTACAATTGAGTCCATAAGCAAGTAGTATATAAATGGACAATATTTTAAGCTCTATTTGTTACTTATTTAAAGCTGTGGTTACATTTGTGTGGAAACTACAGTTGCATAAAGCAAGGGATTTATTTATCATATTAATATATTTGTATCTTGTAATAAGTTATTGTTTAGATAACTATAAATATAGACACAAACTTGAATTATACCACTATTAAGATTTTGGTTTATTTGAAATATACATTTGAATAATCATATTGTAGATATTGGTAATATTCACAATATTTATACAATTACTATTAACAATCTACGGATTTTATGAAACATGTGGATTATAATTTTATCTATACATAGGTACCAGAATAAAAACAATTATATGTCCATTACTACTCAACATAAAGAATTTATCTATTTGGTCAGCCTTCAAATATTTAAAGTATATTACGCATTTACAACATTAGAAGTATTATCTAACTTTTGCTATGAAGAAACAATCCATGATTATTTAGTATTTGTTCCACTGTACATTCAATATTAAGTACTAGTGATAATAAATGATTAATGAATAAGTGTACAATCCAATTTTTTAGTTTGATGCAATTAATCCTGGCTATGTGCCTGTCTATAAAGATGTTTGTATACCAGAAGTACAAAAGCAGTTTGTTTCGAAATGATTAAATTATTATCTGTTATATTTTCTCCCATAAATGTATTTGTTTCAAAGAGTAGAGTAGAGAGGCAGCTGTCGTTTACCATCAAGAATAAAACAAGTAGTTACATTAACTATAATTTCAGTACTATATCAACAAATTAACTGGGAATTACATTCTTTTGTTACCTTTCATTTCAACTATTTTCAACTTGAACACATACAACTTGATTACATAGATGGTGTTTTAGTGAAGTAGTATCCAAAAACTAAACTTCTATATCTGAAAAATTGGTGTGATGGTGACCTTGTACTCCAAAGGGTGATATAACATAATTAGCACAGTAACAAAGAACCAGTCGCACTAGTCGAAATAATAATCACAAACTTACAGTTTAATTTTTTTTTTATACTACATCTGCGGCAGGAACTCTATGGCCGTCGCGAACTTGAAGTCCTCCGGGAACAGTTTGGCGGCGAACGGGTACATCAGCTTGTACGATTGACGGATTGTGACGTCAGCCACACCGGCGATGTCGCCGATCTCTTTCTGGCTGCGCTTGTCTTCTGACGCCTGCAAAATAAATATATGTGGTTGAGTCCAAACGTGTTAAGTTAAAAAAATTAGCTAGGCAATTCAGACACTATAAATACCATACAGATTTAAAACAATTCTCCTCAATTTTTTTTCCAGTAGTTAAGTTTTTACCATGAGTATGTAGTAAATACACCAAAAATTATTTCGCAGTATTAACATTTTCGATGGCTCAAGCTACAAATACCTATCCAGGTACTAATCTGCATTATGTTCATGTAATATATATATTTTTAACACATTGTACATTTTTGCCTTAAGCATATTATTTAGAGCTTAGGCACACATAATAAGGAATTCTAAACCAAACCATACCTGAGAGGCCATGTAAATAGCCGCCGCAGCGACAGAAATAGGACTCCTTCCAGACACAATGTCCAACTCTCCAGCTTTCCTCGCGATATGCGTGGCCGCTCTCTGCACAGAATTGGGCAGTCCCAGGTTCGAACAGAACCGAGACATGAAGTCTGCTGTCGTGATAAGGTCCACGGATGTCTCCAAAGCCTTCAGGATCAATTTGAAACACCTTCCGATTTCCTTTTTACTGATTTTGCTGACGGCACAGATCTCTTTGAATGTACGCGGCACGCCTTCTTGCCGACAAGCGATGTATAGACATGCTGACGCTATGGCGTCGTTCGCTCTGCCCTTCAAGTTTTTGCCGTCATGCACCTGAAATTGACATACATATAATATAAACTCACGCCTTTATCCCAGAAGAGGTAGGCAGAGACTCCACCAGGACACCCACATTTCGCCTTATATGTTCCGTCCCATGATGTGATAGGGAAGCCTGTAGCCATATCGGGCACAAATTCCTGACTCTGGGCTGATAATGAATAGAAAAACCCAATATCACGTTGCCTGACCCGGGCTTCGAACCCGAGACCTCTGCAGACCTCTTGTAGTCGTACCGTTGTATAACTACGCCACCGAGGCAGTCTGAAATTAACAACTGGATAAATATCATTTACTTATACATAATAGTCTTGCTGTACAACTGATAAATTCAAGGCTAAAGTGTTGTCAATGACATACACACATAGTGTTTTTGTGGGCGCAATATGATTCTTATGGCGGGACAACCTGCACAAGAAGAGCAGATGCGTAAAGTAGCAGACCAGGCTCTGTGGCGTACCTTGGGAGAGAGCTATATCCAGCAGTGGACTGCAATGGGCTAATGAAGATGATATAATTCTTACCATCACAGCCCATGGGTGTTATTTCTCTAGACCCGAGCCGCACAAGTGGATAGTATGTTGTTTTGATGTCAAGAGTCAATGATAATTTCCCTTAACATAGGATGTTAGTTGTTGTTATGACAACAATTGTATTTTAATACTGTGAATGGAAATAGCCACTACACTGAATTATTTCTAATAGAAATATATGCATTAACACTGTGTTTTCCTTGATTAGCATTTGGTAGTAATAATTTAAATGGTAACACTTTTCAAACATTGCAATTCTGAATATACCTCAATTATAATAAAACACACCTGTTTGAACAAATTATTTGCTCTGTCCACAATTGTTTTGGGCAAGTTTATCCTATCAGCCATAGTGTTGATTTCTCGGAATGCATTTATCAGTGCTCTGTCAGTGCTGCTTATATTTCTCCTGTTCTGGTACTTAGATACTCCAAAACTGTCAAATGATGCATCTCCTCGACCAGGTCCAATGATGGTGGACAAGTCACCTCCAGAAAGGAGTGGATTTTCTGGCCCACCAACACGAGACGGATCTACTCCTGATTTCTCGTTGCTGAATGTACGCCATTCTGAACCAACGTCGATAACTCTGCAAATTATATTATTAATATATTATTGGCTAAAGTATGTCCACTCTAACTTATGCCATATTTATTGTAAAATTCTTTGTACGCCTGGTTGGATGTGTAATGCTAAAAAAATTCTTGATTAATAAAACAGAAAACAAAAAACTATGTTTGAATGCTTTAAATACCAACATATAATATGGTATTGACTGGAATCGGAAATGTGAGAAATGTTGCTGAGATAAATATGTAGATTACATTGGGGTTTCTCCTAGTGGTGAAAGTATTATGTCACTGAGTCACATACAATATGCTGCAGGGTAAAACCTAGTAATTACCATAACTGTTCATAATAAATGTCATATGGATGAACATTTATTTGTTAACTTTACCTTGAAAAATTGAGTTTATTTAGCTGGACATAAATGTATTTTATTCAGACACGCAGGCATTATCTCCTAGTAGTGTCCGCAAGTACCAACATTGCCCAATCAACTTTAATTATTTATCGACCTCGAAATATAGAAACCAAATATATCGCTAGCGTCAAACAAAGCTGGGCTGCGTTGTTATTATTACGACACGGTGCTCACAATGAAAAGATTCAAATGTTTCGTAAACTTACCTGTCGCCAACCACCAGACCGCATTCGGAACATATCATGTCCCCAGCCCTGTAATCCTCGATGAGCGGCGCGTCTGGATGTGCATAGCACACCACTTTATTTGCCTCAATCCTAAAACCACAAACGAAAGTAGGTTTAACATTCAATGATCAATCAACAAGTAGAAATCAAATCGATGCGTATTCACTGCGTATTCCAACACTATATTATCACAATCACCAACTTACGTATAGCCATGGCAAATGTTACGATTATTCAGTAGTATTATACATAAAATTACGTCGATATAAACTAAACTAGAATAAAATAAATAAGAAAACAGACCTCGACGTGCTCGCCATGATTGTCAAGAAGTATAGACAATTATAATTTTTTTTCTTGGTGCGAAACTTCATGTATACCATAAACAATTTCAAGGGGTATAGGCGGGATGACACTATCGACAGTATTACGATATTGATGATGTTTTTTTTTTCTATTGGGCTATTTAACATTGATTTAACACGTTAATTAAACATAATGAGGTTTGAATTGTAATGAAAACAAAGTAATTACCAATGTATGCAAAGATAAAATACTATCGAGTTGATTGTGAGGTCACAAATTGAAACTTAATATAATATTCTGCAGGCAGGTACTGTGCAGGTACTAAATGATAAGATCGATCCTTTATTAATCAGAATAATAAAACAAGGTATCTTCGAATGCATTAAATGAATTATCAATTTTATTTATAAATTCATAACTCGCACCTTGTCCCAATATCCAATTAACGCCTCATATTCGTCACGCAAATTGGTTACCTTGTATTAAGCTAACGACAATCTCTTGCAATTGCGTGCACTTACTACGAGAATTGCATTTGATGTAAGGTCACTATTGGGTCAATACCAGGCCAGATATGTAATCAAGACTTTTCGTACCGTATAATTTTACATTGCCACTTGCAAATAAATACAATAATATTTTTTGTACGCGCGTATGATGCAAGTTATTTTATTTTTATAAAGATAATACGTATAACAATGTAACATATTCATATTTACAAGGAAAATCATTATGAGTTGTTAAACCCATTTGAGTGTTTAGGTACCTATGTATATAAAATATTTTATTTAATTTACGGATGTAACCACATACTTAACTACCTACCACAAAAAAGTCATAAAATATGTACGGTGTGGTGTATCTAAGAAACAAAAAATAATCAGATAAATGTAAGTAAGCGATATTTTTCAACAATTTTAATTTTTTAAAATCATTTACGGTTTTTACGCATACTTTTATACTCATTAAAGCAATTTAGTTCTAAAATTGGGTAAGGAGGTCATTTGGGTAATATGGCATCAAAACAATCGAAACTAATGCAAACTACGTCATCAAATCTCGTCAAAGTAGGTATGTTAAAGAAAGTCGGTGGCGCAGTTGGTTAGACGCAGCGCCGGTTGTGTAACGGGAGGCCGCGGGTTCGATCCCCGCACCGAGACAAATGTTTGTGAGACCCCCAAGTATTTCTCGGGTCTGGGTGTTTGTGAGACCAAAATGTCTCTCGTAGCTGATACTCCCGACACTAGACTTAATTGATCTTAATGTGGGGTATTTATTTTTTATTCACTTATTATTTAATCTTTAATTAATATTTGCGATGTTAGAATAGTTACATGTAATATTTAAGAGCATTTACAACCTTGACTGCCGGTGTCTTGGCATTGCCATCTGACTGATTATTATCAATTTCACTGTTATGAAATGTTGTGTTACTGAAACCACGTACATATTGCTAAATAAATGTTGCGTTGAAATAACGCTTAGGCGTTTTGAGATGCGAACGCAATAATTTTGTACATTCTAAAATGTAATCAAAATTGCAAAGTTCTGAGTAGGTCGACACCGCTTCGGCCATATTTGAAATTACAAAATAAGGTTACGAATCCTCGAAATATTTTTCTGCATCCTTATCGGTGCAGACTGCACTAACAGCGTAAGCTCATAAGTTTTGAGGCACACAGAACCATATAATTATGTCGTATAAAACACAGAACATTCATTCATAGATCTCACAATATAGTGTAGGTTTTGAGTTCTCAATAAACCTTCAATGCTTATTTCATCCTCGAAAAATTAGTCACAAAATTTCGCAAGAAATAGGTTTGGACTCAGATTGCACAATAAATATTGATATTTCAATGTCTGGTAGTCATACTTTAGTCAAAGATGACTACAAAATGACTGAGATAGCTGGGTTGGGCACAACAAAACAGAGAAACTACGAGAAGTTATAAATTAATCTCCATTTCTCGTTTTCCTCTGCTCCCATTTCTTAGGCTCGTACAGGTACTTTGCCTGTTTTTCGTAGTTCGTAATAAAATAGATTACAGTTCGGAGAAAGTACATTTCTTATAAGGGTTACTGTGTAGACAATCTACAGAACACACAACGTTATAGCCAATAACATCCAACTGTTGTTATTAATTTTAATATTCAATTAATTTCCTTGCGGTCTAGACAAATTAGATATTCTAAGAGACTTTCTGGGCGTCAATGCTCGGTATCATTACAATGCGTGCCACTGTTGATCCTGGCTTACAGGAGTTGCAGTGGCGGGTGTGAGGGCGGGACAATCGGTATTAAGCTTGTTTAAATTTCAACATTGTTAATGTCTACACAATAGTATCTACTGAATAATTTCTTATAGTTATTTTTTATAGCGCCTGATTATGCAGCTTTAATAATCTGTTTTGAAGTGAGTTCACTGCATTGTTGCAATATAATGTCAAATACATAAACTCTAATTAGGTAGGTAAGTATCATAAGAACAGAAACCACGCAAACAACATGTTTGTGTTTTGTTTCATTTACCCGTTTTTTCGTAAATCAAAATATTTTTTCCCATAACAACTCTACGGGACAGATGCAAGTTTGCGCGTTCCGGGATCAGCCTGTGTATATCCGGTGTCGAACACGCGACATAATTGGGTCGACCGGAAAAGATAGGCATCTCTCGGCGGTGGACTCTATCTATTGTGATTTTGTTGTGCCAGTATTATAATACGTATATTTAACTAGAATTTCTATGGTATCTAAAGTCTAACCTGCAATGAGCCATCATGGTGAAATAGGTCTAATTAAATCCTCATAATGGAACTCTCCGTAGCAGAGTGGTCCCGTGATAATCAGTGGGCGATTAAAGATTGACACATATTTAAAAAATTACAGCATGGTGTCATTAACATTCAAACAATATCCAAAGCAAAATATTATGAAAATTGCATCTCGAAATCATAATAAAGCGGAAAGCAATAATGACGTTGCGGCATGACAAACATTTACTCATCACGGGTTACAGTGAATTTTGACATCATGAGGAAACTCGCGTTATTACTTGTTAGTATGCAGTCTCATTGCACATGTATTGCAACCATAATGCCTACTGCCTAGGTTTTATTATATTTAAATCGAAATATAATCTTGTAGTAATGATGCAAATATTCGCAATATTAGTGTAGAGCAGGTTTTTAAGTTCTATTTTTGAGTCGTTAAAGTTCAGAATAAAAGACATAACTACCAATTAACTGATATTCTTATTTAAATACACGTAAATTTAAATTAGTTAAGTGTTTTCCTTAACGACAATAAAAATGTCTTTTATATTAATTTCACGCATTCACAAAGTATTAAATGACCATCGCTGCCGAAGAGCGTTAATAACAATATTTTACAATGTTAGGCCTATTACGTCACACAAACTTTTCAGGAGATGTACTGGGCAGACTTCAATTTATTACTGTACCTATAGCAATTATAAAAACAAAACCAATTCATTCGCCAACATCAGTAAGTCATCGCTGATAATTATGTCCTAAAACCCCCACATCAAGTGGGGGAGATCCATGCCCAATTGCCCACGAATGGGAATTACCTATACTGATAAATATAAAGATTATGACGATTATGGTGATTTGAATAAAAACCCGTATTTGCAGATGAGTGTACTTCTAGATTAGATGTTATCGATGACACATCCGCATATCAATAGTAGAGCATAGTAAATAGTGACGTCATATGTCTATAACGCGGAAGGTCCCCGTACCGCTCGTAAAACCAGTCGGGCGACTATGATTTAATACTGTAGATAGAAATCCTTATCTATTTAAATGTATATTACACTATACTTTACTTTATACTATGTGTATTCCTTGACTCAGGGTTCCCCCAGTTTCTGAAAAAAAAGTTACATTAATACATACATAAACTCACCCCTTTATCCCCGAAGGGGTAGGCGGAGGCGCCACCAGGACACCCACATTTCGCCTTGTATGTTCCGTCCCACTATGTGATAGGGGGCGAGCCTATCGCCATATCGGGCACAAATTCCTGACTCCGGGCTGATTATGAATAGAAAAATCCAATATCAATTTGTGAAAAATATAGTTTATGAAAAAAAAGTTTTTTGTAATAAATCATTGAATACGCCACAGCTAAGTCATCTAATGTCACCAGGAAACTTTTTAACCAATTAAAAATAAATTAAATATGTATGAGCACGGCTGCATGACTGGGTATTATGTAGAACTGAACGTGTGTACGTTACATGTGCGAATGTGTGCAAAACATAGAAAAAGTTCAAGTATATAATTTAACCTTAAAAGAAACAATTGTGTGTAAATATGCCCCGTGGGTAGATGCATGATGAAAGAAAATTCAATGTTTCGCAATTTTCGAATATGATAGTCTTACAAATACAATCGTGCAGGCGGTGACAATTATAACGGGAGCTTGAAGGTTATATCAACGCCGAAGAGATAAGTTTACCACTGAAATAAATTTATTTTGCATACAGTGTTCGAATGACTACGACCTAAAGATCCCACTGGTAATCTGGAATGCGTGGGTTGTCTTCAGATCAAGAAAATAGGTACTGCAATCCCGCCCACTGACAGCTGACATCACTTACTGATTTACTTTTCTTTTTTAATTGTTTTTTTTTTCTGGGGGTAAGGAATTGGTATCCGTCCGTATACCGACTACTGTTTACAATATTAGGAAGCCTGTAACAACTCACGCAAGTTAACGTATCGAGTTCAATCTTCGTAAATATTACTGGTTTTTTGACATATAATAATTTCCCTTAGTCTGCGACGGCCTCTCATTGCCTCCTGCAAGTGGATAATGTATTTGAAGTTCAGCTCAAATTATTTATGTATTTGAGCTGAACTACGCTAATCATAAAGTATTTAAAAACGAAAACCTCAAACGCATAAACATAGTAAAAATTGACGATTCCATGTTATATGTCATGAGCAAAATTCGAATCCGTATTTTTGCCTGCAGCTATTACGTGGCCTATGACTGCTTCAGTGGCGTTGTTGTAATTACGAAGCTGAAATCTCGAGTTCAAATAAAAGTGATCATGGTTTTTTCTATTTATTATCAGCCCGGAGTCAAGAATTTGTGCCCGATATGACGATAGGCTCTCCCCTATCACATCGAAACATAGAAGGTGAAATGTGGCTGATCTGGTAGCACCACTGCCTACCTCTTCTTGGAATAAGGCGCGTGTTTATGTATGTATGTATGTGTACCTTTTACGCAACTACAGAAAAATAATCCCCGTCATATAAGATTGTGATTATAACAATTATACAACACCTCGGTACATAACCGTAAGCAAAAATCCCCTAAATAATCGATTTTACAACAAAGATAGATACGTGCGACATTCAAATAAAAACGCCAAAACGATCAGCTGTTATCTACGACTGTGATAATGTACTTTCCTAGGCATTGTTGACAGGATAAGGAAATGAATCACTGTGACGCCGGCGCATAAATATAATGACTAATGTATATTGTACACCCTATTATTAGGATTCAGCATAAAATGACACTGCTGACGTGTGAATACCGTTTTTAAAAACCCTTCCTGCGTTGAATAATGAATAAAATATCACACATTCAGACATATTCATTATGGCACGAATATGAAAATACCATAGAGTCAAAATAGTCCTTTAATTTTTTTGTAAGACAAAGCGTTGGGATAGCCAAGTTAGAAACAGATCAGTAATGAGACCAAGGTGACAGATTTGAGTTCAAGGCACAATTTTTTTCGAATGTGTAAAAGAAAACATCGCGAGGACAACTGTATTCTTAACACTAAACGCCGCGTCGTCACAATTATGCCTTAGGCGCCGATTTAATTTCCATTTTTGAACACAAAAATGATTATTTTACATTAACGTGTTATTGCACAACTTAGTAGAAATACAACAAATATTGTATTACATTGTTCTTACGAAAAACATAAATAATTACATCAGCCAAAGTACTGACATTCGCCCACATCATCTGTGTTAAGAGTTATTTAAGTACAAGGATTTCACAAGTACATCAATTCCACCAACACGTTGGGAACCAGCGTGGTGGAATAATGAGTTCCAACCGCCAAGCCCAACAGTGGGACGAACACACATAGACAAAGAAGCAAAGAAATAGCCAGCAGTCAATCGCCTTTTGCCTTTTCCGATAGTATAAATTGAGAAAACAACAAGCTGCCAATGAGAATGTTCTACACTGGCAGGTATGAGGACAAGAAATAATTTATGTCGGCAACATTGTAGCTGTATTTATAGGGTAATTAATTTGCAGTGTAAAATATTTTAATAGGATATCAGGCGTAAGATAAATGTTGTGTGGAGTTTAAATTAATATATTTTATGTAGTATGCTGCTTGATATCCCCGCTCATACTATTTTAAATAAATTCACATACATAGTCCTGACCCCACACTAGGATCGAGTCTTGTGTCGTGTGTTTGAGAAAATACGAGAGACTCTTCGGTCTCACAAATACCCAGACCCGAAACAAATGCTTGTGCTTCACATAAACATTTGCATCCATATTTAAGTAATTATATATTTAAGCGCACGCATTTCTAAATTACGTACAAAATTATTTTTGGGACAGTTTAAGTGCTTATTTAATTTGCAAATTGTAATGCCATGTTGTAGCTTATATTGCAATCGGAATCAGCTCGCCACAACGAAAAAGGGTAACCCTGTTACGTCATACTAAAGTTTTCCTTACAATTTATATTGCAAAACGCTAAACAGTCATTTATACAACTGAAACACATTTCGAATTATTCAGAGACTTTCAATATACACGCATTACTTTGATATAAGTTACAAAAAAGAAAGCAAATATATACACAAACACGTAAAATATTTAATTTAATTTATCAAAATACGTTTAAACTATGAGTCATTAGATAGTGATAAGATGACACATCCTTTTTATCATGTGACATTCTAGAGATATTCGGTTATATTCATTTGTATACAAACTTATCATATTAGCATTTTATAAAAATCTAAAAAGCGAGTGTTGAGTCACGCGTAGTATTTTTTTTATTTTTTTTTAATGCGCGAGACGAGCATGCCATTCGCCCGATGGTAAGCGATACGACCGCTCATGGACAGTAGCAAAACCAAATAACACCATGAATTACAAAGCAATGCTTGGCATTCCACTGCGCTCGCCCCCTGTCTCATTATGCCCAGTAGTTACTCTGGCTGCAATATCCTCCAAACCGGAACACAACAGTACATTTACACTGCTGTTTGGTGGGAGAAATAGACATTGCAGTGGTACCCACATATGACAGACCCACCACCAGTAATTGTAGTGTATTACGTAGTTATCCCCACTACATCATGTATCAAAAATAGTTGATTTTTAGTTCGCCTGTCTCCAAATACATTGTTAAATTATTCTTCTATTACTCGTTAACTTGTAGAGCCTTTTCAGCTTTTTTACCTTTTTGATTTCTATAAACATAATTAATTCTTCAAATGAAAAAATAATTTTACACATATTTGAACAACTTACCCAACGACACACACAAAGTATAGACAAGTTTAAAAAACATTCCCGTTTGAAGTATAGGAAGGCATCCTAAGTATAACATATGTTATACTTAGGATGCCTTCCTATACCAATGATGGCAGCGTAAGTAAGTAAGTACTCACCCGAGAAAAGCGACAAATGGAAAAAAATACCAACCCTGAAGATAACGCAAAAGTCGCTAGATATATTTATAAATTATTTACTCGCGCAAACCCGAAGCGCGTAGCTCCTGACAAAAACAGAACTTTCTTTCTTGGAAACTTTAAGTTGGATACGGGTATCATTAAACTTGCCCCTAACCAATTCCATTTCACACTCTCAGTGACTCAAAATAAAGCGAATCAAATAGATTTAATTTGTACGATAATGGCGCCAGCATATCTTCCGATTAACAACTTTGATGCGCCCCGTATGACATTAAAAACAAAATCATGAGTTATGAACACTGACCCTTATCTTCAATTAGCATTTATCTGTTAACGTGTACTTTTTGTTGTTTAAATAATACACCCAACAGGCAAATACATGAATAATAAATACAATAGTAAGATACAAATATTGTGTCGTAAGTGTCAAAAAATGCATAAGCCAAGCTTATGCTAGCTATGAACTCAAAACATAGCTCTGAAAAGAGATAAGCACTGATGTACTTAAAAATAATTATCAGTATGTAATTACCTGATCCATCAAAAATCCTAAGCTTCGGATTAACGAATCAAAAAAGACGGATGTCTCAATGATAACTTTTGAACTGATCTAAATTGTCATCGACAGCGTTAAAGTTGACAAATATAATAAAGAAGAAGTTTCTTCAAAATCTTATACAATCAAACTCATAGATCTGCTAAGATATTCTTGATAAGTCTTGTATCGTGGATACCATAAGTTCAGGGGGATCATTGCGGGTCACTCCATACACGAATAAAAAAATGTAGGTCACAATAACATTTAACCCGATGCGGAGGAGACGGAGCATCTTAAATCGCTGCAAAAGGAGATTTAAGAACTCCAGCAATGAATATCTTATTCATTTGGGAGGATGTCTGTCCAATTAGACAACGAGCAAACGGCTCACCTAATGGTTATCGATTACAATCCGTGAATATCTACACTTGACTCATAAGTTCCTTGTGAGCTCGTCAAAGGTGTGGGGGTTATGTGATCTCTGGTGACGTCATTCACGGAACAAAACCTGTCAACTTAGTCGTCACTTGACGTCAGTATTTTTATGATAACACCCCCTCTCAGCCAGGACTCCTACTGTAATCCAACCTAACAACTACAGCGTCGCTCTACCATTTCGATATTTCTCGCATGAGATTTATTGAAATCCTAGTGATCATATTCCGTTTAAGCTGGTAATAACCTGTTAATTTTTGGCCTTATTCATAGATTTAAAATCTATTTTAGTTATTGAATGTTTTGTTGAAAGGGACGAAACGTTCGATAACTAAAATAGGTTTTAATTCTGTCTTTGAATAAGGCGGTTTATGTTCAACACCGGTGTTGACGTCATAATTTTAAGTTTATCGCTGCCCATATGGCTCGCCGAGAGTGCGGTACCAGCCGTGTCGAATGAGATATCGATTGCATATTACACGATAAGATAAAACAAGACATGAAAGGAGAAAATAGATACACGAAATGAATTTGAATTAGCACGGAGTGAGTGATAGGCAGCAGCTTGCTTTTATTTCATTCATTCATGGTTATTGTTTAGCAATTGCTTTTAAGGCTCGGTTGCGTCAATAACTTCATGACTTATAAAATCGTCAAAGGCTGAATTAGTTCATGCAAACGAAGCTAAATAATGTTGATTACTCGTAAATAAATAAGAAATAGCGGGTTTATTTCTTATTTATTTTTATAATACATGATTTTTATTTCTAAGGTTTATCCTGCAAAGTTAAAACTGTCCTCTTCTTCTCCATTTCTTGTATAATATGGACATTGGACATTCATGACTGTATAATATAAGAAATTGCCAAGAGCGATAAAACTTATGTACTTATAAAACTATGTTGTCTCATTTATGATTTCTTTTTTTTTATTGCCTTTTATTGACCTCGTGGACGAAATCCAATGCGTTGGTCTGACCAGATCCGCACCACTCTTGACTCTACACTCCACAGCGCCCTTCACACCGCCGTAGACAGAACCAGATGGAAAAAGGATGAAAACGATGCCTAAGGAAGGTCACGACCCTCAAAATTGAGGAGCACGACGCAAGGAGGAGGAGGAGGGCTCCGGGAAACGAGCAAACAGTTCACCTGACGGTAAATGATCACTGCCGCCCATGACCATCCACAACGCTGAACATTGATGTGTTGCCGGTCCATTAAATCGGAAAAAGCATGGGAAGAGGAAATAGGTATTGGGCATCCGGCAATTTCACTTACCGAACGAAACGCGACAGCAAGGCTGTCACTTCACGTCGATCTCCTGTGAGACAGTGGTATCGCCCCGGACGAGCCTGCCCATTCATACTGAGTCATGACTGACAGCGTGGCTCTACCACAATAAAATGTAAAGTATCTGAAACGGGGACTTGTTAATACTACTTTAAAATTATACATAATTAAATATTTAATGGTATAAATATTGTCACTATGTACTCAACCGGATTCAAACGTAAAAAAACGTGACAAAAACCATTCCGCCTTTTACTTTCAATAGTTTAAATCCTACTCGATACTTAAAGACGTTTAAGACTAATTAAACCCACACAACACGTGAACTGTACGGTAAAAGCGTATATTTCCGTCCGATAACAGTTTCCGGCAATATTTATAAATAATAGATCCATTGTTACCTTATCTGTTATATGTCTTATCTGCATTTTGTTGAGGCTCATTGGGGAGCAAATAAGACTGGCCTTGGGGTATTCCAAGTTCTAATGTGAACTGTTAAGTAATAGTGCAAATCTTAGTGGCGTTGTCTAGTGAGTTATGACGTCATGAAGATATACACAGGCCTCCGAGTTCGTCCAATGCGAGGTGGTCTTGGCTTAGAAGAGTTTTTTGCGGTTTTAAGCTGGGTTTATTATGATGCAATTGCTGTCATAGACATATTTAGAATGTCACGTACGCATCCTCTTCTAAATTAGCCTGTTTATTAAACTCTGTTGTTGAGATATCCGCATGTATAGCGTGGAAAACCCGCCTGAATGATCCAATAAAGTGTGACGTGTTTTCGGTTGAAACTGTATTTTTTTCTGTATTGAGCAGGCCGACATAATAATGTTCACCCCCTGACCCCCTTTTAGGTATATACACTCATCTCTAAGGTTTAAAAATAAGTATATGATGTCATATCATAAACGATAAAAGAAAAATCGCAGATTTTCCAATACATGTAACATTTAGAAATTTTAGAAGTAAACGTATTAGTCACGCAACAGTAATATTTCTATGAAAATATTTATGGCATTCCCACTCCCGTTGCAAACAAAACAATACACACTTTACATATAATTAATGACACGTTTAATACGAGTATATTATATATTGGTGTTTGCGGTTTTCAATGAACTGAAGCGTTCATTAGCACTTACAAATACATCTTGTGATAAATGTAATAAATGGTGACGTCACATAAGCAAAGAATGAGATCACAACAAAATGTAAATATTATTTAAAATCATCTGATAAATAATACCTACTCTCCGTAGTTATTTTTCTCTACCCGGCTACTCCTATTTTTAAAAAACGGAAGCTGTTGTATATCAAGACATCAGAAACTCGGTAATATAAACCAGGGATTAGCTTAGGTCAATGTCTTGTCGAGATTCGTTCTATTTTTAATGCATGTAATTCGATGATATAAGGACGGCCCACGATGTAAATCAAAATATCGGATTCCCACGATGTAAATCAAAATATCGGATTTACGCTATATGTTTGGAAAACGTGTAGACAGATTCTTAGAATCGACCTTCGGGTTTGGACAATATGTTTTCATATTTTCTTTTGATAGAAATATTTCTCAATTCTCATCTTCCCCTCTATACATATATTGTGAAGTGTAAAGAACTAGAACTTAAGTTAAGAATGCCGTTTTAGTTTGTGCCTACCATCTCAATAAAAAAAAGGTCGACACATACCATCAAGGTTTTGAGACTCTATTATGCTGAGGCACAAAATAAAATAACATCCAACTGTTACAAGCACCAATTTACTATCGTAAAAGATTTTTAAGCTTTAAAAACACATTTTCTTCTGCACTTTTGTCCTCCTTACCAACAAATAGACAGTCAAAAGATCCTATAACATGATTAATTAAGGGCTGGCAATAAACTATTAGGTATACAAATCGCCATCATGGAAGATCGTTTTGTGTCAACTCCTATCACTTGTGATGTATAACGCATTATATTTAGCAAATTACGCGTCGGCAGGTGGGGCTGATTATTCAAACCTCGACAGGTGGTTCCTATACAGGTTTGTATACAAAGTTCTTATAAACGGACTTCCATTAGCGTACGACTTGGCTGTTAGGTTCTTGGTACTAGTGAAATTATAATAACGTAGTACTTTGAGGCTGTATTATCACCTCGACTGAGACAGTGCCATTGTCTGCACGAAAACTGATGTCTGATTTGTCCGTTCAGTAAATTGGTCCAATTCTGATTCTTCCTAAAGCCTTCTACCTCGCATCTTCAAGGATTACCAAACCTCGTACCATGATACTTTATGTATTTTGTTTCTTATTTTTGCAGCGTATGTCGAGATGAGCATGCCATCCGCCTAATGGTAAGCGAGACGGTCGTATCCATGGTTGCAACCAAACAACACCACGAATTACAAAGCAATGATTGGCATTTCACTGCGCTTGTCATCCTGAGACATAAGATGTTAAGTCTAGTTAAGTTAATCTGGCTACAATGTCTTTCAAACCGGAACACAACAGTGCATTTACACTGTTGTTTGGACAGAGTCCTACCACCGATATTCTTGGGAGGTTATGTTTACTTTCCATCAGGTGATCCAATTGCAACAAAAGAAAAGCAAAAGTCTATAAATGCCATGAAACCAGTTGTTTCGTCGGTACGGTAATGTTTCTTTCCTTCTTTACCGAGACACAGGCCTATCAATAATCGTATTATAGGGAAAATGATACTACCTAAATCAAACTGGGCGTTCGCCAAATAGACGGTGTAGTATTGAAGTTGAATTTTATTTATTAAAATAATTGTGTTGCGTGTACTCGGATAACTTATCAAAGCGACTTTGATAAGAATTGACAGGTAAATTGTAATCTGAAATGGATTTATGAATAGAGAGATATCCTGAACCAATGTTTCCTTGTAGCTTTTACCGATTTATACAGGTGTTTAGCGCATTTACATTAATGTAGAGTAGTTTCAGCGTAGTGGACTATACGGCCCAACCCCTCGCAATCGCACTGTCCATTGTAGAGAAGGCCCGAGCCCTGCAGTGAGACGTCTATGGGCTGATACAGATACAGATTCAGTTTCAAAACAAAGGGCAACATAAATGGCCGAACTTATCTCAATATGTGTTGTATTATGTTTATTGTATTTTGTTATTGTTATTTTTCAATCTGATTCTTTAAGTGGCCAGGGTACTGAAGAGCCGATAGTTAAATCTCACTAAACAAATTTAAGTATTTAGTAGTTTGTTACAACGAATAATAATTGCTTTCTTTTCTTTGGCTATGGTGGTATATCTCGTTATCGTACCTGCTGAATACTGCATCCTCTAAGATATAAAGATTAAAATACTGTGATTTCATTGGCAGTACCTAATTTTGGAAATCTAATATGATAACGATCTACAAACTAGGAACAGGATTCGTCCTTTTCTAGTTTCCTTATCCGCTTATTTCCAGCATCTTGCTTCAGAATTTTCATTACACCACCTCTTCAACGTCTTTTAAACACCAATATCCGAAATCTCAAATCAACTTTTCCTTAACACAGAAGTCGCAGTCAAATATTAGTCTTTATACAAATAAAGACTGCTTCGGTGGCGTGGTTGTATTACGGTACGGTTACAAAGCTGAGGTCTCGGGTTCGAATCCGGGTCGGGCAAAGTGATATTGGACTTTTCTATTCATTATCGGCCCGGAGTCAGGAATTTGTGCCCGATATGGCGATAGGCTCGCCCCCTATCACATCGTGGGACGGAACATGTAAGGCGAAATGTGGGCGTCCTAGTGGCGCCTCTGCCTACCCTTTCGGGGATAAAGGCGTGAGTTTATGTATGTATGTATGTATGTATGTATACAAATAAAACTTTAAAGTCGAGTGCTCAGTGACGCAATTTGTTTAGTTATCATTTAAACAAGCGCAGACAGTGAGTCAGCAATACTGCGCATTTTAGCCATAGCAACGTGACGATCTGACAACAGACTGATTAGTGATTACTGCACTCATCGACACGTAATATTCTCTTCAGTCATGCCTGTGGCTTGTAAATGTTGATATTACGAATCCTCGCATTGCACCTCTATGAAGGTGATGTTAGCTTGCTCTCAGTCAAGGTCAATGTATTTACGCTGACTTAATTTGCTGATATTGTTGCTATTTAATTTACCTTCCCTGCTTCGTTCTGATTTCTATTCATACGCGCCTTGTGTACCCTGTCAGCTTTCAAAATAGATAACTCGCATTCAATATATTCGAATAGATCTCATGATTTACCTCCACCATCCGTACTTACTAGGCGACAGAATATAACTTTGCGGTTTGTGTTCGGTTAAGCTACTCCCAGCACATAATAGGATCGAAATAAACCGCAGCCGGCTCTAGTAGTATCTCTGCCTACCCTTTCTGGGATATAGTTGCGAGATAACGCATGACAGTATATGGATCTAGTAGCTCCTCTGCCTATTCATTCGGAGATACTGGCGTGAACTTATGTATGTAATTTAAATGTCCGTTTTACTCCAGCTTAGTTGTCTGGTCCCGTCCTCTTTAGTCGACATCAAAGCACCTCCCCTTTTGGAATCTTATCATCAAAGTGGCTTGCTCGTCTACCCCCCGTTACAGAAATATCTACACAACCCGCTGCTTAAATGTACTTAGTCGCGTTATCTTCCCCGGTGATTCATATTCTTTTTGTTCGGCAGCCAACCTTTATTTAGCTCTACGTACGTGATGCGGGGCATGCGCGCGTCAAACGATAATTTCGTTTATTTTCCTCGTTTGAGAATCCTGGATACTGGAGTGACATGGACTGCTCTTGTTGCTTCCAGGAAAGTAATGGATACGTTACGTTTGCAAACATTTATGTGGTCTTATAAATTGGTTATCTAGTGTTGCGATTGCTTTGATAAATGCATGCTTGGTACAATCAGGATGTTCTCAAAATACTAAATATTTTTTTTTTAGTTTGAGAGTAAAATTGACGATCATTATGAAACTTTATACGACCTAGACTAAGTTAGGGCCAACTTTTATCTGGAACACTTACATTACGTTTAACTTAACTGCGTATTTTTCGCTTTTTTTTTTATTTATTTATTTACCAGTACACATTAACATAAATAGGTATAGATGTATCAAAAACTAGGATAAGTAGTTATTAGGTACTTCAGTGAAATTATTTTATTATCAAAATATCACTCATAATAATCACACATAGTAGATACTCGACCCTGGACCGATATCGAAACCCGGACCTCC
Source organism: Deilephila elpenor (assembly GCA_949752805.1). NCBI lineage: Eukaryota > Metazoa > Arthropoda > Insecta > Lepidoptera > Sphingidae > Deilephila > Deilephila elpenor. The sequence goes on from OX457098.1 coordinate 3,416,065, forward strand.
ACGGCTTACAGTCCATGCACGCCACTAAAACAATGAGACGACAAATTTGATTTAAAACATTAATTCCGGCTTATTGCATAATAAATAAATAAACCCAACGGTCATATACATAGTCCTCCCCACACTAAGATCGAGTCTTGTGTCGTGAGTATCAGGAACTAGGTGAGACTTCTTTAGGTCTCACAAACACCCAGAGCTGAAACAAATACATGTGGATCACACGAATATTTGTTTCGGTGCGGGGATCGAACCCGCGGCCTGTCGTTTCACAGGCGGCGAATTGACGTCACAATCCTAATCCGGTTCTTAGATTACCCATTCGTATGATGAGTAATATAATGACTCACTATATATTACTGCCAAAATATCGCTCTGATAGTTGCTAATCGAAACGTCACAGCAATGAAACAATAGCGATAGAGCGTTATGGTGGGTAGTTATCTAATCTCTATCTGTGATCGATAGCATATGGGCTTAATTTCTAATGCAGGTTGCGAACTGCGCGAATGCAAAATAATTTAGAATTTACAGTAGAAATGCATTCAAAAATCTAACGGAAAAGGCAATCTGAGAACATAAAGTTATAATAGGTTTAAGTATGTAGAAGAATGTTTTGTATGTTTTGGGAGAGGCCTATGTCCAGCAGTGGACTGCAACAGGCTGATGATGATGATGTAGAAGAATGCGTCGAACACTGACCCATCACGGTTAAAACTCGGAAAGAGAGAGAGAGGCAGAGAAAAATTATACGTAGAAATTTTTTCTTAGTTTTGATTAATATTTAGCTATTAGTTAAAAAGGCATTATATATAGCCTCTATTAATATTTATAATACTATAAATTAGTATTTAACATGCTTGAGCTCATTGATCTAGCTCCACAGTCCACTCCATTTAACCCTTTTTATGCATGGTTTGGTTGAAATTTTACGATCCACTGCTAAACGGGTTCATATTGTTCTAAATATGACTTTTTTTCAAATCTTTTTTCTGATCTCTTTTTTCTTTTTTGAGTTTCATGGGCGGCGGTGAACACTTACCATCAGGTGAACCGTTTGCTCGTTCGCCCACGATAATATTTAAAAAAAAATACAATTTAAGAATTTTATGAATCGGATCCTGCGTAAAATTAAACTAAAAGGTCTATAATTATACGCTTGGATTTTACGTCTCGCTACCAAAATTAAAATCAAGTAAGACCAAGAGAACGCAAGCCGACTTGCTCAAATCAGATTGGTTTTAGAATACCTAAACATAATTTGGCATAGCTAATTACAAAAAAAAAATTAAACGTGACATAGCTAAATGGTTGTCGCAACATTAACGGAGCAACAGAAAAAGGTGAACATCCCAAGATTTTGAGCATTCCTAGGTTATCCTACATATTTCTAGGTCATCAAACATGGCTAATTGATTAAGATTTGTGGTAATTGAATCACTTTCGAATAATTCCATTAGCCATGGTCTCTACAAGGTGACACGTCTGACAAATTAGGAAGATGTTCCACTTGACGTTGGAGGCTTTGGATGTCATTTTTTTTGGGTTCTATTAAGGTATGATCCACATTATTGCTTTGATTTAGCATCAAAGGAGATTGTAAATCTAAATGGCGGATTAATATTAATTGCTCATAATCGACCGAATACTTGATGTAAAACACTTAATAGTGTTTCGCGTTTTGGGATCGGCTTTAGAATAATCTAATTACGAGGAGACTGGCAAATTGTTTCCACTAGCTAGATGTAACGTTACGTCAGGATTATCTATATTTATGACAGTATATCCGTCATATTGAACCATGTAAGTGTGTCACGTAGAATCAGCCTGTCAATATTCGGTTTGAACTGATCCGTCAGCGTGAGATAACCATTCCTCCCTGGTGGGTACTATATTTTGACTGTACTTGATGTTCCATCGAAAGCATTATAACCATTTTGTATAGGATAAAAATATTTCAAGTACTTAATCTGTAAGTACCCAAACATTGGTCAGGATTTCTATGAATGTATTCATAATATTCCCACTAGACATGTAAATAACACATACTTTTCATATAAATAATGACTCGGTGATTATGTTGATTTTTGCGGTTTTCAATAAACTGAAGCGTTGATATGCACGTGCTTATGTCTGGGAATATATGTAATACATTGCGTCACCTCTTAGGAACATTCCATTAGGAGTAATCATTAAAATATGTGAAGGACAATCAATACAAGTCTTTAAAATACCCAGTAATTTTTTTTCATATAGGAGCAGCTATCTATTAAGTCATCATAACAAAGTTAAAGTTAAAGACTATTTATCCTAATGTTATGTAGCCTTTGGCTCATGTCAAAAGCATTAATTACCTAATCTTTACACATAGTCTTAACCCCATACGTAGATCGAGTCTTGTCTCGTGGGTATCAGAAACCACAAGAGACTTTTCGGTCTCACAAACACCCAGAGCCAAAACATGTACATAGGTACCTGTGGATCACACAAATATTTGTATCGGTGCGGGGATCGAACCCGCGGCCTCTCGTTTCACAGCAAGCGTCTAACCAACTGCGCCACGGAGGCTGTCAATATCAGGTATAGATATAATAGTGTATAATATGTATAATAGTGTATAATAAAAAATGTTAATACCAGTATGACGTGGGGACTTTCCCTAGTATAAGCTTCGTGAAAAGTAGTGGGTGCACAGAACAATCGACATCTGCTCTTATCAATTGACCTTCATTGCGTGGATTTTGACAGGAGACAAATGTCATTTTACGTTGAAAATGTACGCTTGTCAATACAGTTCTACAAATCTTTATTACACGTAGATGTTTAATTTATACTATACTTCCCACTGCAAGACCCGGGTATCCTCTACAATCCAAAGTATGATTGAGAAGGGTTAGGCTATATAATCCACCATGCTGGGCTAGTGCGGGTTGGTGGACTTTTACATGCCATAGATATTCTTCCAAAGCGCTATGGTATGCAGGTTTCCTCACGATGTTTTCTTTCACCGTTATAGTCTACCTCTTATGAAGTAAAGTATTATGTGATTTTTGCAACGTATTGTTTAACTTTCAATCGTCAAATTCAGTAAGAACTTCAATATTTTAGTGCATACTTATTTCAGTCCACTTTCTTTAACTAATAAAATAAATAATAAATAAATACACCCAACAGTCACATACCTACCACAGTCCTGACCCCACACTAAGATCGAGTCTTGTGTCGTGGGTATCAGAAACTACGAGAGACTTTTCGGTCTCACAAACACCCAGACCCGAAACAAATACCTGTGGATCACACAAATATTTGTTTCGGTGCGGGGATCGAACCCGCGGCCTCTCGTTTCACAGGCCGGCGTCTAACTAACTGCGCCACGGAGGCTGTCAACTCCATTTTAATTTACATTCATTACTCTATATTAGACAAATTATTTTAAAATCTGCGTTTAAAATTAATTTCTCTATATTATATCAGAATTACTCCAGTACCTACAGCTGTATGTGAAAATATTGAACGCTAACTACTATAATACATACGGCTTTAAAACATCGAAAGCCGGAGGTAAACTAACCAATCAAACAGTAATAATAACATTAGGCCCTCCGGTTCCATATTCAATTTATTGCAAAAATACGTTAATACACTCGTATGTATGTCAATTTGATGGCAAAACGGATTCCGTAGCTCTAACCTTCGCATAATCACATGCAAATGTTCCTGCATAGTAATGGTTGAAATTGGGCCATTCATTAGCGGATATTCAACTGCCGTTTATGTAGAACCACAATTAAAAGGGCTGTTTATTTTTACTAATGGTATTAGGTTCAAAGTGAGGTGAAGATGCTGTTGGTTCTGGTTGACTATCACAATGACAGCTATCGTTATTAGAAAGCCTCTTATGTAGTAATTTTCTTTGTGTCCCGAAACTTTCTAAGATCAAGGAGCAAGATATTAAAACAGTGTCCGTACTATAGACCAAAGCTCTTTTCATATATAGAGCGTGAAAATACTATCAACTAATTGACACATATTAGAAAAAAAACATCCGAAATGTAAAAAATTTTCAAAATTCGATTCTATAATTATCTGGACAGCATTACGATTGCTACCAAGTGAAACCAACTACCTTATAGTCACTTTTAAATACAAGTATAATAACATATACATACAAATTTGTTTATTCAAGTCCAAATCGCTCGCCAGCCTACAAACTGCAGTGATTAATGCAATTCGAACTAGGCATTTACAACAATGTCAGCGCAAACTGACCTCAGAATAATATTAATAATACTAGTACAATCATTTCGAAATTGTTATGTTTGTAGGTCTCCTGTAGCATGAACGTAAACAGCAGACCCGAGTCAAGTTTGTAACTTGAATATTGCTTTCCTTGCTAAGTAAGTTTTTATATTATTTAAATTTGACTTCAAAATATTTTATCTATGTAGGTAATATAGGTAAACAAACTTCATAAGGAGCGTTTTTCTTTTTCTTTTCTTTACGCAAAAAACTCTTAGTAAGGCAGATATGCGTCTATGAACCTAGAGCCTTATGCTGATACCTATACCAGTAAATCTTTAAAAAAACGAAATCAATTTCAATTTGATTTGATTTTGATATAAGGATATCCAGAACATTTTAGATGTATGGTCACAGGTCAGTTTAATGAAGGCACCGAGTCGAATCGATTTTATTGATTGTTGAAAATTGGTCATAGAAGCGGAAGTTCCTCAAACTCTTAAATTCGGGGCACGCAGAACACTATACACATTTTTTATTGTATTCCATTTTTGAATTAAATAACAAATCCACAACGAATTCCAAAATTGATTAATTCAGGCCGAAAAAAGAAAACAATACTTGGTTCCATTTTTAAAGCCCATTGCAATATCCTTGATGTGTTCCAAATTCAAAACCCGTGACGTTAGTCATTAGTGCATTGTTTTATCAGCAGGTTCACACGGTACTACATGGGTTTCCAGTTAAACTGCGCGACAAGCCGTGACCAATGTGAACCCGGACTTAGACGAAACAACGCAGTTTTCACAAAAATAGGGAGTTTTTGCTAGTTTTGGAACGAAATTAATTAACTAGATGACACTGTGAACAGATTCCAAGAATTTGCTCGGGGTTTGTAAGGCTTTAGGAAATTTCATAGCTAATTATGTATAGTATAACATTGAGTTAAAAAATTACAGACTATTCGAAGAACGACTGTGTAGTCATTTTGTAAAATAAAAAGGCCTGGTTTTGTTTCCCATCTCTCTTAAAGTTATACCAGGCATTGATTTTCATATCGAGAAATAATTATTTTTACAGGTTTTCCTGTTCGGAAATGACGGATTTGGAAATTCATAACGAAATAATCACGACCATGAGGTGATGAAGGGTAAAAGGAATGAAAAGGGGAAAATAACAATTGCAAATCCCAATCTTGCTATATTACGAGTCAATAGATAGCTTATATAAATATACAGGCTTCCTCACAGTATTAAAAAAGCAATAAAATCAAATACATATACAACTCGTAACTTTAAAACATAGTTAACTAGCCAGGTCTTCAGCCTGCATCATAGTCCTGACATTCCACATTTAACGGGCTTTTCTCTTTCTAACGTCATGCACGTTAAAACGTAACACAACAACCCGTGATATTTTCGTAAACAAATTAACCTTTAAAAATATATTGTGTGTCAAAAATATCAATGCATTACAATCCGTAACATCCTTTTAATCCGTAAGTCTTGGAGCGCACCAATTACGGGTCTCGATGTAGTCAACAAACGATAATACACTTTAATAATCCCGATGGAGTGGGTTTAGGATTTCCCCCCACACGCTCCGGGTTTTGGAAGGGGTTCTGCGTAGGTGTATCTATTAATTTCAGTAATTGATTCAGCCAAATGCCAGACATGCTCTTGGTTTAGGCTCCCACGACTGTATTAACCTTCAAAAATTTTACATTGTACAGTTTATTTATAGAATAAGCTAATTTTATCTTATCTCATTGTTCTGTAAGTGTTATCGAAAATTTTCATAATTACAACAACTTATCAATGACGTAATATATGCAGTTTATAATTTGGGGCTGGTGAATGAAAAATAGTAGAAAATAAAAGAGAATTTATTGGAATAATTGCGTTACTAGTAATCTCATTAAATCGACTAAACAGTCGACATGAAAATACATCCCTTTTTTTCCATCCATAGTACATTTTGTGTAAACTATTAATTCCAAGTGACCTTACCCCTGAAGCTCGCTGTCCAGTTGCAAGGGGTCTGTGTCAGCAAAAATTATAATTGGGGCCCCACTATAATAAATCTATTTTTAGCAGGTCTTGACCTTTATATTCTCAAGACTTTCAAAGAAATTTCCATTACACCTTATGTAAAACAATAAAGGAATTGGCAACCTTTGGATTGGATTCAAATTGGATTTTTCGGGATAAAAAGTTTGGGGTCGTCTGGTCTTGCTACCTCCAACAAGGCTCTTCCACTTTGAAATACGTTATTAGAAATTTCTATGAGTCTCCTTACTGAAATCCATATCTATCGGCTCATTGGTAGGTATACCGAGAACAGGAAAACAGTCAATTGGAGAGGAAAATGTGATTTATTATCAGACTTACCTTCACATTCTTAGTGGCTGAATCTTAAGACAAAGGACAATACGAGTAGCTCAGTCAATTGGTGAGATTATTTTCAGACTGATAAGTATATGTCTAAAAATAATTTCACTTTGTATGATTCTCACTTAGCAACGTTATATAGATAGTGTATCTCAATATAGTCTATAGATATGAAGTAGGTAATACAGGATTTAGAAATGTTAGCTTATCGTATGCATTTTTCGTTTTTGTTGTTAACGAAACGTTCAAACTTTAACGTACCTAGGCACACTGCTTTAATAAATAATTGTTTTACTTATTGCAAGATTTGTTTATATTTCAGTTAACGTCGAGTATTTTCGTAAAACTATCCAGCGTAAAGCATCATTTTTAAACATAAACTAAAACTGAGTGTATAACCCAACTTGGGATTCGAACCCATGACTTCACGGTTCACATTAATGTACGTTACCTTTAAAACAAGTGGGTAATCAATTAAACTAATTGGGTATAAATTGAGTGACCTCGAAGTATGCCTCACAGAAGTAAATCACTGCGATTAATTCCGGTTGAATTCTTGCCGTCTATCTCCAAGGTAAAGGAATATATAACCGTAACTTGATATAATATGTATAAACGTAAAACCTGTAGTCGGAACTCAAAAAGTAGGAACTCGAAGCCTGTACTGTCAGAAATTGTAACTGGCCAGGAAAAAATAAAAAAAATAAGCGCATAAAAAAGATGATACTGACAATTAGAAGCCTATTTTGAATATGGAAGACAACAGAAATTATTTTCGCCATGAATCATTTTTATTTTTAACATTCCGAGAAATGTTCAAGTAATATAAGAATAGAAGTCAGTAATACCTATCTTTTAATCGGCGTTATCATCATGATTTTATTATTTTATTCACAAGCAAAGGGCAGACAAAATAAGCTTATAGTCTAATGTTTACAATTACTTGCGTCATCTTACTTTGCAAAGTAACAGAAATCTAAAATAAAAAGAAATAAATAAAGTAAAAAAAAACAAATAAATATAAATATTAATTGACAACTTTATGACCCAAAACATTTTTCAACAATTTATTTAAATAAAAATGTATATTTTAAAGCTTTATTTTTGTTTGTGTCTACATCGTTTTATTAAACAAGACAGTTGCAAAACAAAACATGGACATACGTCTCATTCCCGTCACCACAAAAACAGAACGAAACGTTTCTTCAAAGCAATTATTGCAAAGGGTTGCACCTTGCGAGTTCTTTTTGCTGTACCTAAAAGCGGTCCCGACCAAGGGCGACCGGTGCACAAACTAGGCACCAAGTATAGGCCTTGTGTCCTTAATAGTAAAAGGATTTGAGCAATTGCCCCTAAATGCTATCTGGTTTAAAATCTGCAGCGAAACAATCGATGTTTTGCGTTTTGGTGCTACATCAAATTGTGCTTTGGGATGGTGTGAATAATTTATTAGGGCTTTATGGTGTTTTCGGAGACAATAAGATTTGCAGTAATGTGCTGTTTAAATCTATTTATGTAGAGATTTAAGTGCGAATATGAATAAGGATATCAAACCTTTGATTATAATTTCCTGCTGAGCTTGCGTTTCATTTAAGATAGAGATTGATAAACACTTTTATTTCGTTGGCCTAATACGGATTGGTAGACATCATATAAATTCTTGTGGACAGCACTTAGATATGATGACTTCTTTATTATGTTTTGGGACGTCGTTAAGCGACCAATTTAATATACACATAACTTCTAATATAAAAAAATGTGCACAAGCATAGAATATTATGCGACTTAACTAAGCTACTACTGATTTCAAAACCATGGCATATAACCTGAATAATAAAAAAGAAAAATATAAGTTCGTAATTCCCCAATACGGATATTTTCCGATGGCTCTATCCAATTTGGTTATTTATGACTGGACAACACGTGGCAGAGACAAATTGTGACGCGTCTATCGATTCTACTCAAAACGAATAAATCTTTTTCAGTCACGTAATCACTTTTCAAATTGTGAAATGTACTCTTTGTAAATTGTGAAATATTTTGAAAATGGAACGGAGCTGAATGTGAAAATAATAATAAATGCTGACTTAAATAAAAACGTACGTTTAAAATTCCCAAACAATTTTTATTTTTTATTATATTTTATAAATGTTTACTCTTTTAAATTAATATTTATAACTACTGATGCAGACTGAGTCCGTCGCAATTAACGAACGGATGTGCGTATCTACGCTCAGACTCAGAGTAGGTAATAGCTCTAATTCCCGATTATCTTAACTTAATACGCTTTAGGTTATTTGATAATTGATCGTTATCTATTGCACAAGAGAATAGAAATATTTCTATATATTGCATAGTATTTCACCAAATACAAATAACTGTATTTTCTCATTATACCGCAGCTGTTATCAACAGATGAAACCTTATTTCTGTGGTAATTGTATGCAAGCATAATATGCTTATAATAAATTAATACTAACGTAAATTGTGGAATTTTACAAGGCAAGATGTCGGTTGTTGAAGACATTTAATTTTAAATACCATATTTTAGTAATAACTGAGTACTAATAATATAAAGGCGAGAATTGTCTGTATGTTTGCCCTTTCACAGAGCAACGTAGAAACTTATCGATTTTTTTTTTCCTATACATAGTTTTTTTTATTAAGTGAAATACACTGGTCCTAGGTAATAGTAGCCATTCTCAGTCTTGAAATACAGACTTTGCCTGGTAAATACAATTCTGGGAATCTATTTAATGTTAATAATAATACGCTTGGTACTCGGACTTGTTCCAAAAATTCTTTCACAGGTCAATGATACCCTGTGCTCCTTCAAGCGTATACCATGTTCCCACGGGATCGAGATTACTATGAGTATATACGGAAAAGTGAGCTTAGAAAATGAATAATAGAACGCAGGTTCTACTCAAAACGAAGAAACGAATTTAATTAAGGTGCAGACCTTAATTAAATTCTGCAAATATTTTTTGCAATTAACGTGTTTATTTTTTAATAAAAATATATTTAATAACTTTATATGCTAATATCATCCAAATTCTGTAATAAGGCCCAAAATCGCTTACAGAATGCAACACTGTTATTAGAGAGAGTAAACTGACAAATGGTTCTTAATTCAAACACATTACTGCACTATGTCACAATCTGTCACCGGTTTTATCTACACGCACAGGAAATTCGCCCTTATGGAACAAACAGTGGTAATATGTTATTATGTATTGCTGTAATTTAATGCACATAATTATCGATTTTGTAATTAAGAGTTACAATAATATTTGACCCAGGGCGTTTCTTTTATTTGTAAAATGAGAAACCCGTTGCAATTAGTTTCAACAAGTTGGACTAATCGCGTGTTACATCCACAATAAGTTAACAAATCAATTATGATATTGCTTAATACGTTAATGTTATGCCTAATTTAAAATTACAAAAACAATAAAACCTGATGAACATGTTATGAAAAAATAGCGCCGCTAATTTACAAAATTCATGGTCGTTTTATTTTAATATAAAGATTTAGTGGTTCTATTTTTAAAGCTAATTCTATAGTAATTGAATATTAAGTTATTGAAGTTAAGTGTTTTCTGGCTAGAATTACCTTGCTTGAAACCAAAATAATGAAATATAAGTAACTACTTACTTAGATCATATTTTATCCGGTGACAATTATTAAAATAAAATATAACAACATAAATTAAATGTCTGCAATGTTCAAATATTATGCAATAAAAAAAATAAGTTACCCTAACCACACGTTGCATTTATGAATCAATTTACAAATTGCAATCTATTGCAAAATTTGTAAATCATAAATTGTCACCTTGATCTTATTCATTCGTCATTGTACCATTACTAATGAAACAATATTTCATACAAGACCTACAATTTAAATTATCATGTTTGCCTTATCTTGTAAGTATGTTGTGTATTGTATCAGCCCATATACGTCCCACTGCTGGGCACGGGCCTACTCTACAATCGAGAGAATCGATTGAGAGTGGACAATCGAAAGATTTCAAGGTAAAAAAACGGTTAATGACCAATTTTGAGCTCTACGAGTCCTTCGAAGCTATAAATTGTAAATTAATTAGCTCAAAAGAATACATTGTTCGTTGGTAGTGACAAGCAAGAGTTGCACAATTTGTATAAAATCATTATATGTAGGCAACATATAAAAAAATGCAAGTCATATCCTTATCCTAATACTCATATCTCAAATACAACTCGTATACTGCTTATGAAAAACATAATACCGAGGTAGACAATAACAATTACTGCAAACAATTTATTTTATACAGGGTATATCAAGACTGCAACCGAAAACGAAGCCGGGTGGTAGTTTTAGTGGTTACAGACACAATGCAAATAAAAATTTCGCAAAATCAGCGACAGATTTTTTTTTTGCAATTTTTTGAAAATCAGTGTGTTTGGGTAGTAAATACCTAGTTATTGCGAAAATAGTAATTAAAACACTGTCGTACCATTGCGTCTTAAAAAATAAAAAGGTGTACATAATTATTTTAGGAAAACTATGTATTTATCACCCAAATACGACGATAAGTAAAATATTACCAAAAAAAAGTTGACGATTTTTTTTGCGAAATTTTTAGTTGCATTGTGTCTGAAGTCACTAATACTACCACCTGGCTTCGTTTTCGGTCGCGGTCTTGATATACCCGGTATATGGTATAATATCACTAATTTTATGTGGCTTTGTTGTAAAAACACGGAAAACAATATATTTTTATTTAAACCTAACATCCCAACAAACGGTAATTAAGCATCTCGCTCAGATGTTTGAGATAGAGAGAGTACAACGATGATGATTGTAAAACAATACATGCACAAAAAACAGGCTGCCAAATAAAAAGTCAACTTGAGAAATCAATGAAGCAAAATTAAACAGTGCTTATTGTGAAACAATGAACAATTCTTCAGGATAACTTATAAATACGTACCTGACCTTTACTTTCCAAACTTTCCGCGTATGAATGGGGCAACTGCTGGAAAACTAATGCAACTTTACAGTTGCCAAGCGTACTGAGCATTGTAGTACAATATAATAAATATCCTTACAAAATTACTTTTTGTTCATATCTTTATACTTTACAAATATATCCTTGTAGCTTAATGAGTGCTTGAGTGCGTGACTTCAAAATATTTAATACAAAATGTAATTATTGGGGTCAGGCAGTATTTTATGTTGATGATAAAAGAAATAATTACAGATATAAACAATTAAATAAAATATTATTTTAATTGTAACAGGCCAACTAAAAGCTTTCGCTTAAACACTAGAATCTAGATTAACATGATTTGCAGTACATAATAGGTAGGCAAAGTTAAAGGTTTATCCTAAAAATAAAGACAAAGGATGTTACGTACATATATGAGAATAACTTTCTTCCATTGACATTTAAGGATAATATTGTTTCCGTAGGAAGTCCACTGCTGAACATAAGTTTCCTCCGAGGAACTCGGCGACCAGTTTATATCGGCGTACTTCCTGCGACTTCCTGCAACCTTGAGTAGGTCGGATGTTCACCTTGTGGGTGGACTTCCGACGCTATGTTTGTATGGGTATTAAAATAACACAATTATAACTCTCCTTCGGTCTGACCTGATCCCACACTTACGTGGAGTGCTCGTGACGTCATAATGACGCATGTCGCAAAAGTTTTGGCTTATGATTTTACGATCGGCCGCCGACTGACGTCAACATATTCATGAAATTGTTCAGTGCTGAGCAAAGCTGGCCTCCCCGATTTTACTCGATTACATTTCTGTATCTGTATTAGCCCATATAAATCCTACGCCAGGGCACGGGCCTCCACTACAATCAAGAGTACAACTGAGAGGGGTTAGGCCATATAATCCACCTCGCTGTCCTAGTGCAGGTTGGCTAACTTTAAATACTGACTGATTGACTATCAATATACACCGATTGACTCCGAAAAGTCAGAGGAGTGCGCTAGGATTTGAAGCCGCGACCACAGTGAACATGTTGGCAGCCGAGTACCTATGGTCCGTTATCAACAGGCCACCTCACACTAGTATTTTACTTCCGTGAAATGTAGCTGCGATCAAGTAAAATCGTGTACTACTTTAGTGTTCCATTGTAGGAAATGACAAATTTTGGAGCCTAGTCCTACATTTCATTGAAAATAGTAAGTTAACTAATTTAACAAATACAAAAGTTCTCACAATAATAGCCCAATCTAGGAAATGAATCCACGGTCCCACTGATCAGTGATGCAATCAAAAATCTACTCTTAAACATTTAAATATAATGAAAAAATATGAATATAAATCTTATTATATCCGTATAAAATAATATTCATGAAACAATATTATAAATTTTAATGAAATTGTTAATTAACTTATATCTTCCATTGTTCTATTTGTGGACATTGTAATTAGATTTAATTCAAACTAAGTAAAACATCCTATTAATAAACATCTACTGTGGTAGCTGCAACTAAAGATATCGTAAGCGCGTTGCCAGTGTTCGAAAATAAATACACAAACCGAGAGAGAAATTGCGAAGGATATAAAGTAGACCAGGAAATAAGACACTAATACTAATAAAACTCATCCACGAAGAAACAAACAAATGACTCAGCAGGAAGTAGTTATACAAACAAAAATATCGGCCAACTTGACGCGTATATTTCACCATCTTGTCCGTTTTAGTCGGAACGGTGACACAATATTGAATACAATCCTTCATAGAAATCAGGATGCATAGCACTATGAATTTAAGATGCCATGGTGAGTCATTGGGAGCATAATATGTAGTTTGTTTGTTTATCGCTTCAATGGTTTAGTGGCAGCATGTGGTTTTCATCATGATATGCCAGGTTCGATTCGCACGTCAGGCAATGTTTTTTGTGAGTTTTTCGAATTGAAAATTCTCTTACCAGTTGCCTGGGTTTCTTATTTATTACTATCTATTACTATCTCGAATAAAAAACAGGTAACAATCCTTGTGAATATTGATATGATTACACGAAATAAATATTAGATTTACCAAACGGCTTATAGTAGGTACCTATTAACAAGGAAAGGTCCAAATTTATTTTAGACCGAATGCGAACTTACTTTCTCCTAATATACAGAAGAAGACGCGGGTAAAAACTAGTTCAACAAAGCCAAGTGCAAGTGACGTAGGTAACAGGAAAAAGTTTTACGCTAATATTTGGTTCAAGTTTGAATTTTGGCGCAGTTTTCCTCATTCCCACACATATGATAAGAAGTATATTTACACTCGTTCTGTATAGACAGCCTTGATCATATAAATAGGTTGGTTCTACCCGGATGATACTCGTACTACTATTGAGAAGTGATGTAAAGAAACTATGTTGTTGCGTTTAGTTAATGATGTAAGCCTAGTCACCTTTTTCCCTCTATGCCGGCAACCATTATAATCCACAAATATTGGCAAAGCATCTACAATTTGCTAAATATGCGTAAGCTTAGGCGTCGATTATGTCCTTTCAAATCTAAGTTTATTAAAACCACAAGCAATCGAAACAAAAATATAAAATAATTTATTAAAACCATTGTTATACACAGAGAATTGATATCGATAAATATGTTCCAGTTCCAACAAAGATTATTATCACTATAAATGAATTTCCAAGAAACCGATCAGTAATGCACGTTTTAAATATTCCGTACAAACACTTTAGAAAGTAGTGGTTTATGGATTTTTTCCTTGACGAATGTTCCGGCACACGATCTTCGTCAGCTGTTTACAATCGCCAGTTATATCAGTTACCTACAATTTTTTTAGCGCCCAGTCAAAACATCAATAAGGAAAATGGTATTGTAAACAAACTGAATGAATACCTACGTAAAAAATGATACTGCGTGTTAAAATTCTAATTGTGTAGTTGGTATTTTCGTGATACTATTGCGAGTGGGTGGCTTCGGAATAGAAAATAACAAAAGTGGTAAACATCGTCCGGGTAATTCCATCTGATCCTCCCGGATCAAAAGCCAACATTTCTGCTTCACAAATAACATTTTAACCGTCGATCCCTGCAGAACTTTTGGCATGTACTTTCAGTCTTAATGCTGTGGAACTAATAACTTTCTCGTAAGCATTTTGCCGTAGGATTAAGACTGGGTGGGATTGGGTCTGTGTGGGATTGGGTCTACATGTGGGATTGTGTGTTTTATACTTTATGAAATATTAAATTGTTATTATTGGTATATTTGTTTATATTTATAACACCTCCGCTACTTTTTTTCATTATACATCAAACAATTAATATTGTTAGGAAAATCTCTAGAATTCGTTGGAAACATTAATTAAATGATTGTAATATCGTACATATTTTTACACAATAATACATTTAACAGGAAAACTAAATACGACTCAGTTTTATTACATTTTCCGAATATAAAGTCACAAGATAGCACATACTTTTGGGTATTCCAATTTTATTCGCATGTAATGCTCGAATTTACTCGGTGTTAATCTTAAGCATTACTTAAGCCTTTTATATGAGTATCAGATAAATTGTTTTCAACAACTTTATATTTATCAAGCCTTGTATTAAGTAATCGATAACAGTTTTTTTTTTCTTTATGACGCGTAAAAAAACCAGCTTGCTATAAATTCTATCATATAATAGGGAACCGTAACTAAGTTAAACTTAGGTTATAAGAAGAAAAAGGTCAACGACGATGGACGCGGATTCAAACCGGTGAAAAACTGATTGCTGACCCCATGACTATATCGTTCAATTGATAATCCGAACAGTAGTTTGAACACACAACTTAACCACTTTTCACCTACGCACTCTCATACAATACGAAAAAATATATTGATTAATTATCACTATAATGGTTTCTTAGATTTACGCGAATGTTACACATTGAAATAAGACTGGTAATTACCGATTTTATCGCGATTTGGTTTAATTATCACTATCTTAAAGACTAAATATTAAAAAGGCTTTACAACACAATAGCCATTGCTTAAAACAAAAATACATTAATATGAATCAATTTTATTTTCCTGTACTTGGAGAGTTAAAAGCTACAAGGATAGTTCTTTTTATTTACAAGTTTCTTTGGACAAAGGACATATTACAGGAAATATGAGTAATCCAATGCATTAATATTTAACTGGCACAGAATGACTCCATTTCACATTAAGTTGAATTGTTACTGTTCTGCATTAGTTATTGTATACTAAACTACTATAATTTGTATACTTAAATCTAATTTTATAATTTATTGTTTTTTTGTTTGACTTCATCCTGCGCTTACGTGAGAGTACCGACCATTGAGATAACACTGGTATCGACAAATACGACTTTCTTATGGTATGACACTACGGTTTAACTTTTTTATACATATTTTATATTTATAACTGTGGAATCATGTAATTGGTGCTTTGTTTTTGTTCTGTATCATATTTTGTAACACTGTATGTTCCCAAATAAAATAAAATAAATAATGTTATGCATTTCTTCTCTTAGCCGGATATACCTACACAGGTCAAACCCGGAATGCAACATGTCACTATATCGGAATTCCCGTAATTGCGTACCGTGGCCGCTATCGGGTATTGAAAAATCCCACCACTGACCTAATTAAAACGCAATTACATTGTACAATGTAAGGAAGCCTAAATAAACCTCTCACTTCAATTTCTTTACCATTTCACGGTACGATGACGTCATGACGCGATGTTTTATTCCATTTCTCATACCATCGAGAGCTCGTCATAAAAACATCTTCCGTGTTTCATTGACCGGGAATGCGCCCGCAGTGTAGTGAAGAGTCTCAACGCTTGATGACTCATGGCTTATGATATGAACTTAAGCTAATGATATCGCAATACTAATCGGAGGTTTGTTGCGAAAGAGGCGAAAATTTGGAAGCCTTGTAACCTAATTGCGGTTGGTCGTTTGCAATCGCGCGGTAGTGTTCGGCATTCACCCCTTTATAAATGTTTATAATTGTCCTTATGCTTAAAAAATGAAATCATCTTAAGGGCATGTGTCAACGAACAGCTCTTTGAAATGAGTTTCCCATCCATGTTACTAAATAGATAATAATTAATACCAGCAATCGTCACATTACATCTCAATCCCAAATTAAAGGTATCAAACTATCAGAAACTATAAAAAAATTCTTAGTTCCCTAATACAGAGATTCTAACTATAATAACTCAGTTATTATATAACTGTACTGTACTGTCTATATTCCCACTGCTGAGCTCGGGACTCCTCTACAACCGAGAGTTCGATACTAGAATAAATATGTGTAATTCCCACTAACATTTTTCCCTATGCGGGGATTGAAATAGCAGCCTGCTTGTCGCCTGCCTCGGTGACTTTTCAATTCATATGACACACATATACCTTTTACTTTTATCACTAACATTAAACATGAACGTCCTACTGCAGGGTGCGGGGTTTCTCTACTATCGAATCGAATGGGAAGGTTTAGGCCATATAGTCCCTAAAGATAGCATACATAAAACATCCAAAATATTAGTTTAGGGTGTTATGGATTTGGTTACAGAAAATGATCGTGGAATATGCGTACGAGCCAGGAAATGGTAGAAAAATGGACTGAATCCTTTCAGAATAGTGTCAAGAACTACAAAAAAACACAGTTACCAGAAGTACTTTAGCAATCTATAAGACTGACGAAACAAAAAACATAAATATGATATGCGTATACAAGCATATGCTTGTATACAATTACTTTGATATATTTCATGTGAAGAGCGTAAGAATTTCTAAAAACAATAACAATCCTTGATTGCTTTAATCGTAACTGATGATCTAATCATTTTGATGACGTGTTGTCTTCACTTCTCAGTACATCCTTCTTGGCAAACTTACAAGGATATCGTTTAACAAGAACAGTTAGATATTCATTAAAATAATACGCTTTATAATACATTGAGGAAAAAACATAGTTGCCATGCGTGATAAAGATGATGTATCTTCTAATCTTGTCACACAAAACTTACCGTTTTGTGTTGCAAGTTTTTGTGGCAAGGATTTCGTTTCCATTGCGTGATAAAGATTAAGGGTAAGAAGCAACTCTATAGGTATCATGTATAATATAAATCAATCAGATGATGACCAATCCCTTCAGTGACCTAGAATTTCTGAAGTTAATAATGTTACTCGAAAAGATGTGAAAACTGACGGGTCACACGGATGTTCATATTTTATTAGACTTATTAATTACTATTTGAACAAGAGCACCTTATTTTAGAATATTCCGGAATCCGGACTGCCGAACTACCTAAAATCTCTCCCCTCTCTCTCTCCCGCTGTCCCACCCTTCCTTTCAGATCACCGATTCAACAACACACACAATTTATAAATATTAATATATTAGCCGTTTAGGGACTACGATCATAGGGACAGTCGCAGTGGAATACCAAACATTACCTTGGAATTCATGGTGTTGTTTGGTTTTGCTACTGTCCATGAGCGGTAGTATTGCTTACCATCAGGCAAATGGCATGGCATGCTCGTCTCGTTATTCATTGCAATAAAAAAAAAACAGTTAAACATAGAGTTGTATTTAGTATTCGACGCATTCCAAATGAGTCTACAGTGCACGGTGAAAGGGGATTCGCACTCTCTGAAGTGCCATATATCATACAACTCAGTGAAAGAACTGTAGTGACTCACTCCCATGAGTCGCGGTGTAGCGGTGACTCGTACTTATCATAGTGGTTACTTACTGACTGCAATAATAATGATAAGAGTCCTCGTTCCATTGATTTTGGGTTTCTACTGCATCATTGAAATGCATAACATTTCAGTTCAATGGGAGATTCTAAGACTAGAAAATAAACATATTGTTCATTAGCTTTGAGATAAATCTCTTAGATTAGATATTTAGGTTTACTTATCTGACTCCTGCCGCCTTTTATTATCGCAACACCTAGCAAAAAATATTAATTAATAAATAATATGTCGTCCTTCTTCCCTCACAGAAACCTACTTATGCTTTTGTTTATCACCTAAAGCAATTTGCTTGATACGTATTTATCTTCTATAACGACTAGCGACGCAACAATTTTACGAATGAGTAGTAACAATTTTTAGTAACTCCGTTAAATTTCAAAACGTGTGCAATACCTAAGCTTACTGCCTTTGCAGAAAGGTATCCTAGAATCGATAATCTAATATTCTGTAAGAGGAACTTAAAATTAGAAATTTAAAAAATCTAAGAATTTAAGATTAGTAATAAGAAAGTCGGTTAAAATTCAAACCTGAACATTTTTTTACCATTCAGTCGAAGCGAACGCTTGTCAATTTGTAATTTGGTCAGTGTTTGTATAGGAACCAGTTACGACTAAGTGGAGGAAGTTTGGACAGTAGTCAGTGTAAACAGAGCCGATATTTTTTGTGTGCAGTGACGCCTCGGCTAATTGGTAGATGTTCCACTTCGGAACTCAGATGATCCTCGCGGCACAAATTTAAATATATCCATCGCCTTTTTTGGTTGCGAGTTGGAAAGCGTGGGAATTAGGATTGATGTTATAAAACCTTTTCGAGAATTATTTGATCCTTTATGATGTATTGTAAATAAAACAAATTATTTTCACAAATAACACGAAATGCTTGTCTTCGACTGCAGCCTAATTATATGTAAAACAGTTTTCCATCTTTCAAAGCGTTTTATCTTATAAAAATAAATAAAAGTCGTGTTGTGGTCAGCATCGTGTTTACCGAACCTACCGTAAACTTGGTATTTGGTGGTCCGTTACGATCACTCACCTTTAGATCAATTCTTTCAATCAATTCTTTAAAATAGTCTTCGTCAGGCTTCAAACCAGATACAATTATTAATAGTCAACAAAAAATCGATAAATATCTATCATACAATGCTTAGATAGTCTTACGTTGCCGCCCTCTCAAAATGGGGAAAAGAGAAGCGTAAAGGACGCAGAAAGTTAAAAGGATAATTGCCTCACAATATCAGTTCACAACACAACAGCAAAGACGTCATTTGTTTTCTATGTATTACAATCCCTTCTTTCTTCGCCTTCTTTAGACTTAAAAGTGACGTCTACACTCAATATACATTCTGAGGCAAGACGAATTTCAGACGTTCCTACTCGAGCCTTAAAGGGTTCAATTCTACGTCAAATGATTACACACTCCCTGTAGTCACGAGCCCCTCACCCAAAGTTATACAAGCCATTTCATCAAACGTGACGTGCCTACAGCTAAACCTTTGTTCAGCGTCATTAGAACTTTTTCCTCCATTTTCCTCCTTGCGTAAATTAGTCGTTACCAGCCTCTGGGTTTTGTTTACAAATTATTCACTGCGACTGTATTTAGGTAGATGTATGTACAATACGTCAATGTTTTGATCTTTTACGGCAAGTGTGGCAAAATTAGCTGGTGGAAAATTTTAGAAATTTCCCATTGTAATTA
Source organism: Deilephila elpenor (assembly GCA_949752805.1). NCBI lineage: Eukaryota > Metazoa > Arthropoda > Insecta > Lepidoptera > Sphingidae > Deilephila > Deilephila elpenor. The sequence continues at coordinate 3,436,145 of OX457098.1, forward strand.
CCAACGATTTTGTCCTGGCAATGGTTAGTTCGTAGCTTCTTATCTTATGTAGGTACTTTTATATTCGTATACTTTATTTTGTAAAGGTTCACGAGAAGGAAAAGTATTAAGGAAACATTTAAGTTGTAGTAGCCTTAGCATCGATTCAATTATATTCTGCCGAATATCCTAGTATTAGGAAAAAATGGTGTATGTCTTGATTTGGTAATTTTTTTAAGTCCTTCAACTTTCAATAAGTCAGCGTGGTGGACTGAAATGGGGAATTTCCCATCACTTCCATTCTTTATGGTAGAGTCGGGAGTTCACCTAGGTCTTATGAAAACAGTAATCACTTTGCATTAGTTAATAGGTTTGCTCGTTTGCCACACCTACATTTAAAAATACCTTCACACTTCCACGTAAGAATGTCTCTATAAAAGATGATTTCTTGAGAGAAATCCATTTCAAATGTAAACAATTAAAGAAAATAAACACGTGTCTATGCGGTCATCGAGACCACTAATCACATCGCAGAAATACCAATGCTTAGGCGCCGTTCATACAGAGAACTTTAGTTAAAGAAATCTATCAAATTCTATCAAATTTACAATATCGGTAACTGAAAACTGTCATTGGTAACTTTTATTGTAAAATAGTAAAATGCTGACTGTTTCCTTCATCTGATATTCTGTGTGCACAGCACCTTACCAACAAAAACAATTGTAGCACCTTGCGTTACATGACAGTTCCGAGTAATTGTATCGAGTTCACGTGGACGCCCCGATCGCTGTTATGTAATGTCGAATTGTCGTATAATCTGCACGCGCCACCTCCACCGCCGCTCCTCCGCCACACTCCGCTTTATATAACTTTCTGACGTGTAACCTTTGATTAATTTGACGTATAAACAAAACAATTATAGCGGACGTCACTGATTTTTATGCGTGCTTGATTGAAGGAATCTGATGAAGGTTATTGCCTATGTTTTTCATTCAAAGCAGGAATACTGTTTGTGTATGTTTATGTTAAGCCTGATAAGATTATATAGAAAGTCATATCAATGACAGTTTAATTTGAGAACGCGCTGCATAGATAGAGTTCAGTCTGGGGCGAATTGAAAGGTTTTCATTTTGTTTTTTGTGTTACCATTAGACTTTAATTATTTATAACCTAAATTTAAATCGCCCGCGTGAGTCAGAATTATCTTGGTTATATAATCTCTTTTTTTATTCAAAACGTACTAGACTTCCAGTTTGCTTGTTTAAATACACACTACATTTAATGTAAAATTCAATAGTCGCTAAAACGAAGAACAACTAATAACTTCCAATTCCCTCCACAAGGAAGTATTTAGATTTTGTTTGAAGTCTATGGGTGTTGGACAACCCCTGCCTCAACCGTGGTCTATTGTAGACGAGATCCGTGCTTAACAACGTGACAGTTAATGGATAAAATAAACAAAGCGACGTCGCGTCGCGACATATGAATTTTGTGCTGTAGGAAATGTGGCATGTTAGTGAGAAATTATACTTTTCTCGATAAAGTATCATGTGAAAAATTTTCAATAAGAATAATTATTTTAATATAATTCTCAACATTTTTATTTATTATAAAATTTTAAGCTATGATATATAAAACAATTTTGTTTTTCTTCCTCCAATTTACACCTTAAAAATATTATATGAAACATTAAATTAGATTACTTATTGTTAAATGGGCAGCTTTAACGACTTGAGCGATTTCGCATATAATCAATATCATCATACGTTAAAGATAAAAACGCCTCGTCACATCCTCCTCAACCCATATGTTTTCGTTGTTTACATAACATTCGACACTTATTTAATCATAATGGAGTGTTGCTCTTTGTCTGATAAGTTTTTATTATTTAATATCATGCCCCTAGACTTCTGAATGATGATAATCATTGCATTTCTTTGTATTGTTTTAGTACGTGTGATATTCGATTTTATTGCAACATCACAATAACAACCAAACCGATCTCCCCCCTCCCCACCTTTCAACCTTAATCTTAAATGTTGTTGCTATTTCTGAAAACCAGACGTTTCAAATAGATTACCCGGACATACTTAGTTAATATAATAGTTGTTGATAATAGTACTTTATTTGCCTGATAAAGTAATAAACAGGAAAAGTATTAAAGACGTATAATTTATATGTAAGTGTATTTATATAAGTGTATATGTATCGTTGCAAATTCTATATTCTTGTTCATAGACAGTTTTAAAACCTATTTCAGTTATCGAATGGTTCGTCCCATTCGAACGGCTTTTGAATTCAGTTAGAGCGCAGAAGACAAAACGTTTGATAACTAAAATAGTTTTTGAAACTGTCTATGAATAAGGCCGTTGTGATTAAGGATTTGTTATTTGGTTTACTGGTTCTGTCTATGATTTCACTGGCGTTAATCTATACAGGATATTATTGCCAAATATTGAGGTTATTGTTAGTAGCAATCGCGTATGAAAACTATCAAATACATGTCTCGGAGTTTCTTAACTTTCCTTTGAATATGTTTCGGTACCTACCAAAATTATTTTATTTTTTATTATTAAAAGTCGTACCACTTCCAGATTGAGCCGAAGAAGATTCTACGTCAGTGTTGTTGTCAAATATTATTTCCCGATTCGAAGAAATCACGCTACGACTTGGAAATCCAATTACCCGATGAAAAACAGGAATTACTTGGAATTGAATAATTTCCGTACCAGTTATATTAAGGACATCTGAGACAGCTATTTCTCCAATTTTCTTATCTTCATTTAATTGTTATGTCTAAGAGACTGTGTGAATAATTACCCAGTCTATTACTATTTTTGTATAAATACTATTTCTATTTTTGTATTGTGTATTAATCATGTGATGTGTTTATTATTTAATGCAATTTAAGGATACAACTCCAAATAATTGTTGCGCTTTCGATAAAAATAGTATTGACATGAAACAATTTTTAATGGATTTTATCACGGATTTGGTTTTTTTTAAAGTATATTTTTAAATTTTCTGACGTTTGGATTGCTTTCCAGAAATATAATTAAAAAAAAGCAAATCCGTGAAAAAAAGTTTTATTTCAATGTGTAACATTCGCGTAAATCTAAGAAACCATTAAAAAAGTGTTGATTCCACACAAATCTACTCTCAATTAGAAAAAAGAGATTGGTTGTCTGTGAATGAAAAGATGTAGAGGATAATGCTTAGAGGTGGGTATACGAATTGTAATCCGTAATGAGACTGGAAGAATGAAAAAAGGCTCCATGAGTACGACAAGGCTTTGTCAAAATTGTCAAATATACTTAGTTATTATTTTGCGTAGAAGTAGAAGTTAAAATTATTAACTGCCATTTGCTAGGTATTTCATAAATGATAATAGAGTTTGTACTATTATATCGAGTCACTCACAAGTAATATTGCACCATTTGATTTGATTATACGAAATGTTTTTGTATCTCACAATTCGGAATTAATTTGTCCACATTCCGTGAACTGTTGCTATATACACTGAAATATTATATTAGTATTACAATAAATTTAGGAAACTTTTACCACCTCCTTGTTGCAGTTAGCTAGACGTAAAATAAAAGGGTGTGGCTACAATCCACACAACGAAATAAATTATGTAAACAACAAAGGTACGAAGTTATTCATAGACAGTTTTAAAACCTATTTTAGTTGTCGAATGTTTTGTCTCCGTCGCTCAAACTGAATTCAAAAGTCGTTCGAAATAGACAAAACATTCGATCACTAAAATAGATTTTAAACTATCTATGCATAATAATGTTTTATTTCTTTAAAAATTACCTTACTACATTATTTATAGATTTGTATGATAAATATTCCGTCGTTCGAAAACATCTCCTAATATTCCAGATACGATGTTGTTGTTTGGCTCTGTCGCCGTAAATAATGTGTCATATCTTTCATTTAATAACCCAGTCATTTAAAATATTCCACTGCGTGTAGTAAATAGTACGCGACGTCATAACCTCAACATTATCCGGGTAGTATTACATACGTCAAGAATGTAGGTAAGTAGGTATATTGTTATTCTACTTAGCGTTATCGCTCCCAACCGTTTCCTGCTTCTTGTGTGCGCTACTAATCAGCTTTTTCCTCATTTGCTTAAGTATATCCGAATAGGGATTTGTTGGTTGACCTATTAACTTCAATATGGCGAGGCGATCGCTGGTATCTGCCCACATCTGCCCTTATCTATGCGTGATAATATTTAATTATGTTTTGATCGTGTAGCATGAATGACCCGTAAAGACCCAGTTTAATTCATCCAATTATCCACATTTTGTATTTTTTTGTAAAAAAACAAGTTATATTATGATGTACACGTGACTTGAATTTATGCCAGACATGGGGATAGACCCTATTTCTTAAAACGGTAAAACGCTTGTCGAAATGTTCACCGTGCTCATCGAAATGTGCTATGTGCTCTGCCTACCTCTTTGAGGATACAACTGTAAGTTTTTATGTGTATGTACTTAATACTGCCTCGGTAGTTGTACTACTACAAAGCTGAGGTCTCGGGTTCGAATCTCGGGTCGGGCAAAATGATATTGGGTTTTTCTATTCATTGTCAGCCCGGAGTCTGGAGTTTGTGCCCGATATGGCGATAGGCTCGCCCCCTATCACATCATGGGACGGAACATACAAGGCGAAATGTGGGTGTCCTGGTGGCGCTTCTGCTCACCCCTTCTGAGATAAAGGCGTGAGTAAATGTATGTATGTACTTAATAGTAAAGTAATCACTAATTAATAACTTTTCATAAATGATTTATTTGTCATATTATGTTGAAATACCTACTTAAAGTAAGTACATACGTACATACTTCATACATACATACTTAAAAATAGTATTATAATTTAAGTATAATAATTTTGTAAAACTATTCCATATTAATTGCATCAATTTAAAAAATCACCACGTACTAAAATAATGAATTACAAAATTATAAGCGTAACGATAGTAGATCATAATTTTATTCATTTTAACTTGAAACTTTAAACATGAAACTTTTAAATAAATTACTGCTTATTTATTTGTAATTTTAACCAAATTATTTGGAAGGAGGTTTGTTGAATACAAATTAGAATAATATTTATACAAAATCTGGATACAATGGCTTGTAGATGTTCAAACAAAATTTGCCGCAAACAACAACATAAGATGGGTAAGAAAAAAAGATGAAAACAATTTAAAATAGTCTAGAAGGATCTTTGCACTATAACTTTTTTTTTCTTTTTAACGCTCTCAAATGATTACTATATTCCGAATAGAGTATATACAAGCGAGATATCGTTGCAGTGGCGGCGTAAAGGGGGGGCGATGGGAGCGGTCCGCCCCGGGTACCAAGCACCAAGGGGTGACAACGACAACCCGACAAGCGACAACAAACGAAGAGCGTGGACCACGATCGTGGGCGAAACGATCCTGCTCGCCACCGCCTACAAAGAAGGAGTACCTTTTTTTTTTTTTTCTCGCCAACAAAAAAGTCTGATCTTATACCAGCACGAAAAGTCCGGAGTAAGCATGTATAGTATTTACTATTTGGTGTCATATTTTAGGTAGGGGTGCTCAATACGAAACCGCCCAGGGTGCCAACCTACCTTACGCCGCCACTGTATCGTTGTCAACACTATTATGCCGACCTGCTCCATTCTTGACGCAATATCGGAATCAACCCGAAATGAGACACACTTGCGTGAATCACTTTCAGGTTTTCCACCATCGTTTGTTATGGTTGCTTTCCGGGTGGTTAGGAACACCCTTCACTAGCCATGGCAAACGCAACAGCGGAGTTGTTACTTCAGGTTGGTTTTTGTGAGTCAGTGTACCACTTTACAACCCGATCGAGCCGACATGATTGTACTGTTGCTTAAAAAACCTACAACAAGGTTCTTGTCAATTTTAATCAATACATTGTGTAATTTTCGACAATGACGTCGTATTAACCTCATAACAACATATTATAATGTTTAATCCTTATAAACGCAGAGGGAAACACTTGGCTCCTTTCCTGGATCGGAAAATCCATCATATATGAATTAATCAATTCTCAAAAATGATTAGCCAGGAAACGGTTTTTCCGTGACACTTGTCGTCATTCAGCTCATGATAAATTGAACTAAAGCAACATAATTCCCGTACAAAAGGGTTCCAGAAAACACCATGAAGATGGTAATTTATCAACAATAATTATAATATTACACATATAATAGGTAAAGCTTTATTGAATCGGTAGAAGTTAGAGAGTTCATAGATATGTCTAGTTATTTTAAAAGCAGGATATACATCTATGATTTCACTTTTGGTTTGGAACTACTGTTCTGTTTCTCTTTTTATTACATAAAGCAACGATATAAATCTTCAGAAGTGTATTTCACTATAAACTAGGTACAGCCCTAGGTTTAATTTTTTTTTTTTATATTGTAGTACGGTTCACCTGATGGTAAGTGAATGTACAGCACAGTTAGAATTCATTAGCAAAAGATAACTGTATGAATTTAATATTACACCAGAAAAAGCAAACCTTTGTTCTATTTTTAATACTCGTAATCGTGGCTATTTATAAACAAATTTTAAAGGGCATTTACATTACTTCAATTAAGAAACATCACTTAACAACTCGAAAGATCTTCAACAAAATACACAAAACATTTGAGTGAAAGCTAATGAACTCGCAATTTCCAATAATTGGGGGATAGAGAACACTCGAAAATAATCCCCTTGGGCTGTTAACATTAAGCGGAGTTTCGTATCTAACAACGTAATTGGAAGTTGTTAGGAAACATCGATCGGATCTTCTGTGTTCCGGGAAACACATGGACTGTGACACGGTTGTAGTTTCGAGTATGATTGTACAATGAAATACGAGGAAACGTGATGCGTACAAAGTTGAAAGGAACTATAGACCAGATTGAGTACTGTACTGTATCTGCCTATATGTATACGTCCTACTGCAGGGCACGAGCCTCCTCTACAATCGAGAGTACAATTGGGACGGGTTCGGCCATATAGTCCACCACGGTGGCCTAGTGCGGGTTAGGGGACTCTACATACCATATAACTTCTTGCAAATCGCGATGTTTTCCTTCACCGTTATAGCGAAGTGACCAAATTCGAGTACCTTGTCGTATTCGTTATTGTACAAGGTAAGGAAAATTTTACAGAGGATGAATATTGAGTTATAGATATCAGAATATGAATAATGGATCCACAATACCCAGATTCGAACTCTTTGTTGACCCAATAAATATTTTTCTCGATGCGATCATTCGATACGGCTTACCACTAGTCGAATAAATTATGTTTATCCACATATCGGCGTTGGATCAGCTCTTACATCTATTATAATTAAAACGGATGCTTTATCCTCCTATGATAAACATGGTATTCTATAGCAATCTACGAAAGACGTGAGCGTTAGTAAATCGTTTGCCGGTAGCCGTCTTCGTCTCCTGACCTCGCCAGTATTGTCTCCCTAATCAGTCCAGCATTGTAAGCCAATTAACCAAATTAGGCCTGTCGGATTGGATTTAAACGTAAGCATGGGCTTACCCTCTACTTACAAGTTTATTTTTAGATATAATAACGCTTTTTAATAATATTTCATCATTTACTGTGTAATGTTTCATCAGATACAGAATGTTCAAAGTTGAACATTGGGTTAAAATTACATCAAACTTAATTAACCTTTGGTCAATTGTACCTATGTGTTACGTTTTGAACTACATTATCAGTAATGTTTTACTTTAACCTCTTCCCCCTGTTTATCACTTCACTTTCACTTTTCACTAATTGATTAAGAAATCTTTACTAATTACAACTTTGTTAAAACTGTCTTTTAAGACTAATTATACAGACTTCTTAAATCTATACTACTTGATCCGGCCTCCACGGAATGGCCTTTTTGGCAACAGTGGTACATTCATTTTTGCCAAAACCTTATTTTCTTCCTCTTCTACTTGTTCTACATAAACCAGTAATAATGGAGAAAGATATGGTTATGATTTTATAACCATCTCCTTGGCTCATTTAATCTTTACAAGAAATAAATTGACTATCAGTATCTGTGTCATCGCATTTTTCCGAAACATTCTCTCACAAGTTGTTGAATTGTTGATTCTACGCTTAGTTTTATAAAATAACTATAACATTCACAAATATCATATTAATACATCTTGGTGAAAACATACAAACCAAAGTTATCGTCAACAATCGATTTTATCAAAAAACATGATAGAATCACTAATTTTTGATAATTAATGTTAATTACTAAGGCTACTAAAAACTGATGGACTTATTTTGGTAAACTTAATAATGTTGAAACTTCAACGTAGACTTACTCACAAAAGGAACTTTAAATAGATGATATAGAGGAAGACAAAACGACATGATGTCCTAATAGCAATAAATGCAATGTACTTTAGATGTCACTCAGAAAATGGACAAAGCCTGAGGAATATAACTAAAACCTAATTTTACCCAACCACGCTGACTAAAACAAATTAGTTTTACATAAACAACAACTAAACAGCTATCAATCATGCACGCACTAAACCCAGTATTAAATCAGACCACAATCAGACTGTGACGCGAGCCGTTGTGCTGTGTGCATCGCGCCTTATCGCGTAAGATTTATTCAGAGGTGAAGGTCGAACTAGATCACGTTGTTTCGTGTGTCAACTACAGTCGTGTGTGACTGACGTGGGACTCATGACGTAGGCTGCTAAACACTGATGCGCAAATAATCTCTAGAGAAATATTATATTACTTTACATTTTAGAGCTGAATTAGTGAAATGCTGGTGTTATCTGAATTGGGGAAATGTGAATTACCTCTTAAAGATAGTAAAGATACCACTATTTTTATTTGTGACTTAATTACCTATATGTATTATGATAAGCTACAGTTGTTTAATCGATAATCATCAATGCACTAAGTTATGAACTTAAGTTCGGCGTTTTCTGGTTTACTTTCCGAATGTAGGGATGATGATATCTCTCTCACTGAACTGAGATACAAAACGTCATTCAATTCGATAGAGCCGTCACCGTCTTTATTCAAAACAGAACTTCATATAAGTCCATTTGCATTCCTGACTCATAACCACCGCAGACCTAGTGAAGCATTTGCTGCCATATTAGTATGAAAATACCTATCTTTTTTCAATATGCGTGTGTTCTTCGCAAATCCAACGGCATACCCTTGGACCATGACTTGGTCTCATGCCATATTGAGAGTGACTTCAGTTAATCATGGGGACACGACTGTTCATCTGACAGTCACTTCACAACATTAAAGTACTGTTGCATAATAAAAACGTACATTGCGCAACATAGCAAAATATTTATTCAGATACCAAGTTTACTTGATATTAATCAGTACTGTAACAGCCTTGCTATGGAAACAACCCCTCGGAATAATTGGAGTTGTTAATAGACTTTTGCTGGTGAGTGTACATTTTTTATTGATAGTCATAGAATACTGAAATATTATGTTCTGTGGTATTAACGCTATTGTCTGTCACGTGACAATAATTTCTTCGAAGTTAGATAATTAATCAAAGTATAAGCGGCGGAAAATGCAAATAACTTACATAATATGATCAGATTATGTATGTAAGTCCTTGAGGATAAGATAAAAAAATCTACATACGTGTGACCGATAAATTTTGTGCAGGATATTAAATAAAATTACTGTTATTCTTTAATCTATTTTTATTTATTTATTTTCGTTTATATCAAAGGAATTATGATTATACAATTTTAGGACGTGAAATAACGCCCGCAACGTAAAATGCGGGTGGGACTAACTTGTGGAAACACTATGTCATTGACTTTCGTCTAAATTTTAAATGTGACCTTCACAAGAATTGATATTTGCTGATCATTAAAATATCTAAATAGGTACACAATAGCCATTAGATATAATATAATGCATCACGTAATTACATAATATTATCGAGAACGGACTGTAAAACAATATTATAAATGACGTGTAACATTGTAACCAATGAGGAACCACTGTGGCATTACCTACGTAGTTTACACAACATAACAGCTATTTTAACAACATGCACGATGACAAAATAGTTTGAACAAGTTCCAAAAGGCGATCAGCAAACGATTAGTGTCAAAATTATCACATTACATTTGACACGGATTCTTTAACACTAAAAGTAGTTAATTAGTCAATTGGTGGCTGGTAAATACGAAAAAAACCTGCCTCTAACGCATTCAATTAATAAGGTCAGCCATTTCGTTTGTAGGAGCATACGAGTACATTAAGAAGGCTCGGAATAAAGCTTTGTTTTTTATCTTTGCGTGTATTATTTAATATAATGTATGTCGAATTCTAATGGCGCTATCAGGTTAGGGGCCAATCTGTAGATAAAATTGTATGGATGATGTTGCGCGAATGCGTGACAAATCAATAAGGGATACTTGACCACCTGTGTGACTGACGCACCGGATGAGTAACAGTGTGAACTGAGTTTATTGTTCAACTGAAAATATTTATAAGTTGAATATATTATGGGATTGAAGTTAAACACTCTGGGAACTCACGAATAAGTGTTGCAACTTTGTAAACAAACCGACTTCCTGAAAATACAGGGTAGAGTATTGGACGACGGCATAAACACCAATTATGTAACAGAAATTGAACACACATAGCTGTGCACTTCTCCACAGGAAATCGGGAAACAAAGTTACAGTATAAAGACTCTCAAATATAAAAATGAAGATAGGTGGCATACATGGGATAACAAAGTGTTATAAGTAAAAATGTTGATGAACAAAGCGTTAAATAACGATTTACACAAATATAATAATGTAGGTACTATGTAGAGATAGTTTGTCCGAATACGTCCACAAGTAGTGAAGAACAAAATACATAATAGGATGCGAATAAAAAATAATGTCTGAGTTATTAAAAAGCTATTAATCCGTAACATGTCGCGTGAATCGACGATAAAACATACAAGATTCATAACGTGTAGGTAGATTCATTAAATGGACAGCCGCTAGCCGTCGTGGCACAGTTGGTTAGACGCCGCGCCGGCTGTGAAACGAGTGGCCGCGGGTTCGATCCCTGCACCGAAACAAATATTTGTGTGATCCACAGGTATTTGTTTCGGGTCTGTGTGTTTGTGAAACCAAACAAGTTTCTCGTAATTTCTGATACCCACGACACAAGATCACTCGATCTTTGTGTGGGGTCAGGACTATGTGTGTGACGGTTGGGTGTATTTATTTATTAATTGAATTAAATCTTTTTATGTCTACATGATACATTATGTGTACATTTTAGTCACTTATTTGCGAAATTAAATGCCAGCTTCGTCGTAAATGTTTAGTGTAGAAATTGTATGCATATTATTAAGAGTAAGGACCACACATTTTTAAAAGGTCAGACATTAAAGTGCTTAATTTATTAAATATTTTGTTTCTTGTTATTACAACGCATATTACCTTTTGGAAATTAAAAGTTTCCAAGTCCCCTATAAAGTTTATTTAGCCGTACCGCTTTAATATAATTATGTTATGTCAATGCATTTCGTTTGTGAATTATGAGGCTAGGTTTCCAATGTTTGCAATTTTCAAAACATGTTTTGTCCTAATGTGGCTAATTTCCCCGAAAGGCCAACACGACAATTACATCATATTAAATGTAACATTTATACGACTCGCACATGTATTGTCCCCTTTAAAGGAGTCACAGGTGAAAATTTAACCGAACTAAATGCACCCTGCGCCAAGTGGATACACTGAGCAAAACTTCATTTCAAGTCTTAATTAAATATTCCCGCCATCTCATTCAGTTTACTCTAAGGATATTTGTTTTAATTTAACACTTTATCATTTTACAATGATAATAATAATAAATCTTTATTTCATTACATCAAGTTTACAATCAAATGACACCCCGACTCCTGAACTAGGAAGCCCTATATGACAGAAGTCAGTCTCTTTCGAGTGTTCTTTAAGTAGTAACTGCAGATACATCCAAAAAACCTTAAATTATGTAACAATTACGGAATCGTTAAATTGAATCAAGTAACATTAAGAACACAAAACAAATTAAACTATAATCGAAATATGTATCATGTAATATATTTATATGGTGCGAGTGTGTGCAGTCTATATAGTGTACAGTAATACCCCGACTTACGCTACCTCGACTTACGCGAATTCGGAGTTACGCGATTTAATTTTCTCGTCTATTTTAACGTTTTTTGTTTGAAAGCCGCGCAGTCAAGGAAAAAATCATTGACTCGTCAGACGACTTTGTTAGATTTTATGAAACCTTCTACATCAAAATAACTTCAGATTGTGTTTATACATTTTATTAATATAGTTTGTCATATTATCCAATTAAACATACTTTGTATGACTTTATAGGTATATGCAAAATTGTACCCCGACTTACGCGAATTCGACTTACGCGGATAGCGCTCGGTCCCACCTATCGCGTAAGTCCGGGGTATTACTGTATGCGCCGACGTGAGATGGTTATTTCTCGCTGATCGACAAAATTATGCCGGCATGTTGGTATTTGATTTGTAGAAAATTGATACTTCTGATCGAAGTTGAGCATCAAACCCGCTACCTTCCAGCGTTGATTTATGTTATAACCTGAACGATACGCGGATGCCTGATGCTTGGTATCACATGCTCTTGTTTCAATAAATCGCATGATGTAATCTGTTAGGAAGTTTGAATACGCTGGACGCGATTAGCATGTTAATATCCAATTTTATATTTAGTTCTCATGAATTCCGGCTTTTGATTATAACTTGCATCATTTTTACACTGAATTTAGTGTCCTGAAGTTAGTCATCGTTTTATGAAGAAAATTATACTCTGTTTAATAATCTTGCCATACACATAAAAGTCACAATAACGGAGAAAATTTACCCTAATATGACGTCAATCAAGCGACTGACCTTTAGCTATTTTAAGGCCATTTCAAGATTTTCACAGTTCATAATAACTCAGTCTAAATACAACATGTGTATAGAATGCTATAATTAACTTACTGAGGATCTTGTTTTAGACTACCAATTTTTAATTAAAGAAAAAATCGGAGTTGAATTAGACCTAATGATCTATTTTTTGAATCAAGGGTGACAGGGTGACTGTTAAACTAGTACTAGACAAGGTACTTAATAAGGCGAATTTTGATTAGGGTAGGTACTAGTAAATTACTTTCTTATTTTTTTTTAATAAGTTTAAGGAATACTGGGCATACAGTCAAAGGTAGGTAATTCCCATTTGATGTATTTCCTTAGATACGAAATAATTCTTATGTAGTCTGACCTCATATCATGTCAGGTCGTAATGATTAGGAATACAAAATTTCCAATAATACAAGGTTGTTTAGCAACACGCAATTTACATAATGTTACAAAAAATGACACTGAACAAGTATTGAGTTACTATGCGATTATGCGTTAAAATTCAAAATAGTTTGAAATAACGATCGGTTATGTATGTCACTAGGCTTTATGAACAGATTGGCCCGCTTTTTTATTACTTATTTTTTTTTATTTATTTTTCTTCAGTGAACAAAGTCTATGCAATGCTTCAGAAACTATAAAGTGGGTGTGTCTCATCTCCTGTTCGGTTATAAAAAAATCCGAAAAATCGATTTAGCGATTTCAAAGCTACATTAAAGGGAAATAATATAATTTTTCCATTATTTTTCCACTATGAAATTTCCTGACTTTTTTCCGAAAAATAGACCTTTTCCGAAAATCGAATCCCTAACTTTGAATATGTAAGTTGTTATTATTTAATTTTATTTTAATCTTTACTGAAATTTATCTCATCAATGTTTTTGGATTTTATATTCATATCATCTTCTTCAATTTGAGCTATACAGACTTATTGAGAAATTTAATAATATTGAAAAGAAACATACAATGTTATCTGCATTCTATCACGGAACCGGTTGAGATGATTTTATTGGACCGTCCTTGACCATTACGTTTGACACTGACATAACGGGGTCGATTCTCAACACGCTGACTTAATTTTTATATCATTGGAATAAATTGAAAATAAATATTAAGAGGATTAGTTTAATTAATATTTTACTTCCCTATTTTGGTGATTCTTTTTTTGGAGTAGTCTATCGTTTCACTAAAACCACAATATATTAAGTAGTTATTATCGCATCGAGATATCAATACAGGCAATGCTGATAACATTCTCCGAAAACAATGTGAACTAGTTCGTATGAAAATCTTGCACATCGATCATTCGCGCGATGACAGAAATGGATACAAAATACTATACAGGTATAAATTGTAAAAATATATGTATAAAATAAATTTAGTCTATGAAGATGGACATTACCAAACTAGTGACTGGTGTGCCATGTACTCAATTACCTCCTCAGTTATTAAAAACATAATTTTTAGTGTGAGCCACCTCGTAGAAAACATCTCTTGCATACTATAATACAAAAATAATAAAACATGCCAATATGAAGTCATAATTCCATCGATGATTTTAAAATAAATCACTGGAACGTCAAAACAATAGTGCTTATATAATCTCTTCTTAGACGTTGTTTACAGTTTTCTCACAGATTCTAGTTTATCTTTTGTAGCACATTTAGCTCACTGTAATTTTCCCGTTCTGAGAATTCTCCAGACGGTTCGAAGTTTACTTTAAATTGAACAGGAAACACAAGTGGGAAATCTTACGTGTTATTGCTAAATTCTTCGAATGTAAACGTAATGAAATTTATTACGTCATAAAATTGCATAACGTCATAAAAAGAAACAAAGCATCACTCGATCAGTCATCATAAATAACCGTATCTCAAGTTACTCTGACGTAACTACTTCAAGGCGATGTGGAACACATGTGTAACAATTACCCATAGACCAATTAGTGTACAGGAAACTTTAGCGAGTACAATTAGGGAATTCAGAGGAAAAATCACGTGTAATGGTTAAACAATCGTATATTTCAGCAGCGATTTCATCGTTGAAACCACATGTTCGTAATATTACAACATTTTATTGTGACAGGCGAGGTCAATATGTGTGTTTTGTATATTTATGTGCCTATTTTATGTGGAATAAATCACAGTATTTGTCGACTTTTTTATATCCGTGCAACAAACGTGGCATATTTAATTGTTATCATCACATAATCCCACATCTACTTTAGAATTATGTAATCCAAATAAATATTGAAGCTCATTTATTTTTTCGAAACGTTTTTAAGATAATAATAATACCGAAGTGTTTCTATTATATGGGTACTAAATAATTAATACAAGATTAACAAAAAATAATAATTAGATCGTATGTTTCCTTAATCAAATTATCTGCAATATCCAGGCCAAGTATGTAAAGTAGTATCAATAAACAATAATGACTTTGTTCTCACGCTACCCGTTTAAAAGTAGGTAGGTATGCACCGAATTTTTGTTTTTCAATTTATTCTTAGCATTTGAGCATGAACCCAATATTATAAATATCATCATTGAAAATAAAATTAGCGTTGTGATGAATGTATAAAATTGAAATAATAATGTTATATATATTTCAAAAATACTGCAAGGTTTTCAAGTTATTAATACAAAGTCTGTTTTTAACTTATTTATGTGCTTTGCCTGTGTACTGTTATTATAGCGCATGGAATTTTTTATTAAAAAATAATGAGAAACATTTACGATCGCGAACACGACGAAGCCAACAGGGTTGATAATAATCTCATTTAAATGATAAAAATGCTACCACCCGATCAATTAATTTAAATATTCGTAGATAAGCTGTACCTGTACCTACATGTTGACAACTTTTAAATGTATATCTGGTCGTGTGCGCATATTTTTATTTCAATTTAATATTGTTGCCTTTTCAAACATTTAATTAAGTCGGCAAAGTCACGAGTACTGGAGCATCACAGTTCTGCGAACTTGGGCGTGATATCGAATGTCAAATCATACATACGTCTATTCAACTATTGTTATTCTGATACATTCTAATCAGTAATCCATACGCAAACAAAGTTTGAAATACAAAATTTGTAAGAGATAAAATTAAAAATATTTGTTGTTGCAGTGTACACTAATAGCCCCCCTTTTCCAATAGGGTAATTATGAAAAAATTCTATATCTAATATAGGTATACCACCAAGAAACTTCGTTTTAAAAATCCTATGTGCTTCCACTACTCTTTAGTCTTTATTTATAAACATTAATGTATTAACCTTGAATTAATCACAACATACATATAAATTAAATTAATCAAATATATACTGCATTACCCGCTATTGTGAAAAATATTGAAATATCGCGCGTCTCTGACTCTTGCTATTGCATTGCCAAACGTAAATGAATGGTCGCAGTCTTTCTTTCTCTGTGTTACCGTATTGTAGTACCGAAGAAAGAGACAGATATACCTCAGCCGTTGCGGCTTAAAAACGCATGGCGTTGCTTGCGTACTACGCAAGCTGACGGTGTGTCGACATTGGACGTTGGATCGGTTGCCGGTCCGAGGCTTCGTCGAGCGTCGCAGTCAGTCTCGCAATGGCGTTAGTGAGTGTAGGTCGTGCGTCCGTCTGAATTCGCAACAACCCGAGCGGACACCGGCCCAAAATATTGGCCTGTCTATACGTGCTCGAATTACTAGGAAACATATCCCGTAATTCATAATAAGACACGCGAAACTTTCGCCACAACGGACAGACAAATTTTGGTACGATATCCACTCAGGTCGAATCATTTCAAGGTTCGTAGTTTGTTCGTAATTTTCCCCCCTTACCAAATCATCGGTCCAAATGTTGTAATGTCACCATTTCGGTTTGTTGCAGATAATGTTCATCTCATCGTAGTTCCTCAGTAGTATTGTGTGTTTGTGTCAGTGTTTGTGAACATCAGTGTAACGTGACAGTGTTGTGATTGTGATGGATCCCGGATCCCCCTCGCTGTTGTGGCCGCTGCGCCTGAGCAAGCCGACGACGACGGTGCCGGTGGCGGCCAACGGCGAGCACAGTAAGGCGGAGGAGCGGGCGCAGTCACCGGTGCTGCCGGACCGGCTGCCCGCCGCGGCGTCTCCTGCCAGCCCGGCGCCGCCCAGCCCCGCGCCCGCTCACCACCAGTTCCAAGCGGCGCTAGTCGCGGAGAAATACCTCTTGTTGGAGCAAGTGGAGGGTTCCTCGTTATGTCGGTGTGTGGATGTGCGTACGCAAGAGGAATATGTATGCAAAGTGAGTACGCCACTTATATCTACACAGTACCTACACACTACACAGTGCACTGACCACTGCATTATTGGAAATGTTGATAGTTCTCTCTGTAGGCTACTATCTTATAAATGTTAAAAGTCTAACCTCGGGAAACTGCAATTGCCAAACAACTATCGAGTCTCTATTTCGGCTACAACTATTCTCACATTTGTAAATTATTCAAATACCCACTTATTTAGTATTTATTTTCAAGTTGCAACATAAATATGCAATGTTAAATTTTGTACTTATCAATTCTCGGTTAACCACTTCCGAGACCTTTGGTTCCCAATGAAATATTCATCAAGTTATATCAGCGCATATTAGCATAAATAACTAACTTTATTATCTATGCCACATACCAACTACGATGTAATAAATCAGGTTGACTAGAACTCTAATAGCATCTAGATACAAGTAATTAATATAGGTAGGCCCTTTGGTTGGTAGTACAAGTTCTCACTACCCGCCATACGAGTTATTTAATTGTACTTTATTACACCAATCCATTACAGTACGATAAGAGAAAAAAGTAACAAGCTTGCACTTGAAGAATTAACGACACACAGACACCCAACATTATTCAGCGTAAACAAACTTGTTGCAAAATATTGGCACACAGCTATTACGAGAAGTTTTCATTGACACATTGTTCTAAAATTGAATTTAAAAACTACAATTGACTAATGTTGACAAAGGAGAATGATCTATCATGGCTCTCGACGCGGCTAGGATGCGTTACGTGTTTCGTTTCGAAATTAAGTTGAGTTTCAAAATCACTTGCGCAGCTTTGTTTGATTGATATAGTGCGTAATCTTATATACTCGAAGTGTTTATATTTCGTTACAACAAAGTTTTTCTAGGTCCATTGTAATTAGGTTAAACAGTTTATTAATAGTTTGATGATATTCAGCTATAATTTTATGATTTCCCAACAGAGGATATGACGTCGCAAAACAATAAAATGTAATAATGTAAACAAGGCGAAATTTAAAGGGTTCTGGATTATCCCACGGGATTTTGACCCCATGCGGAGATAAGTTCAATTATCAATATGCCCACATGGTGCGTCCCTTTGGTAAAAAGTATTCGATGGTTAATGTAAAAGTGCCCATATTTGACATTACGGCATTGAAATACATTTTGTTTAATTTCGTAACAATGAGCAATTTTAATGTTAAAAATACATAAAAATATGTTAAAATCTTTGAATCATACAAAAAGTAAATAATAGAACTTATCATAATTCACACGCAATTTTGCCGCGAATGAATGAGAAATATTTTTAATTTTCAAATAAAGAACTTCAATAACATGTTAATGAACGTTCAGCAAGCGTTTTTTCATACATCTCGCGTGCATTGTTCATAGCGTCATGCTCAAAACCGATGTCATACTTTATATGTCATGGCCTCAGCGCGCTGCTCGATCGCACTTGTAGGCCGCAGCCATCGCCGTTTTTACAATGTCATGTGTCGACTTTCGCAATCGATAACTTAACAATATCGGCTATTTAGCACCGACTCTAATCGTGTCGAGTAACGTTATGAGATATGGAAACTTATTTACACATCTCCACAGCTCGCGTGAATCACGTGGCTACCTGCAAACACGAAAACTAGTTCAGAAACTCGTTATTTCAAACGGCCGAGCCTAGCCGCGGCTACTTTTAGGCAATACAGGATACATAGTTCTACGAACAAAGGCCTACGCTGGTATTGTCAAGGCGCAGAATAGGCACTTCCCTCGTGAGAACCTGGCAAGGTTAGAGTGTGGCAACTTTATCGTTGCTAAACGTATTTACAACACCGGCTGACTATTGCAGACACGACTGCCACATTTGTACCTTACATGCCCGATATACTAATATCGCCGCGTTTTGTATTTAACTTTTTATTACTTCGTATCGGGCGCCACACGTGGTCGCATCAGGTCGCGCCGAAAATAGGTGTGACCTTCTCATTGACATTGTGAAATAGACGAATTGATAACGTCGATCGCCGAATGTCACACCGAGGCTAGGGGCCCCCCTCTATCTGTTCCCCCACTAGATAACGGAGCGAGCGCCTCGTGGTGGCACGAAGTGCGAGCTGCGCGTTCATTGCTGCGTAAACAGCGCGGCCGATGCCAATCACGCAAACAAAGTCGGAGATGCTCCGTAGATTGTATAAAAAGCCGGTTGTTCTACGTATCTCATTAATATCCAATGCAATCGCTCCGTAAACATTGAGACGGTTATTTGTACATCTTTTTATATAGACGTTTCTTGAAGAATACGAAACGATACTGTAAATATTGTTATTTGATACCGTCCAGACCAAAACAACCTCTACTATCGCTTACACACCTTAGAGTTAGACCAAACAAGTTGATCTAATTCGCAACAAACACTCCTATGGAAAAGTTTCAAATCGCATACTATCTCAGAATTGATTATACAAATATTGATAACGCAAAGTAGGTTAGCTCCCGTAACTGCGTTCGATGCCAAATATTATCAAGTGCTGAGCAAATATTGCGAACCCTTATCTATATCTTGTTTTCGCACCTATATAATATAGGTCAAATGGAAGGAAATAGCAGAAATATCAGCAAAATAATAAGCGACGACCCGTCTGCTGAGAGCTCAAATTGTGAGTCATTGGCAAATTCTTAGGATTTAGCATGGAGTGTTATTGACTGTCGGTGTGATGAGAGAATGTGGTGACCACATAGTAACTGTACGCATAGCGGTGCTGTAGAAAGCTTAAATATAGTAAGTGGAACATGCGATAAGTGACGGAATAGATTGATGGTCGATCAGATGGCCGCAGAACCGTTGGTCGCCGGTGTGGCACCGCAGATTGTGGAATGTGGATGATGACATAATGATACCAGAAAGCTTAAAAAAAAGCTACGTCGCATTGAAGTCTTAGAAATGCTATACCTTACAAACAAATACGTAACAAATGAATGCAAAAAATACCCATTTAAGATTCACAATATAAGATATAAAAATGGTTCAATAACTCATACAATACAACACACAAAAACAGACTCAAAAAGTTGTAGCAAGTAGTAATTATTATCAATTGAATTTTATAATCGTAAAAAAGAGGGCAGTACCATTAACAATGTTATCGGATCATTGTTCTTATTAATTTAAGTCAACTTTATTCTTGATCCATATCGCTAACTGTAATTCAAGTATGGACAACTTCAATAAATTACTTTGTATTGATTTTGCTTCAAAAGTTACGACCCAAAAAGTTTCAAGCGCCACTCATTAATTTTTATTGTTTAACCAGTTTATTTTTTGTTCATATTTACAATTCTATGTATAGACAATTTATCTTCAATAACTTACTACAATTACCCCTAATACTTTACAAACGGTTTTCTATATTTATTTGGCCAATACAATTTGACATCTATGGCGTTGTTTACATTCATCGCCGACGATATGAAAGCGTTTATAAACTACTCTCGTCAAATATCTAAATCATCACTCAGCATCTGCCCATCAATTGTCCAATTAAATTTAAGCCCTACTTAATTGGAATTTATTAGCTAACTTTACTAGCGGGCTCGTGATGTCGTTAAAAGCTGACAGAAACCCATCTTGTCTATTTCATTTGATTCGTACGCCATCAAAGAAATCTGTGTCCAGCCGGACCCTATTCGCAAGGGGTCACTCGTTTCTATTCACTAAATGTTTCAACCTCGTTATTCACATTAGACTAAGCTCTTTTAAATGAAATTCGCTTTGATATACAACCCCTTCTGAAATTATTACCGACTAGGCACATCTTGAGCTTCATTATTAGGGCAAAATGTAATTTTGAATGGTAAACGTCAAAATTATTCTTGTTTGTGAAATAGAAACGAAAATTGTGTGATACTAATGATGGGAGAACATTTAATGCACTAAACGTCTACGTCATCCATTTAAATAAAGTAATAAGGTAACCGGATTGCAGGAAGGAAGCGATTCCCGGAAATCACCTTCACTATCAACCTTTAGCTGTGTGCCGTCTCCCTTGATATTTGAAGTGTTTCAAAGGCCGTGTTTGAAGGTCTGAATGTTGCGCAGGTGGTGTCGCGGGATTGCAGCAGTTTACTCCAAGCGCACTACCGCCTCGACGGACATCCGCACGTCAACCCCATACACGAAGTCCTAGTCGGCGACAAAAGGGTTTATTTAATATTCCCGCGGTCGCACTCAGACCTCCACTCATACGTTCGCGCGAGAAAACGGCTAAGAGAGCACGAGGCGCGCAGACTCTTCAGGCAAATGGCGGAAACCGTAGCGGCGTGTCACGAACAAGGCATCGTGCTGCGGGACCTCAAGCTCAGGAAGTTCGTCTTCGCCGATCCTCAAAGGTAAGTCTTTATTAATTTTCTTGCAACAATGTACTTATATTTTATGTTGCCGGAATCGTTCGACCGCGGTTCCGATTGCCGTGCTCAATTCTGCTATTGAAACATCTGACGCAATGCAGCCGACGCTGATATCTCTTACGATATTTGGTAGATCGCTTCCCTGATTTTTTACTATCGATAACCATTTGAGAACGTGAGAAATGCGACGATGAACCCATAAAAAGGTCGAAAGGGAAGCGGAAATGCTCTATGTATTGTAAGTAGCGAGTCGTTTCCTTCGTGAGTCAGGCGCCTACTGCCGCGATAAATGGTTATCAAGTCATTCATTGTGACAATTCACATGCGGTACGTGTCGGCCTAATGATACACCTTTCACGATAAACCATACATTGGTATATCGTCATCGTTTCGGGCCCCGGCGCCGCGCCGGCAGCGCTCGTCACCCATCCGTCATCCAGCGAGGCTCCAAAACTCATTGTCAATGCAGATAATCATATTTATATTGTTATGAAAGGACAACGCGAACAGTGCGATTACACAATGTTTTTAATTGCTGTGGCCGCGGTGCGCCGCTCGGTTAGGAACAAACGGATTTTCGAACTTTTGAAACGTTATCTGGCCTCCATTGTTGCGAATATCTCCGACAATGCTAGCGGCTCAAGGCGAACGGTGTCATTGCTGCGTACAATACTGCGCGCGCCGCAATCGGGTCAAGGGTCTGCGGCTATGCGCTCGCGGCGCTTCAAGCCTCGCTGCCGTGCCACCGCGCCGAGCCCTCTGCCCCGCGACCCCCATGACCTGCCATGCGGGTACCTGCCACACCCTTATCCCGTCAGGTGATCCCTGTAACAATTACTTTATGCACCCCTTGACATACCTTAACGAACACATTCCTCCATGTTTTCATATGAATTCTATTATCCACCTGCCCGCATTGGACTCCCTTACTACTCCTCCCTTGTTATCCTAATAAGATTCATTTGTACCCTTATCTCGATAAGATTAATGTTTCGATACCGAAAAAAACGCTTCTATTGTGAGATTTCATTAATTTTTCAATTGGTGTCTTGAGAGTCGAAGTTTTTGTACGTAATAACGTTCGACCGTCCTCCCGACTCGGGCCAACAACCAACCTTTCGAGTATTGGATTATCCTTGAAGTAGTGAAGACAAATTTTCGGTCCGCCTCCACTACTTAGCTCTGCATTAAAGTGTAATGGTTTCTTTGACCTTTGCCAGCAGCCGTCTCGCCTGTTATGACATTCGTAAGTCGACTGCGAGCGTCTTTGAAGCGACCGCTAAGTCGCAGACTGGATCATATCGCCGCGAGACGCGAGCGCTCAGTGCAGCGCCCGTAGCCTAGACAGTACACACCTAGCCAATGTGCTTAAAGGCGCACCACAAACACAGGCAAAACGAAGCCCATATTTACGCGACAGTATTAATTCAGTCCGCTTTGAGCGCACAGACCGGGGAAAGGTAAAATTTAATACTCTTTTCAACTCGGTATCAAAGCGAGTGTTGTCAAAAGCGTCGGTTCGCGATGCGGAACGGGAAGCGCTGCGGCCGTGCCTCAAATGTAAAAACTTTTGCTTTACCCTTTGCGTAATGGCAGAGCCGAGCACCGCGACTTGAGGAGCCTCTACACAACTTGCCTCTCAAAGCTGAAATGTTTCACATTCGGTTATTATGCGGAAACTCGAAACAGAACTTCTGCCGCCTCGCGCCGACCGACCCAATCGAGTTTTCCTCTGATCAATGTAACTGTCATTACTACGAAAGCGCAATTGTTTTGAGAATGTCGATCCTACGCGTCAGTGGGTCGCTTTGTTTTGCAGAGTCGAATTGGGCAAACGGGATGTAATATTGCTCGGAGCGTTTTCTATAATTACGAAGTTTTGCGTTGACCGTTAATTAGCAGGAAATTGCAGATGCGTCGCTACTCGCCACTCGACAGCTCTGCCATGTGTCGGCGGGCCGGATATATCGCTTTTTGTTAACTGCTTCCTCGATAACGGACTCGCCTCCGGGTCAGGTAGGCAGCTGATTTGGGCAATCCGGGCCACTTAATGACCGGCTGTCCCGTAATTTTCCCATAGGACGTTTCACATCCGACGATTGTTCAGATGTCCAAACAAGCCCTCATTAGCATATGCGGACAGCTGACCTTGCCGGGCCCTAATAAATTCTAATGATTATGCACATGACGCGGTGGTCAGCGTCGGTACAGCTGTTTGCTATCGTGAGAATGGTGCGGAGTGCGAGTGAAGGTGCAACATGAGCAAGTGTCCCGCCCTTCGGCCTCGGTTCTCACGTCTCGCGATATAAAGCCACCCCTGATTATAAATTCGAGTCATCCGGCGGGGCGCCGCGACGCGTTCAATCCCGCACAAAGGTAAACAACAGCATTAATATTGATTCCGCGCTCTCTTTGACCCTTTGAAGTGGATTTTCTTAACACTCGTCTCTAGTTTTCCTGTCCTTTGAGACGTAACGAGATTCTCTCGAATTCTCATTCCTCTCCCAGCGTTAGATTTGCATCGGAATCAAATTATCGGGTCGGTGCCGCGAGTAATAAATAAATATTTTACGCGTTCTTATCACACGATATTAAATTTATAAGACATCCGGCCCGACTAAAATTGAAGATAAAGTTATCAGCTGTGCACTACAAAGAGAATTTCCGACGTTGATTGATACACACAATCGCACTTTCTCCCGCTTGCAGCACAATAAGTTACAAACAAGATATTCGTGTGTAACTAGAAACTATCAAGAGAAATCTCGTGTTGTATCCGGACGCGGGCCTTGGGGGAGGAAAACGAGGTCGTTGTTGCCGATAGCGCAGGTAGCGCGCTCCTGCGCCGCCCTTCCCCACACTACCACACCACCGCACATACTGCCGCTTATTATCACCATCATTATGTATGCACACAAATAAACATGACCCATGCTAGTAACTACCAAATTAGCAAACAGCGAAAAACAAATGATGACTGATGACATCACGCGATCGACTGGAAAGCCGGATGTTTTACTATAAACTTACTTGTGCGAGCGGCGCATTCTTAATTTTGGCACACACAGGATGTGACGATGCGGAAGTGGTACGTCACCGAAATGTACTTTGTTTGCGATTATTTCAAAACACAATTCGACGCGCTTTGTACAATGGTGGATTTAAATAAATCTTTCCAACGCACCAGACAGGACGGAGCCTCGGATTTTAAACTTGCATAGATTTGAGTCGTCCGCAAACAAGCTCAGGTACAAAATTAGTGAGAGACGCAAAGGGCGCAGGCGCATTGTCGGAGCCCATCCCGCCCACTCGCGCCAAATAACCCCGGCCGACCGTTCCAGGTAACAAAACAAAGCCGGATTTTTTTGCGTAATGCGGTGTTCAGGAGCCGGATCGGGTGATCGAGTGCATTTCAAACAATGACAATGACACAACATCGCTCGATTATGCAATACGATATTGGAGTCATGCGGCATTTAAGCCGGGATATCAGAGCGCGATTCGTGTTCTGCGGCCGATGATCCTAGCGCGCTTGCCGCTCGGTCGTCGTCAAACGATGTTTATATTCAAGAACCGGTCGGGTGCAATGCTGCGAAAACTCGAAACGCCAGTGGTCCGACGCGAATATGTTGCGATGGTACATTGGCGCGTCTGCCGCGTTAACGGGACGGGATATTTACAGTTTTGGCTGCGCTGGCGCTCTCCGCCGGATGTGCCAAATTGGTCCGCGATAGACGCGCGCCTCGCCGCCCGGCAGACGCCGCCATCGCGCCGCCACCGCGCATACCGGCCCGGCCACCACGCGCCACTCGCCACTCGCGCGTCTCCAACACCCATCTCATATGCAAACAACACGCGTCACTCTCACGTTCCACACGCGACCGATAATTCGCTAAATTGCCCTGTTAGGATATCGTGCAGTACAGCATGGAGTGAGATCGGCGGCATGTCGGCAGCTCGGCGCGCCTACGCCGAGTATTTTGAAAACGTTTTGAAACGCAGTTGCTAAAGTTTCGTGGTGCAAGAGGCTGCCACATTACAGCGATGTATTTGCATAATACTGGGCGCGCAGTAATACAATCGTATGTCAGTTTCACCGGTTGTATAACTGTGGTGCACCAGCTAAGGTTGGTCGTCGCCGGTGCACTACTCGTCCGCGGAGTTTACGTAATTGTCGGCTCTATATCGTGGGTTTGGGTATAGAGTACTGCGTAGTTGGCACGTGGCGGTGGTATTTTTTGCGCGGGTGTGGCTCCTCGAGTCGGATAAATAAATGAGCGCGCATCGAGTGCTAATTTGCCCGGCGTGATTCAGGCGTGCCGGAATTCAAGCGCAGCGTCGGTTCTTGTTTTGGGGCGTTTGTTCGCGGCCTCGATCGCGACTAGCGCGGCTCGGTGAGGTCGCGCGCAAGTGTGCCAATGTCGCGTGTGCCGCCGCAGCCGCCGCAGCCGCCGACCCAGCGCCGGACACTACACACCCGCTCTATTGAAAACACGCATTTAATAACTTATTATTATTATACAGGCCTATGTTCACCTTGGTCTCTTTTGAAAATACGTTTTGCATATCGCCAAAATATTACATTAGTACGCTTTATTGCGTGTTGTAAGTTACCGAAATATTTAGTCGTAAAATAATTAAATCAATGGAGGCGTCGCGGTGTTCGTCATCATTATAAATAATGTATGTCCGCACCTTTTTTGGTCGTTCGAAAAGACCGGACGCGACTATGGACGCCAGCAATGGAGCAATGCTCTGGAATAAATGTCTTTTCTATCCGGTTTCGTGCTGGACTACAATAGAGCGGCGACATCCCGGACATCGCCTTGCACTGTGGACGGACACATGCGCGCTAATTATTATGTGGAGATGGTGACTCGGCAAAACATTGTTTGCCTTATATGAAACAAAGGGTATTTTTTACTATAGTGTTTACATTGAGAACATGGCGTAATTACTCAATTAGGCATAGTTAATTTAGCTACGAGGCGCACAGCTGAGAAAACGCACGGTTAGCTATTAAATCGATCCGGTTGCGTAAAACAAAGGTCTGCGAAACCTTGTGCAAGCGGCGCGGCCGCTGTGCCCGCTCCGACATATCTGCGGATTTGCGTAACCGCGCACTTATCCGCCGATACTGCCGGCCGTGTGTTGTGACACGCTCCGCTTGCCGCATGCCGCTTGCCCACATCTGTACCGCTCGTATTTAAAATATATCATCTGGCTGAATTTCAAAACAAATGTCTTAATCCGAGTGTCGTGCAACACAGCCTCGAAGCTAAGGACGAAATCTCTTACTCGCCACCCTATATGGCGCGCGTGTCCAGCTCAATGCGAACGATATTTGTACATGAACCGCGTTGCATGCCATCTATTCGGCGCGTCCTTTCCGGGAGCCTTGTCCTTAATTCACGCCTCGCTAAAACGGCAGTTCCTGCAAGGTTTTCCAATTAAACGTTCTCGCCTGCCTCGTCTCATGGAAAACAACGGTGTGCCGGTGTCACGTCATGATATCACCGTGTGAGTCACGACGTTCGTGACTCCGAAGAATATGTTAAGCTTTGAACCGAGTTGACCTCGGGCTGTGGAGCATATTGCACGCTTGAAAAACTGCAAAAAAGTTCACAGTCGCCGCGCGCATAATCGCCTGGAGATATGGGCGCACTCGACGGGCTCCAGACAAAAAAACGCACGTGCCAGCAATTATCTAGGGCCGGAGAGTGTGGTAATTACGCCCTCTAGTGCGGCGCGCATGACCGCTCACCAAGAACCAAGTTATGTATGTCCAAGGCGGAATCACTGGCTGCCGACACACGCGCCACCGACCATTTTCATTTTTACTCCGTTCCGTGTCGTTCCATACGAATTGTGATCAGTTTTTGTTCCCGGTCGGCTCCGTGAGTTACTTAAGCTGCTGCCAGCCCCGGCTCACTCTTCTGTTTTTATTGTGTTGCGTTTTAAAACCTGCTCCGTACGAGGCGCTTATGGCATTTTTCTTTTCGCGTACACTCTCCGCATCTGCGTCGCGAAGGTTAGTGACCGTCCAAAACCAAGTGTAAACACAACATTATAATATTTTTTAAAAGAGTACTAACTCGCGAACCACTTGGCGACATTTCGACATTGAGTTGCGCAGTGTACTGATCCGGGTCGTATTAATATTCACACATTCAAAACACCAAACGGATGTTTTTCTCTTCGTTTTGACGTATGCCGAATTGTTTAATGTAGGTATTTACATACTTAAACGCAGCCAACACAATCAAATGTACATTTTATCGAAATTATCAACCACAAATGTCAACGAGTGCGTTGAACCCGCAACTTAGGACACAATTATGCTAACCAATTACACAGGAATTTGCCTATCAGTACCTATTGCCTAATGTTAAAGGAATTTTAAAACATTCAACGTAAAACATTTACATTCGAGAGAGGATAATATAACAATGAATCATTTGGCTGACAGGATCACACAAAGAGTGTGGTGAGCACGATGACGTCATCGCGGGGGACGCTAAAAAAAGCGGAGGGCGACAACAGAGGGCACGGGGATGAATCATAGGAAATTTCTATCGGGTCACTAGCCCCGAACCCTCGCGGCTAAATATACCGAACCCCAAAACTCAGTTAAATATAAACTCCTAAACAAGCGCGCGTAATGGACGCCTTGTTAGGAAATCGCAGGTAATTATAGTTGACACGAACGATCAAAAGTATATTTTTAGTTTATCCCGATTTAATTTCAAGGGGCCGCGTCTCAACGGATAATAATACATTCCGTTCATTTCTTTACTATTTACGGAGTTTTGTGTTATGTTGCGTCCGACGCTTCTTAATTGCCGGGGTCCATTTACTCGGCGCGCAGTGCATCAACAAAAATAAACAAAAAGTATATATAAAGTAGAACGCCAACACGTATTTATGCAAAAGAAACGGGTCCTCAATATAAATATTATACAGTGTCCAGAGAAAGCGAATACGACGAGTTCGTGGAAACGGACAGAAACATAGGCGCCGTGCGATCCACGATCGCTGTTTGTTAACAGTTTTATGTTACGAAGGGGACTGACCTCGAGCTGCCGATCCAATGTCGTAAATCTCGAAGTGCTCTCGCCCCGCACTGTCAGCCTTTTTCCTGTTCCATTGCGGAGTTCAACAACTTTCGTTATTCTGCAGACGACACTCAATTCCGTGTCCCCGACACGTCGCGCCCGCTACGGGTTTTATTTTCACCCGCGCCCTATTTGCTCCAGATCTGATACGTGGGCGAGACATATTCCCGTCCGTAACCGGCCTATTCCCTAAATATAACACAATTTTCATCTTATACGTATGGAATTCATTTCCATTCCAATCCAGTGAACATGAGCGGTTTTGTTTAACTCCTACGTCAAACGTACGGTGCGCAAAATATGCGCAGAGGCGGCCACCAAATATAATTATGCGCCGGAAAATATGTCCTTAAAAATAATCGACCTTCATAGAAAACGGATGACGCCCACGCTCCTCAGAAATAGACCAGGATGAGCCAGTGATTACTAATGTTACTATTTCGACAGCCCTGAATCGCTAATTTGTTGGCTCGGTACGTTTACCTCGCGACGGCTAAAACAAAATAAACCCAAACCGGTTTGTTGGTGGCCAGAATCGCTAGTAACCCTTAATCTGCAGCGATGCACTAAAAATACTTGACGTGGCGTCGCGCGGACGCAGCGCCTTCATCCGGTTGCCACTTGCCACCAATGTCACCTTATGTTCCCAAATGAGTTCGCCGTCACGCGGAGACAATGCTTCACTCATTATACTCATTAGGACGCTAGTCACGACCGCGGTCCCGCTGGCTTCCTGCTCCGCTGCATTGGCACCGAATTTTATATACTAACCGATCTTAATGAACCATCGTCGAGGCCTCTTACTCACCTGGGAATGAAAATAGTTTGTTTTATAAGCGTCGGATGACTCCGCCGCCCGTTTATACATCACAATCCATTGTGTTCTAATATAAATATCGCTCATTGATGTCTGTACATTCCTTTATCTCGTACAAATACGTCAATACAATTTGTTTATCAGGTTATCGTCAGCTTATTTATATCAAGAAAGCGTTTTCCTGTTCTCTCACATAGTACGTGTTGTATTTTACTTTTGTTATTCGCTTTGTGCATGACTTGGTTATTTCTGCGTATTATTATTCTACAAAGTAATTAATGGTGGATATTTTGAATATGAATTCTACTGAATCGTGGGCTTACCTTATTTGTATGTACGTGTTACACGTGTCGCAGATGTTACAATATTAATGTTAATGCTTATCTATACAATTCTATTCGGTTCTGAGATCAGCATGTACGAGTCAATAAACCTAAAAGAATCTGTCCCGCCGCATCCCCTACCAATATTGGAGCACTCGATGCAATGTGTTCCATTTAAAGCGATAAAGACCGAATAAAATAATAATTTGATTGGCTTAACAGTGTTCAATTCGATCCGCTGGCAAGGAGTCGGGAAGTGGGAGTGGGGCGATTGTCCTCTAGATGAGCGCTGTGTAGGAGCATCCCACACGAAACTTTGCCGTGACGTAACCCGGTTCAGGGTCGCCAAGAGGAAATGACGCAAACGCAGACTCCGCCGCGGTCATACTCGCTAAAACAGTCTCACGTGATGCCGACCCGGGCCTGAACTCGCCGCGTCGAGTCACTGTCGTAACTGAGCCGTCATTGGGCTCGACACGTCGACGTCACTCGACTGTTGGCGAAACGAACAAGAGCTTTGCACTTGCGCCACTCTTGACATTGGGCGCTTACTTCTGTTGTATATTGTTAAATGAATGTAAACATCGTGCGAAGCGAAAAACCGGTTTCGGTACGTGAAATAAATGTTTGTCAAAATTGTGTAAAATGTTTACGCGCACTGTTTGATTGTGAAAACTTATGGTTTGTTTTTCATGTGTTTAAATAAACTTCGCACTGTGCAAAATTGGACGACGCATATAAAAATGTCATACGTTTTTACATTTCTGAAATATTCAGCCAAAATACTGGTATAGAACGAAATTTGGAGCATGATACAATAATAAACGTTGTTGATATATTTTATAACATGGTGTGCACACAGCACACAGTAGGCAACAGTGAACACACCGGGAGCGCTCGACGACATTGGATATAAGCCGTGTTGCGAAACGGTACTCTTTTAGTGCTCGCGGCCTCGGCAAGATTGAAGAATACATACAATAAATATGAGAATGTATCCGACCTCAGTTCGCGGTCACCGGTTACACAATACACCACAAACAATACATGTCATTTTGTGTGACGTCACGTATATTCGCATTCCATAATTACATGACAGAGTATCAATAAATAAGCTTACGCACACGCGGATTCTCAATATGAATAAATTATAATTTAGAAAAGGCCAACGGTTATCTTGACGTTGAATTTATCAGTTATTTTCCGTGTTTAATGCTGGCGGCCAATGAAGCGTAATGAAACAAAGAAAAACATTTAGTGGTGGTAATTAAAATTTATTCGATAATCACAAGACGTTTAATTCTGTATCTTAAGTTGCGTGTTTTAAAGTTTAATTTAGATTATTCAGGTGTTTCATGTAGTCGTTGCCACCGATGCTCCCATATCAAATGAAGTCATCGGCGTATATAAAACGCGCGACAATAAGACTGCGTCATTAGCGGCCCCATTGTATATTTCACTGTTTGTCTCCGCAGGCCGCACAATCGATGTTTGTATAAATTTTGCTACAATTTGCACAGTTGTATATACTCCCAACATTCGACGCGGCCTGATGTAATCACCCCCGTTATTAATCATTTGACTAGCAATGCGAATTAAGTTCACCGACACCCGCCCTGTGTAATTATAACTTCAGCAAAGAAAGTATCGTTACGCCGACCTTTTATTAGATATCGATCCGAATTATGTCTAAATTGGTCGGATTGTGAACGAAATCGCCACCGATACGCCTTTTACGTAACCGAGCTCCTTGAAGGGTAATAAACAATTTATACACAAAGCGAAGCCGTGCAAAGTCTATTACAAACGGCTGAAGAGAATTGTTTCAGAATTTGTGAAACGTGCTCTCGCCCACTTGTGTGGTGGTCGGGCCCTGGGCTGACGCAGCGGCTCCCACGCAAAGGTTTCGAGGGCTCCATAAACACGTGACTTTTGTTGCTACGTCGGTGCGTGTAGTGACGTCACAGCGCGACGAAACAGACCCTTCGCGGGGTGGTGACGCATCGAATGCCCTTATAGTATTGATCGGATGCGTAGAGATTCCGCATGTTTGTTGATTAGTGAGGCGCGCGGCATGCGGAAGTGGTTACGCACGGCCGAGCGGCGGCGCGGCGTGGCGGCGTGGCCGGCGCGCGGCTGGACCCCAGGTGTCTTGGCCAAGGACGGCTCCGGACACGGCCGCGCTTGCGACACGATCACTCTGATGCGCTCGCCATGCACCGACATACGCTTTCAAACTTAACAAATACGCACATCACGCCGGTGCTGCATTAGGGAAGGACGAAACTCTTTTGATTCTTTAGGTGTAGGAGTTTTATACTCCTCATTTCAATTCTTCGATTACGTTTACTACATATTTGGGTTCTTCAACAGCTCTAACAACACATTTAAATTCTCAAACGACCATTGAAACGACTGTAGTTAGTACATTTCATTTCATTTCATTTCACATAATCAAATCGGTTGATAAAATTATACACATCTCTTTGCATATTTATGACGACAAATCGTAAGCGGGTCATTCAGGCTTCATAATTTACTATGTACTAAATCACACAGTGTTTGTTACTATGCGCTGATAAAAATATGATGGCGTCCTGTTTCCATATGCGTGGCGTATTGCTGACGAATCCATTTAGCGAATACTGTATTGCATTATAGCAGGCTGTATCAATATTACGCGGGGTTTAGAATTATCTACGACTTAAATTATTCACGTAAATATATTCATATTACTTATCTGATAGGCCTTTGGCTAAAATAAAGTTGATAGACGTTATCGAATATTAAAATAATTAATGACACACGAGGATTAAGTTATATGGCACACGTGACTAGGAATTCGACTGCTCACGTGGATCTTACTCTACAAGTCAATCAATTAAGTTTAAAATTCAAAAATATTGTTGTACGAACTTGAGCATTTACAATAATGTATTGTATAAAAAACAATTAAGTATATATATCACCACCCAGTATAGAAAAAATACAGCCAGTATAATGCGACGTTATGTTATTGTATTATCTATGCGCAGTGCACAACCCGAGTCGAGTGACTTCGATAGCGTGCATCTAGAATGTTTGCAATGTGATTGACATTACTCACCTTCAGCGTGGCAAATGACACAAGAGGTGACATTGCTAGCTGTTGAAATTAGCACCCACACTTGCGAATTTTCTTACGCGTGACGTATTGCTATTGCCTCATTCAAATGACGCCGAGCGAGGGAATATTACGAAGACTGAAAAATGTGAAACTTTTCGGTTACCGACGGAGTAACATTTTGTGCGGTTTTCCTGTAACCATTCGGTACGAGGAAAACGTTACATTGATAAAACGTGCATTAAGCGATCGTTAAACACATTAAGAATCAGGCGGCCGGCCCCGCTGGCCTCCAATCGAAGCGCTTCATTCAATGTCAGTTGCGCAAGCGAACTCTTCCGCCTTCCAACCAGGACCTACTTGAATTCAAATTGTAACGTACATTACTTTGAATCACCTAGATCTCGAAGCTGTGATAAAACTGTTTTTTAAATTCAGAAGGCGTTTGTAGGCGACAACATCTGGGACTAAATTATACAATTTGCTTTGCGATACACAGACGTAGATATAGCAGCTTTAGTCGATGTTTACCTGGGTAGATGTCTATACATATGATCTTCGTTCCAAGGACCCAAAAAGACGCTAAGGATTAAAAATAAAGCATTGTGTCAAAATGATACGTGTCTCGCTGAGTGGATTAAGGCAGATTCCTCTACGTGACATCGCATAGGAAATTAAGAAAAAAAAAGAATAAGCAGATTTATATCGAGTCGATATCACGTACAATATCGCATATTTAATAGATGTTGACAACAAATTCGAGAATGTTGCGTCAGAATCGGGGAATTTATAAGTAGTGCGGTAATTACCACTATGACTAAAACCGAGACATTTAACATCGTTTTAAATTGTAAATGTAATTTTGATAACAAGTTACGTACAAAGTAACCTTTAACTGAGGAATAAGGAACCGCCCGCGGTCTACATCCGTCAGAAAACTTGATTAATATGGTAAATTTGTCAAAGATAAAAAAATATGAAATGTTTCACTTTGAATTTTGTACTAAATGTATAAGTTGCGTCCCACAGAGCTGCGTAATTTGAACGCTGGAAGAAAAAATGTAGATAATTAAGTTAATACCTGAGTTCTCAGCCGTGTGGCGCGCCTGGTATTATTCATATGCTTTTTTCTTTGTTTCGCTACAATGTCGGACAGCTGTCGCACTTTCGCAGTTCTATTACTAAAGGCCGTTTCCGGTGCCCTCACATCCGGCCGAGAGTTGATCATTTCTCACCCTTAAAAACCCCGCGTCTGTTCCCATACGGTCATTGGACTTGTTTGTTATCAACGTGTGTGACACTTAATCAACACTTAGAGGTCATAGTAATCTCTCTTATCACTCAAAGATAAGGCCACCTAAGGTCATGTGCCGGAGGCCAGAGAGAATCCTGGATCGATTAACTATATTACGGTCATTTATTGCTTCATGTTCAAAAATAAATCCATGTTTCTTATAGCAGAAGTTTACTAATACATCATCCTCTGTCGTTACGTTGTGTAAAATTTAGAATACACCTTGATCTATCTTACAATAGTAACGAAAAGAAAGATTTTAACAAAAAATGATTTCGAAATTGTCTCGTACAACGAAAAATTCGGTTCTCATGGCATTGAAGCGAAATTTAAGAAAAAACGATCAAGGTGTACTCATTGTGCGCCGTATCGGGTTAATCTTCTGACAATTACCTGAGCATCGCGACAATAGTAGGCTTTTTTTGGCGATCCCCCGCGCCACGGCCAGATGTTCCAGTAAACAAATACACGCATTGTAACATCTCCTACGCATGATTTACACAACCAGTCGAACCGATGACGGGTAGCCGTGCAAAACTGGCGGGCATTGTGCAAAGATTCACCTATTCATCTTGAAGAAAAACACCTTTAGCGAGACAATGAATTGCACATGCGAGCCGCTTACCTGCGGACGCACGTGTTCGCCATCCACAATTGTCTACAGACGCGATCCGACCTGTCATCTCAAATAATACTCACAAACGAAACAACAAGAACCTTTTTTCATCGGCTCAAGTGCGAACCGAAGCCTCGCCAACTTTGCAGCCAATAATTTCTCGTCTTTATAACGATGAGTATTTTTAGGTTCGTTTTATTTTGCAAACGCGTCCAGTTTCCTGAGCTTGGTCCACCCGCTCTGTCCGCAGTCCGCGTATCAGGTCTGCGCTATTTATAGCTGAGTTTAGCTTTAATGCAGCCAACTTTGTTGCTAGGCCGGTTCTGTTCGAATTATTTTCGAAAGTAAGGTGACAATAGACAGGCGTGTTTGGACACCTGATGACCGCAGCCCACTCTATCTGCCGGCGTCCACGAATACGCCCCGATATTCGATACGTAGTAAGGTCAACAAAGTTACTATCGAGTCTCGATGTTTATTCAAATGCACTCACAAGCAGCGCGGAGTTTGGGTTTCGACATCTGCCACGAGGTCAATATTTGCCGTTTTTTGAACGGCGTTCCTTTCTTCATCGCTTTGAGAGTCCCCTCGGTTGGTCTTTTCATAGGCCAGCCTTTGTTTTTAGCGTCTCATTTGAGCACACGGCAGATGCTAGACTTTCCGAACGCTTTTGAACGGAAAACAATTTGTTTGAAAAGCCAGCGCGGCTCAATAAACGCGTCTGTCAGGATATTACGCGATCACAGTAAATTGGTTTTTGCCGTTATTAATTTTGATAACTGGGATTCGATTCCGCTTCTCTCTTTTATAACAAAGCGAAACGGTTTTAATTAATTCACCGCGGCCGCGTACGCACCGATTACATTTCGCATTTAATATTTTACATACACATATATAAATGGAAGTGAGGTTGTGGCTGTATCGTATCGATATATTTTTTTGTGTGGACATGTGCGCGGCCATCTGTTGGGTCAGATTATATATTTTTTTATTTCACGTAAAACACGGGATCGTGATATGAAAAAGTGACACCCAGCACATGGCACGGCGGCGTCCTGAGACTCCTACCTGCTTTTGTTGCGGGACAATGGCAGCGCACATCTGCCGCCCGCCGCGCCACACACACGGCACTCGCGGCTCCTACACCATTCAATTCAACTCCAGCGCATATGCACATTTCTAAACGCCATCCATCGAGAGTTTCATTCAGTGCGCTGACTGTGCGAATTTACATAACGTGTTGCCAACGCGCCGCGCCGAGCTCTCCTTGACTATTGCAGGCGTTAATTGACCAACGTAATTTGACCTTTCATTAAATATATTTAATTATTAACATCAATGAATTGATGTGCATGTCGACCGGTTATAATTCCGAAACCTAACTCAGTACATTATAAACTACTTATAGGTTCGCAATTCCGAGGTCTGTCGCTTGCACAATACCTAATTAACGCCAACGTGTATAATATAAACCGAGTTCTAATTGCGAGGCTAACCTCTTACATAATGCTATGTAGATTGTGTTGCAAAAAATATTAAACAAAAGTTGTACGACGGGTGCGGTAATAATAGATTATTATTTGCAATTTCTGAAATGGGCCATTAAAGCCGGCAATACACGAATGCTCACAATTGAAACTCAAAAGAGGCTCGAAACACGAGTGCTCTCCGCGCGCTAACAATGGTTTGTTTCTGCGCGGCGAAACAATCGAATATCGAATGTTTATAGGATAAAAACAATTAATCGAATGGTCCGGACGCTGCGATGCGTGTTGCGAAAGGATCGACCATGTAGTTGCTAAACAGTTGTACGCTGCCGCTTTTGAAATTTTGTAATACATCTGGATCGTTTTGAAACTTATTAACCTGTTTATTTTGCACACAATTGCGCCCGGCGCGGCGCGACTCTCGAAAGCCTCTCAAAGGATATTTTCATTATAACAAACAGTTACGGTACGAGCGCGCCGCACAAAGGGACGTCCCTAATGATCGAGTTACTTTTGTTTGTCGTGCACTAATTAAACAAAAGATGTTCCTGGTGCGAGCCGAGAGGCCAGTCGGCTCCGTCCGCCGCCGTCGCCCGCAGCCGTGGGCCAGGTGAATGAAACGCCATTGTTTGAACATCTAAATTGATGTCATTGTGTGAATATCGTCACTACTCATTGTCGCACGTTCCAACACTATCTTGGACAATGGGGTGAGGAGACAAACAGTCGCCACTAATTGAGAGCGAAATGTTAAAACATTGGAATTACAAAAGATTGTTAATGGACAAATGCAGCGGAACCGGGCGTGCAGTTAGCTCATAGTAACGAACGCTCGGCGTTTTGGAGCGGAGACTTGCCGCAATAAATCCTTGATGAAACCTTAACCCACTTGGATGATTACGAGTGCGCTTGCCGGCCGCGCCGCGCCGCGCAGCCGCCGGACGCTGCCTCCAGCGCTGCAACCGCTTTTTAGTTAATTTTGTCGCTTGCGGGTTGACTTTCGCTAATGTTTGTGTAATTTTGAATGTTACGCCAATGCGAAACGCAAACGCGCGGCCAACGTTTACTGTGGAAATACGTATTTGACGATTATTGTATTGTAATGTGCAGTGGATGAAGGTTTAAAGCGCTATCGTGGGAGCCGCAGCGGTCGTTGCAGTGACCGGCGCTGCGTACGCGCAGGTGCGCTGGCGACCTTGCGCAATGGCACATATACTCGAGTACATATCTAGCCGCTAACAAATGTATATCGGAAACCGCTTGCGAGATACTTTGTATGCGTTTCGACACACACATTATGTTAGCGCGGCGAGGGCGCGCGCCGCTTACCGCCCCGACACGTCCAGATATCTCCACGGGCTAATTATCTAGTGGTGATTCAAACCGACTAGCCGTGCACGTGCCGCGGAGCTGAGATCATCGCGGCGCGGTGTGGCGCGGCGCTGCGAGCGCACGGTCCTACACTAATTCTGTACATTAAATGATTGACGCAAAGAAACCAGCCGCCCGGTGCCAAGTGGGTTAGTGCGCCAATGTCGAAGCTATCATAAAGCCATCGCCGGAGTCGGCGCGCCGTAATAACAATTTTAATGTGGGAAATTAATATTGTGAACGGCGAGCGGTGCGGGAAGCTCACGCCGCACGCCGCCGGCGTCGCACGCGTGTCATCAGTAGAACGTCAACTGCACCGGCGCGGCGGCGTGCGGGCGTGACGCTGCCCGTTGCCGATACTAGGTCAAGTACAACGGTGCTTTGCCATTCATTGTCAACGCTGGACTCCGCCGCCCGCGCAACCCGCCCGCGCGCCGCTCCGCCCCCCATACAGCACGCTGCCGGCGCGCGCGCTTCGGCCTCGTACCCACTGAACTTGACATATCATTTTTTAACATATTTTTTTGCTAATCAAAACGATTCTAGGTCCAATGGTTATGTAACCCGCGCATTTATTTGCGCGTTTAGAGGTCAGCACATTAGTCTAATTATCACGTCAGACCACGGGACGCATCGTGCGCGCAATCACGTTTCCAAAGCGAGTCGACGTTCCACTGAAACAGTTGTTAGTTAGCAATAATTTTTCCTTCACTTGTACGCATTACATCAACATTGTAATTGCAACAAACAAATGTGACAACACTCGTTACTTAACCCATTGCAGTCTCCAATACAGCAACAGCTTGATGTAACTCCATTTCTGAAACGGCAGTCCCGCCGCTCGTGGCGTAATTTCTCATCGCCATGTTCCATCCCGATGGCGCATTATATCATACGCGTTGCCGAATGCGAAAACACTCGCTCCCCTGACATGAGGCGAGGTCGTCGGCCGGCGAGCCTCTCCAGCGAGCCGCGGCCGCGGACGCGAATGATACAATGCTAATGGCCGGAGTACATTCACCGCGTTAGAAAATCTACTTGAGTTCCGCACTTTCTTATTGCATCACCGCAGTGCGCCGTTTCGCGGCACTCTCTTCCGCTGCGTCGCGGAGGTTGTGCAAGCCGGGCCGCGGGAGTCGAGCGCCTCATCTATTACAATCTAGAATGCGTCCGATCCAATTACTAAATGCCATTGTTTCATTAATTGTGGCTTGACATGTTATTGGGCGTAGTTTCCGCACTTTCTTCGGCGGCACGAGCGCGGCGGACGCTCCCCGCCGCCGTGTGCGCTGTGACAGGTGAGTTTTGCAAGTTCACTGACCTCTCCCCGCTGCGCGTTGCATCCGCGAGCGAGATGCTCGGTAGTGATATAATAAGTCGCGGTGTAATTCTGTTAGAAATTAACATTTCCGCACTTTCCATGTTACATCATTGCGTTTGGTGAAAAAAATGTGTACCGGAGGTTAACGGCCTGGCGGACGGCGACCGCGGCCGGCTCCTAAATGCGATGTTGTTGATCACTGCTGCGGCATTCGGCGTGGCGAGCGTTGATCCTTTCGTGATCTCATACAGCTAAAAAAAGCCTATTGGAAATTGTACGTAGTTTATTTATGGTCACCTAACATGTGCCTCATTCATTACTCATTGGCATAACTCGTATGGTGACCTCAGCAAGCCGATGGTATTGTCTTACATCTACCCTGTAATATCGGTACTTTCATCGACCTACTATCATTTGGAGTGAGGTGTGACCGAACGGTACCCACACGAGCGCCGGAGAAAGCACCGCTGGGCTTATTCCGCGGACCACTTACTGACAATCACCACTTAAAACCATATCATAATCCTTTGTTTTGGTAAATACAATGTCTATTTACTAGACTTATTTAGTGTTTTATCAATATTTATGACCACCCTTATGCGAAAGAACAGCTGTAAAAAAAAGAGTAATACCTTTAGAAAGGTCGTATGCATGGTTCAGAATAAGTGTGATTCGATGAAGTGAATCCACAGTGCAAGTCCATAAATCATCTGGAGCCCATCAATAGGCCGTGGCATCACATAAAATATGTAAAATATGAGCACGAATACAAACCGAACGAGAAGACACAAAAGGGCATTGTCCGCGAATCCTAGAAGCCTGTTTATTTATCAACTACGATCGGGCCAACAGTATTCGATCCACGTTCACGATTCACACAAACGTACGGTGTTTGAAATTCTTCGACGCTGGGGCCTATGAACTTTTACGATTTCGATTAGCGACAATTACATACGTTAAACGTTTTACAATCGATTGTGCTTATCGAGCACGCTTTTAATCGATATTTTCGTACGTGACCGCGTATCGTTTCG
Organism: Deilephila elpenor; assembly: GCA_949752805.1. Taxonomy (NCBI): domain Eukaryota; kingdom Metazoa; phylum Arthropoda; class Insecta; order Lepidoptera; family Sphingidae; genus Deilephila; species Deilephila elpenor. The sequence goes on from OX457098.1 coordinate 3,476,268, forward strand.
CGTGTAATCGATGTAGGAACTCGTTATGCGCGCTCCCATTTGTTTTCAGGGAGTTAACGGTAAAAACCCGTTTGGCATTTTATGTTTATTTACAAACATGACCTAAAACAATATTTACGAGTAATACTATTTCCTTGTAGTGTTTACGCGGTGAACACGTTTCTCGCAGCGAAATGCTGTAACTGTTGTAATAATGCAACTACAATGCCTACTTTCGATCGTAAATCCCAACTACAATTCTACGCTAGCTTGACACTTAGAAGCTTGAGCCATCAGCTTCTAGGAACGTTCGCAATTACTACACAGAGCGAAAAACTTTTACCTGAAAATACCACGTTTTTAAATGAATGAAGTCACAGAATGGCTTTTGTTTTGAGAAGTCATTGTTTTGAGTGCATAGTGACAAAGATGTTACCTGTTATTTTGAAGAGCTTCTCATTAATGAAATGTCCAGTGCCATTAGTCATTTTAGTACGGTCGTAAATCTGACCGCAGGTTGTACAGCGTAAGAAATTTTGACCTGAAGAATATAGAGCACTCGTAAAGCACAATGGAAGATAATATAAATAACACGTACATTGCTGTCATTGAAGAGACAATAAAACACCGGTGCAAACAAAAACATCAATGAATCACGAAAGGTAATAAAATACAGAAATAGTTAACGTGGTATTTGCGTGCCTAATCACCGCGAACCGATAGTACCTGCAGCGTCATTGGGGTCGCGCAGACCCCGGTTGTTAACGCCTTTGTTCCCGCGACGAGAGCCGAGATAATGATCGCAACAACGGTACAATATTGTAGGGTTAATATTGTTTGTACTTAATGAAAAATATTATTATTTTATACTTATTGAATTTGTTCGAGTACTTTATGAATTGGTCTCGTGGGATTTTTTTATGCACGTGTTATTTGAATAAATTAAAAATCTAATTATATGTATTTCTGTGAGCGATAGCTGAGTTCTAACCGGACAACCGTGGAGGTCGCAAGTTCACATTTAACATTTCGGAGTTACATGTGTTTTAATAATTAATTATTGGTCACTTAATAGTGAACGAAATCATCGTTGGGAAACCTGAAACCCTCGAAGTTATAGAGGAGGTTCTTGTCCAACAGTGGATTATAGACGGATATATGTATATAATATGTAAATATAATTGCATAGAAGCATCACTTGCGTAGTCAATACATCTTCCGCCCACACAGGCGCCAGTCCTTATACGGCTGCGATAATATAAATACTAAGCAAAACCTAATTTATACACTAGGTTTCCACATCATACAATAATGAGTCAATACTTTCCTTTTATAGCCGTTACATATCTTTTAAAAGTAATTGTGACTCATGCAAAGTGATACGTAAAATGACATGGAAATTGTTGCTAAGCTGGTTTCCGGATTTCGTGAATCACATTTTGAAGTTGCAATTTAATGTTGACTTATGTATCACCCATACGTGCTAATTGAGACGCAGTTGGAACGTGATTTTACATAAGTACGTAAAAATAAATAATGATCAAATAAAAGCATTGCTATTTATACGAAAATGTCATTAGTCTTGTGTGAATACAGAAAATGTTCGAATTCGATGTCCCACACGATTATTTTTTGAAAAACTCATTTAAATTGACCTGTCTTTTTTGGAATCGAATCTAGGATCGCGCGATTCACAGTCCATATAATATGTAGGTACGCACTACGCTGTCGTTAGGCGAAAAGTGGTAAAAGTTTGATTGCGTAACACGAATACTGGTCGTCATTAGATTACAAAATATTTGCTTATCGTATCACGTAGCTAGCAAAATAAATAAACACTGAAAACTTGAAGAATGTTACAGATAAGATATGATACACATTGATATGAAAAAATTGCGATACGCGCTTTCTTAGTAATGCAGTGAAAACAGTTTTTTCGCCTCGCCTTTCTCGAAAAAAGTGCGTCTGTATTTCCAACTCTCTGTTCTGTATTTCAATCCAAAACGTCTTAAACGACACTGATAAAAGTATTATGATGTATAGAATCTATTCAGCACATAATGCGTTTTAAGTTTGATGTTTATCCGTTCCGCGCAAGTTGCACAAGTTCGTAAATCGCAACTCTGCATTTCGCGTTTTCGAAACCATCCCGCCATGTTCCTTTGTACTTATGTGCACATGTTTATTGTCTTTTATAAAACATTAACAAATAATCGGTGTCAAAATGTCGCCGACTCGTTTTGTGCTGTTTCACAAACTATGAATTCTTGCGATAAATGCTTGCAAACGATTTTCTAATGTTACAAGATTGTTTTCGGTCGCGGCGTCATTTGCATTAGTAATCGTTTGTTTTGTGCGTCACGTATGTGTAACGTAAGACCTCTTAATATCCCATGGACCACATTGCTCTTACGTCATTGTAATTGAAAAGTATCTTCTTGTATCAAGATAGTAGACCTAATTTGGGAGTCTTATAAATTGTCGACTTTGTTCTCCAGAACAAATTATTCGATATGTTTTTATATAGCCTCGACTCTAACGTACCAAATCAATATGTTATATTTAATTATTTTACGAATTCTTGGCGGTGCTTTTGATCAAAGTCCCTTATAAAGTGATTGTCGAAACTGGCAACCCTAACGCCAACGCAACCTAGGCAATTTTTCGAACAAGTTTAGACAATGTAAATGGCACAAACGGCACAATTATTGCAACGTTCAGTATGTCAGAGACAAATCCCTGGTTGTGCAAACCGCATTATGAAATGGAGCGTAGGTAAGGACAGGCCGCGGTGTTTAATACACCACTTGCCGTAACCGAGCCAACCGTTTGTTAATCTGCCGAACGAGAGTTACAAAACCTAAGGATTACCTAACGGAAATCATTCGAATAGAAAGTTGCATTTCGAACGCATTTTCACTATACGATTGGATCCCAGAAAAAAGTAGCGATAGGGTTGCTTCTCGCACGAGAAATTATGGAAATTGAATTTCGAATGTTGTCATATAGGTACATATTTTTATTTTTGCATAAAAATTATGAACTCAATTCAATCTCAAATTATCATTGCACAATTAAACAAGCAGTAAAACAAGTCATCATTAGATTTTTCCATAGGTTTGCATCACAGATTCAGTGCGGCGAGCGAATGTTACGGTAACGCGGTATGTCTCAGTCCGCAATAGTCCACTATATATCGCAAGCTCTTGCGTCGCACCGACCGGCCAACTTAGCTTTCGAGATTAATTATTGTGCCAATTTCGCTTACTGCAACCCTTACGATTGGCCAACCGCCGTCTGAATCTTCACGGCGCGAGCTAGTTAAATGTTGTTTATTACTTAGCAGTTCTCTCGATATATTGCAATTGGATTTCAAAAACCCATAACGACTTGAATGGATTGTGATCGCACAACGCACAAAATGAGCAATTCCAGCTGCTATGTGTTAATACGCCGTATTTAATAAATGCACAAAGGAGGACATTCGTCTTGTTCCTTTCGCGTTTCCGACTCATTACAAGGCGGAGGAAACGAGTGCGAGCGAAACAATCGCCGATTCCGGCGCTCGGCGGAAGCTGCGTCGTAGAACTCTTTACATGCGATCTAGACTGCATCTGCCAGCGCCACAGCTGCCGCTCGCTCCTCTGCCAACTTGCTCCACCGCCCGCACCTGCCGCCAGGTGTCGCCACTTCGCAAGGGTTATATAAACCACTCCATTACTCTTTTTATGTTACGTGCAACAATTAACGTGAAAGCTGTCTTCGTAACTAATCACTATGTCACATAATCAGCGCTTGTGTGTAAAGATGGATGCATAATGTCGGCGAGAGTCGTGTGTGAACCATTGTTATTGAGGCGTTCGAGACGGGGAAATTGTTTAATTGGTGTGACATTTTCTATAATTAAATATTATATTCATAATCTTTCTAACGATTAGTACTGTGTGATTTGACTGTTGATACAGAGCTATCGCGTTTGTGTGTAATGCGGCGCATGTACACTGCGCCTTAATGCCATGCGGTAATAACAGCGATTACTCGTCCACAATGTGGGAGCTCCAGCTTTTTGCCGGCAGTTTCCCAACACCTGGAAAAATCAGTTTAAACGTAACGTGTTATGAAAGCGAATACGCAAACGATGCACCAGTTACCGCCTCCGCGTGTAATGTCCTCCCGACAGAATGCCGGCGGCGCGGGGCTCGGCGCGGAGTCCCGGCGCCGGCGCCGACTCCACCGTGTCTAATGGCCCATACACATGTTAATCACATGAGCATTTTTTCGCAGCGCAGTGTCCTCACACGTGCGATATGCCGGCGAAAGTATTTCGAAACCAACAGTTATATCGGGAAGGAGTCAATGAACGGAAGTGTTTCACGAGTGACACGCGGCGCGGTTTATCGCCGCTTGCGCAACGCCGATGCCACTTGCCCAATCACACGCACAACAGCGGGGTGGGTCGCGGCTCGTGCCGCCGCAGGAATGCGCAGGAATCTAGTTGGCGCATCTGTTGCGAATCACAGGCGGGCCCGGCAGCGACGGCGGCGGCGCTGCGGGTCGACGTACGCTTTCTACGAGCGGCGTGTCTCCGGCGCGGCGGCGCGGTGCCGTGCGGCGGCGACGCCGGTGCGGGATTGCAAAACGCTGAGGTCGCGCTTTCTTCGTTCGCGACGCTCGGAGAAATTGTTGCGACACGGCGGCGCGTACACCGACCCCGCGTTAGAAAGTCGACCGCTCACCGGATCCGACGCGATAGCCGCGTAACGGTGTAATTGTAATCATTCGAGGCGGAATTCAATGAGATTTCAGATACTTTTTGCGCACGCATTCCGTACGCTTTCTTCGGTTGCGCAATGGTCGCGTAACGAGCGTCCGGGAGGGTCATCGTACGGTACCGCACGTTTCGTAAAGTCGCGTGCTCGGAGAAGCCCCCGCACCGCAGAGCGGCTGACGCGGTGGTGCGTTTGCGCAACAGGCTCTGGAGTGGCGCCCGTTCCGCAGTCCGCTCGTTGCAACACGGGATTATTTCGGCGGCGCCGCTTGGACCGCCGCCCGGACTTGCAACATGTCATATCGCAACGAGCCTCATAATCCACACCATTGTGACACGCGGGCAGCCGCGCCGCGCACGCCGCCCGCCTGCCAAATACGTCGCGCCACTCGATCTCCTTACTTCACCGCGCGGGCGACATCACGCATGACGCCACGCCATGTCGCCGGGCGACGCGCCTGCTGCCGCCCCTTGTCGCTGCATTCGATTTTAAAACTAATACAATTTTGCAACCGATGTTCACATTAGCGTTTTCGCAAGCGGCCCAGCGCTCGGTTTCAAAACGGAGTTCGACTTGCGTTATCGGCGCTCCGATAAAGCGAACTGTGCCGTACGCCGCGCCGTCTGTACCTACGCTTTTTGAGAACTTATTTGTGAAGTATATTTAGGTGTTGGTGTCGAGCGGGGCAGCACGCAGCTCGCGCCGACAGCGAGCTCGCTGGGTCGGCTTGCGAGGCGCGAGTCGTGGCTGCACTTTAGTAAAAATTTCGACACTCGTGCGCTCTGCTGACTCACATTTACGGCAAAAATAGATAAGGCGCTAAAGGCGAGCTGCGCTGCGCTCGGTTCGTTTTTGAAATCGTTATCAATCAAGTACAAGAAAACGTCCGGTGTGGGAACGCGCTTGCGCAATGCGCACACACATATAATTGGGTATGGCCGGGATGGTTTCCCAACCTATCCCGGCGGCATCTCGCGCTGTGGCAACTGTCGGCGCGCTTGCGACATCACACGTCCCTACAATGCGGGTTACGAAAACCTATGACTAACGCTGCGCACCGCGCACCGTAGGACTCGGAAACAGCCGGCCTGCCATCCACGCGCCCAGTTGTGTACCACTGTACATTATCCACGCAGTTCAGAACATTGCAAGTGTCGCAACATGCACCACCGACACTGCACCGCGCGCCGCGCCGCGAGCCCGGCCGCGCTGCTGCCGGCTGACGCATCAAATCAGTTTAGTGCGGAGTGCGCGTAATAAAGAGCTTCCTCGCCGTTGCGCAAACGACGCCCGGTCGGACGCCAGCCGATACAAGTCGAGCAGGAAATGCATGCGCATGCGCACATGTGTGCCGCTGTGCGCCGCGCTCTGTGCGCTGTGCGCTGGGTGCATCTGCGCGATGACTGCCATTGTTTGTTACGAAACTGTCAGGGTTGAGTTGAGCAATAGCGGCAGTTGCGAAACGCGCGCCGCCGCATCCCGCTAATTGTGCCCCATCTCCCACATGTACCGATACTAACACGGTTCACTGCGACTCCACAGCGCGCATATTGCACCGCGCACGGCGCATGCGTGTGTGCGGCCGCGAGGTGCTATCACGTCCACCTCGTGTGTGTTTATTGCCCCACGCGGGCTCATCATTAATGATGCATCATATACACACAACACAAACTTGACCAAGAAATGTTAAGGCGAACGTTGCCCACTTACTAACGTGTAATTTCAACGAAATATTTCGTTAACACAGTTGCGAAGCTGCAAACGTGAGTCAATTTAGTAATAGAGAGTGTTAAGTCGTGGTACGTCACGAGCTTACGATTGTGTTGTGATATTGGAGCGTGCGGGGGCGGCGGCGCGGTGCGGCGCGTGTGAGTTATTGAAACGCGAACCTCCAATAGCGCAGCCCTGCGTATGCGTAATGGCGAGTTGCGTAAATTGGTCGGTTGTCCTTTCGCCGGCAGCGGGCGCGCGGCGCTCCGCGGTGGAGACACCGCTCGGCGCGGCGCGAGCGAGAATCCTTGGAGGCCGCTGCTCGGAACACGCTCGGAAATCCGGCCAACCTTCCGACCGCGTTACGACACTGTATAACTTATTTACACGTTGCGAAATTCGAATCGATTGCAACTGCAGACATCGCACTTTAGCCTTGCCGTTGTAGGGATTTAATTAGGATCAATTGCGCAGTCGAGAGACCTAAACGGATACGAGGACGCCCTCCAGACTCGGCGCCGCTCACTGGTGTACTACGAAAAAGGTCCGGAGTACAGTCGCACTGACGTCACGCGTTTCGTCAGCTGGTTCCCACAGTGGCACCTCGCCCAGTAGTGGAGGACGCGGCGCCGACGTGCACGTTCCGCATCACACTGCCTACTCCTTATATACTGAAACTAAACACCAACACAAACATAAAGATGTACGTGCCGTGGAAGATTTCCAATGCCGTGATTAATAGCGCACTGTTTCGGCGCTTACGCGTAATATTTCACTTGATAACCGACACGCTATTGCGACAGGCTTAACGAGAGTAACCTTTGGCGGGAGCCAAGCGCTCCATATTGTCACGACTCGATCACTATGTAAAATGTGTACATAATAAATAGCTATCGTTTATCTTTAATCTCGAACGATTGTGTTGCGTTATTAATACACTGTTCGGTTGGTTATTGCTCGTCTGTCGCAAGTGCTCCGGGCTCGGCTTTCGGCTGTAATAAGTTTCATGCACGTCCGCGCATCAAGCGGATTTGCTTGCAGTGCTGCGTTTCACATATGTTTGATTGGAAACGTGATTACGTTCCCTCAGATCTGACGGCTTCCATTCAATACTGAACGTGTTTAAGTCTTAATGGGTTTGAAAATAAACCAGTAGTCCTCCTTTAAACACAGTTCCCCTATCAAACCGCCTCGGCTAAAAATATAGCGTGTGCATTAAATTTTATGGAAGTCCATTTTTACTGCGTCGTACCGCCCACCGTGCACCGTGCACCGTGCATCGTGCACCTGTCTTACATTATCTTGAACTGTGTATAAACAGTTGTCTGAAAACGTATTATGTGGGGATGCACGCGGCAGCGCCACACCTCGCCGCTCCGTACGTGCCGCTCCAGAGTTGCAGCGAGCCGAGCTCACAAAAATCCAATGAAATTGTCCGCTGAAAACGTCCCGTGTACGTGCTGGGATTAGTTTACATTCAATCATACACGCCGGCTGTGTACAGTTTCCAACTGTGCATTTAATGCATTTCGAAACGATGCGGCCGTTCTGTGAAATACGAGGTCGCGCACGGTGCGCCTAAAGCCTGCGACGTGATGAAACAAAACCTATTGCGTCACGGAGCAGCTTTATGGTTCGCTGTGTAATTATTTACATGACATTATTGTTACATACGCACAGATACGGGCCGCGGGCGAAACCGCACGCCGCCCCATCGCTTTGCAACATAATCTGGAAAAAGCTTAATGTGTGACGCTTTAATAATAATTAACCGTGAGCGCGAATCATTAATAGTCCACCGGCCAGGCTTTGTGTACAAAGGGATCCATTATGCGAGCGCATATCGCGGCGCGCGTTAATTATAGCGGACCGCGCGCGATTTATATGGACCAGTGGTCAACGCATGTCAAATGCAGATGACCGGACAATGTGGCCACTCAAACGGACCTCCGATTGCGAGGTAATGCTCGCACGCTGGCCACTAGCCCCGGAGAAAGCCGGACGTATCGCATTATAAACCCATTACTGATGTGTATTAACTTTCTTTTCCTCTTGTTTCAGGACGACATTGAAATTGGAGTCGTTAGAGGACGCGGTGGTACTCGATGACCCCGAGGAAGATCTGCTGCAAGACAAGCGAGGGTGTCCAGCGTATGTGTCGCCCGAGATCCTGCGCGCGCACCGCACCTACTCCGGCCGCGCCGCCGACATGTGGTCGCTCGGAGTCATACTGTACACCATGCTCGTCGGAAGGTGTGTAGACGCACTACTTACTATCAACACGATAAATTACCCTCCGGCTAACTATCAACTATCAAAACAAATGATTCCCTAATTGCGATTAAACGTGCATAAATTAAATGGCGAGGGTGTCGGATGGGCGTCTTCACCTGCGCCTTGCGAGCGTGGGACTTACCGTTTTTCGAGATCACAATGCGGGGGTCGTGGCGACCGTTGGCGACGAGGTCGGGGGATGATCACCTGTCGGCCGTTACGCGCCAACGGCCACCAATTATATCACCCACATATAAATAAGGCCTTGTGAAATCTTCGCCGCACCTGCCGCGGTCATGTGGCGAAGACGTTGCTACCCCGCCCTGCGCCCACCTTCGCACGCACCTGCCGTTCGCGAGCCTTTGTTTTCCACTTTTTCGGCTCCGCGCGGCCGTAATTTATATTCGAGCCCCGGGATTTGGCCGCAATCGACGGCAGCACCTGTCGCCGGAAGGGTTCCATCCGACCTGAGTTTTTTGTTTTCGCGTTCATCTGCCCGTCGAACGACAACCGGGATCGCCATTAATTGGACCCGCGTTTTATAAAAAACGCATCGATTTGTGCAGCGCCCGGCCCGTCCGTTAATGATCCCTTATCTCTCGAAGGAGTGATAGATGTTCCGTTTACTACATTTTTTGTTGAAATCGTATAACCATTCGAAAGGATAGATATATATTGATAATGAGCATCGATACTGATCGAGGTTGTGTTTTGTCGCAGGTATCCGTTCAACGACTCGGAGCACGCGTCGCTGTTCGCGAAGATATCCCGCGGGTACTTCGTGGTGCCGGAGTGCTTGTCGTCGCGCGGCAAGTGCCTGATCCGCTCGCTGCTGCGGCGCGAGGCGGGCGAGCGGCTGAGCGCGCGCGACGTGCTGCGCCACCCGTGGCTGGCGCGCGACCCGCGCAACGAGCTGCCGCCGCGCGCCGCCGCCGACCACGACCGCCTCGTGCCCGACGTCGACATGGACGACGACTGCCTGTAGTGCCGCACCAGTCACTACACACTCCGCCCGGTGCAGGCGCCGGCGCCGGCCGCACTCCGACCTCCGTTGTGATTCAAAGCTATTTATGAATTAATCGTAAGTTATTGTGTCCAGTGCGGCTCGGCTGTTCTGTAGTCCGTAGTGTCGCGGCGCGGGGGCGGCTGGCCCGAGTCCCGGCCCGACTTTATTTATCAAGTGGAAGCTCGAACGCCGGCAGTCGCGAGTCCGCGCGACTGCTGTTGCACCGCTTAGTTCTTGCTTTTACGAGCTGTGTTATAGTCGTAACGTTCATAATGACAGAATAAGTGAGACTGATATCGCGTTTTGTGATCTAACTATGGAAACGGCAGGCGACGAGCGACGGGCGAGCGGTGTCGCGCGTCGCGTGTCGGTGTCGCGAGGCATTCTGTTAACTACTACGTTAAATTCCTGTAATGTTAATGTAATCATATCAAGTTCACTGGATGTAGATGGTATGTTGCATTGCAGTTGTTGCTATAGTGTTAGGTAAATGACCTATGTATATTTTGTATTTATATAAAATCGTATCGTGTAATTGTGATCTCCACCGATGTTATTTAGCGATTATAATCGATTGCCATTATGTTGTTACGCAGAAGTGATAGTTCAGTGTTGTACGTTTCAGTTGCTTCCATCTTAGATTTACTTTTATATTATTTTGGTTATATTGAATCGTGTCGAGAAATTATTTTGTTATCGTGTATATTGGATATTAGTTTTGAAATATAATCGCATCACCACGTACCAAAGTGTGTTGGTGGATGGTCAGTGCCATGTATTTAATTAGAGAGAAATGCTTAATTTATTTGTTGTAAACGATGCAGTGTGCCGGCACTATACTTCCTTTCATTTTTTCTACGTTTGGTACTTGGTGTTGAGTTTTTATTTTGTTTTAAAATTCCGGAATCATAAATCATTTTGTTTGAATCGATGAATAATGTAAATTGTTTGCAACGGTAGTATTGCCGCGTGTTTTGTTAACGTTACTCGCCAATCAATCGGAGCCTAAATCATTTTATGTTTTTTTTTCATCTTGGGATTTTGTTTTATTAAATCTATTAATCAAAGTAGTCAGTCTTTCGAGTTTTCGGAAGCGTTTTGTACAATAGTAGCCAACTATGTAAAATAATTATACTATTACAACTTTAATTTATACAAACTGTAAATAGAGCTAAGTGTATCGTAAGGAATATAAAAAAAGAAAGAATGATAGAGGGAATAAAATAATTTAGAAAAATATAAACTGTTTTGATTTCATAATCACCCTGTATACCAACATTTATCATATATGATTCTTTATTAATTGCCTTATTGGTAAAATGGCAGGTTGTGTGACCAGTGCCAACAAGGGTAAGTCCTGAGTTCGAATATCAGATCGGACAAGCAAACACTAAAGGCCTTAATCAAAGACAGCTTTAAAACCTATTTTAGTCATCGAATGTTTTGTCTTCTTCGCTCAAACTGAATTCAAAAGTCATTCGAAAGGAACAAAACATTCGGTTACTAAAATATGTTTTAAAACTGTTTATGAATAAGGCCGTATTTGATTAAGATACGTAAATAATTATAGCTAACAATAACAACCGACCATACAAAAAAGTGGGTGTGTGCAATTCACATACGGCAAAAGTGAACCTTCCGAAAAGCAGCCTACAAGAGAATGAGATAAATAAAAAGTATCAGGAGATGAGATACTTAATAGGTTTATTTTGATTATATTGTTACCAAGATCAAAAAATATTTTAATGCTAAATTGTATCACTTTTTGTCCAATGGTGGGTCGGAATCGCATCCATAATAATTGAATTTATACTCATTGAATTTATGACATAATCTTGTGAGCGGTATCTAACTGCGGGTAGATATATAATTGCGGCTAGACATCGGAGTGTGGGTAGAAATCTTTAAAAACAGTAACCTCCTCCTGTCGCCCTAATACATTTTTACTCCTGAGAATTCTTAGGGTGCATTCACACTGCCGTTGCTTTTTGTGGAGCAACATTGTGTAACAATGTTATCGATTGTTACCACATGTTAGGCAACATTATGTAACATGCACTAAAACGGCAATATGTACTAACAATAAATGAGTTTTTGTTATTAGAAGTTGCTGAGTAACATTTGGAAACCTCGATCTACAAAAGGTACTGCGGTGTGGATGCACCGTTACGTATTCTTATGACGGCACTTTTAGAAACCTCCTTCCTTTTTCTGTCGCCCTAGTACTTTTTGTGCTCTGAGAAATACATCGCATATTGATGACATAGGTTTAACGAAACGCCCTTTCTTTCTATGTTGCCCTAGTATTTTTTGTGCTCTGAGAAATATTTTGCATATTGACGACACACCTTTCACGAAACCTCCTTCCTATTTCTGTCGCCCTAGTACTTTTTGTGATCTGAGAAATATTTTACATATGTATTGATGACATAGTTTTAGCAAAAGATCCTTTCATTCTATGTTGCCCTAGTACTTTTTGTGTCTCTTTTTGGTGCCACTTTTCGTTTCATCAAATTTTCAAATCACACCGATGCTAAATGAAGTTTCACTTCAGAAATGCGGAAAAGAATTTACAAACAAATTGTGCGATTAGTGTGAAAGCTGTGATTTCTTATCCTTTCACATCATAGAACGATAAATAGTTTAGCCAAATATGTGCGGCTCAAATTACACCTTCGCCAACCCTTCAGAGTATGGGCGTGAGCTTACGTAAGAATTCTCGAAATAATTAGCTACAAAAGCGCGGAAGAGATGGATATAATAGCACTCGTAATTCGTCGATCTAGATTAAGTTTCCAACCTTTTTTGGGTGGGGGCCAAGTCGGATCAATTAAGATTTTACAAGTATTGCCAATAAGGGCGGTGGCATTCTTAACCTATTAAAATTCTTGATTCAACCACGCGTCTGTAGGGTCTATACGTCTGAATAGATTAGGGCTGCCAATTTCGATTAAATGGATACATTATGTGACAGGTATTCAAACGCGAGTTAAAAAGAGCTTTAAACAGAATTATGTGTAAAAAATGAAACAACAACTAGCTTCATTAATAGGTATGTGTATACAATAAAACAACAATTAAATCTGATGTTTTATTTCTAATTACAATATTATACAAAATTAACTAAATCAAGTATCACCCATATCAATGCAAACAAGGAACCAACCAGTTTTGATTGTCAACAATTATTTATATGGGGGAAACTGATACGGTAAAATTAAATCGCAATTATGGAATTCCCAGATTCTTTGAGTACAATGCAAACATTCTGAAATGTTGTTTCAGCTGCTGAATAATTACCCGAGTCAGCCAATATTTATAGAACGGTTGTAAAATCCACAATAAATTACTTTAACAACCGACTGCGATGTATGATCACCGACCGAATTACTTTTACATTCCCGAGTGTTCGACAACACGTTATTTTTTACCCGACTGCATGAAGTTAATGCTTTTCTCTAAATAATCAATGTTACAATATGTTGCGAAATACATATACATTGAATTTCAAACATTTGTTTTAAATGATCTTTTCGACAAGTCAAATAACATGTGTTCTCGTGAGTCATAAATATTACGTCGTTAATATTTTGAATATTTTTCCTTATTAAATTGCTACATAATAGCAGGTTGTTTTCTTACGCAATTAAATTTTAGAAATCTAAATGTTGACTTTGTACTGTCAGCAAAAAAGGTAGCAATTAAATGTATTATTACTATTTTTCCTGTCGTTACTTCTCTAAATATTTATGATGACCATCCCAAGTTTAAGAGTATTTGTAAATTTAAAATTGCATTATTTGATGGTTGGTTGGTTATGAGTTGATGGTATGGTTGTTGACAGACTAGTAAAGTCTCTCGGCCTTGCTGGGTCCGTTGGCGGCGGCGTACTCGTGCATGCGGCGCTCGAGTTCCGGGCGGAAGTGTCGGATGAGTCCCTGCACGGGCCACGCCGCGCCGTCGCCCAGCGCGCAGATAGTGTGACCTGCTCACACAAGTATAATTATATTTCGTGGCCTCCGTGGGGAACATTTCATATGTCATAGTAAATAATTACATTTTTAGATTCACATGAATTACAAATGTAGTATTCTATTAAACACATCGTGCCTAATTAATTAGAAAATAACACATTTTCCAAAATATTTATCCCCATATTCGTCAGATAGGAAACAAACCTTTTGTACAAATGTGAAGGGACTAAGACCTAAGCCATCACGCTATTTCAGTTCAGGTAGGTGGACTTGAGAGAACTTCGATATTCATAAAGAGATCACTTATTCAGTTTCTTCATAATATTTTCTTTTAACATTCAACTACTCAATAAATAATAAACAGTATATACACTGTTGAAATTATATTATGTTATCTGTACCAAATAACCAAATTAGTGCCTTACTATATTTTAATCTGTAATCTTTATACTGTACTTTCTATTGTCTTTGCTTTTTGTCTGTTGTCTGTGGTAACCTGTCTAAGTGTGTAATGTGCTATTCTCGCTGTAATAAAATAAGTATTCAAGTAAAAGTAATCCAACAATAAAATAGTGTTTAATTTAACAGGTTATGGGCCCAGAAGCCCCAGTGATATAGTAAAAGTTCAATAAAAGATTGTAAAGAAAAAACGTGATTACTCCTAACCTCAAGTGAACACGCGGGCTGCGAAAATAAAACTCTCATCATATTATCTGCAAAAATGTCCAACAATCCTCTAGCATTGATAGAAAAATTAACCGGCCGTGACAATTATTCTACATGGAGATTCGCCGTAAAAACTTATCTCCAACACGAAGAATTGTGGGACTGTGTGGAGAGTAATGGCGCCGTAGACCCCAAACGAGACACGAAAGCTAAATCGAAAATAATTCTGCTTGTCGACTCGACGAACTACGTTCACATTCAGGAAGCGCATACAGCCAAAGAGGTATGGGACAATCTTGCTAAAGCATTCGACGATTCAGGGCTGACACGCCGTGTTGGATTGCTTCGAGACCTGTGCACAACCACACTTAATAGTTGCCAAAACGTAGAAGAATATGTCAGTAAAATCATGACAACTGCACACAAATTGAGGAACATCGGGTTTAAAGTAGACGATGAATGGCTGGGAACCTTACTACTCTCCGGTCTACCCGAATCATACAAACCCATGATAATTGCAATTGAAAGTTCTGGACTAAAAATAAGTGCTGACTCGGTGAAGTCAAAAATTTTACAAGATGTTAAAATGAATGAAAGTCAAACTTCAGCATTTGCAACTAATAAAAACTTCAAGAAAAAAGGACAGAAAAATTCCTTTTCCAAAGGACCTCGGTGTTACACATGTAATAAATATGGTCACATAAGCACTGTGTGTAAATTGAAGAAAAAAGAGAAGATAGAAAGTTCAAGTTATGCTGCGGCATTTGTTGCTTCAAGTGACAGCATTAATGAGTGGTACATTGACTCGGGTGCCTCAATGCACATGACCAATAACAAACTTCTATTATCACATGAAACTACACCAAACATAAAAATAATTAAAGTTGCCAATGACAAATCTTTGTCAGTTAAGAGCTCCGGACAATTAAGCCTTGATGTGTGTAATAAACAAGGTCAGTGCAAGAAAGTGTTGTTTCAGAATGTACTCTATGTACCAGAGCTTGCAACAAGTTTAATATCTGTAAGCCAGATAATAAAAAATGGTGGCCAAGTCATATTTGACAGCAAGGGATGTGTTATTCTGAACAAATATAACACTATAGTGGCAACGGCTACTTTGGTCAACAATATGTACCGACTGAACATGCATAGTGGACATGCTTACATATCTGATGTTGATACCAAAGATGCATATTTATGGCACCAGCGTATGGGTCATTTAAATTTCAAAGATTTAAATAAAATGATGGAAAATACTGAAGGTATGCATACATTGAAGAAGAAAGATAATTTAACATGCATAACATGCCTAGAAGCAAAACAAACAAGATTACCTTTCAAAAACAAAGGAACAAGAGCCACTAAACTACTGGAATTAGTCCATTCTGATGTATGTGGACCCATGGAGACAGAATCTCTTGGCGGAGCTAAGTATTTCTTGACATTCATTGACGATTACTCAAAAAAAGGTCTTTGTCTACTTGCTGCAGAAGAAATCAGAAGTTATAGATAGATTGGTACAATTTAAGAACTATGTAGAAAATCAACTGGAATGTAAAATCAAATGTCTCCGCACTGATAATGGTCTCGAATTTATTAACAAAAATATATCTTATCTTTTAAAAAGTGATGGAATCACACATCAAACTACTGCTCCATATACACCGCAGCAAAACGGTGTCGCAGAACGAATGAATAGAACACTGGTAGAAAAAGCAAAGTGTATGCTGCTCAATGCCAAGTTATCAAAACAATACTGGGCAGAAGCTGTACAAACAGCTGCTTATCTCATCAACAGAATTCCCACAAAATCTTTGTCCTATAAAACTCCTGAAGAAATGTGGACTGGCACAAAACCAAGTGTCGCACATCTGAGGATATTCGGGTGTGAAGCCATGGTACACTTACCAAAGGAGAAAACAAGGAAATGGGATCCTAAAGCTCAGAAGGCTATATTTATTGGATATTGTGACAATACCAAAGCCTACAGGTTTATTATACCAATTTCTGGTTTGGTTATGAAAAGCAGAGATGCTGTTTTTCTGGAGTCAACTGTCATCAAAAACTATGTTCCAGTGGACTTGACTGAACAAAAGGATGTGTCAACAAAAGAGGACCACCCTTCTGACAGTTCAGATGAGATGTCAACTTCCACTAACACTGTTATTAGTACTGAAGACTCTGAATCTGACCACTCACCAAACAGCAGTTTGTATGTACCTGATAAGAAAATCAAAGATTTGACAGTTACAACCATGACATTAAGACCAAGAAACAAACTACTACACTCACAGAAAAATAAATCTGAAAGTTATTTATGCTATGATGAAGGAACTCTGGATGTACCTCTAACCTACAATGAAGCTATTGCATCAGCTAACTCAGAACAATGGAAACTTTCAATGAGTGAAGAATTGCAATCTCACAATGATAATAAGACATGGACATTGGTTGAGAAGCCGGAAAACACCAAAATCATTGGATGCAAGTGGGTGTTTCGAATCAAAGACGAACCAACTGGTCCACGGTACAAGTCCCGTCTGTGTGCAAAAGGATATGCACAAACACAAGGCATTGACTATGAGGAAACCTTTTCACCGACAGTCAGGTATGACTCCATTCGTTCCCTTCTTTCAATAGCTGCTGAACAAAACTTAGAAATAATGCAATTTGATATAAAAACAGCCTTTTTGTATGGAGAATTGAAGGAACAAATATTTATGGTTCCACCTGAGGGTTTAGAATGTGCACCTAATACTGTATGTAAACTTAATAAGTCTCTCTATGGCCTAAAACAAGCTCCCAGGTGCTGGAATACCAAATTTAACTTAGTATTAGAAAAATTTGGATTTGTTAAAAGTTTAGCTGATCAATGTGTTTATGTTGGTCAAGTGAAAGGCAGAAAATGCTATCTATGCCTATATGTAGATGATGGTCTCTTATTCTCAAAAGAAAAATTTGTTCTAAAAGAAGTAATTGATGAATTAAAAACAAACTTTGATATCAAAACATGTTCTCCTTGTAATTTTGTTGGTATGCAAATAGAAATAAATAAAAGTAATATTTTCATTCATCAAACTAAATATATTGAAAAATTATTAGAAAAATTTAACATGAGTAATGCTAATCCTAACAGTATCCCTGCTGATCCACATGTAAAGTTACAGAAAGGTGAGATGGTACCGGTGAAAAACATACCATACAGAGAAGCAGTTGGATCACTCATTCATTTAGCAACTGTAAGCAGACCAGACATAATGTATGCTGTGAGCTCGGTGAGTCAATTCTTGCATTGTTATAACGAATCACACTGGAATGCAGTAAAGAAAATTCTAAAATATTTAAGAGGAACCAAAGAATTTGGCTTATGCTATCAATCCAAAGCACAGAAAAGCGACCTTACTGGCTACAGTGACGCTGACTACGGCAACGATTTAGCTTCTAGAAGGTCCATTACAGGATATGTATTTATAAAGAGCGGAGCTGCCATAACATGGAACAGCCACAGGCAGCAAAGTGTAGCACTGTCTACCACGGAGGCGGAGTTCATGGCAGCATGTGCGGCCACCAAAGAAATCTTGTGGCTAAAACAACTATTAAGTGATGTGGGAGAATATAATAACAATTCTGTGTGTTTAAATATGGACAATCAAAGTGCAATAAATGTAATTAAAAACAGTGAATTTCATAAACGCTGCAAACATATAGACATTAAATATAACTTTGTAAAAGAAAAATTTAATGAAAAACTTATTTGTTTAAATTATGTACATACAGATAAACAACTTGCAGATATGTTTACCAAAGCATTACCTAGAGACAAATTTATGTTCATGAGAAGTAGTATAGGTATGGTAGATTATAAGTAATTTTTTAAGAGGAAGGCTCTAATTTAAGGGGAGTGTTGAAATTATATTATGTTATCTGTACCAAATAACCAAATTAGTGCCTTACTATATTTTAATCTGTAATCTTTATACTGTACTTTCTATTGTCTTTGCTTTTTGTCTGTTGTCTGTGGTAACCTGTCTAAGTGTGTAATGTGCTATTCTCGCTGTAATAAAATAAGTATTCAAGTAAAAGTAATCCAACAATAAAATAGTGTTTAATTTAACATACACTACACTAACATTAATACCGTGTTCTAGACAGTAGGTATGTATGACTGTGTGTTGAATTCTAAATAAATAAAATAAATAAATGTAATATTCTTAAATTAATTTTAAAATATCAATGAACTGAGGAGGAAGGAACTTCCTTATATTCAAATGTTAATGACGGTAATAGATTACCTTCAATTTGTTTGGAGATTTCCCATAACATGTCGATTTCCTTGGGCGACGCGTTGCCATCGACAAACCTATAAAAATATAAAGCATTTATATTCCATTAGCTTATTAGTGGGTTCTGGGGAAAATTCCCAGGGGCATTGCCCTATGCCACCCACCGCGTCGCAGGTTGCGGATAGCGATACGGCTCTCAGATATGGGGGCTAGCTGCTTTGGCAGTCGCGGACAGCTGGGCGGTCCATCTAGAGGGGTGCTGAGAAATACTCTTGGCAGAGATTTCTCTATAAAAAGGCGCGAAACCCGATGAAAGTGGACGACAGTGGTGAGTAGGAGCCGCCACTCTAATCAAAGCTCGGACCCGGGGTGATCTACCTCGTAAGCCCTGGAAGGCAATAGGTCTAGGAGACGCAAACTCCGAAATTACAGTGCAACCGCTGCCTTGTGGGAAGATGTTGGATCATCAAAGGCTAGGGCGTCATCCCGAAATTGTGACGTGTAGTGCCTTGGGAAAGCGCTGTACTATTCTCCCAACCATTTTAATGAAATGAGCTATGATAACGATAAAGATTTGCCGTGCGATCCGGCTAGCACCCGGCGCTTGCAGGTACCCGGGCCTGCAAGTGAGAAATTGGTTACCGAAGACTGTAAGAGGGTGGGTACCCAGGCCCCCTTACCAGTTAATATTACTGGTCTTAAAGATAATAAGAAGCTAACACAGCAAATATTTCATCCGAGTTTATTCCTAACAAGGCCAAGGAGTGCATCACTATGTTCCACGACTGATGCTAACATTCAGACTGATCTCAGAAACCTGAACACCAAGGATTGCAACTCAAACAAGAGTGACCCCCCTACGTGGCAGAGAGCACCAAAGCTCCGAAACTCCAAAAAAAGGAAAGTGTCTTCTCCATCTCCTGAGAAAATAATGGTTTCTAATCAATAATTCAGCAATCTTCCTGTGGATCAGGAAGAAGTAGACAAAGGTGAAACTGCAATAAAAGTCTCAAAACCACCGCCCATAATACTGTATGGAATCGAAGATCTCACCAAGCTTTCTGAACTGTTAGAAAGTGTAGCCAGAAAAGAAGACTTCATCTTCAAGACTATTAACCGAAACCAACTTCGTATTAATTGCGCAAATGTAGAGGTCTATAAATCTACAATTGAAACTATTAGAGGAGAAGGCCTAATAGGACATACATTCAACCGAAAGGACAAAAAACCCTTTAGAATTGTTATTAAAAACCTGCACCATTCAACACCCATTAGCGAAATAAAAGAAGCTCTGGAAGAAACAGGAAACACAGTGATTGGAGAGATCATTAATGCAAAATATGGACCAGATAAGAAACCCACCTCCACATTCTTTGCAACCCTTCAACAAAACCCAAATAATAAAGCGATAAAGACCATCAAGCAAATAAATCACCAAATAATCACTATAGAAGAACCAAAGAAGCGTAACTCTATAGTCCAATGCCAAAGATGTCAACAATATGGACATTCCAAAAACTATTGTATGCGACCATACCGTTGTGTAAAATGTGCCCAAGGACACAGAACAGCAGACTGCCCTAAGGCCGATCGCAATACTCCTGCGAAATGTGCTCTTTGTCTTGGTGCTCATCCAGCCAACTTTAAGGGATGTGAAGTATATAAGGAAATACTATCGAGAAAATCCAACAAACAAGCACATCTAAGATCTCGAGTAATCACAAAACAACCTGACAAGTCGACTAATCAAGGAGAACCACAGAATAGCACACCAACAACTAACATTGATAGTCAGACAATTTTACAACCTCAGCACAAACCCAGTCATGGAGAGGGACCAAATCCAAACACCAAGAGAAGAGTAAGTTACTCTACCTATTTAGAGACAACTTTACCAACCAAAATAGAAGAAATGCTTTTCAAACAAGCGCAAAAATTTGATCTTATACTACAACAAATGAGCACCCTGATTAACCTCATAACAACCCTGGTAGCTAAGATGTCCTAATGGCTTCCCTCAAGATAGCAACGTGGAACCTAGACGGGCTGTCTCCGAATCTGGAAGAGGTAGAACTCTTTCTAAATACACACAACATAGACATTTTATTAGTGTCTGAATCGCACCTTTCCGAAAACAGTAGTATTCATATACGCAATTACAAAATCTACTCCACAAATCACCCGGACGGCACTGCACATGCAGGAGCAGCCGTGGTTATAAAATCAAAAATTAAACACCATGAGCAACCACAATTCAAAAAACCCCACATGCAGGTGGCAACTGTAAATATTGAAGATAGAAATGGAATGTTCAATGTGTCTGCCATTTATTGCCCTCCCAAGTACAGTATTAAAGAAGAACATTACGAAGAACTATTTAGCACCCTAGGACTACGCTTTATAATTGGTGGCGACTGGAACGCCAAACATGTTCATTGGGCATCAAGACTTACTACTACTAGAGGTAGAGAGCTCAAGAAATCTATAGACAGAAACAATCTTACGACAATCTCAACCGCAGAACCAACCAACTGGCCGTCAGACCCAAACCGCCTTCCTGATGTAATAGACTTCTTCATATCAAAGGGCCTAACTAGACTTGGTCATCAAATACAAACATGTCTGGACTCCAATACCAACCACGTTCCTGTAATACTTACTATTGGCTCCACAGTTCTGAATGTGGAACAGAATACAAAAATATACAACAAACGTACTGACTGGCAATGCTTTAGGGAACTGGTCAATGAAAGATTAGAACTGAATATCGCTCTGAAAACCGAGACTGATATTGACGACGCTGTACGCAAACTAACCTTAATAATTCAGGAAAGCTGTTGGATGTCTACACCTGAGGTTGTCGATCGTATCCCTCAGAGTAAGACCTACTCTGACTCTATTCGCCAAAAAATACACGAAAAAAGGAGACTACGTCGAGTGTGGCATAACAGTAGGCACACAGAAGACAAAAAGAAATTAAACAAATCCAGTAGAGAACTGAAAAATCTTATTATAGAAGCGAATAATATTGCATTTGATACCTACATGGACGGTCTATCACCTACAAGGACAACAAAATACTCATTGTGGAAAGCCTGCAAGAACCTTGATCGACCACTATATCAAAAGCCACCCCTACGAACACCTGACGCACAATGGATTAGAACTGATCGAGACAAAGCCGAGGCTTTGGCAAAGCATCTCAGTATTGTCTTCACACCTAACGAAGCTGCTTCAAACATAGATGAATCGAATATAGACCTAATTATCAACCAAGATCTTCAACTCGATTTACCTTTAAACTTGGTGACACCTAGAGAAATATATAGGAATCTCAAGTCCCTAAAGAATAACAAAGCTCCAGGGTATGACCTTGTCGACAAGAGGGTTCTTGAGGAATCACCTCGCAAAGTTATGGTCTATCTAACAATGTTATTTAATGCAATGTTAAGAGTTGGACACTTTCCAGACCTCTGGAAGGTATCAATTGTTAAAATGATACACAAACCTGGAAAACCACCCCACGAGGTGACCTCATATAGGCCAATCAGCCTCTTGCCGATAATGTCTAAGTTATTTGAAAAGTCGCTTCTACACAGAATAATGAAAATTATCGCAGAAAAATCAATTATCCCAGAACACCAGTTTGGATTTAGGCAGGAGCACGGGACTGTTGAACAGGTTCACAGAGTCTGCAGAGTAATAAGAAATTCCTTCGAAAAAAAAGAATACTGTTCGTCGGTATTTCTGGATGTGCAACAGGCCTTCGATAGGGTCTGGCACAAGGGCCTGTTGTATAAAATAAAATCATTACTGCCGCATACCTTTTATGGTATCCTGAAATCTTACCTGTGTGATAGATTATTTCAGGTGAGAGAGAATGACTGCACGTCAAACTTTTACGAAGTTCTTGCGGGGGTTCCACAGGGCTCGGTGCTTGGACCTGTCCTATACACATTGTACACAAATGACCTACCACAATGTCCTGGTGTTACTGTTGCTACTTTCGCGGATGATACAGCCCTGTTATCCTCAGACAAATGCCCGACTCAAGCATCCCGGGTACTCCAAAACAGCTTAGACAAATTAGAAGACTGGCTAGCTAAATGGAGGATTGTTGCCAGTGCATCAAAATCAGTGCATATAACATTCACACTGCGCAAAGAGGATTGCCCACCAGTTAGTCTAAATGGCACCCAACTACCATACCACAACACAGTAAAATACCTGGGGATGCACTTAGACCGCAGGCTTACCTGGCAGAAACATATCAAAACAAAACGGGATGAGATTAACATAAAATACAAGTGCCTCTACTGGCTACTAAAACGTAACTCAAAACTATCAATCGATAATAAGTTGCTTGTGTACAAAACGATCCTGAAACCAATTTGGACATATGGAATGCAATTGTGGGGATCAGCTAGCGCCTCCAACATAATGATCATTCAAAGAGTACAAAATTATATCCTAAAACAAATATCAAACGCGCCATGGTTTACCAAAATAACAGAAGTCCATGAAAATCTTCATATGCCCATGGTGAAAGAGGAAATAAATTCACATGGAGTCAAATACAAACTAAGGCTGGAAAAGCATCCGAACCCTCTGGCGGGACAACTCACTATCCCTGAAACCATACGTCGGCTAAAAAAGCGGCGGGACATCTTTGACCAAGATTAACAATGGTCCAGAAAATAAGTGGTCCAGCACCAATGGGAGCTGCATCATAAATGCTAAATATAATACAACTCATCTGCTTATAGTTATGTGACTGATTGCATGATTAAAAAACAAAAAAAAAAAAAAAAAAAAAAAAAAAATATTCCATTAGCGATTTTTTTACATGTAAATACACACTTATATTTAACCGACTACAAAGAATATGTTTCCGGAATATGATTTGTAGCCCTAATAGCTAAAGCATTTCAATATAAATAAAATCTTCATAAAATGTCTTGGCCGTCTTGGATTTCGGATGAGTATAAACATTAACTTGAATTCACCCAAGACACGAGCCCATAAATAAGAGGGCTAGGCTATATTCCATGCTGGTCTAATGCAGTTTGCGCAGATTTCACATAGTAATTTGATCCCTTTTCCATCAAATTCTCGGTTGTAGAGAGACTTACTGATGGTAGGTCTCTTATATGTGGGAGGCCGCCTAGGTAGGTACCACCACAATGTCTATTTCTCTCACTAAACAGCAGTGTAAATGCACTGGACATAATGAGACGTAATATCTTATGTCTCAGGGTGGCGAGCGCAGTAGAATGCCAAGCATTACTTTGTAATTTATGGTGTTGTTTGTTTGTCCATGATAAAAAAAAAACACCCTGCTCTGCACTGCATACGGGCTGGTACCGATACATAGTCCGCCAAGGATTTCTATAGTCAGTGGTTTTAGCTACCCACATACAATTGCAAATATAAATACCGGTAGATGATCTTGTTCATCCACGAGACTCCCTCGCGGCACGGCGTGCATTGTCCACACGACTCGTGCTTGTAGAACATGATGAGGCGCGCGATGGCCTTGACGATGTCGGTGGACTTGTCCATGACTATGATGGCGGCCGTGCCCAGGGAAGTCTGAGCCGCTACCAGGCCGTCGAAGTCCATGAGTACTGTCTCGCACACGCTGAAAATAAATATTCATGTTTATTTAGTTTGATAAAATAATGTTTGTTGTGACAATAGTTTTATAAATTAATTTATTAATTTATTTTGTTAGAAAGACTTACAGCTAAATAAATCAAATAGCTAAATAGTAAAGTTTACCGAAAGCCAATAATAGTCTTCACATACTTTATCTGAAGAATATGTCATGCATAATATGTAAGTTTTTAAATTTCGATCCCACAACATTGAGACTCGAAAAATATCTTTTAATTGTATATTATTTCGGTGTAGGGATCGAACCAGAGTCCTTACGTATAGCCGGCGACATTGTCTCGTTCTAGATAGTTCAAAAAATATAACTTTCCAGTCACTTAGAGAATATATAGAAGGAATTGACCAATATTAGCATAAGGACAACTACAGCATGTACACGGAAATTCTATAAAATCTTTTTCTACTGACACTAGATGGGTTTCTAATCTGATAATAGTGGGGCACAAGTGCCAGAATAATTATTTTTTCGGTAAAATTTAACTATTTTGTAAATATAATTTATTTATTTATTACAAGTGTTTACTTAAATTTTTGAAAAAATTAACACTTTCTGACTTTTTAGTAAAAGCGCCATGTAAAAGACTCAAAAAATATTAGTCAGTGTGTTTTTTACCTAGCTTATGGGCTTATAATATCATTTTATCTTTTGTGCTTTTAATTTCTATAAATTATCGGAAACTCCTGTAAAGCTACTTGCTTTGAGTACAACTTATTATATTAAATTTTGGAAATAATTGTGATCCGCCAATCCACACTAACCCTTTTCAGTCGAACTCTCGGTTTCAGAGCCCACACCCAGCGGTCATTTGGTTATGGACTAATACAAAAAAATAAATAAAAAATACTGACTCCTTAGGTATGAGCGGCGTGGAAGACCCTCCAGGTATGATAGCGAGCAGGTTATCCCATCCCCCAGTGACGCCACCAGCGTGTCTCTCTATGAGTTCCTTGAGCGGGATGCTCATCTCCTCCTCCACGGTGCAGGGCGTGTTGACGTGGCCGGAGATGTTGAAGAGCTTGGTGCCGGAGTTGCGAGTGCGGCCGAATGACGCGAACCAACTGCCGCCGCGACGCATTATTGTCTGGAAATAAGAATTATTGTGTATTGATGCAATAATTGTATTTTTAAATATTAAGGTAAAATAGAAATACCACTGCTTAAAATTGCAGTGTGTCAAAAAAAAAAAAATTTTTCATAAGTTAAACTGTGTGCATTAAAACCAATATTGCTAAGGAAACCCTGAAGTTAATTTGAATTACAGAAAAAAATGCATCAGCTCGACCAAGCTGTATAATGGGTAACAAAAATAATTTACTATCGGTAAATAAAGAAATATACCCACCGGCGCGACAGCAATAGTCTCAACATTATTGACGGTGGTAGGGCATCCGAACAGCCCCACATCGGCGGGGAAGGGTGGCTTGAGGCGCGGCTTGCCTTGCTTGCCCTCGATGGATTCGATGAGCGCCGTCTCCTCGCCGCAGATGTATGCGCCGGCGCCGCGGTGTACGAACACGTCGAAATCGTACCCCGAGCCGCACGCGTTCTTGCCGATCAGACCCGCTTGGTACGCCTACAACAAGTATAAGTTATATTTTGTGCCGGATTAAGCATAAAAATATGATGTGACCCTACCAAACAGCCGTGTGAATGCACGATTCTGTTCCGGTTTAAAGGACATTGTAGCCCAAGTAACAACTGGACAATGGACATAATGAAACTTAACAGTTGTCTCAAGATGGCGAGCGCAGTGGAATGACAAGCATTGCTTTGTAATTCATGGTGTTTGGTATTGCTACTGTCATAGCAGTCGTATCGCTTACCATCAGGCGAATGGCATATTCGTCTCGCCAAAAGAGGTCCTCACTCCCAGTGGTAATTTTTGTAAGTGCAATGTAAACAGGTTTTTTTTGTTTCTCGTCCCAACCAATAAATTTCATGCAGAATAGGGGCATTCATAATAATTTACAGGGGAGGGATAAATATAAAAAATTTGGGCATTTAAAAACATTTGTTGGAGAGCATCTCTTGGCAGCGCAAGGTGTACACGAATTAAGCTCGAAACACTACACAGTAGGGATTATCGATTATGCTCTCTCCAGCTAGTCAGCAATAATTTATAATTCTATACGACTTTAAAGTATTCACACAAATCGATCAGATTGCGTAACATTTTAAAATAAAGTTGCACAATTCATTAACATGACTTCAAAATGAACTGGTATATTATGCAACAAATAACCAATGTACCTAAATTAATGGTCATTATAAGTGTATTATTCAATTACCCTATTAAAAACAATGATATATGGTAAAAAAAATGTATGGATAGTTACACAATATTGTTGTAAGTACAATAAATTATTTTCGTTTTATTGGCTCAGTGCTCTTTGGTAGGAATTAAATGTGTGTTGCATTTGAAACCTGTTTTTTTTTAACTTACAAGAACCTTGCAACTTCAATACTGACTAGTGGTTCAAGTAAAAATATTTTTTTTTGTGCATGTTGTTATTCTAGTTATTTATTTATTATTTACTGCAACTCAGACTGTTTCCAAAATTCTCTTGCTTTTAATAAGGTGTTGTAGTTATTTTCCTATCTTTGTCAATTTTTTGCAACTCCAGCCTACATTATGTTCATGAAATTTAACAATTAAAGTAATGAAAATAGCATTTTACTACTTTAAAAAATATTCTGCAAAATGAATACAAGTAAAAACTTATTTTCCACTGACTTTGTGTAAATTTGGAATGAGGATAGGTCAAGAGTATCAACTGGTTATCAACACAGTGTTATTTGTGACTAAAACAAACATATTGAAAAAACTTTATAATTAATTTAAGGTAAACCAATCACATTACTAAAAGAATAATAAGTTGACCAACAAAAAAATATAATATTGTTATTTGGGTAATTATTTATTTAAGTTAATGAAAGATATATTCAGAGGATTCCATTACTTAAAATCAGCCTTGATTTGTGTTCCTCTTTTTGCTTGTATAGACTCGCCCCCTATATAATATTGTGGGACAGAAAACACACAGCGAAACATGGGTGTCCTGTTAGCACCTCTGTCTACCCTTTCTGGGAAATAGGTGTGAGTTTATGTATGTATGTATATACAATTTTACACGTACCTCAGCAATAGCCACTTGCAAGTTACTGGCTTCATTATAGAACTCTCCTCTGATGTAAATATATGCTGCCTGCGCCCCCATAGCCTTACCAGCGATCAGACAGCCCTCCACAAGCTTGTGGGGGTCGTGGCGCATGATCTCCCTGTCTTTGCATGTACCAGGCTCTCCTTCATCGGCATTCACTACCAGATACTTGGGACGGCCGTCAGACGGTTTATTCATGAAGGACCATTTCATACCAGTTGGGAAACCAGCACCTCCACGGCCACGGAGGCCTGAGGTCTTCATTTCATCTAAAATCATGGGGATTTTAAGGAAGGTAGCAAAAATCCATTATTTATGTATGTAATAAAAACTAAATGCTGACTACCATACAATGTAGAGCCTATATCAGTGTTTTTATTACATTTAGCACAAGAGTATTACTGAAATGAATGAAAACTTGATTTAAAATACATAGATTTTTGGTATTAACACTTCTGTAAATCACACTGAATACAGACTAAGTCGTACATACATACAATATTATTTGATTAATGATAAACAAGTTCTGAAAGAAAGTACTTTATACACATACAATCTTACTTGCATCTATTGCGCTTGTATAAATGCCAATTCTATACATAACTAATATTTACATGGGTTTTAAAAATACACACAAAATTTATGGGAAGGAGTTCCCTATTCCAGTCATCAAGACACTGTTATGTGACAAAGGGCAAGTTGTCTAGGTAAATCTCGGCCTGCTCCGATTATACGGAGGTTTTTAATACAATTATTTTCATTTTGCAACAATACTAGTAGCTCATACACTGATTTCCTCCATATTATGGCGTAATTATAAAACATTATTATCATATAAAGTTTGTACTCACTAACAATCCAGTCTGTTCCCTTCAGCAGGATTTCCTTGGTTTTATACCAGTCTCCTCGAGCTAGGGCTCCCTTCAACCTCCAATCATGTCTGCCATACAAATTCGTGAATACTCTGTCGCTGTCCGCCAGAGGCCCATACTTGGTCTTGGCGGGAGGAGCCTGGGTCTGTTGGAACCGTACCGGCACATTGTTCAAGTTCGCCAATGGGGCAATAATGCCTAAAACCAGACGTCAAAATTATGTAAGAAACAACCCTGCGTAAAAACATAACAAAACTCATAACTACGCTTAAAAAGTTTTTGCACTGTTCTATATCATGCTAATCACGTAGAAGTCATAATTAACAACATAAAGAGGCCAAAATAATTACCAAATTGCGTTTTTGGCCCCTGAATAAACCTAGCCAGCGCACCAGCCATTTTTCACAAAATTGACACTTCGAAAATAATAATACCACATTCAACTAAAATCTCCACGGCCCACACTCTACAAACAATGATTTTGGTTAAAAATGGAAAAAAACTTTTGATTTTGCTTAAATCAAATTGTGTAGTCCAGTGTCTATATTGTTGGTGATGTCTTTAAATATTAATCAAAACTCCTATAAATACTTGGAAATAACCCTCAACAATAATATAAAAATAGCGTTCTATATTTCAACAATGGTTTTTTTTCCCCTCAAATTGTAAATGTTTTAATAATTGGCAACATACCAATGTAACGCTACATTACACGCAGAAAATGCAGAAAACAAACTATAATTTTAACCACATTTCCGTTCTGAAATATACATAGAACACATTATTATTTTTATCATAAGTTTTAAGTTACATGATGTTGAATGTAATAAGTTTTATAACAATAGGAAATCAATATTTAAAATATTATGTGTTGCACTCTTTATGCCAGCTTTTTATTTTTGGATCATTTAGTAATATTAACGAGAAAAATCAAACAGCTGATTATGTATTTCAGAACGAATTACGAAAATCAAAATTCGACATTTTTGTAAACAAAATTTTTCAATTTGGCTCTACATATTTAAATTTTCGAAGATTTCAGTATACAAGGTAATTTATTTTGAAGAATTCACAATTCTTTGCGTATATTCTTACTGTATTATATTAATTCCATTCCGTTTTAGTTCATTATTCTTTGACAATTATTACATGTTTTTTTGCGGTACAGAATTGATTATTATCTTATCACCGCATTTAAATCTTTTACTATTTTTATTACGACCCTGTTACGTATTTTATTTCCACTGTTTCTAGAATATTATCATTTTGTTCTATTCTATTTTATATTCAGATTATTTTGTTCATTAGTGCACTTTTGTCCCTAGAACTATGGCAGCTGTTATTCCCGTGGTTACTAAGTTATCGAAAAGGATAATTAGAGTGCTTGGATGTAACCCAAGTCCTATGACCCTGCAAGGAACAAACACTTATTTACTTGGGACTGGCAAAAAGTAAGTATGGAATTTTATATTTGCACTATTTGAATGTTTAAAATGACTTAGCTAAACCTATTTGTTGGATGTTTGTTAAAAAAAAAATAGAGAGCAATACTACAGAGTACAGGCCGAATTGGTGTAACTATTATTAGATCCTTAGAAGTTTAGATAAACAGACATAGAAATAAATAATCACTTCTTTACTTGATGAAAACTGAATATTGGAATATGAGTATTATTTTTATTTCCAGCCGTATTTTAGTGGATGCTGGTGACAAAGACGTACCCGAGTTTCAATCAAACCTAGCTAAAGTGGTGAAATCTGAGAATATTAATATTGAACATATTGTTGTTACTCACTGGCACCATGACCATATCGGAGGGTTGGAAAACATCTGCGGTAAAATAGCAAGTGAGTATTTTATTTGTAAGCAAATTTTTTTATGAACAATGCTCTACCAAATCCTTACTTACAATTTTTTTTTCTCAGAATGTATCAATATAATACACTCTATATTTTTTCTTATATCACAAAATTACTTCCTTACTAAACCAAGATATATTGCATATATAGTCTCATGTTGAAGTTATCAGAAATTATAAAGTCCTTTTTATTGTTTTAACTAACAAACATGCACAGCCAGAACAATAATATATTGTGTTGTTTATGTTAGAACTAGCCTTACTGACTAACAGTAACATACCATAAAATGTATTCATATTTACCAGAAAAACCCACTGTATGGAAGCACAAACGAAGCTCTGAAGATGAACCGGATGTGGTGTTACCAGCTCCAATCCAAACGAAATGGCTGACCGATGGTCAAGAGCTTAAAGTAGAAGGGGCTACTGTTAAAATTCACCACACTCCCGGTCATACAACAGATCATGTGGTATTGATGCTGTTGGAAGACAATATCCTGTTTAGTGGTGATTGCATCCTTGGTGAGGGCACAGCTGTCTTCGAAGACTTGTATACATACATGAAGAGTTTGCACCGAATATTGGATCTGAAGCCAAATGTGATTTATCCAGGACATGGCAATATAGTTGAGGTACGTTTGTTTCTATTTAACTATACTCCAATGCAATAGCATAGGATGGTAAGTGCATTGTTGTACATATTGGGTTTTGATTGCTAAGTGATCTTCGTGGCAGCTGGATGTTAGAATACGCATTTGATGCTATGGTGTGTTTTAGACCTTTATCTTCACCAATCAGCGTGTTATTAATAATGTTTGGCACAATTTTTAGTTTTCTTATTTTTTAAGTGTTATTAAATTATATCGACAGGATCCAATTACTAAGATTGAATACTACATTGCACACAGAAACCAAAGAGAGGAGCAAATATTGGAGGTGCTAAGAAAAAACTCAGAAAAGCAGCTAAATGAAATGGATCTAGTGAAAATAATATACACAGAAACTCCAGAACATTTGTGGCCTGCGGCTGCTTATAATGTGAACCATCATTTAAGCAAGCTAACAAAAGAAAACAAAATTAAATGTGTAAGTGTTGAAGGAGAAAATAAATGGCAATACATTACAGAATCGCCTAATTGCAATTTGTAAAATTGCGTTATAATTTACACTTTCATAATTGGGGTAAAGTAATTGGGACAAAGGTGCAAAAAGACTATACATTGGACAAACAAATTTCTATTAAGATATTTTTAAGTTCATTCAGATACTTTTCTTAAGAGGCCACTGAAGTAAATTCTCAGGTTGCAATTTCTTGTCCAATGTCAGCATACAAGAATTGCCTGGGTATGAATTATGAACCCTATTACAGCCAATCCACTACCATCATGCTTAAAGTAGTTGTGTCCTCATAGGATTGTCGTTGTACACGACCTCTACAATTAATAGCCAAATTATTTATTTATCTACATTTTTAACTTATGTTACTTATGAGGTGTGGGACAAAGGTAAGTAACAAAAAGGAAGGTGTGCCAAATAGTATTCGTGTTTTACAAGGTCTATTTATTCAATCAAAAATAAATGTATTTTTTTTTAAATCAATGGATATTAATATTGATATGTAATCATAAAACCCAGTAATATCTAGCATAATATGTATCTGTTATATGGCCATATAGATTTTGTTGGCATTGTCGATTTCAAATAAATTTTAGATAATCATGCTTATAATAAGTACTTAATTGAAAAATAGATGGTTTTCATATTTGTCTCACATGTAGTTAGATACTATAGTAAAATTTTAACGAAGTTGTTAATACTGAAATATTTACTATATTTTTGTTGAAAGTCTAGCCCAATGCCTATATTTTAAAAAATATGATATAGAAAATTATATATTTATAGTATTGTTATACATACATAAATCAATAAACTTACCATATTGTTGATAAATTGAATATATATGTATTTTCCATTGTTTTAGAGGAATTTTTATTTTAAAACCTTACCCATGCTAAATAGAATTTCCCATTCACTAGATATCAAAACTATACCAATTTATATAATATTTTTTTAGTTACCTCATAGGTTTAGTGACAGCATGAATGGACTGTGAACCTTGAGCTCTCGAGCTATTTTCTAACTATTCTCGAGCTATTTTCGCCGAATTACCGTTTATAGCTTTTATAGCTTTCAATGTATTGGGAGTTTTGTATGGGATTTCACATGTTAAAATGAAAATGCAAATTACATTGCAACATTTATTACAAATACACAATCACTTATTGTGAAACTTAAATATAATAGGCAACATTTTTTTGAATGTAAAACATTTTATAGGTATGCTGCGCAAGATTCAATTCATCTGTTTTTGAGTCATTCAAAATTGTGAAGGCTCTACGAAGGCATTGAAATTTATGCAGTAAATATCTACATATCATTGAATAATTCCCGATTTCATTATAATACTGTAATATACTATAACACAAATGATTTATACAGGGTATATCAAGACCGCGACCGAAAACGAAGCCAGGTGGTAGTTTTAGCGGCTACAGACACAATGCAACTAAAAATTTTGCAAAATAAGCGACGGATTTTTTTTACAATTTTTTTAAAAATCATCATTTTTGAGGTATAAAAACCTAGTTTTTGCAAAAATAGTAATTTAAACCCTTACGTACCATTGCGTATTTAAAAATTAAGCGATGTACGTCATTATTTTAGAAAAAATATGTTTAATCACTCAAATACGACGATATGAGATATACCGAGACAAATGTTTGTATGAACAACAAGTATTTGTTTCGGGTCTGGGTGTTTGTGAGACCGAAAAGTCTCTCGTAGTTCCTGATACCCACAACACAAGACTCGATCTTAGTGTGGGGTCAGGACTATGTATGTGACTGTTGGGTGTAAAGAAAGAAAGAAAAAAAGAAATATGTAAAAAATAACAAAAAAAAAATTGACGATTTCTTTTTTGTAAAATTTTTACTTGCATTGTGTTTGATATCACTAATACTACCTCCTGGCTTCGTTTTCGGTCGCGGTCTTGATATACCCTGTATAATATATGTGGCTTGAAAACCAAGTGGGGCTTAAAAACTTGTCATTTCATAATTATTTAGGGTTTTTAACTCTTTAATTTTTCTAAGCACCTATATATTTTTAAATCATACACTTTCATAGATATGTATCCGAGATCCACGCTTTTTAAATTAAAACACGCAACAAGCTGTTAATAAAACACATCACTAGACAGAACGAATCGTTTGAAGTAAGGACGCACTTACAGAAAATGTTAAATTAATATTTTTGATTATTTTATGATCAATCCATCGATCTGGAATAAATACCTTAGGAAGACATAAATGTAGTAAATGAAAATTTATTTAAAAAAATATTCCATTTGTCAAAGGGTTTAATTGGTATACTTTTACGCAAAGAATAAATAGGTGTGTTAACAAAAATCGGTCATAATTATATTATAACAACATAATATATAAGAAGTAAGTACCAAAATTTTTGTACTATTATCGGGAATAATTATTCACATGTAGGGAAATTATAATATTAATAAATATGGAAAATTTGTTACAAACTTAACTAGATTCATTGATTTTACCTTGCATCTACATAATTTATATTTTATTTTAATTTAAATGGTACTAATCTAAATTTTCAGTCTGAAGATTATCAAAATCCTGGATTAAATTGTTAAATAAATATTTTTTTTATATATTTGCCAATGTGCATACAATAAAGTACGATCATAAGAAACAACTATTTTATGACTAGCTACCAAAATCAAATTATGCACGTAGAAAAGAAGTTTTGGGAAAGAAAGTAGTAATAAGTGCTACATTCGCGACAATTTTGTATGGGGTTAACTTCACGAAGAATCGAAGATACCAACACTTTATTTTATGAATAAAATAATGTAATATTTTTAGTTTTCATATTCCCCCGAAAGTATTGACTTTAAAACTTCAGTAAGTAAGCCAGTTATAAACCTATAAGCCATTCTAAGTCGATATTTGAAATAGTAATGAAATGCGAGTATCATATTGTATTTTTTATTTGGTACATCATCGATATGGTCATTACAAGTATATTTACGAAATATATTCAGGTTTGTACGAATACGTTGACAAACGTACTATAACATAGTGTGTATACCTTACCCGTATGCCTGTAGTATGGTTTAATACCATACAGATTCAAGTTTCAACTTTATATTGACTACCCACTCTAAAAAAACATTATGTTGTTACTAGGTTCTAGTACAAAGCCTTTTTAGATGTCCTAACAAGGACCCCGACTTTTTAATGGTAATAAGTCAACATATTTTCAACAAAAAAGGCAAAGCTTTCTAGGTAGAAAGTTTGTAACTAATTCCTTGTAACAGCAAAAAATGTTTTTAACGCAGTGAATGAGTATACAGTTTACCTCATTTTATTTCGTAAATGCATCCTTACCGCCTCCATAGAGCCTGTGTATGAGATGTGTATGACCTTGTATGAGATGTGTGAGATGTGTGTGCGCGTGTCACTACCGGCGCACGCGCTTGGGCGGCGGCATCGCGAACGAGTCATCGTGAAACCTCTCGTTGTCTATGAAGTCTAATAAAATCTCTTTTGTAACAGGAACTTTTATACTCTCCCATACGGCTGTTGGAGAAAAAAAAATTAAGTACCATAGACAAAATACCGGGAAACGTAATGTCAGATGATCACCTACTAGTTGGATAGACGAAATAAAAATTGTAAAAATTCGTTAGGATGTTGGCTGTTTTCAATATGTAATTGTGGAAAACCTCGGGGGATGCGTATGTTCAGCAGTAGACTTCCTGTCGCTGAAGATGACGTTGGTGATGATGAACAGTTATAGATACAAAGCCCAATGGTTGCACTGCATTGCATAGATGCGGCCAAATTATGACCCATAAATCATTAGTGCAGCTACAGATATAAATGATGAATTTGATATACGCGAGAATATATTTTAGCACTTATCACACGCTTCATAAACGCGCGATCATCTTCACTAGCCTGTGTTGTCATCAATCTAACACTTTTTCTACTCAACCAAGTATCGCATCAGTCAGTTAATGGTGATTTCAGTGCAATCGATCTATCCACGATAAACTGTTATCTCTCTCCAATCGACACAAGTACCGGCCGACTCGAATCCAAATATAAACAGGTTTAACCTTTCATGGATCACCATGACACTTAACGCCTTATTCATAGTCAGTTTATAATCCTATTTTAGTTATCGGATGTTTTGTTTTTTTCGCTCAATCTGACTTCAAACGTGGTTCGAAAGGGACAAAAAACTCCATAACTAAAATATATCAATTTCTTTTTTCGAAATGTCGTAACAACAACATAACATACAATAAGAGCAGTATAAATATACACAAAATAAATACTTTAAAATAAGATAACAGAAAAGACGTATTGACAAAATAATATCTTAAATTATTGTTTTAACAAAACAGTATTTGGAATTTATACGAAATTAAGATTGTGTGTATAAATTAATGTATAAACTGTCTATGAATAAGACTGTCACAGTACAGTAATTTAAAAATACTTACACTTAGCAGTATTATAGCTGTTTGGATATGACTTGTCCGTCCGTTCCCTCATGAACACCCATTGGTTGTTCTCGAACTTGCACTCGATAATCTTGTTGTTTAGCGGATGCAGGTCTTTGGATAACTTCATGGCGGCGAACGGCCTATCCAACTGGCCTACGTATAAGTGGCCCACTTTCTTTGGCACGATACTGAGGGAAATAAAACGATGATGATTAATTTTAATTAGATCTTTGCTTGAACAATTTTCTTTACTCCAATTTGGATACGTCTGAAAAACATAAATATCTACTACACTTGTGTCGTAACCGTCGACGGCCAATCAAAACCAAAGGGGAAAAGAAAAAAACAAGGAGCTCCGACAATCGCATAGAAAAAAGACTAAAATATGTCGATTTTGTGTCAGACAATGACACTGCTGGTCGAACCGGCACATACCTACAGCAGTCTGAGGAAAATGCCGTATGGCTGTACTACTGTAAAGGCCAGGTGGAAGAGGCAGCCCCATTGCTACCTCAGTCTAAGGTAGCTGTAGCATAGCCCTAACACTTTACAAGTATAGGTGCTTCCATTAGGCAAGTTAGTTGTATGCAAGTTGCAAATTGCATGCAACTTGAAAGACCTGCTCACCAGTTTCAACTTGCATGTGGATAGTTCGAACTTGTATTTTTATTTAAGTGACGCGCAAATAAAACGCCCACAGGTAAGTTGCAAGTTTCGAATTGCGAATGAGTGACATGGTCTTTCGGTGTACAAATGATCGAAACATAATGGCTGTCGGGTGGGGGCACGAGAAAATTAACCCATGATTTAATAATAATAATTTTAAAAAAATTGGCACATAAGACATACATTACACTTTTTATATAAAAAGGGTGACAGTTATGTTAGTGCTTACACAAATTATAAAAGCTGCCTATTATTTCCTACTCAATTTGCAATTTTCGATAACAATGAAAGCAACTTGTACGCCAATGTGACGTCATACTTGCAAACAAGACTTGCCTAATGGAATAGTGCCCTATATGATGAGAACAGTAAGTAGATATAGCTCACCCCTCCCCGCGCTCGGTGACGATCTTGAGCTTGAAGTCGATACTGTTCATGTTGCCCGGCTTCCACTTTAGAACATCTTCACACGCGCCAGGCACATATGGCTGCAAGTATATTTAAGTTGTGTAGAGATTTATGTTGTTTTGTCGTGGAATTCGGAAACTTTGAGACTTCCCAGCAATTCCCATGTTCCGCAATATGTTTGGTCAACTACACATTTGTTGGTACAAGCGTTACATACATGAGATTCATCTCACCGGAAGGTTAGAGGATCGCAAAAAAAAAATGTGCGCACAACGGGTTTTAAAAGTTGTTGTGCGGGGGAAAACGAATTTTCTAATATAATTAGATTACTTGTTTTGACGTGGGGAAACCCGAGTTGCCGTTACCGCCCCACCTCTGTGGAAAGTGGAGAGACTATGTTGGGTTAACAACCAATACCCCGCGTAAACATACAAGGGCGCTTACCCCCGCGATCGTCAGTTGCCCCATTAGTCGCCCCTTACGACAGCAATGGGATACCGTGCCAGGATCTTGAAACGTCCCCATACCACAGAGCGAATTGCATGGTTTACAATTTACATAAATACTTACAAAGACACTGTTCATTTAACTGCCATTTTTCGCAGCCTGTTTCATGGTTTATTTATAGGAAAGTGAAAAATTCATTTCCAATTACTACATTCTTTTATTAAATTCGTTGCGGGTTAAAGAAGATTTAGGTGCTCCCTCAGATTCGTAGAGCTTTAGTGCTTGAGGTCATAAAACACTACATCAGTAGGATTCATTTATAATATTTTGAATGAATTAATTAGTACATAGTCTTATTACCTGCTTAGCAGGCTGGAATATGAGTCCGTCAGGTTCGTGCAAGAGAGACTTGGCGAATTTCTCGCCCAATAGTTTCCTCGCCATTGTTAAATCCCAAAACTGTTTCAACATTATACTAAACGGCTCGTTCTCTTTGCGAATTATCGCTTGCTTCATGGCTTCATGCCTACAATAAATGGTACAACTCAAAATAACTGCTATTGTTTGTGGGAATTCAAAGGATTTTACTAGGTGTACACTCCAGACAGGTCACTACAGAAACCTTTGAAGTCTATCTTCGGCAGTGAAATTCTTTTGGCCGACTATGATATTAACTGTAAGAGAACTGAACAGAATATTTTCCATAAGGGTTGGGAGCAATGATTTAGGTAACTTAATTTAACAGTAGGCAGCGTACATACCTTGGGTTAACAATCTCATTTTCTATATAACTTAATCTGATTGGATAGAAAGACTCCTTGCTCACATCCACACCTTCGAACCTTATTATATCATAGCACAAATATCTGGGGATCTCCTTGCCGTCAACTTGTTTGTCTAATACCATTTCCTGTAACAAATATTTAGGTATTTCAAATATAGTGACTAATCATCAAAGCTTAGATTAGGCTTAGTCGTCTTAGACCCCTGGTGGTGTTAAAAAGTTAGTCACAAAAAATTGACTCTCGAAATCCACTTTTTCGGTGTTCTATCTACAGTGTTTTCTGTAGAAGAGTAATTATCCAGAAAAGAAGAAATTGTTGCTTAAGTGTCTACTTTTTTTAAAATAAATAATTTTATTCTAGGTTTTAAATTTTCAGAAAATATGCCTATGCAGGAATGTACTTACCCCATCAAGTAAAGTGTCCCTGAGATGCCTGTGGTGGTCCTTGCGGTGTAGGAATTGCATGCCGTGCACTTTGAACACGCAGTTATCCCTGTCTAACATGTATACTTCGTCCTTACCGTCTATTAGCATCATGTATCTATAAACATGAATTTAAAACTATAAATAATGAATGTATTGAACATAAAGAAAGCTTTATTATATAGTAATAAATGATTTATGAAATTTCGACCTGTCTTACTCATAAAAATGGCTCACGATTAACATGCACACAACCTACAGGTTCCCAAAATTTTTGTCTCATAAGCCCTATGCAGTGGCCCCTACGTCATTAGTATATCTCCCCATTTTATTTGTTTTGCGAATCCCACACCCAATCTTACAATCTTGAATAGACCTTCCTTAATACTAAATTTATGCGAAATGATCAACTTCAAATGGGTGTTTGTTCTACACCTAAACTACTATCTTGAAACATTTGATATTTAGACCTACTACAGTTAAAATACGGTGCTCTGTCCATACCCAACAATTATTCACTAACATCCCATTCTCAACTTCGACATAACTCCTAAAATAAAGTAAATCTACTCACCTAACCCCATCAGCCTTCCAAGACACCCTATAAGGTTTCTCCCTCAGCTTAGTAATATTGCTCATGTCCATGGACACGGGCTGCGAGCCCGGGAAGCCGGTGGTGCGCCACTCGCAGAACTCCTGGGCCTTCCTCTGTACTTCACTGAGGCGGGGCTGCACATCGAAAGGCTCCACCCCACGCACCTCTGGCATGAATGTGTTCTTCTTGCGCGTGTTCTCACGCTTGCCCTTGCCTTTTTGTTTGCGGTTGCCGTTGCTAAAACAATTTGTTTATCATTGTGCGATCATATCCTTCATTAACCAAAGATACTTACTACTTATACTTTAACGTTGAAATTCGTTTAGAACGGAAAAAATGCTTGACAAATATCATAAAAAACTCCAATTTAACAAATATCTATACAGTTAGAATGGGTTTTATCTAACAAAAACTTACTTTGAATTCTGTGAATTGCTTGGTGTGTCATCGTCATAGTCAATTTCTTCTTCTTCTGTAAAATAAAATCTTTTTTCTCAAACACATGACATCCCGAAACTTTTTTCTATAGCATAATATTCTTGTTCCTCCAACGAACTATTACTTATAATATTATTTAAAGACTAATATACACAACAGGTAAAACAAAAAGGACAGTAACATCCTTCAACCAATTTGCTTATTTATAGCGCCCTGTTAATGGTTTTTAACATAAAAATGATTTAAGCATAAGGAAGTCCTTACCATTGCACCAGTCAGGCCTCATTGGTGCAGCCGGTGTGTATTCCACCATGTCATAGCGTCTGTAAAGTTCCTCTAAATAGTCCTGTTTGTATATACCTGGAGGCCTAGCAACAAAGTACTTATAAGGAAAACAGCTTGTATGTCTAGGAGTTATATGGTTAGGGGTGTAAATACTAACATATATTGTGAATAATCTGGGTTTAGCAACAACAGGAGTAAGGCCATATAGAGACTCATATTATCTTAATTATGGGCAACAATATATTCTTTATTCTGACAACAAAGTGGTCACAAAGGACCTATTGTGATGCCTGGATATTAGTGTTTGACCAGTATAATACTAGAATTTTATTCAGAATGCAAGTCTTTTTATCATTATGCTATGAATTTTACAATAATATGTAATCTATAGTCTGTTTTGACACAGAAACACTCTAGTTATGTTCAAAACAATTCCACTTACCTCATACTAGCAAATTCTTTGATTGCTGCCTCTATGCTACAATCCAATTGTTCCACCATGTAAGACACAAGCAGGAATCCAGTTCTGTTAAAGCCGTGAGTGCAGTGGACTCCTATCACTTCTAGTGGCTTTTGACTGAGAAACTTGGACACTAACTGTATGAACTCTCTGAAACATTCAACAATTCTTTTAATGGTGTCTTGGAACAAAACCAAATACACATAGATAGTAGAGTGAAACTACACAGAAACAGTTATGTGCATCATTGCAATGCATTATAAAAAGGACCATTCATTATAACAGGAGCTAAACTAAAATGTATTAAGTTGTATTTCCTCTTCAATCTAAAATTTATCAGTTGTTTCAAGTGGCTGCTACATATAGTACTATTATAAAAGATTTTATAATTTTAAGAGTGATAACAATATTATCAGGGACCCAATCCCTATAATCTTTAATCACTATCAACCTTCGCCTCATGCCAAACAATACTAGACCCTAGCCATAAATAATAATACAAGGGCAAGGAACATAAATAAATAACAAGTTACTTAGTCTGTTCTAAGCTTGGTGTTTCTCCATGTCCACGACAGGATAGTTTAACATATTTGCACTCCATGTCTTCAATTTCACGTTTGTCATAAAACCTGCTTGTGTTTGTTAGGTCAACCCATAAGCCAATTTTCACCTGAAAGACATCACAGTTCAGTGTCTGAATTTTTAACTACAGTAGTGAGTAAACAGCAATATTTCTACGAAACAACAACTTTCCGCATAATGTACTAAGTAACTGTTAATAAACAAAAAAACAATGTAAATTTAAGATTGATTTACTTTTCGTACCTTGTGTCCTTTCATATAAGTAAACAGCATTGATGGCGTGAAACGATTAGCTTCAGGCACCTTGTCGTTAAATTGATGTCCTAGTGGAGTTTTAAAAGCTAGAAACTTTAGTGCAATCAAGCCATCAGATTTTCTGGGACAGTTAAGCCACCTGGCAGGCAGAGGTCCGGGATCTTTTTGCGACATCTTGGTATCGTAGATTCACAAAGATCGCAATAAAATTCGTCTTATGTCACGCACATTTAGTTCAAGTAAATAGAACGTAAGATTTTACCTAACAAATTAAAAATAAACACTTTGACGCAGCATCTCGAGTCTCGACAAAGTTATCGAACTTGTCAAATGTCACTGGCACAGCACAGACTATCAGCCGATGCCAACAATCAATCCCAATCCAAAATTTGCTGTTTGACATTGACAGCTCAATCTTTTTTCTGATTATAGCTTGCCAATAATTAATCTCAGTAGGGAAAAAACTATCTAAAAAATCAATCTACTTTTGGGAGGGCCAATCCCTGCTTGTGGATTGTCCTCTGTATGGAAATGACAGTTTAGGCTTGCCAATAAACAATTATCAGTTTTGACGTTTGGATGGATTGTTCAAAACAATCCAATATTGCAATCCAAGAATTTCCACGGATTATTTATGCAGATTTACCAACAGCAATGAAACTAGAAAGTAAAAACGAATGTAGATGAAGATGACACAACATTGATTAACGATTTCTTCATTTAGATCTAAAATATTGTATTGTTGTGTATATTTTGATAAATATGATTTCTGTTATGATATGTTTCTTAATTTCATAGTTGTATTTTTATTTAATTGTTCAGTGTGTTTTGTGAAAAAAACATTTATAATGAAATATTCTTTATTACTCACAATTTACAATAATAATAGAAAGAATAAAAATAATAGAAAAGGGAATCAAATTTTGATCATGGGAAGTTGTAGAGCCACGCTGCTATCAGCCATGACTCAGTATGAATGGGCAGGCTATGGCCTTCTCGCTCTCCTCCCGATTTGATGGGCCGGCCGGTCACACAGCCATGATTCAATCGTAGTGGATGTTCATGGGCGGCAGTGATCACTTTCCACGGATCTATGTAAATGTTCAATAACATTTCGCAATTTTCTCCACAATATTCTCATAATATTTCTATTAGAATGACAAGTGATAAATCATTGTTTACTGGATATATTATTTTTCAGTGGCCAGAAACACAACAATTCTGTAAAAATCTATATAATTGGGACAAATTGAATTGTTTTTATTGCAATTATTATTATTTCTAACGTAAATTTTTGTTTTTCACAAATTATTTATTTACAAAATGCTGAAAGTGCATAAATATGCAATGAAATATTCTGCGTCAAACTAAATTGTCAAGAGGGAACCGATTGTTTTCAATCTATCAACAAAGGCAATCGACTGTCGCCTGTTTTGTTTATTGGCAACAAGATATTCGACCAATCGAAAAGTAGAAACCAATCCGGATTGACTCCAATCTAACATTTTTGATTGATTGTTGGCATCGGCTGTAAGGAGTAAACCACCTGGCACAGTCACTGGCGGCCACAGACTAACTGGCGGCTGGCCCTTTCGGTCTTACATCTGACAGGTGTAGGTGAGTGAATGATAAGCTACAATCCAAAGCATTGCTTGTAGGGTGTTAAGCTTTCCCTGCACAGCAAATATGACACAGAAATAAAAAGCAGACTGCTGTGGTAGTTTTGCCCCGCCGCGCCGCGCCGCGCCTGTAGTAAAATATTGGTGTTCTGTTTCTATTTCATGTCTTACCACATGCTAGGTCAAAATGGTGAGATAAGAATATGTTCTATCCAGTACTAAGCAAATTTCACTTGTCTAATATAATCTTAATAAATTATATGTTGATTTATGATATGACAATAGTCACTAGTCATCTCGACTTTTTTATGTTTGAGAGTCTTCATAACATAATATGTTTTCTAAGTTACAGTTTAGTGTTAAAGAGGTATACGATATAAACTACAAAAATATACGATTTTGATGTAAAATATATGAAATAAAAGTCGAATGTACGTTATGTGCTTATATGCAGTATACAATTTATAGGAGCCTCGAAACCCGTCGTAAAATATTAACGATTTTTTTACGTCGATATCATCATTATGTTCTTATAAAGTTTTATTAAAGTCTTTGTGAA
Organism: Deilephila elpenor; assembly: GCA_949752805.1. Lineage (NCBI taxonomy): Eukaryota > Metazoa > Arthropoda > Insecta > Lepidoptera > Sphingidae > Deilephila > Deilephila elpenor. Next base: position 3,519,621 of record OX457098.1, read on the forward strand.
GATTAATCAAATTATTTTTATAAGTTACTAAAAATATTAACTTCTGGATAATAAAACAATGAAAACCACCCAATGGTACCTAAGACTAGACCCAACTAGACCGATATAAAATTTAGAGATATTAAGAAAATTAAAGTTTCCCCAATTTACTGAATCGGTCCAATATGGACAACATTTGTCATTATTCATTACATTACAGGACCTAAATTAAACATGTGTTCAACTAATTAAAATATTTGATCGCAAATCCATACAACCCTTAATACTGTAACAATATTTTATAAAGATATCGTTTTAAAAACAAAAACCATTGTATTATGCGGTTGCATAACATATTTTGTTTTTTTTTTAGTTCAAAAATAGTGTATAAAATCAGTGGACTCGGTTTAGCAGGATCATGCAATTATAGGTAGGTTTTAGTAGCAGGATTTGGAATGGGATCTTTAATGACAAAGATAAAATATATTTTATTATCTGTGATAACCATTGTGCTCAGATAATAAATAGGATTCGTTTTGAAATTTGCCGTTATTATTTTTATTTGTAAATTGTTTGATGTTAAAATCCTTATATTCCTATAAAATAAACGGTTATGATAATTTTAAATTAAAAATAAATTAATTTATTTCGTGCTAACTGCTAAAGCAGTTGACATTTTGATTTTGGTTGTTGACAGTGGTAACAACTTTACAAAATGCACAACTTAACAACATCGTCATCTCTTTCATTCAAGTGGGTAGTTCAAAATTAGAAGGAGATGGAAGATAAAGAGTATTTTTTATACGTTGGCTGCATTTGAAGTTGGTATTTGCCAAGAGCCTGCCATTTTGTAAGATAGAAGGGAGATAAAAAATAGTTTTATGGTGTTAAAATTTTACAAATACTCCGTTGCCATTTGTATTAGGGCTAAAAACAAATGTTTAAATGGACGCTTCGTCCATTATAACTCAGGTGTCACGGGATGACGAGCAATTAAACAATTATGGATCCGACAGAGGTAAATCTCAACCGAATTACACCTGTTACCTACTGGCATCAAATTAGAGCGTATAGTGTTACCTCCTCACGACTTGTAAATATTTGTCGATCGTGATCGATACTATATCGGTGGATTAGTGGACGTTTCGCGTGTCGGTGTTACGTTTTTCGTGTGTGTGATTTGAGGTAAACAAATTGAAACGTGTGGACGCGATAACATTCTTGCAGCAACCTTGAGAGCTGTCTTTGAGCACCAGTGGCTAGTCCCAGTTACTGGTGTGTGGTGAGGATCGAGTGCCGGCGCTTCAGTTGGTGCAGTTAGTGTCGTGTGCTCATGTGCGATGGTTGTTTTAGGGTCATCCCCTGGCGTGCAGCATAATGAGGGGGACGTTACACCAGTGGCGGGCTCCACACCCCTGGGCAGCAAGAAGTCCAGTGGGGGTGGCGGCTTCCTGCGCTCACTCTTATGTTGTTGGCGCGGAGGACGCGGCAAAGGTCCTCCTGGCGGCAACGGCACCAACAGTATCGATGGCAGGGCTTCGCCCCCGCTGTTGGTTATGTCAGACCATGCCCCGAGACCTTTGTTACCACCAGTGAGACACCAGGACATGCATAAAAAGTGTATGGTCATTGACCTGGATGAAACTCTAGTGCACAGTTCGTTCAAGGTATGTATTCCACATATTAATTTTATTACCTCATTATTTAGCATAAAACGGTTCCCAGACTTTTTATTTATATTCGCAGTGTACAATGTTTAATATTTATCTGTGGTAAACATAAATATAAGGTCCCACAATACAAAAATATTTATTATGTGATGTGTGTTGAAAGTTATTGATCTTTAATTGTTTGTAAATACACATTAAGGAAGTAATCATAATAAAAAAGTAAATATCAAAGTTTATTCAACATTGATTTATCACCAAATGACAGTATAAATTCCTTCACAGTGGTGCCATATTGCTATAATTCATAAATAAACTAATAAATTGAAATATCATGTCAGGCAGTTATAATGTTTGTAAACACAAGCAAGCTACAAGTAGTTTTACATAATTTGCTTCAAACAAAATAAAAATGAATGTTACATCAAAACACTGGTTTTCTAACGACAATGTCAGTGCTATTTTAATTTGTAAAGGTCAAAAATCTTGTTTGTGATATAATGAAACAAGTTGATTGTATCTTTAAATTGTTTTGTTACAATGGAAAATGTTAAGAACTTCTAATGCAGTTAAGTTTTATACATGTTGGTTTTCATAAATTTGCAAGTTTGAATCCTACTGTATAGACAGTATTATGATAATGTTAAAAAATTGCTATAGATTGATCATTGTTAATAGTCGTCAGGGATTGTCTATCAGACAAGCCACTTCTTAATTTTCCATTCGCAATAAACTTAAGAACTAATAAAATTCATTATTTCCATAAAGGTTTTGTTAAACCTTCTATATTGAAAGCTATATTGAATATTTCATTGCAAATTATAGAATTCAGATAAAAATGTGTCGGCATACAAAAAAAAATACAGCTTATAAAAATCATAGCTCTTTATATGATTTGGTTGGTTGAATTACTAGATTCTTCTAATATTTTACTGACAGATTGGAACTTTACTATTACTATTGCATTTTAATTAAAATTAATAATAAATGCAATTAAAATGTTCGTAAAAATTGTTTTGCAAAAGTATCAAGACTTCTGTTGATGTGAGGTTGCAAGTAAAAAGTAAAATAGTATCATTCATTTGGGAGTAGGTTAATGAGTATACACAGTAATTACCCTAATTGTATGCACAAATATGTTTCATTCTTTGATGTGTTTGAAGATTTGGCTTCCATCTTATTCGAACATGATTTTTTCTTCTGGCTTATTTTGAATTCATGAAGTTTGGAGCACATACACTCACTCACATCTTTTCCTCAAAAGGGGTAGGCACAGGTGCTACTAGGACACCCACATTTTGCCATTTGTGTTCCATACCACCATGTGATAGGGGCGAAATCTAACTTTATTCAATATGTATCTAAATTGTTATTGAATCAGGTTCATTATTATACAACAACATTAGATAATACTAGATTAATCATTCTGTTATTTGTTTTATCTATTTGCGACAATGCAAGGGCATCTACCTGTGTAAGGTTGCTGTACACTTTCTAACTACACCACAAACCACTTACTGCCCAACTTCTCATGGGAACGGTTTTCACAAGGTTTTGTTTACAACTTTACATTGTATTTTACACAGTTGTTAACATGATAGTGACTTAGTTTCACTTTTTACTTTGTTGATGATATTTCTAAGTAAGCCATCCTATGCAAAAATATACAAAATATTTTAAAAATATACAATATATTTTAGACATATTAATATATTGAAAGCTTTTTGAACATGTTTAATGTTGGATTCAATTTTACTCTTATACTGTACCACAGTACATTATATCGGAAAATAATATTTAATTATAAATTAAATTTTAGACTATTGTCTATGCAAGTATCACAGTTAAAGATTTAAGATGGATACATTATTTAAAACCTATACATTTCACTACACCTGCTGGCAGAAGGTGTTAAGCCTACTGGCTACAACTTGTGGCCCAACAAGTATATCTCGTTTCAGGATCAGTCAGAGAACATTCAGTTATGAACACCATATTTTTATTAGTCATCCAAAAGCTAATGTTTCGAACAGCACTGCGCTTGCCATCATATTTAGCATAGTCATTAGCAGTTTAAGAGACCGCGTTTGTACCTACACCTAGATTACACGCGTGTTGTTATTAGCACGAAACAAATAATTCTCAAACGCTTACGTAATTACAACATTGTCTCACAAGCCATGACTTTGATACGAGACTGATTGCCTCGGTGGTTTTGTGTGAGTCATACGTTTTTAACAATCGCACATTACTAATATAATGATTATCGTTATATTGTAAGTACCATGCGAATGCAATGATTAATTAAAAACAGCAAATCAATTGCGAGTTCGTAGAATCGAAGAAAATCAAAACGCCTTTTTTACTACAAACTGTTTATTTACATGAAATGGCGACATTTCCTCATACTCTAACGGGTTATATTTACGTTTCAAAGTAATTTTATTTTTTAATTTGATTTTTTTAAATATTACAATTGCGAAGAGATTGAAATGCACTTATTTCTAAGTGCAACGATAGTCGCTACCCTCAAAGCGTATCTGAGGAGAGATAATAATAAAGTTATTGAAGATTTTCTTTGTAAGCAATTCTTGTATTCTTATCCGGAGTTTAAGTGGAATTAAAGATCCATAAAGTGTGATAATTAGGTAGCGTGTTATGAATGTTTAATAGATGTTGGCGCGCGTCTGCTAAAGTGTGGAGAATTCGTATACTATTCTGAATACGAATAATTGTCTTAATAGTAAGGATGTTGTAAAGGCGCTATTCATGGAATTGGCTATTTGACTAATTTCTGAAAAGTGTTTTAAAGTCTAGATACAATCACTCTATACCTCTTCAAACTATTAATTTATTTTTAAAGAGTTGTTTATAACGAATAAACATATTTTTCAGTTTTATCATCATATATGTCACCAAAACGGTAGGTCACGTGACTTTGAAAAAGTTACGTCACGCTTTATAAATGGTGAATGAACTTAGTGGCAGAGATGAATGAAAATTGTAAATCGTGACATCACACACTGCACAATGACAGCTTGTCGTGTTTTGTTACATTTAATCAACAGATAAAAAATGGCAAACTTATTTTAGACAATTTAAATATTTATAATTTAGATAAATGTAAATAAAAATACCTATAATTATTGTTTACCAAAAAGCTATCATATGCAACACATTTTATAATTTATTGCCACAACAGTCAAATACCCAATTATAGTGTTTATAGGCCAATGACCTGTCAAAAACTATTATATGAAAGTAAATATATTTCACATCGACACCTTCAGTCTAGATTGCAGACATATCGGCAACATTTTAATATCTCCAACCTGATGAAAAAACCACTAGCCTTTTATTAGCTATTTGCATGTTTGTTCACCACAGGGGGCGTCTATAGAAAATCCCAGGTTCAATTCTTTATACCGCGCCACTCGTCCTTGCGAGTCTCGTTGAGCACGCAAAGCAAACGTCACTATTTTTATGCCTTACCTTGTCGATGTTTTATTTAGATTCAACATACGTCATGACTACACGCTTGAATCCCTAAAATGGTATACAGAGGTGCCAATAGTGCCAGCTTTAGTTCCTTATTTATTCCGTCCTATGTTGTAATAGAAGGCGAGAGCCTATCGCCATGCCGGACGTACATTTCAATCGCCAGGGTTTATAAATAAATTCATTTTATCCAAGATTTTCCAAGGACTTAAATATTCTATAGTGTTGATACTTGACTTAGGCAGGGTCGTTAAATAAACGCCTTTCAACAATGTAAATTATAAATATGTTGCGCCGATCCTAACGAAGCGTGAGAAAAAGACAGGCGGAGGAACAGGCGACTTTTGAATAATATTTTTTTTGCCATGTTTGTTTGTAAACTTATGCAAGAACGTTATGACATTAAATATCGGGCCAAATACGCCCACCAGTATGCACGAGCAGTGGCGTGCCTAGGGTTTTGGAGTAGGGCAAGCCGAATATTTTTTTTCGTTTAATTAATATTATTTAACACAAAGTTACTAAGAACGAAGAAAATTAATTTATAATACGTCGGCAAACCTTCAACACAATCTTAAGATTAAAACAATTAATATAGATTACTTGTGAACATGCATCCGTAACTTTTCATTGCATTTCTATTGCCGTCACTATTCTGTGGTGCCGTGTTCGACTTCGAGGTTAACCGAAATTGCAGACAGAAATTATTATTAACGCATTCATGTTTAAATGTTTTTCTGAATTTAAAATAATAGATTGCCTTTTGAAAGGACCACCTAAATTAATGAAAATTTAAAGCATTATAATCCAAACAATCTAACACACAAGACGTGTCATTTAAAAACATATGAATCACGATTGTTTAATAGCTTTAAAGGGAGCATGTAGTAATAAAAGTACGTAGTTTATTAAACTGACCTGAAGAAATGTCTATTGTGATTTACCGCGACTTACTAAATGTACAAACCCGGCATAGATTTCGCGCCGGTTTATTTTTCAATATAATTGAATGAATTTACCTTTTTACCGGCAATGAACGCTTTCACCATCGCACTCAAACCATCACAGAAAACAATACAACTCATAATAGTATCAAAAAGTTTAAATAACATAAAAAAACTAAACATTAACCTTAAACAAAACACATTCACAACTCATAAATCATAATATAAATGAAGTTAGTAGAAATATGTGCTGTATTGCCAGTAAACGTGAAATAAACAATACAAAAGATACAATTTATTAAAAGAAATATTAAAACTTCATTATTTGTTCTAAAAAAAATATTAGAAATAATTTCAAAAAGGAACCAACTTAATTTAATAACAATAGATATAATTGATTTAACAAATAATCACGTGACGACCATGCAACGCACGATGTTTTTACATCATCAAGGCCGAAGCCGGGCATTTCGTGTACAGTAAACAGCTATATAACATATCTATAGCTATACATTCGTAGCGATCGAGTAATATCATTTCCCCATACAGTTCACGCGTTGCTAGAAGCCCCGTAAAAGCACACGAGAGAGAAAAGGATAGATATATGTGCTGTGTGCTCCGTCTTTTAAAGTTCAGTATAGTTTTAATGAATGAATATTACGCGGCGCTTCGGCGCTGGCGTCTCATTGAATAGCGTCGCGGTAAATTCAAAAAATTTAAATGCTAGATGTTTTCTAATAAATGACTGTTGTATTGAATGTAATAGTTTGTATTCAATATGGAGTAAATACGTATTATGTAGGGCAAGCCGGGCTTTTGGGCTTGTATGGAAGTACCGCCACTATGCACGAGACTCCTTTTCAAAAGAGAGTTCGGTTGAGAAGGCTTAGGCGTTAGGCCACCACGCTGACCTATTGTACATTGGTCGTCTTATTACAAGAATTTATTACCAAACAAAATCCAGTTCTAAAAAATGTGTTTTAAAACTATGTCTAGTACATGCAGTATCTGACACACTTAGATATGCGCCGTTGCTAAACGCAGACAAATAAAATTGATATTAGCCACGGTTAATGATACAGAAACACTTAGTGTGACTACCAGTTTGGTTGGACTTGTTTTTTCGCAACTCATGTCTAGTTTTCAGCCTAATGTTTTCCTAATACTTTAATAGTGGCTGCCGGCCGACCAACATTTATCTTAATAAACTTCGCAAGTCTTATATAGGAATTTACATAATTTACGCTTTTACCGTAAAGGAAATCCTTCGGTATGAGCTTGAGATTTGTTACATAGTAACTAATTGTTTCTATATTCTGCAATACAAAATGCTAATAAATGTTTTGTTGTTGTTAAGAACACACTTAACAAACATGAAGGTAAACCCGAGGAAATTAAATTAAGTCTCCCAAATTACAACGAAAAGCAAGTTCTTCCAGGCATGAATGCGCATAAAAATGGTCCTTTTTATTCGATGATGACTTATTATTCAAAAAAATAGAATAGGAAATTACTATTCACACAAATAGCTCTTAATTTCGCATTTAAATATATACAGGTTAAAACTGTGCGATATAAAATACAAATATACTAAAACATATTTAAAATTGATACAGAAAAAGGGAAATAAGATAAAGAGCGTAGATTGCCAAATTTATGTTATTTTTTTTTAGCATGGCAGTGATTATAGTTTATACAGACCCTGATGTTTAATATGGTACCATAGAGCACAGGGTTTTGATAGACGATTATCTCTCCACTCGACACAATTATAACATTACTTGATCTCTATTTTATTATTTATTTTTGTTAATATTTTGCATAGTTAATCAGTAATCATAATGTAGTTCCAACTTGTGTTTGTATTGTTTGATATCGTTTCAAGTTAAAGGCAAGCCGGTGTAGGCACCTAAGAGACTCGTCAAGCTACTATGCTCTGTGTAAATTGTTTGCGTGCCGCTATTGATTCTGGCTGACAGGAATTGTTTGGGTGAGTGGGCGGGATAGTCTCACGTCTAATTGTTATGTAGTAGAGATTGGACTTCACTATTTATAGTCTTCTTTCAAAGAATTAGTCCGTCTCGGTAATACAATGGTTGTACGATCGATGCACCCGCGTAATATGAAACCCGGATGAGGTGCGACCACATTCAGTGGCTAAAATTTCTCGTTCCTCGAACTTTTGACATCACGTTCGGTTGTTACCAATAGAAGCAGTAGTAAGTTGTTTCAGAACTTGAATGAAAACGGAATGCCCTGTTCTAATTTTTTAATATTCGGCAAACAATTAAAGTATAATGTCGTAAATGAACCTGTACTCAATCGAATTTCATTACAATGTTGTCGTGTTTTACAATTTAATTGAATTGCTCAAACAGTGAAAGTTGCGTCTAAAACTCCATGAGAACCATGATTTTGGCGCGGCGCCGTCAAACGCGCCAACTATAATTTGGCGAAACCAGTTTTCTGGCCTCCTTTTAAATATCAATCCGACATCAATGCTATAGCCGAACAGTTTGTGAACCGTAAATAATATTGTTTAATCAATTTGTCAAGTGACCGATCGCTGTGTGAACTGCGTTTATTTTGTCATAATATCATCTTCCGCTTTTGCTTTCGCGATTCTCGTGCGGAGATAAAACTGTTGATTGTGTTTCTAAAATTAATGTACAAGTTTGATTGGGTGACTTGTGTGTCTGTTTTTGTCACGTAATACGCAGTTGGCCGGGGCCATTTTTCATTGTTTTAGGTCCCTTGATAGCGTTGTCGGCCATTGCGGTTATTTTATTTTTATTGCGATATTTGCCATGGTCAAAAAAATTGTGAAAGATCATGGGGTTACTGTTGTACAATTCACGTGCTAGGTGTAATCAGAAGTCAGATTTTTCTCTGACTTTTTCTCCACCGCTACATTCATAACAAAGTTGAAACTAGAGAAAAAAGTGTCTATAACTCGTACCTAATATTCGCTGATAAACTAGACTTAGCTTCACTATAGTAAGAATTTATCAGCTAAATAGTGATGTTCTATTGTCTAAATAAAGATGGGAAAGCCAGCATGATAGATACGTGGTAGATAAAAAATATTAAGCTTCATACACATTATATACCGTTAAAAGTGAGTGTGAATAGTAATTTACTCGTTCCCCACCATATTAATTGTGGCTTCATTAAGTCTCACCGGGCAGGTGTCCATTACGACATGTGATTAAAGAGATCATCAATTTAATGCATTTATCGCCTTCATGATCCGTTTTGTCTATGGAATATTTCGTAGAACCTACATGATATTTATCAAACCAATTGTTTTACATTAGTTCGACATCCTATTGCGTTTTTCCACGTATTTCCCTGATTAAATACGGGACGAATTTGTGTTTAACGGTTAATGATAAATTAAGGATTTACATGATGTCAGTGGGGCTTTGGCCTGTGATAGTTCTTTATCCAGATAGGGAAACAACGGTGCTGTCATGCGGGCGTGCGACCCTTAATCAATCTGCGTTATCAGATAATGTCTTTAACAGTGTAAATTTAATGAGAAATCCCTATCATTTTTTCATTGAATATAGAATAAGCTCTTACTAAGAATTATCAGTCGAATTCGTATCAATAACGCTTTGTGTCGCTCATGTACGCCTCGTGTGTGGTCCGGAGCAGAATATATGCTCTCAGCAAATAGTTTCCACTTGGTGATAGTCTCTGGCGGTTCTGCTAAGGTTTAATGTTCCATATGCCAGGTTATAGTGAATTTGCCGCAATCTCCTATCTCTACACGAGCCATAAAGTTCACCAATAATTGGTGCCTTCCGGCTCGTGTGTCCTACATTGCTGTATCGGCCCCCATTTAAACGATACATGTCGATGCTATGGTGTAACGTACCGACATAATTAAGCAACTGACGAGAGATGCGAAGCGCTTTAGTTTTCTTGTTAGATTTTTCATGTTTCAACAGAGGAATTGAGCTAACAAATAACTATATAATATATTATTATTGAATGATCAGTAAATGAAATTCGGATAGGATTAGGTCTTAAGAGAGATCTGAATCAAGAATTTGCGAAACCTGTAAAATCACGGTACCATTCTCATTTCTTCTACCGGGAATCGCATTTCATTGTGTAGATTTTGCTGAATAAGGCTTGATTAGACATTTTACAAGCAGGTGTGCAAAATGATATTGATGTACATTTGAATGACGGTGATACACTATTTAAAAAAACCTTCAATTTGAATATCCGGTGTGACCTCATCAATTGGTTCTATAGGTAATGCTGTTACAATGCAGTTTATCATCTGCGATCCAAACGCTTAGTGCATGCTATTGCAAATTCATTAGGAGCATCATAGTACTTTTACGAAAAGTGGTAGATACCTGAAGGTATTCGCGTTTGACCCATTTTCATAATAGTCTTGTTTTTTGGTGATAATATTGTTCATATAAAGCACGGACGCATGTGTACGATTTCCGTTTTTGCTATCGCAATTAACACATACATACATAAACTCACGCCTTTATCCCCGATGGGGTAGGCAGATGCGCCACTAGGACACCCACATTTCGCCTAGCATGTTCCGTCCTACGACGTGATAGGGGGCGAGCCTATCGCACAAATTCCTGACTCCGGGCTTCAGACTCAGGATTCAGACCCGAGACCTCAGTTTTGTAACCGTACCGTAATACACCTACGCCACCGAGGCAATTAACACGAGTGTTAAAATTTTAGATAGCCATTTGGCAATTAACGTTGACGCTTTATCGGTATTCCATTGTTGATGTTAGGATTACAGGACCGTAAACAAAGATTATTTTATTTCTATCCTTATCTATGATAATCCTATGTTTATGAATTGTATACCAGTTTACTTTGACTTTGTTTTTTCAGTAGGGCTTTAACTAAAATTGTCTAGGGCGAGGGGATTTAGAAGATTTGTTTTGATTAAAGAAGTTTCGTAGATATAATATTTAAGGAATTTATTCGAAATATTTATTTTTATACCATTATCTTCATCTAATTTATTCTCCATAGAGCGTTACGAGGACTGTTTTAGATTATTCTCATATTGATACCACAAATAATTTATCGTAATTTAAGCACACAACAGCACATTCACAGATAAGTGTTATCACTTATCAAGCGTAATTCATTGATATCGCGATAACCTTGGAAGTGCATTGGATTATTGTCAGGTGACACGGTTGTGTTTTGATTTAATAATCGGTGTATTGGTTCATTTGTATAGTGTTTTATTTATTTTCGTCTGTGTGACTAGGAATGTACATTGAAATAAAACTATTTTATACGGATTTTATCGCGATTTGGTTTAATTTTTACATTTTTTAACTTCCCGACGTTTCGATTACTTTACAGCTTTCGTGGTCACGGGGCGGACAAATCGCGATAAAATCCATATAAAATAGCTTTATTTCAATGTGTAACATTCGCGTAAATCTAAGAAACCATTAGGAATGTACAATTGCACCCTCGAAAGTAAACAGTGATAAAATTACGCTGTTGATAATCTTGCCTGCAGCATGAATGGATTTGATGGTTGACACCTTAGAAAACCGAACAAGAAAAAGATGGGCAACCGAGATTTGCAGTAGCGTTTCGTTCGGCCTGTAGATAATCTCTCGCCAGACGATACTTTATCAGTAAGCCTATCTGGATAGTATTGCACTTATTATCTGGTGAAGGGTAGTCACGTAACCTAGTATAGAAAAAATGCTACCTTTATAACTGTATCTGTATGGTTTATTGCTTTCTTCGTTCAAACTGAATTTTAAATTAGTTTGAAAGGGACAAAATATTCGATAACTAAAATAGGTTTTAAATCTGTCTATGAATAAGACCGTTAGAGTTCAGGAGTGTGTTATAATAATTTTCGCTAGGTTGCACCTACGTTGAAATTATATAGTCTATATGGCCTAACCCTTCTCAATCGTATTCTCTATTCTAGAGGCCCGTACCATGCAATGGATTGAGTATGAGCAGATAGAGATGCGGTGTAAAAAGTTTTGTTGATGACATCACTTTGAAAGTACAGTGTACACTATCGTCTGAAAAATCTTCAACGCATTATCATTCGAATTCTTATATCGGTTGATGTCGAAATTGTCTAATACAAGTTGCTGTGTATACAGATAAAAGTACACTACGGTGGACGATAATTCTATTGTCGCTCCAAATCTCGGATCCCGGGTGAAACTCTCGGGATGAATTAGGAGAGACGATTGGACCTCTAACGTAGTTATCTGCGACGCATGCCCACTGGCCAGATCAAAACGTATGGCCGCAATATGCTGATAAATAAACGAAAACATCCAACACTCAACAGCCATGTAGTGCCGAACCAAATAGTTACGTGACGTGCAGATATTAATATACGACGAGCTTTTAGGTCTGACAACAATGTTGATTGCTTTCTTTCTCAATAACAAATTGCTTCTTGAATTATTTTGACCTTGATATTTCTGGGAGGTTCTAATAAACTTTTAAATACTTTTATATCATGGCAAACATGGCCTACTGGCTTACTATTTATGAAAAGCTGCTTTTTAGTACTAGTGTTGATTAAATTATTTTTGTGAGTTTCGCATAGACTCGTAGATAGTTGAGTTATAAATATATCTCAGTCAATTACGAAAATAATACTATTTATAAATAGGATGGACATAACGAACAGCGGTCTAAATTTAACCCATACCTATTATTAATTGAAATATTCCCAAAATCATTTTGGTGATCAAATAATTCTACGACCCACGTATACATTATAAATTAAATGAGATTCATTTACGAGGTTCCGACATTATCTGTATAGTAAGCATTTAAATGGACCGCAAATAACAAATGCGTGGGTGTGTATCTGTTTTACTGAAAATTGATTAAATATAACATCACAACGTGTCCGTTAAAAGATAGCGGTGACTATATAATTAAACTTCTCGTCGGTACTGACCGTAAAAATAAAATATTTTGCAAGCGAAAGTTGAATGTGATCAATTGTTCAGCAGGTTCAGAAACAATGTCGTCAAGGATTCATGCCAGTTCAGTTTATGTAAATTCTGCACTCGTTGCTAAGTATGGCTGAAATACCATTGTTACTTTTACAAAAAACTGTCTTATTTAAAATGCTAGCTTTGTTTCTAGTTGTCAATCCACTAACATGCATTAGGAGAGCTTGATGCACTAAGCATGAACTTTCCCACGTATGTTGCGGATGGTCATTTGGCAGTCAGGCTTCCGTAATCTTATATGAACATTGATATAAGGATAGAACCGGCGCAGGAAACTTTCTGTGACGAGAAATGATATAATATCTGGTCCATTATGGATAATTAAAAAAAAAAACAAAACATTTTACAACATAAAAATAAAAGTTACGTTAACACAAATTATTATAATATTATCTAGTTCATCTCATTCACATATAATCTTATCCGAGTATCAGCATTGGTATAAATCAAGTGCAGATTTTACAGTTTCAATATTTTATGGATATCAGCATTTTTATACTTCAAAAACTATAAAATTTTATAAACACAATAGATGAGTACAACAGCTCACTCCTACTCTATTTATCGGTATTGATACCAAGGGCGCGTAGGAAATAATTCACATGTACTCTTGCGCAACGAACTTTGCATAACACCGACCTTTGTATAAATTATCGCGGAGCCGGCCACTTCGCAGCAATCATAATCGAATTAGGTAATTTGTAATGTCATCACAGGTATTATGTTATGCGAGAGCTCTTTTGTTCACTTAAACTTATTGTCCTAAACGTAGTTATCACGACGGAACGATTTTTCCGGTTTCTCTGAGACTCGTTCTTTGACTATAGAGTTTAGGAACTAGAGCGTGCAGCAAGATGTTTTGCCAAAGGGTTCTCTAGACTCGAGAAGTTAGAGCGAATTTAAATGAATGGATAAAAACTTTGTCGATAATGTGAAAGTTGTATTTAGAACGTGATTGCGTTCTTCGGTTTCATGAGATGTCTAATTTCTTTTGTTATTTTTGTACTACGAGTATTACGGAAATTATCATTTTTTTGGTAGGTTTGCAATCGGCATAGCTGGTGTATTTGGCTATGCCTTCACTTTCTTTAAGCTTGTTAAGACAATAGGCATTGCAAAGATCTAAAACAAGTACCAATAGATTATGCTTTAAGTCTAGGAACAATGTAAAACGCAGCGAGATACCAAAAAGTAGCATCTAAAATACATTTTGATCACGCATTTAATTTCCTAGAAATGTTTTTGCGTCACACAGGTGATATTGCATTTCACATAACCCCATATTATTGAAGCCTTAGATGTGCCGTTTGCAGTGTCGCTCGACTAAAAATACTTCCCTACGTGGCGGTGCTGCGTACCACAGGAAAATACCAGGTTTCAGGCCACTTTGTATGCCTCATTTCATGTTTAAGTCTATGTTATTATGCTTTTCTTTTGTACACATGAATTCATCAATAAGTTTTCATGGTTCAAGAGTTGTTACAAATCTTTGTTATCGGAATCCGTTGTATGGTGTTTTAGGTTCTTTTGTTTCTGCTAAGCATCGTCGTTGATGTCATCAAATATTCTGTCATTACATTTTAGGAACACAGTAATGAGTAATGACAATTTTTAATAATTAAAATGGTTATGATTTATGTCTCGCAAAGTCTGGTCGATGAATTACGTCATTTGTTGTATCAAGTATAGTAAAGCCATGGCAAATGTAAGAGGCGTTGCTTAAACCTATTTATGATACCCGTCATTTAGAAGTGATGAATATAATACTATATTGATTGCGCACAATAACTAAGTCATCAAGCACTTGCGATGTTAAATGGCAGATATCAAATCAATTCTACGATTGCAAGGTGGAAATGATAATGGTTTATTTTTAAACGCTCCCCCGTGGGGTGTGCACTGAACTTTGACACCCACGTAAATAGATTGTGTTCGCTATGTTCGCGCATATGAACTGTTCTCGTTTTAACTGTTCAACTGATCGCTAAAATTAAAAGTAGGTACACGTAATGCTAGTATCGGTATTTAGTGTAATTATGATATTAGCGATGGCAGAGGAGTAATTGCTGCTCAGCTTGTGAGATATTTCGGTTTTCCTTAGGAGCTAGTTAGAATAATGAAAATGGACTTATTTTTGACGATATACAAATTTACTTAATTTAAGGAGGACTAAAATCAGTAAATATGATTCATTTATTAAATTATATATTACAATGTATGGGCAGAACAATTTAATTTGATTCCAAAAAATACTAAATTCACTAGGATCCCTGGCCCCCAGGATATCTCGTCAAATCCGCATCGTAATGTTGCGTTATTCTGTATCTGCACGGTGAATTTTACCTAACACCCGAACGGAATGCGCTGTAGTATAGAAATTCTGTTTCAACACCACCGTTCACTTCCCTAACGACTGCTTACTTTCACGTACCTCGTGATGGAAAAAGACTAAATCAATCATCAATTTAGCCCTTTCGAAATATCAAATAACGTTGAATGTAAAAATTTAAAAGGGCATTTTGCAATTGTTATTTATTTGTGTTGTAATAACATTATAGTAGTTACCTTTTAGTTGGTTGTTATGACTAATGGATTGTTTTAAATTATCTGGTTATTTCTGCTGTGATACAACTATCAGTTTAATTACTGAACATGCCACTTTAACTGTTCTGGTAAATACTGTCCCTAACTTATCCCGTAGTGTAGTAAAGACTATTTTAAACTTTCAGAATAGTATAAAGACGTCAAAATTAAATAGTCTATGTCGTAAATTGTGTTTCCTTTTACATATAAAATAATTAAATTTATCCTTATTATGAATTGCTGCCAAATCTAGTTAATAGGGATAAATGCCACGCCTCCTATTGCACGTTAGCCAACGCGTCATACGTTGTTTTATTTCATTCTGTAATGAAATGCATCAATTATCGTGTTCCCCTCATATAGTGGATAATTTAGTTTTCACCTTTAATTGCCGGTAAATGCTTTAGACAAGATTTATCGTTAGTAAAAATGCAGTTGCTTAAGTTTGTATCCTTTCCTTAGTCTGAGCAAATATGGAAAGTTATAAAGGGTGTGAAACGTTTTCATCCTGTTGTTCGTTAATTATTGTGTACAGTATAGCAATTGATTTCACTGTCTATTTGGCTATAATAGTATACTTCCTTTTAGCAAATGAACTAGATATGAATCTCTTCTCAGCACTATAATATTCTGAACTGAAAACATCGTTTGTAGGGAAACTATCAAATCAAACGCATCAAGATTATTTGCGAGTGTTATATATTTCCATATTCACAAGAAACTATACAAACTAACATAATCATTGTAACATTATTATCCTTGCAAATAAGCATATCATTTTTATTGTCAATAACGTACCCATGAATATAAACGTGAAATATTATTAAGCTAGCACGACGAATTCGCGGTACCAATCTGTTACTGAATCATAATGTTGTCAATCACATATCTAAACCTGTACATAAAGTTCCATTGTGATTTTGCTTTTGGTTAGCTCCTCGCATGTCAAGGTTTCGACCTTGTATGTGTTTGGGCAAGCGATCGGGAATCAATTCTAGCCGTGTGTGCTAAGCAGACAATGCACCAAGGCCTGTTTGCTTTGACTAGTTGAATGACTCCGAGGTTATTAGCTCCTTTTTCTGCTTTATGCTTGTCCAATGTTTTGTATTTTTCTATACTGTCACGATTTAGGGTTTTGTTATTGATGGAAAATGTTGTCGCTCCATCAATTTAGTTTATTGATACGGCTGTCAGCGCCTTACGACTTCGTTTTGAAACTTTTTCACTGTCATTTGTTTCCTTTATTTGTGGAACTAATTTGTCATGTATTTTAGTTTTGATAGGCATGGTCATTGTGTAGCTCGTGGTTTGTCACACTCTTTTATTTCAAATCTGTTATTATTCTACGTTACAAACAGAATCTCTAATGAAGGACTTTTGAATTACAGTGATTATAAATTATGAAGCAGATCCAAAGTGATAAAGCATCCGCTTTATTTTAATTTAAGATTAAGTAGGGATATAGGAAGATTCCTATATCCCCACTATGTCTAAAATTATAGCCAGATTTAAAGATTGTTGTCACCACATCGACAAGATTTTCGCTAATAACTTGTGTCAACGTCTTTTTTGTTAGGCCAAAGTCAACGCCTGCCGGAAAACGCGACTGTTTTTTTTCTTCATGGTACTTAATTATATGTTATCCTTAATTCGTGACTTGTTTATTATCAACTACTATTTACTATGTATTGATGTGTCTTTGGCACAGATTACTCAGTAATTGATAAATCGTTACTAGTACCTTTAGCATATGAATGAGTTGTATTATCGGTTTTGTTGGGTTGATCACACGTCTCGTCCATATTACTATATTGCCAGTGGTGATAATTGACGGATTTATTATCGACTCTATTTGAGTGAAGATGCGATATTGCGTTGCAAATATTGAAATTAATAACCTGTTTTTATGACTCAAAGAAACTTATGGGTCGAATTGATGTCTAAATAATGATGTTTAAAAAAAAAACTTGAGCAACCTCGTGTGGCAGATATCAGAAACCTTTAAAAAATCTAACGGTCCCACTAGGCGGTAGATCCCAATCAAATATTTGTTAGCCGTAAACATATTACTACAATAGTAGAGTTGGTCTGCAGCTTGAAGAGACGTGAAAAACTCCCATCAATCATAACCGGCTTGTCGGCACAGTTGGTCCAGAAATGCGACATATTAAGCGTTAAATTGAATTTCAACCAGACACCATTTGTATGGCATAAAAAAGCAATTAATAAATTGAATGCAAGTGAGTCATTCACTGCGTAGTTGGGATTAACTATGTTCAAAAGAATTCCCGATTGAATTCCATATAAGTATTGATAATAATGTAGTACTAGTGAATATACGCCCTAGTTATAGCCTATAGGTAGTTGAAGTCGTTTGCATAGTTAGAGATTGTGACAGTTCGTAGCATACGTTTGAACACTTTATAGCTTGTTCGACATTTCATTGTTCCACGCTTTGAAGGTTGTATTAAAAAGCTATCGTATCCTTGAGAATGATTTACAAAGCGACCTTTCTGATCCGTTTTTAATGAGTTTTCTACAATTATCCATCAATTTGATCGGATTCACTGTGATCAATGGAAAAGGTCAATTATGAAAGCGTTTATTTTAGGCGGTATAGGCCATTTTTGATACTGGCGGTTAAAACGTGCTTAGAGAATATTTAGGCCACATATATATTTTTTTTAGTTTAAAATATGAAAGGTAGGCCTTTCCTGCTCTATTGAGACAACGTAAGCTACAAAGAAATTGTAGTTTAATCTGGAATAATCCCAATATCAACACCAACGTAATATCCCTTTAATGTTACTAAACTAAGGGCATCGGTATACGCTATATTTTAACTTTTACTCATATCCCAGCGGATAACACAAAGTTTCAAAGTTGCTATGCCGCATTATTAAATTCTGGAACAACCTGCAGTCTCATGTATTGCCTGTTTCAAAAATATTGGGTTCTGCTCCTGCCAATGTATTTTCGTTCTTTTTAACTTTCGTGCTGTTTATTATAATCTTCTGCTTCTCCCCATTGTAGGACGGAAAAACCATCTAATATCCGGGGTTGTTTTTGTTATGCATTTGTCTTCTTAAAAGCTTTCATGTTCACCTAACAAAAATCTAATCCATCAATCTCAGATGCTGTTTAGTAATGCTAACAGTTGTTGAGCCATGTCATTTGCTTTTACATTAGACAAGCCACTGTTCTAAATTCCATCTAGATCTATTCCATCTAATGTACCAAATCATTTAGTCTATGGCCCAAGTATCTTCCCATTATGTGGGGCAGGGAGTAATTGGTCCAAGACTACAAGGAGTCGATGCATACCATAATTATAAAAAAATCAGCATCAAAGTCACCAAAAAAGTATTGTACTTATGCAAATTATATTACCGAAAATAATATATTGTGTTTAATTTTCATAAATATGTCAAGCTCGCGAAAGAATGCTAGGCATGCCGTGCAAACGAGTGGTAACAAAACGCCAACCTCTTCGCCTCTGCGTGTTAAGGTCTTATGCAAATCCCTCGTTAATTCGCTATGGACTCGTGTTTATAATTAAACGTTTTGTTTTTTCTAATTGAGTAATGTAACATTAGGTATTTTTATCGTATAATGTAATTTGTATTACGAATATATTCTGCCTCGGTGGCGTAGTTGTACTACGGTACGACTACAAAGCTGAAGTCTCGGGTTCGAATCCCGGGTCGGGCAAAGTGATATTGGGTTTTTCTATTCATTATCAGTCTGGAGTCAGGAATTTGTGCCCGATATGGCGATAGGCTCGCCCCCTATCACATCGTGGGACGGAACATACAAGGCGAAATGTGGGTATCCTTGGCGGCGCCCCTACCCCTACCCCTTCTGGGATAAAGACGTGAGTTTATGTATGTATGTAATATATTTTCTTGTATAGATGTTTCTTCACGTGTCATTATTGGTCTAATAACAGCGAATCCTGCTCATACTTCGATAAGTTGATAAGATTTGTTTTCTTTTTTTTAGTTCCAATAACAAAATGGGTATGTTTTGGAACCATGCTGTAAACATACATACGTAAAGGTTAATTCAATAATATCTTTTTATACTATAGGAAGTATAGGGTAAAAACGATTGTTAAGTAATGTTTTTTTTGTAATTTTATTTTGGTTATAAATGTGTACTATCATTTATGTGGTTTTCATTATTAATAACAAGATACGCTGTTTATATTGGTATATTGGTAAATTTCTGCGGATACCTATCGGTCCATGCAATCATCGTTCCTATCTATGTGCGAGGAACTTAATTTGATACAAATATTGTAGAATTTATAGAATGTAATTCATGCTCGGTTTCACTTATGACAGAAGAGTTAGAAGGTTGAGTTGAGATATATTGTTTTGATAACCTTACAGTTTACTGCTAGAATATGTGTTTCTTAAAGGCCCAGAAGAAATGCGATTAGTCATGTTTGATTTACGAAGCATTTCAAATTGCTTTTAACCACCGAGTGCCGAATGTGTCTAGGGGGATTCCGACCCGGTCAATAAGTGCATTTCCAGCTAATCGTCGAAACCCTCAGATGATGAGTAATGCGGGAAAACCGCTTTGTCGCGCGTCTACTTTCCCGCGCCGATTGTGCCCAGAGCTGACCCCATTTCGCATTGTGTTGTTTTATTTCTGTCCGTAATATTTAAGAAGTGTTGATTGTCGATTAACGGACAATAAATGGGGCGCAATACTGTTTTAGGTTTTTGCGTCGTTTTTTTTTACGTCAGAAGCGGCGGTTTTTCGGAGTGTGATAATCTTAGTTTTTATGATCGCGTGAGCTAGGAAGGTTTATTAGAATTGCATAAATTGTTGATGATTATTAAGTATCGTAGTTTGAATATAAATAACATTATAATAGTTTGAAACTTTTTCTACACTAAACTTTCGAAACAAAAAATCATATCTCTTATATCTCTTGGGCTATTTGGAAGTATACTATATGTTTTTTTACTAGCAAATAGTTTCAAAGCTTAATTTGGACATCTCCTTGAGATATCGCTTTCGAAATACGGACATCCGTAAAAGGATCAAAGTGAAGGAAATCTAAGTCCGAAAAACTAAAATGGCGTTGGTCAAGGGCTTTGATTAGATTGTAGTAATATAAGGTGCGCCAAATACTTGACGGAATGATGAGTACTTAATAGGTAAGGGCATATGTTTTGAAAGTAATATATGCAGATAATGTTTAAGTATTTGAGGATAGAAATATACTAATCGAAGAAGACCTACCGACCAGGCGGGTAATGTAATGGAGTCGACCTCAAATTCTAGCATCGTAATTCAGAGTTTTTATTATTGACGTTTTGCTTGATATTTACATGGTCAAAACGTAAATCTAGAGCTTTTAAGAGCAAAAGTAGTATTGGAGTATAAAGAATTAGTAGGCTTGTAACAAAACCCATGAATGGCAATAATTGTTGGTTAGATTAATTTTATTTAGTTTCATAGGCAGCTTTCGTCGAGGTCAAAATCCAATAATTGTGACTAGTGAGTAGCGATACAATGTTGATAAACAAACTTAAATTTAAGGATATAGCCGTGCGTACGCTGAGTCGTGAATTTAATTCATGTGAGTGCCTTCGAGTGCGTGGTGGCCTGTTGGTAACGGACCAGACGCGGCTGCCTACATGTTCACGGTGGTCGTGGGTTCAAATCCCAGGGCACACCTCTGACTTTTCGGAGTAATGTGTGTATTGATAGTCAATCACCACTTTAACGGTGAAGGAAAACATCGTGAGGAAACCTGCATACCGTAGCGATTTTAAAGAATTTCTACGGTATGTAAGTCCGCCAACCCGCACTAGGCCAGCGTGGTGGACTATATGGCCTAACCACTCTCAATCGATTCTCTCGATTGTAGAGTAGGCCCGTGCCCTGCAGTGGGACGTATATGGGCTGATATAGATAGATATAGATAGAGTGCCTTCGAAATATGTTATCTAACACATTTGTAATTTAAATCGCTTGAGCGCGCAAACAAAGCGAATAGTTATGAATGACATTGATTTTATTCATGTTCGTATTTACGATAAAATTGTATACATCTTCACACCTGCAGTTTTGCGCAAAATTTACAATTATCCTTGGAAATCTGTGCAATACTCAGGAACATTTAGTATCTGCATTTATAGGTTAAATGATGCTTTTAAACGTTTGAACAAAGTATTATAAAGAGTTTGCCAGTGAAGTGGCTTAACACAAACTATTAAATTGCCTTTGAATTTATACTATTTTTTGCACCTAGCTTTTTACCCAAGGCTAGTGGGATTTCCCGGGATAAAAATTCATCGATCCCTTTCCGACTATTTCTACAACGCCTATGAGTATAATATGTAAAGAAAGCTATGCAAAATTTATGCCCATTGTTGGTCACCGACGTGAAAGAACGCCATACAAACAACAATGTCGCATTTATAATAGAAGTGATAATAAATCCGCGCATAACTCGATGACATCGTTGTGTGAAATTGAAATTCCTGGTGTGGCCACCACCAAACGCGGACGGATGGGCGCCATTGTCTCTCTCCTATTGTGAGCTAGGAGAAAGTGTCGTTGTTTTCATATCTATTATGGACGTTCGAATGAAACGTGATGGCTTTTTACATATTGTCAATAGGAATGGTTGAGTTTTTCAAAAAATTTAAAAATATATTCAAAAACATGGCAGTGAGTTACGGTTTTGTACAGGATGCAGAATAGCCGAGCCTGTTTTTTGTGTAGCTATATTGTTTGATATTTTAGATATATTCAATGCTTTTCTGTCGTCAATGTAGTGCTAGGAATATTCAGGATAATTATGGATTAAAGTGACAATAATTTGATTGCGAATATCGCGATGACTTATTCATTCTTACCTACTTCCAATTCTTGGTCCAGACCAAGAACAGATTTTTTATTATTTAAGAAGATTTTAATGAATCGGTCGCGTACGTATTAGAATAGAAGGTCAGTAGTATGTATTTGTACCGTATATCATGTTAAGGGTTACGGAACCGGGATCTAAATTGAGATCACCCACATATTAAATGATGTCATTGTGGTAATTATTATGCATTATAAATTATAATACTTTGTATATTTGAATAGAATGTTTGCATTTAGTTGCATGCAATTACTATACGTTATCCATATTTATATGGATTAATATTTGCTGTTTTAAAGCCAGGAAAATGACACTGGTGTATACTCCAGGACCCAGGTACAAAATAACATTTTGTGATTTTTTCCATCAAAAAAACTTGCCCGGTCTTGATAAACTAAATCTTTCTCAAGCTCCTTGACAACCTTCGTGGCGCAGTTGGTTGAACGCCGGTTGTGAAAGGAGAGGCCGCGGGTTCGATCCCCGCATCGAGACAAATGTTTGTATGAACCAAAAGTATTTGTTTTGGGTCTGGGTGTTCGTTTGACCGAAAAAGTCTCTCGTAGTTCCTGATACTCACGACACAATACTCGTTCTTAGTGTGGGGTCAGGACTATGTATGTGACTGTTGGGTGTAGGTATTTATTTATTTCTGTAATATGCCTAAAAATCGTACCTTACATACCTGGGGAAAGGCAAGTGCATATACATGATTTGTAATGATCGTGGGTATTACGGATTCCCTATAGATTTATCACATCCCTCGCGGGTTAGGTAAAGATTACGCATTGTCTTTATGAGTCTGCTCGCGTCACTAGTAATTCGCAACATCCGTGTCAAAGTGAAACATGTGGCTCATTGATGGCAGATTAGCTGTTCAGCAGTTTTTACACTGATGGCAGGTCCGGTATTGAAATTAAGTTTATGGTTTTACATAATATGTCTCTTGTGAAATGTTATCATTGCCATTTCAAGAAATCGTTCTGTAACGTATGGGCTATGGGAGAAAATTCCATTTTCATTGGAATTCCTATGATACAGGATTTAGAAGGACACTGACAGAATTTATTTATTTATTTATTTATTTATTTATTTTAATTTAATCAAAACGGCATACACCAATTACATCAATTAAATTCTTAAACCTAAGTAAATCTAATATATTAAATCTAGACAAATCAACAAAATATAAACAATATTTATGAACAAAAACAAAAACAGTGTGGTAATAAAAAATATATAAACTATAGTAACTAAGTTCACGAAAAACAAAAAACAGAAAAAAAAAAAAAAACTAAAATCCTAATAAATATTAAACAAACCTCTGATTTATAATTTATTAACCACCGTGAAAGGCTATTTACAAATCTTCTCACAGTATTCCACACACGCTGACAAGATAACTGTCCATTCATCAGTAAACAAATCAACTTTGGAATTTGTATCGAGGAGGGCATTTAGCGCTGCAAGAACACGCGGAATAGGAGACCTGGCACGAGCAATTGTTCGACATGCTGGTACGGAAAATAATTTGTGACTTCTGCCACGCAGATAATTATTAGGGACATAAAGTCGTGACAACTCAGAGCTCAGATCCGGTGCATCAATTCTACCAAGGAGAATCTTGCACATGGTTATAATTTGATCTCTGGTTCTTCTTACTTCAAGGCTATTGTAACCCAAACAACCTAAAAGAAATTTGGTTGGGTACATAAAAGGATATGTACTATATTTTAATTTATAATTGTACCGCAAAAAAGCCTTTTGCACCTTTTCCAATAGAAGGGCATACGTGCTTTCATATGGGTGCCATACACAAGAACTTGTTTCCAGTTTACTGCGGACAAGCGCATTAAACAAGAGTCTGACAACACAGTCGCTTTTAAATTCCCTGGAGTTTCTTAGTACGAAACCCAGCCTCGAGAAGGACTCCTTAGCTACTGTAATAATGTGGTCATGAAATGTTAGCTTTCGGTCGAATGTCACACCCAGATCTTTCATAGATGTACATCTGGTGACATCATCGCTATTTAATTGGTATTTAAAAGTTATTGGATGGGACATTCGACCGAATGTCATGGCGTAACATTTAGATGGATTAAATTCCATTTTGTTCGCGATTGACCATTCATAGACTGCATTGACATCATCTTGCAGTTTCAAACAATCGTCTACAGACCGTATTTCGAACATTAATTTTAAAGCTCCAGCTGGCCAAACGGAGTTAGAAAACCTCACCTATCTTTGAAAGCATTGCGTGAATCTCTCGGTATTCATGTTTTTCATTACGTTTCTTTCAATATTAAAGTAAGCGACAATTCAAATATCAATACACAAAATTTAAAAACATCGTAACTCTGACCGTTTTTAGTCAGTCTGGTCCGACGCCAACTATCGCTCAATTTTTATTACAATTTGAGGCTTTCTGTTTCAATTTTATATTCACAAACCACCACGCGGCATTAAATATAACTTGTAAAGGTAAAACGTGAGAAACAATTATGTTAAGCCGCCAAGGACAACGTTGTTTGAACTGTTAATTAGCAAACAATAATTTGTTTGAACATCTGTTAGAGACGCGTATAATTTGCGTTTAAATGTTTAATGAATCGTTGTAAAGTTCCAAATGTTACATTATTAACTTGACCTGCAGATATTGGGTAATTTTATTTTGTAGAATCTGGTTAAAATTGTATCAAAAACAGATATCATTGTACTTTATTGGACGCATTTCGCTCTGCCAGAACGTCACCAGATTAATATCACCATGCGCGGAGTATTATAATAGACATTATGCAACATGCTGGCGATTCCACAGATTCTCTGTGGATATAAGGCACTGTTTAGTTACCTACTTAATAATAGCTTTAGTATATTGAAAACCGTAAACAATGGTAGGCCGTAGGACACTTGTCATAGTGACACACAAGTGAGTCGCGTTCAGAATATGCGGTATATGCGGTTTTGACCAAGCCGGCATAAATTTACAGATCCTTTTATGAGATTCTCTGCACTTACCCTCAGATGCATTGCAGTAATATGTTTTGCTAGTAGAAATACACCTCTATGTTAATTAATTAGACAAGACATAGCATACATACATAAACTCACGCCTTCATCCCCAAGGGGTAGGCAGAGGCGCGATCAGGACACCTATATTTCGCCTGGTATCTTCCGTCCCACGATGTGATAGGGGGCGAGCCTATCGCCATATCGGGCACAAATTCCTGACTCCGGGCTGATAATGAATACAAAAATCCAATATCACTTTATCCGACCCGGGACTGAAACCCGAGACCTCAGCTTTGTAATCGTACCTTAGTACAACTTCGATACCGAGGCAAGATATAGCAATGGTAAAAGAATACTGCTTTATAGTTTGTAATTATTGACTCCGTTACTCAAACACTTTCTTTTGTTCGTAAATTGCCTTTGTAAAATGACGTGCTATTTGTGACCACAAGAGGCTATTTGCGGTTTTCAAGAATTTTATCTATTTGATAAAAGACCTTTATGGTCAATATTCGGTTACGATTGCCCTACTTTTATCGTCTACATTTCGCCCTTGGTAAAACTGCTTTGTTTTGTCGGAAATTGCGAAGGACGTCTCGATAAGTATGTTAATAAAAATCGTGTTTCTTTGTCGTCTACAGCAAAATAAGCGTTGTAAAAAGTTTTTCTTTTTTGCAAAAACAAGTAATTTTTTCTATGTTTCATGATTTTTTGTATCGTTTGTGATATTTTTAGCATAGAAAAGATTTAGTCAATTTTTTGTATGGAAGTCTATCGATTGTTGTGGTTTCTTTATGGCAAATAATGGTTTGGAAGGCAAACAATGTTATAAAAAGTCTCGTAGAAATTTGCTAAATATCTGATGAATGTTTTCGTATCTAAAGAAAACTTCTTAAAAGCGAATGTAATTAAGTGTAAATCTTCGGCATAGATTATATTTGCGTTAAGTTTAATATTTATGATCTTTAAGTTCCTTTTCATGTTATTTAGTTACATCATCATCAGGACATCATTTTCTTATTTGCCTTAAAGTTGATTGAGTTTTTACAAATGAGTCGCAAATTGTTGTGGCGTTCATTGTTTTTATGTTAATTGCTGTGCAATTAAGAGTCATTGTGTGATGTCAGATACACGCTATAAAAAGGTGTAAAAGAATTTCTGTAGTCACGTTATCTTTCGCATTTAATGAAACCATTCATGAAAACTACACCGTTTTATGTATTTAGTTAATTTTTATAGTGATATTCGTGACAGTTTCTAGTTTTATAATTTACTCTTTTTTTTATTATACATTTGTATGAGTTTCACGCAATGTTTTTGCAGTGGACATTGCAGAAAAAGTAATATTGTTTAAATGTTATTGGGATCAGGTTTAGCATAAGTCCTTTCAGAAAAGAACCCGATTTTTGAAGAAATATGTTCATAGGTAATCTACTAAGTCTTAAACAATATACACTCGCATGTTCAATAAGTCTTCATGACTAATGTCAAAAATTCATTATACATTGCCGGTTAAAAATCAATCCTCGTGATTTTGTTTCAGCGGACAGCAATGTATACGAAAAATTATTTAAAACTCGTTTGTTCTCTTTCCAGCCTATCAACAACGCGGACTTCGTGGTGCCCGTGGAGATAGATGGCGCTGTGCACCAGGTGTACGTGCTGAAGCGGCCGCACGTGGACGAGTTCCTGCGGCGGTGCGGCGAGCTGTACGAGTGCGTGCTCTTCACCGCCTCCCTGGCCAAGTACGCGGACCCTGTCGCCGACCTGTTGGACAGGTGAGTTAGAGGGAGACGATTGTATGTTTCTCGCGACCGTTTGTTAGGTGTTCGTAATTCAATTGGATAAGTGGGTAGAACCAGATAGATGTATACTTGATATTATGATTAGGCGATTATGTTCTGAATAAGTAGAGTAAGCGAGATAGATGTAGTTTTAACACCTGCGTAACAGGTGCATGTTATGTTTTGGCACCGGTTGTATACACTTGTTTATGTTGTATTGTGTGGCGGTTAGTGAAAGTAAATTTAAATAAGATTTATTTCAATATTATAATGTATCGAAGATTGGAGTCTTGACTGATACATTTTTATTTATATTGTATGATATTCTGTTTCAAATTCAATTAAGATATCTCGATTGCATTTTGTACAAGAATACATTTAAAAATAAAATTCTTACACATATTTAGGTCCTACAAGTTCGCCAATAGTGTTTGGTCGGAATACCCAATTTTATCCATTTAATTGTGCCTTCGTACTTCCTAGCAAGAGTACTAGCCTTCTCCTTAGCAACACTTAATTTTAATCCGGCCCGCAGCGCCATACTGTTATGTTAATCACGGTGTCAATTCAATTAATTGACGCAATTGGGTCGACGCGTCGGTGACACCCTATGGTGCGACCCGGCAAGTGATGAAATGTGCAATCAAACTGAATGCATTGACGAAATCGCCTCGAGGGAATCTCGATTTAAAGCATTTAGCTACAGTGTGAAGCTAGATTTATAGTAAGCTAGGTACGAACTACATTCATCAACATTTACCGCCGTAACGTTTTAACTTGAAGAGCAATGACACCCCAAGTCAGTGCGACGGATATAAGCTGTATTAGGACCTAAAAGAATTATTATATTAGATAAATTTCGCGACATTATTATATTATGATTCAAGTACATGCTCGTATACAAATAAATAGATTGACATTGAAATAAACTTATTCTTCTACATATTTAGTCTTCTCAGGGTCTTTCTCAATAAAATCATGATTTTGCGTACATGTACAACAGTTTTTTGTCAGGACTCTGATGGTTACGTAAAATAATTTTTATTAGAATAACACGTACGGGAATTTCGCGCTCAATATTATATTGAAAATTATGTATGTTTGTTTGTTATTTGACATATCTCTGACGTCACGGGCGCGTCAACATAAGGAAAGCAAAACAAATGACGAAAATACTGAGTAATTGATACAAAATGTTTACTGCAAAAGTCATCGTCGCTTCCTCCTTATCGCGGTGTGTGTAAGTGGTTAATAGATAAATAAATAATTTAAAAAAAAATAGAATAATGCACGTCAAATGAAATGTATGGACCCGGAATCGATCAACCAATGATATTAGAGTTTTATAGCTCATGGTCTTTGCCAATCAACCCATGCTGTGTTATAATTAAGAATATGTATAACATTTGTAAACTTAAGTTATCATCGTTAAATGATATGGAGATATATAAAATTCTTTGTATGTTAATACAAGATATAATAACTTTATTATGTAAATTAAATCGAGCCTAAAATGGACAAACAACATTCTGATGTAACAATCGCTCAGACTAATTTTATTGTTGTATAAATTTATACGTAAAAACGGATTGTTTCTTGTAGATTTGGACGTTTGAACATTGTTTCAAATTGTTGAATATATTTTGCTCGAGTGATGATTGAAAGTTGAAACAAATCTATATAATTTTTCAAATCGGTAAACTGGTAAATTTACCTCTTGACGTAAAAAGAGGTAGGTCATGGGTATCAGGAACTGCATGACTTTTCGGTCTCATAAACACCCAGACCGAAACAAATACTTGTGGTTCACACAAACGTTCTCGGTGCCGGGTATCGAGTCCGTGGCCTCCCGTTTCACAGTCAGCGTCTCATCAACTGTGCAAGGCTGTAAGTTTGAAATATCGTGTGGTTGCAGATGGGGCGTGTTCCGCGCGCGCCTGTTCCGCGACAGCTGCGTGTTCCACCGCGGCAACTACGTGAAGGACCTGAACAGCCTCGGCCGCGACCTGCGCCGCGTCGTCATCGTCGACAACTCGCCCGCCTCATACATATTCCATCCGGACAACGCTGTCAGTATACATACATACATAAACACACGCTTTTATTCAGAAGGGGTAGGCAAAGGCGCCACCAGGACACCCACATTTCGCCTTGTATGTTCAGTGTTCGCCAGTGTCAGTATACACTGCCATTTATACCAAGAAAATAATCTAAATAGTTTAAGGTTTTATTAACGTATTTGTAATCTACGTGGACTGAAACTGGAAATTCTGGGTTCGATTCCCGAGTCGAATATTGATTTGGCTTGATTTTGGATTTATGTGTCGCATTAAGGATAGATGATGAAGAATATTATTTAACCGTCTTTAAGGACCTGTTGACGGAAATCCTGCTATGAAGACACAGACAGCGAATTCGATTTTCGCACCAAGAAGAATGTATTGTAAATTCAAAAGCCAATTTAAAACAAAAATAAGTCGTCTTGCAAACTGTATTAAAATTGAAGTGATGGAAGCCTTCAATACAGTTGGAAAAATAAAAGCAATTCTACCAATCCGAAGTTAACCGGGAACACGTATCATGGAATGGTATCTGCATGTATTGCAATAGAGTGGAATAGTAAACTAAACAGCGATAAGGAGACAATGAAGCTGCGCAGTGCTAACGTCCCGCACAC
Source organism: Deilephila elpenor (assembly GCA_949752805.1). Classification (NCBI taxonomy): domain Eukaryota; kingdom Metazoa; phylum Arthropoda; class Insecta; order Lepidoptera; family Sphingidae; genus Deilephila; species Deilephila elpenor. The sequence continues at coordinate 3,549,676 of OX457098.1, forward strand.
TTGTGTCGAGTGTTGCTGATAATGAACTGTTTGCTCGCCTACTAACGCTGTGTTGGGGTTCGAAGCGTGTTAGAGTATTGGGATATGTATTTATAGTAATTTTGACCTGATGATAAGTATTAACCGCCGTTGAACACCCACAATACTTGACGGTTGTAGCTTTAAAAGTGAATAGAATAAGCAAAGATACAGCAAGAATTATTGGAAGGCATCCTGCGTATCAAACGAAACTCGATAGCAGACTGGTGCTGTCGGTTTTCTTTTTGGTGTGACTGTAAAAGTCTATCTTATCTCCTCATACTGTAGTTTAAACTGGCTGCTACTTCTACTCCATGACGTTTATTTAATAATGCATTAACGAGATTTTTTCATTGCAGGTACCTGTCGCGTCATGGTTCGACGACATGACAGATTCAGAGCTGTTGGACTTGATACCGTTTTTCGAGAAACTGAGCAAGGTGGATAGTGTGTACACAGTGTTGCGGAACTCGAACCACCCCTACAACCCGACGCAGGGCTCGCCCACCACATAGCCCCCTCCCATTCCCCCCCATAACGTGGACTTCGTCTTAAGTGCCAATTTTGCCTTCTGGGTAGTGAGGACATTATTTGTACCTATAGTACCTAATGTACCTATTGTACACGTTAGGTATATTTTAAGCGGTACCGCATGATGGATTTGTGATGTTTTTTTATTTGATATATTATTTAATCGCCTCCGCCGTTGAGCTTGTAATGTGTTCCACTAACGTGATTTGTTTGTACCTCCTATCGACGTATATCGTGCTCGGGATCAAATTTGAAATAAGTTAGGTAATGTTTCCGTTTCGTATTGGATGTTCGCTAGTGCTGTGTCGAGTATCGATAAAACAGGCACTCGGCTTTAGACACGTGAAAGCTAGAGTAGCCTTACTCTACTCGATACGGCGAAGTATCCGAACGTTGGAAACATCGACTCGATAAACGCCCTAATCCTATCTCTCGAACTTACGAATAATGACGAATTCTAAAATTCGACTGGTATAACAGTAGTGTGACGCACTAGATGTGTTTTGTGTAAATATTTTATATAAGGACGTAATACGACGCTGATGGAATCATGGTTTTGAGACGATACCTATTACGATGTACATATATATTTTACATATATGAATTACATATAAGAGTCGACAGCTTGCAGCACATGAGAACAGTATCGCGGCTGTTCCCGGCTGCTGTTGCAATGATTTGAATTGAACAATCTTTATTATGATCACAAACTACTAGACACATACAATGATATAAACAATATTTTAATAGACGATCAGCTGAAACACAGTTATTGAGTGATGAAAAGTAAAATGAAGTATAATTATTCGACGATAAAATGCAGTAAATAATATAATTTCAAGCCCTTGCGACAGCAGCGTGTGTGTTAAGGTTTGTGCACACTAGACGTTGTATAGTATTTCTCCGCGTGCGTACATTATGTATCATAAAATTAACTTTATTGTGTACATACCTTACTTTTTTTTCATCGTATAATATAATTCTTTCCTTTAAGTAATCATTGGTGACAATAATAAGTCAATCGCATCAGTGTCATATGAGTTGTTTTAATTATAAATAAATTAATTAATAAAGATACGTTTTTAAGAAACAAACACGGGTGAAAGTAGTGTCAGAACGACTCGATGTCGATGTATTATTTAATCCTGCCTTTATGGGGAAGAATGCTGTTGTCTTTAACTGCACGTAAATTTCCGCATATGCAAATCAGTTTGAAATCCGTAATAAATTACATATATTGAACAGTTTCTTTTCGACAGCCTTTTTCTTTGTTTGAGCAAATATTTAATGTCGAGAGTAAATGTAATTAAAAATCATCATCTCAGTATTAAACTAGCTTTGTAGTATTTGATGCCATTTACACGAATTATAACGCTATAAAATGAAATGAAAAAAATATTTTTATGATGAGACGATATTTTTAAAATATTTTTTATTAACTCGATATCGAGCATTACTATCGACTATGCGTTACGGTGAATGAAACGAATGGTCACTATTATTTCAAGTTTATTAGGAAATATTATTTTTTTAAGGAGAAACACTTAATTTTAACTGGAAAATTTACTCTCCAAAGCGAGATTACTGCATTTAAGGGAATTGAAATTAATTTTTGACTAAAATATAATTGACCTTTGCTATCGATATCGATAAAATGTTTTTGCATAAACTAACCTTCGCCTTAAGTGTAGTCGTATTTTAACGAGAATGGAAATTTAAAAAAGATTTTACCTATAACAAATTTATTTAAGAGACGATAAATTAGGTAATATTATGAAATGGTGCTTACAGTATTAGTTGATTAAGCAGCTCGAAAATTTGACTGTCGGGGTGACCTTAAAGTACTGGTAACGCACATTTTGGCTCATAAAATCGAATAAAGGAAAAAATAAAAAAAAAGTAATCTAACAAAGTAATTGGCAAGATTTTTCTAAATTGGCGTAACATCGACAATTATTTATTTTAATTGCATAGCAAAAAGGTTTTATTGTTTCTATAGATTGTTTTTTTAAGTATTTTTTTAAACGATATCAATATCTATTTAGTTGGTGGGCGTGTAAATAAGATGTTTTATTAAAAGAAAAGTAAAAATGGAATATTATAATTTTAGATGGAAACAAAATCCTGTTTTAATTTTTCGGCAACATACGTGTTTGTTATTTAGTGACTACTCCACGTATGTACATACATTTATACATATATTTTAATAGATGTAACTTAATTCTAGATGTATCGTTGTTATTTGTAGATGATGCACTTAAAAAGTCATAATTCACGATCGGACACCGACAATTATTATTTGAGATGATTTTACCCATCTTTAAGTTTCATATTGATATCCTTAAGTAAGACTATACGTCACAAGTATGTTCGTTCACACGCGCAGAGATTCTATTCAAAGTGAAATTTTTTTTTTAAATAAAATGTTTATAAAAGCTACAGAAACACGTATATTACAAAAATCATGGGATTCGATAAATAGTATATCTACTCCAATTAATTCTTCCCACCGTAAAATAAAACCTTATATCTTTTGATCCATATAATTTAATGAAATATAGATAACTATATAAAATTAGAATGTGTGTGATTGTGAACGAACCCTTCCATACACGAGTCGATTCCAAATGTTTAATTTACATGATCACCCATAGACCACTGTAGACGGCATTTATTTATAAGCATTAACATAGTTTAGGGTGTTATAGTAATATATGCGTTGATTTCTATAGAAAATAAGCATTATGTTGTTTAAACTATGTGTTTTTAAACAATAATTTTAAATTTAGGCATAGTAGGAAAGTCCCCCTGTGACCTTGATTTGTCTACTTTTTAATATATCGACTATCGTCCAGCAAATTTATTTAGATTATATTGTTAATTTTTATTTATAAATTAATGCATGCAATAAACTGATATTTTGCTATTAATGTCTTATTCGAAGAAATTTTTATGTGTAACATACGAGCTTGCTGGCGCGGCCATTACTGCTGTATCGTGTTAGTTCAAACCGAACAAAGATAGCTATTTAATTATACCCAATATAAATAAGCGGAAAGGCATTGCCTCCAGGTGACAAAATCAAATGTTAGATTTATCGAATATGTTACAACATATCGTCTGCTTTGTTCTCATAAAATATTCAAATAAAAATAGATAACTTTGTAAGTAATCATCATTTTTTATGAAATGATCTGAATTGGGTTTGAACCAATACGAGTGGAGTTGTAAGCACAGTGCCATTCAACATGGCCGGATGGCGTAGCGTAGGACAAATGTAATCGGCTTTTGGACATTTGTTTCGTTGTTGTATTATTAATTTCAAGTTTTACTTTTTGTAATGTAACTTAACATTGGTGTATAAGGTATACTTACGAGATGGAAATAGTGATTTTTAACGCAATAAATATGTTTTTAATGAAACAATTACGAGCTTAATCCTTTGTTGATCGTTTGTTTTGTCCGTTTTGTTGATGTCTCGGTGCTTGTTGGGGATGGGTTGGTGGAACTCGGCAGAAATATTAATTCGAAATGACATATCTTTATATGTTTGCAATACTATGCATGGTTTTACTTCAAGATAGATAGGTGATGTCGACTCTTTTGCAGTTTATGTTTTCTTTTCAAATACCAATTTCTACCTTACCTAAAATCAATAACAACAATCTTTATGCAAGAAGTAACATTTGATCATAGCTCAATAGTAAATGTATGTGCTACCAACTTTGAGTGCTAAGTTAAATGATCTTATCCTGTAACGAAACTCTATTTATTTTTTTAGTAATATAGAATTAGTGTAGGCCGAGTTTCACTAATCCCGAAAATTACTGCCACAAATAACTTAAAAACTAAAGGGCGAAGGTACCTCTTACTGAACTGACAGTGAAACTATATATTCGTATCGTGGCTTACTTTATAGTTTATGCTCTGCATACGTAAATTTTTTATCTAATTACCCAAGGGTACCTTAAATTTAAAACGTAGGTTACTCACTTTCATTCAGAATATGCGTAAGATTAATTTACAAAAGTTAATCAATCAGTGTCTTCGCCCGAAATATAAATAATTTCCCGCCTTTCCAGCTCTTGTAAACAAAGTACAAAACACAGCTGGACACACGCGAACAAACATAAAAAACCGTTAAATCAGTTTTTTATTTAAATATTTTCTTATATGTAAGGTTGTGCTTATGCTGTACCACATATCTTATGTAATGACGCGGCGATCTGGTTAATCTTGCCTCTAGGATAGAAAGTAAATACTCTTGAATTTTTGTATTGGATTCGGTTGGTAAAAACAACATAAAATTGTTGCCCCAAAAACGTTTTGTTAGTGCAGTAAAATGAATGGTTTATTCAGTTTTCCACAATGTACAGAAGTAAAATAATCCTTAGGTTTAAACTGATGAATGGAATTTGTTTCTACGAGTTCTCGATACTTAAATATCTACGTAAGTCATGGAAGTGTGTTGCATTTTTTACTGCACTGACGCAATTGGTCAAATGAAAATTCATACTTATTCAACTACTTACAGATACAGTGCAATATGTAATTTAAAAATATCAAACATTTTCAATTGAAGGTTTATTGTAAGAAATGGAAACAATGAATTGTAACAATAAGTAGGTTTCGGCGTATTGTAGATATGTACAGCATTTAAGGGACGCCGTTTCATAAAGTATTTTATGACATACTCGTGGTACGTCCAGGCAGTTTTTATTCTTGTATTAAAATATTTTCGATACTGTTTACAATGACTAAAGTTTTATCGCAACTCCTCAGCATCTTTGTTTTTTATTAATACATATTGTATGGAAGTGTAATTTATTTTTGAACCCTTTTATGACTATAATTTCGGTAGATTGAGAGCTACTGGCGCCCCAAATCCTGCATTTGGTGATAAAACGTAACTGTCCTTACTCATATGTACAGACTACGTAGAATGATACATTATTTTAGTATTAACAGCTAATTTAAACAATAAGTATTCATTCTTGTGGGTACTTTTACACATAATTAGTTTGAACATATAAAGTAACAGATGTCGCTGTAAGCAATTTCGATCAACATCTTGCGTAATCGTCCTTCGAGCATCGAAAATGTACAGATTAAAATTTAATTTCAGCCTTTTTTTATGGAACGGCGTCCCAAGGCACTGTGAAACATTGTGTATACAGAGTAGTGAAGTGAGAGGAATATTGTAATATTTACGATGCGTAATAGCCATGAAATAGGGAAGGTAACACGAGAGTAGGTGGGTAACATTTACCTGAGACGAAATTTATATAACGGTGTACATTTTTGATATGATGTTGTACAAAAGAGACATTTGGTATGTTATTTTATAGGAATGAATTAAATAGCCTTAATAAACATTTTGTTTGTTTTCTTTTATTTAACCAATCGATAATTTTGCATGGGATAAATTATATATTTTCTATCAGGTGTTCTTGAATTTATTTTCTTATGAGTTGGCAAGAAGTCGCCAAGTATTCTTCGAATACTCAGGGGAAAGAAGTTTTTGTCCTGGGAGTCCAGCCATGTATATGAAATTATTACATAATAATGTAGGGACTCACATCTATTGACCACTAGCGGGCAATCTAACTTACAATAGTTTGCTGCTAGTTCTTAGTGTATTTATAATGTATAAAATATGTTTTAAGTCTTACTTATCTGCTTACTTATAAATCCCACTAAAAAAATAATTGAAAGTAAAAACATGATATTTTCTGCGAACTTTATTAAATATATTATTATATATTTTGAAAGATTTAAACACACACTTGAAGTACACATTAGACAAGAGATACAAATATATAACGTACTTATGTAACATTAGTGATATGGTACATACTAATTGATTTCATTTAACAATTCATTTTCAACAATCTCATGCTATTTCTATGTAGTAACATTTAATGGTGTTGTCAACTCAGAATAATAGCTACATAAATTCTACAAAAACAAATTTGGCAAAACGAAATTGTAAAAAAATATATTTTAATCTTTATATTTTTTCAACTACTTTACAAATACACATTGATTTGTACTAACAGACCTTTGGATTTGTGATATTATGAGCTAGTAAAAATAATACCCTAATTATATTGGCTTATGCCTTAAGTTATAAAATACTATTTTATTATTTTATGTATTAATTTTAAATAAGCAATGTAACACAAAAGACTAGTTTTACTTAAACAAATATGAGAAATTACAAAATAAATTCTCTATTATATTTTCAAAGTTCGAGAGACTGTAATTTAATTAAAAACTATTTGATTCATAATATATGAACGTAAAAAAACAGGTGATAATCAAGTTACCATAACATAACTATTAGAATAATTGCTGAGTATAAACAAAATATATTCAGAATATGGTATTGTAACAATTAATTTTATATCGTCGTGCCATGCAATACTATAAATTACCATTATTTACAAACAATCATAATAATACAATGTATACTCAGACTACAGAAACAATAATTTAAGTCTAGTTAAAGCATTTCCAACAACAATCATTTTCGGCATTTTGCAAAAATGAACGTAAAAAAATGATTTTCACAAATAATGTACGTTGGTAGAAAACAATAACGCTCTTAGGGATTTTTCCATGTAACCACGACGAAATATAAATTTCAATTATTTTTTACTTCATAACAAGATTCACGACCCATGTTTATTGATTGATGATAGAAAAATACTTCGTTTACTCACTACCAATATTGCTTTTTTTAAATAGGAATTTTATTTTTATTAACAAAATTCCTATGTAAAAAAAACAGTTAAACAGTTCCATACGAGAGAACAAATTAGTATCAATTCTATATCTATTTTAAGTTGTTTCTTTAATTACAGTGATCAACTGTTGGTAATATAATAAATAATTGTATCATTAAACCTTTTCGTGCCCTTTTCTCGAGACAATATTGACTTATAGTAAGCAATGCTGCTCAATATCTAGCTATATAATTCCGTCTAATTTCACACGACAAACATCTAATATAAACTTTAAGCACACGATAATAATTTATATTGGCACTTTTTTATAAACGATAATATACTTTGCCAATCAGCTAAGACAAAAGCATAAATAATTTTGAACTATGTAATAATAGTTCACACGATGCCGACAAGTGATATTATAGCTACCGGCACGAATCTTGAGCGCTGGCCGTTACTTGCGCAGATGTCGATTTTTGAGGTAGATGAAGAAGGCGGGCGGGGGCATTATCGCATCGGCCAGTGATTGGTTCACTACACAACGCCATATTGTTGTTATGCCTAATTCATTCATTGCGTTTGTTCAATTCATTCATTTATTTTGTCCTGAAGTTCACGATGCGCAAAGCTATCCCCACTCTGTCGCCGAGCGCTCAAGATCCGTGCCGGCGGTTATGACAAGTATCATTGAATTAGACGACACATAATTGAAAACAAGTTTCTTGTCTCCAATAGACTCTAAACTTTATACAAATACTTAGACACGCCCAAATAATAGTTTAGGCTATCATTTGGTTATACGATTTTATCCAATATGGAAGTCAGTATTGAAGTATTTTGTAAATATGCTACATTAATATCGATCCGTGAAACTAACCAGATCTTAGTCATAGGTATTGGACTCTAATACGATCTACCTCCCAGGAATAAAGCTGGCAACGTGTGAACCTGTTAGTGACAACAATAAAAAAATTAATTCGTATTTAATTCATTAAATAGCATTTGGTTCAATTGATCTGAGGAAGCAATTTAGTGCTACACTAATGTCGACGATATTGACATTCCATTTCTCATCTTTTAAGAAGTTATTGTGATGATAATTGTTGTCCTATGTGGTGCAGCAAATTGCCCCCTTAGATTATAAATATTTATTGTTTGAATAAATATAATTCTTATATTATTATGGGGCTTATTTCATAAGGTACAACATCGTCCTAAACTTCGCTACGACTGCTTCGATATTTAAACAACACATCCGTCTATTTCATTCTTTTACAAAAACAATTCGTCGTTTTAAATATGAATAACTCAACCACTACAAACAAAAAAAAAACAAATGCATAAGAAGCATACAATAGCTTCTCAAGCATAAATCAATAATCATAGCAATAATTTGCCGACAACAAAAGTAACCAATTACACAAAAAAATCGAATGGTAATGGATACGGACTTAAATCGATAACGATGTTGTATATAATGATTATTATCGATTAAATTCCGTATCGATTACGATTCAATTTTTTTCGATCGATAACAAAATATCAGATAGGCAACATACTAAATGTATCTACATTTTAAATATTACATCTAACGCACATTTATTAAAGCAAATTATTGCTCAAGCTTTATTGAAATGTATTCGACGCACCATAAACTTATTGCGAGATCAATTATTGTTCCGTACATATCTATGAGTTCATTGACATCTTCTCTTGGAGTATTTGGAAGTAGCACGCCTGGAAAATCAAGGATATCATTGCATTAACAAAATAATAAAATTAACTCACTATTAGGTAAAAACACATAAAAAAACGTTTCTCCTAAATTTGCAAGGATTTAGGAACCTTTTAGAAACATTGTTTAGACACGAGAAAGTCTACTGACTAAATAAATTAACACCATTACAAATAAACTAGTAAAATTCCTCGTATCATTGGTTTTATGGAATTGAACATTCGGTGTGGCGGTCGTAAAAATTATATGACACGAAACTCGCATAACATTATCATGTTATGCTTATTCTGCGAATGTGTAGGATGAGATATGATAGCACCAAGAAAGAAAATGATAGGATTAATAAATAGATCATGGAGCGAAAGGCATGAGAAACATTTAATATACAATATGTCCTTATTTGCGGTTTTTGCGATTACTTAGGGACTTTATTCAAACATTGCACTATTTTATTAATGGGGGACATTTACAAGTTATTTTATATTATTTATAAATGAAATATGTACCTATATTGAAATGATGTTATAAAAACATGAATAATAATATAATATTGTAATGTCATATTCAGATAAATAAATAACACAAACTAAAATCACCGGCATATACAAGTATTATTTAAATTCCACAAAGTAAACTAACCTTTAATGTGGTGAACATAAGGCCTAGTTCTCCGTGCTGCATGCCGGGCTCTAGAAAGTCTTCCACAAAGTGTATCTCAGAGCCGAGCTGTAAGATCCTGGCGCGAACCACAACGAAGTGGAAAACCGGGAACAACTCGTCCATACTCCACAGATAGTTCTGACCTGGGAGAAACAGTGGCACATTATACAAATATTATATTGGTGTATTTATTGATAAGGTAGAAAGCATGGATGATCCGGGCTCGAAGGACCAAAAATAAGTTTGTAAGTGACAATGAGTATAATAAAATACGGTTGTAGCATACAAAAGAAAATAAAAATAGTAGGAGACATGATACAAAAAAAATACAATTGATATGCGAACGTCGAAGCAAATTGGTCTAACCTTACAAGAAAACCCTCATAACTTTTTCCACTTAGATATTATACTGGAGGGATTACAGTGACTAAAATGTAACAAAAAATAACGGTATCCTATCTCTATTTCTGTCTCTGTCACCCATACATAGCCACACTAACTTCCCTCTTGCTCCTTTTTCTCGATCTATCTGGTATTTATTTTCTTCACGATGTTTGCTCTAGTATATTACTTTAATTACTTTTTATAACTGAAAGTCACTCAAGGCTTACACGCTTTTTAAAGGAAAACCAGAAAAGTCAAGAACGGAATCTTTCACTAACCCAACTCCTGCTGTACAGCGGTGGTCATCTTCTGGAAGGTGGTGCGGATGACCAGCAGCTTCTCTATGGGAGAGAACGTGGTCTTCAACTGCTGGAGAGTCTCCACGGCCTCCTGGAACAGTTGCTCTTTGGGCGAGTACGGCGGAGACATCTGGCTCGCCGGACCACTGTAGCCCACCCAGAATTTCCTGGAGAAAAAGGTCTTTATTAACAAAACGCCTTAAGTGCGAGAAATAATTATTACTCATTTTTCCTACACGATAATAAACCCGTACCATTAACAGTAAGTACTTATAGAACGTAGTAATCCATATTATATCTTATCTCTTTTAATTAAAATTGTTTATTACTACCGGCAGTTACATAATAGAAATAAACAGTTTACACTCACTGATCGATCCCTAGGAAGGCCATGAGCGTGACGTCAGGCTGGCGGTTCCATTTAAGCAGCCGCCTCCAGTATAGATCATCTTCTCGTTTGTTATGTAGCGCGTATAATACGAATAAAGCGGGATGGACTCGTGGCAATAATGTTGGTTGTAGAAGGGACGCTGCGGATACCACCTCACTGCAAATTATATTATTTTAACACTTAACAAGGATCAAGTTAGAAATACTTTGAAAAATCAGTGACGCTTTAACTATAGACGGGTTTGAATTACCCTGAAAGGTTGATAATAGATCAGCTAAAGACAATGTTAAAATACGGTGAATAATCTAAGTTAAACTAAATAAGGGTCGCGGTAGAAGCACTTTAAACCGATGAGAATGCGCAGAGATTCACGATAGTCGATTAACCTAAAGTGAAAAGTCAGGATAGGGTAAAGCGCAAATCCGTAATCTCCACGTATTCCTGTAGGGTTTTTATATTTAGTGTGGCAATCGCTAGCAAATAAAAAAAGGATTTGTTCGCACCTAGACAAATGCTTTCGTAATCATAATACCCACGCCAAAAGCACATCATAAACATATGCTTATCACCAGATCTATAAACTGTAGTCAGTTTACTGTATGTTGAAAATGTTTGCCCAATTTAATATTATATTGCTATAATATATTATCATAATTACTACATTGCTCTAAAAACTAATGTTTAGCCCTGACATCAAATATTTAGAAGGTGAGCGCAAATATTCAGGTAAACTTGCAAATAGGGTATCGTGTGTAATATGACCTCCTACTAAATTATCTATAAAAGTACAATGATAACAAAAATATGTTTTGGTGATAAGGATCCTGATCTAGTATTTCGTTGTATCAGTTTGAGATAAAAAAAAGCGGTTCTATTATTACATAGATAAATAATATTGATAGAAAACTTTTTGATGTTTCAATTCCGGAAACTCAAAATGAATGAAACAATGAATTTAACATATAAAGTCATGCCAAAAAAAATTGAAATTACAATTTTACACCACATACATGAATTTATCAGAGCTCGTTCCACTCTTTAAATTCTTTTTCCATCCCTTTCCCCCCATTTTGAGAATTTGAAATTTCCCCGTCAGCAACGCTGTCGCAATCCAGCTGTAGTAGATGTTAATAGACGGCAGTAGTCAATTACCATCAGGCAAGTCGTTCGCTCGTTTCTCTAACCTGTGCAATGAAATAACTCACCCATCAATAAGATTATTTTCATTTTCCACATCCTCATCTTCATTTTTCTTGTATGGCAACATCGAGTCAGTGCCCTCTGGCGGCAGCGCGGGGAACAACAGTCTCACAACTTGGTACAGTCTCGAGGTGATACTCTTCAGTTCCTTCACCGCGTGGCTCAGGAGTAAGGGATGGACTCTCACACCGCCGTATGTTGTGTTGAAAGCGTTTGTTAGTCCTAGAACTAGCTGGCCTAAAGGGTGGTGCGTTGATTCACATGCCTGTTGAGAGAAAATAATTGAGATACCATATAGGAGATGCTAAGGCTTTCGGGGAAAAAGGCGTGAGTTTATGTATGTATGTATGCATTTATTATTGCGACATTTTTATAAACGAATACAATGTAATGAATTACTGGTTTAATTAACACTGCACTTTGTATTCCAATATATTATCCACAGTATTTCTCTACGATTCATTCCGTTGCTATGATGATATTCAATATAATGTAATTGAAACTCCTTCACATAATAAGGAAATATTAAACGAACATCAACTGCGCGATACTAGCGGTCGAGCATCAACATCGTTATATGCAATATCTTAGGTGTTATACAGCATGTAAGATACAACAATAAAATGTAAAATTAAATATCTGCTTTATATTAAGCTTGTTAATAATTTAAGAAATATATTAAAATAGGCAAAATGTGAATAAATTAATTACAAGAAATTCAGAATGAGAATGAGAAAGTGCTGTATGGAATAAAAATCGGAATGGCTTGGAATGTGAGTCCAATCTAAAATACAAAATTCAGCAGATTTCCAATGTGCCACATTTCCCCCACTATTTGTTACAATGGCATGAGCAAACGAATATGTATTGATATAATCTTCGCCTGCCTGCCCGCATTCTACATTCACACGAGGTTGGCACAAAATTACTTTTTAACTATGTTGCAGAATACTTTGACATAAATAATGTTACGACCGACTACGCTATACAAAGCAATTAATCAATATAAAAAATAACTTACGGTATGCAAATACAGCTTCACTTCAGCATATGTCTCTAAAGTCAATGTCTTCTGTCCAAACTGCGGTATCACCTCCAAACAATCAACAGATTTCTCTAAGTCTATGCTTTTGCTTTGCTTCACAAGCATTTTGTTTCTTTCCTTATGAGAGCAGGAGATGGCGACGGCTACATTCTGCCAGATTTTCACGTTATCTATGGTAGGGCCCGATGGTCCGTTCGCGAAGTGGTTTCCAGTGGGAGTTAGGATTTGTTCCGACACTCCTAGGCATTGAAAGCATTGTCGGAATAACGCGTTCCATTTTTGGTTTGGTGCTACGCTTAGTTTGCCAAATGAACTGAAAATGATTTGGTAATATTAACACATATGCATAATTTTCTTTTTAGAAAATGTATGACGTTACACTGGATTATTTTAAGGTCAAACCATTTGATGTGTTTTTTTAAATTTATTTTTAGAAAAATATTTAAAACATTCAATATTTTTGATAGGTGGTAAATGGCCCATGTCTTAAACCGTAGCTTTCATAAATGCTTGTATATTTTTTACTAAGTACCTTTTCGGCATAAATCTATACCAGATTATTTTCTAATCAAAAATACTCACTTAGGTTTAGAGTTATTAGGAAGCACTGGGTTCGACACGTTCAGCTGCATGGTAGCATTCGATATCTTCACTCCTTCGGTCCACGCCCCACTCAAAGACCCCTCTATTTTGTCCCCACTGGAGAAGGTAAGCACCCCCTTTCCAGAGAACACTCCCGCAGCTCTGAACTCGCCCTCGTAGTGTGTTCCGTCTTCGAAAACCATCACACCGTGACCCTGGAGATATGGTCAAAATCAATTATGTGAAGGAAATGATGGTTAGGGTTTTAAGTTGTGAAGTAAACGATTTTGAAGACCGATTGGAGGAAACTTAAAGAAGTTGACTTTTGGGTTGGAAGTTGCTGGGAGATATGTTCGCAGAGAATGATCTAAAGGAAATTATGAATACGATTTTAAGTAATAACGTCAAGGACTTATTGACGAATTGTAGAAGAGACAAAAAAGTTGGCTTTTCAGTCGAGAACCGCGATTTCCATTCCCACACTGACAAATAGCCAATGGCTGCCAATGGTATGGCTAACAAATGTTTGCCCTGGTATAGGCAATTGTGCAATAAGATTTATTTTTGTACGCGCTCCGACGGAACCGAAGTTATCCTGATGGAGCAATTTTAAATTATGTTTGTATGGTCAACAAATAATGTTTGGTTTAGACTTAAGATTTTTCTAAGAACTAAATGTGTCACTTGTTTCAATACGCATGACACAAGACAAATATATTTTGTTATCAGATTTCAAACAGCAATTTCACGGATAATTGTATGTTATTGGATTGACTCATATTTCTGTTACTTGCATTATATTTCTTTAATGTATTATAGGGACTTGCGGAAAAGTCATACATACATACATACATAAACTCACGCCTTTATCCCCGAAGGGGTAGGCAGAGGTGTCACTAGGACACCCACATTTCAGCTTGCATGTTCTGTCCCACGATGTGATAGGGGGCGAGCCTATCGCCATATCGGGAACAAATTCCTGACACCGGGCTGATAATGAATAGAAAAATCCAATATCACTTTGCCCGACCCGGGATTCGAACCCGAGACCTCAGCTTTGTAACCGTACCGTAATACAACTACGCCACCGAGGCAGTCATCAGATGTTAAATTGAAAATATGAAATACAAAATATTGAAACATAGATATAGGGTGCTTTGGGGTAACACGGTTATACAAGGATGGAAAATAGAACGTGAAATTACCCTACCAACTACTTTTACGGTGTTACCCCAACGTACTATAAAGACATTTATGAATAATAGTTATTTTTTACTGAAACCTACATACATAACTGATAGCACTAGGATTTTCCCACGGAACATGGAAATTCCCTGTACCGTGCTTATCAGAAGTTGCTAGGGACTTTTAATTACATAATAGTACATATACAATATTACAAATTGTTTTATTGCTTCATAAGCTAGGGGATTTTTTAAATATTATACCCCAAAAGGATAACTCCTGTATCATTAATGCGTTTATAAATGTTTCACATCTGTAAGTATTCAGACTCGAGTACAACTATGCCGTACAAATATTTACCGGGTCAGGTATTGAAATAATTTCCTGCTCCGAAAGAAAGCTTTTTAGCTTTTCCACCAATTATATCTTAACAGTCATTCGCTTTAAAATAACTTAATTTTTAAAATTAATTAAATTCACATTAATTTTTAAAATTATTATTACTAACATCGCAGTGAACTTAACAGCGACTTTTGCTATTTTACCTCATGATATCAACCACGATTAGGTATTTTTTTGCATAACCTACAAATCAATAAATACCTTAGTACGAGTGCAATTTGGTGGCATCAATATAAACATTTTTACCACCAAAATATCCCGCAGATTGGATGTCACAGTAAACAGAGCAGAAAACTTTCACAACTGACCTAATAACTTTTAGATATAAGGTTATATGCGTATGCTACTCAATGCCTTATGTGTCAAACAGTATATAATTCTTTGTTCTTACTGCTGCGTTTGGGAATAAAGAGAAAAATAAAGAAAAGGTAGTGTGTTCGAGTTCACGGCAGGAGTTGGGGAAACTACATACATATATGTATATGTATGTATCTCTTGTAGATTCCGAAAACCTTGCGTCTATTGTGGAGTTGAGATAATGTGATCGCTTGGTAGTTGGTGTTATTATTTTTACAGTCACAAACATAAGTTCCGAGTCGATATGGTATAATTATCTCTTTTTCTATCTGTTACAATACCGTCTTTTGGCATGGTGGGGTTGCCTGTGTCCAGCTTTCATTGGCATAATGTGTGAATTTATATTCTCAAAAAAATCACTTTATATTTGTATTGATGGTATTCATAAAACAAATGTTAATTTATGAAGTAATTAAAATACTTTCAAATGCCTTTCAATTACGACGACCTACGACGCTGTAGTCTTTGATAAGAAAATATCTTCCATTTTGGATAATCGATTGGAATTCTGCGGGATTTAAACAATCAGAGTAACTGATAGCATTGTTCGTATCGATTACTATGCTATTACAAATATGAGTATTGAATTTAATAGTCAAATTGTATAACAGATAATATTACACCCTATTGAATAAGTAAAAGAGTTAATTATTGATTGGATATCCAAAACTAAATAGAGCGTATTAGTTTTAGAAGGCGCGGACAAATTCTTGCACGTAGACAACATCATTTGTTATAACAAAAGGCACGACCTCTGCATACACTGGGACTTGTGGGTCTTTGACCACTACGACGAAACAAACCATGACCGTGTTAATAAAGTATGAAACAAAAATATACTTGAAATAAGACTATTTTTTAAGGATTTTATCGCGATTTGGTTTAATTTATATATTTTTTAACTTCCGCCCCGTGACCACGATAGCTGTAAAGTAATCGAAACGTCGCGTCGGGAAGTAAAAAAAATTAAAAATTAAAGCAAATCGCGATAAAATCCGTAAAAAATAGTTTTATTTCAATGTGTAACATTCGCGTAAATCTAAGAAACCAAAAATACTAATAACGAGCATGCGGCCCGCCTGATGGTAAGCGGTCACTACCGCTCATCGACCTTCGCAACGCCATGGGTCTAGCACAGCCAGATCGCTGTCTACCATAAGAACAATACTCTCTTTAAGTATGAATTATTATGAATTGGTGTCTAGAACGCAGTGCCAGAATGGGATATATTTTGGTAGTTGACTATCTCAGTCTTTACGCATTGTGTTGTCACTGCCCGGGTAGATATAGTCCTAAATTTAGCAAAATTTAAATCACTTGGATAAAATTCAGCACACAACATTTGCTGATGTGGTGTTAAATGATATGTTCCTGACATCACTAATTACATAATTCATTAATATTGCACGAAAAGTTATCATAAACCAACATTAGTATTATTTATTTTAAACAATAATAAAAACACTCACGGTTAAAACATCCTGCATGAACAGTCCCTCGTAGTAAATTCCATCAAGCGTTACAATCAGCCCACACCCGTGCTTCTTATTATCACTCCAGTTGCCTAAATACTTCTCGCCTTTGCCGATGTCGTCCATGACTCCATACCCTTGCTTCACCCCATTCACCCACTCCCCAGTGTAGATGGTTGCTGATGATGATGTGAAATCACCCTGCTTCTTTATCCCGTGTCCATGAGGCTGCCCGTCTTTGAAATACCCTTCGTAGATGTCACCTGACGTGTACTTCATGATGCCATAGCCGTTTTGCAGGTTTTCCTTCCATTGTCCTTCGTAAATTCCTAAAATATTTTGGTCAGTTTATTAGGTATGCCTAATGAGTATGTAAAAGTGGCAATATTATTTTACGTCTAAAAATAGGCTCGCCCTCCTTCACATCGTGGGACGGAGCATATAAGGCGAAATGTGGGTGTCCTGGTGGTGCCTTCGCCTACCCCTTCGGGTATAAAGGCGTGGGCTTATGTATGTATGTAAAAATAATTGTTTAATAGTTGATGATAAAAATAAATACTTTATTTAATTAGATTTAATGGTAAAAATTCGTAATAATTTATGCGCATGATTGTGTTGTTGTGTGACTTTAAACTAAAGCACATCCAACGACTAATTTGCTTAAAATTTATTGAATTTGGAGTTAAATTGAACTAAAAAAGAAATATGTTTGCAAACAATAAAAAATTCATCAATCCCATAATTTATAATAGGTATTTTAAAAACATTTAGTGGCTAAATCGAACATAATATAATTATTTTAGGGATAAAACTGATAACACGATACCCTATTTGTGGTTTCAATGACTATTTTAATTTCTCATATTATTATAACCCGATTTATGGTATGACTATAACATATTTGGTCGGTTTGGGCAATTGCTAGAATTCCAATCATAGGAATTCTTCCCGTCTGCTGTCCTTTTTATCCCTAAATGCCAGCAAGGCACATATGAATACTCTTGTATTGTAGTTATTTATGGGCGGAAATAAAAACTTTTTATTACATGAGCGGCTTATTTACTGTTCTTATGTACGTAAAAAACTACACTTGACTTTCTCTTTGAGTGTAAATCTACATATAAATAGAAAATTTCATAATATAAATTTACAATTTGGTCTTATTATTTCGTTAAAATTTTTGTCGAATCTGATCAAATATTTGCGTGGAATGTTCAAGAATTGATACGATGAACCAGACAGACATGTTTGACAATCGCAATTGGTATAACAAACGGTGAAATTACATACAATCACGCCTTTATCCCAGAAGGAGTAGGCAGAGGCGCCACCAGGACACCCACATTTTGACTTGTATGTTCCGTCCCATTATGTAATAGAAAATACATACACAAATTCCTGACTCCGGGGTTGATAATGAATAGAAAAACCCAATATCGATTTGCTCGACCCGGGATTCGAACCTGAGGCCTCAGCTTTTTTGTCGTACTGTAGTACAACTACGCAACCGAGGCAGTCTATTACAACGACGCCACCGAGGCAGTCTTAAAACTGAATAATCTACTAATAAATTTTCCTTCATGTATGTACTAATTAATGACCCAGACGAAACTGAAAGTTTATGCATAATAACTTTTAATGTAGACAATGCTTACCAACTCCAGGCATTTCCATCTTTCCGTGGCCACATAGAGCGTTCAATTGGACCTGTCCCACGAAATATTTGCCGTCAGGCCATTCTACCTTTCCACTTCCATGTATTTTACCATCCAACCATCTTCCCGTATACTTGGCCTCCTTATAAAACACGCTTTTATTTGAAAATGTGTAGCTAGCAGTTCGAATCGACGGTGGCTTGAACGTAGAGTCTTTGTTTAGTGATATTCTGATGGCTGTGTTTAATGAATGGATCCATTCGGTTTTTTCTTGTTCTGTGTTGGTCGATACTGAAATCACTTCTTCTGGGGTTGTTAGTTGAATTACGTTTAATAGAGAATCGGTATTCGAAACTGGTTCAACCCATAGCGTCTCTAATGGGTGGATCAAAGGTGTGCTGCCGCTGACGTGAACGAACAGGTCATTAAATAGCACGAACCAGTGGGATGTAAATCTACCCGGATTTACCAAATTCAGCGGCCGTGACTTTGATTCTCGTATTAAACGTCGTTCTGGCGTCCTGTGCTGGTCTAGAGACTTTCCTATTGTCTCCCAAAACAACTTTGTCATATCGGCTTCCTTGCGTTTCTTTTCCTGTTCATCAATCAACGAGTCTAACGAAGATATTACCTTGTTTAATCGCTCATCCATATGCGTTTTGACATCGCTCTTTTTCCTCTTACTTTTGTACCGCAAAATTGATTGGGCTATGCATTTGTAAGAACTTAATCTCGTTAATGGCTGGACGAACGCTAATGCCACTATGGCTTCTGATGTTTTCTTATTATTTTTCTGTTTATTAGAAGGAAGTTGATCGCTGAATAGATTATAAATATTAGTCGGAACATCAACGACGCCGTTAATTTGTGTGAAACCACCAATAACAATTAAATTGCTTATAGCTACATAATACTTTCTGTACAAATAAATAAATTCTTCTAAATTTTTCACTAAAGAAATATCACATTCGCTAATGTGCTTCTCGGCATACTGCCACATAGATAGCACATTCAACGCAGTTATGTTTAATATGTCACCAAAAATATCACAAACAGTTTCGTAAATATTGGAATGTGCTGCAATGGATTTACTTTTCTTAAGGAAGGGTTTAAGAAGATTATGATATATCAACAACATCTCTTCTAGATACCTTTGAGCAATAGATAAATCCTGGAACTCGGGGCTTTTGACAGACTCCTCAACAGAACAGTAGCTGATGCATCCTGATGATAAAATTCTCCAGTGGTAACACATATTTTGTGGTTTGGTGGGATAGGTTTGGGGTTCATTAAATTTGACAGACACAGTGTCACTACTCTCACTAACTTCTTCATCTATTTTGTCATTTAGGTTCACTATAGTCTCTGTGAATCCTTCTGTGTGTTTGCCCATATAAAATATATTTTCATTGTGAGTATATGCTAGAGTGTGATGTTCTGTAGCTATCATGTCTCTGACTCTGTCACTGTCAGAATTCTCAGTGAACTGTTTTGGCCCACTCTTGTCTTCTCTAGAATCAAAACTTACTTGATGGTAATGATTATAACCCCACATGAAAAGCCTGCCATCTAAGGTGAGGGCAGAGCAGTGCCATTTTCCACAAGAAACCTTCTGCAAACCAAAACCTGACAAACTCATTACTGCCATTGGCTTGATTCTTTTAACTGTATCTCCTATGCCTATTTGTCCATATGATATGTCACCCCAAGTCCATAGTTCTGTTGCTAATATGTTCTTCCCGAGTTTAGACATATTCTTTAGATTTTCAGTCTTCCTAGCTGCTTCAAACTCTTTCTCACTACTAATAGTGCTTGTGGAGAATTGAAGATCTTCAATGTTGCAATTTGATGTACAACTGTATAACAAAGAATTCAATTCATCATTTTGATGTCTCATTTGCATTTCAACTGTTTCATTGTTGTCACTGCTGCCACTCACATGTCTGGATAGCGTTGCAACTTTATCTCCAACAGTTTTTACCCCTTCATAAACAAAATTGGTAAGGTTTGAGACATTTTCTTTGATGATTCTTGTTGGTTTTTCTGTGTACTCAACTAAATAGTCCTCACCGGCTGATACCCATGACAACTGTCTACTTAGGAACTGTCTGGCTGCATCTGTGTTTATAAAAATATTGTTTATCTTGTCTGTACATCCTTCTGCTGTGTCACTGTCTTTTTCTGTTGCATCATCATCATCATCAGTTTTGTTATCTTGTAAATTAAGTTCCGTTTCTAAACTTACTTTTTGAGCATTTGTTCTTGCTATCTTTGATTCCTCAGATGAGGGACTAGAATCTTCAGTAAAGCTATGGGCATCTACATGGACGTCTGTCTGTGGAGCAGTGGTACTACTGGAATCTTCACTTGACTTACTAATTTGTACACCTAAGGGGCAAGTTTCGGACAAGGATGGTACTGATGCTGGTGATGCTAGGCCTATTATAGTTTGACATTGTGAGCAATTTGATGCAAATACTTCTTCATCATCATTATCACTCTCCGTATCACAATTTTCAGATTGCTTAACGTTTTTCCTAGCTATAACAGCTGCAAAGTTCTGACCAACTGATGCACTGTACACTGTCCGACCTTCGAAGAAAGGTATCTTTTTAATACTACTAGTTTCTAATGATATTTGGGGCATGTTGCCTGACCCCCACAGCTGTCCATCACTGCTTATGAAGAGCTGCCCAAAGTCACTAGAGACAACGTTTCTGAACTTCACCTTGTAACTAGTGCTCTTGAAGCCGTGGGGACAGCATTTGGAGTCCTCTTTGACAACAATTTCTTCTTTGTTTTTAAAACTAGAATTAGTTTTGTATAACCGACCGTGTATGTCGATGATGTAAAGGATATCATTGTGGTACGATATGTCTATAGCCGAAACACCACTAAATTTTTTCAATGATACACAGTCGTCTGTGATTTCGCAATGATAAATACCATGGTCATTCCCCAACACAATAAAGTCAGAAATGAGTGAACACAATTTCACGATTTTATCAGGTATGTGCTGGTCACAGGATGGCGACACTTTCAACGGCGTTAATCCTCTCCAGAACTTATGCTGACTCATTATTTAATAAAAACTTCCGTTTTCGTGAATGTAGGTGTATCATTTGTACTAATTAAATAAGCGACTTTTTCTCGATTCACAATCAAGCCCAAGATGTGCACACATGGTAACATTCCACACACGATTTTTTTATTCACTATTAATGGAAATATTTTTAAATATTAGGGAGAACACTGATTTATTTACACTTTTATTTTTATCATTCGAACAGTAACAATTCTTTTATTGACAACAGCTCGATTGATTTGACGTTTGACAGCTGATATTGAGCGTAGACAAAGTAAACTAAAGTGGGAGTATGCGTATAAATTTGTCTATGTCCTCATGTCATACAAAGTCATATTGTTTTCATTCACCCTTTCATTCGTTCACCTCGTTCATCCTTTTTCAAAAATGGCGAGCCATAGTGGTTGGGCTAGACGCGTTCCTGAAAATGATTCAACAATTACATACGTCCAATGCGATGGTTTGGTAAGCAAATGTTATTTATTATCTTATTAAAATTAGTTTCGCGACTTTACATGAAATACCCGTATTTCTTATGTTATTTATGTTGACTTCAGACACGTCACATATTTCGCTATTTTTCCCGGTTTATTTCATTTAAATATGTAAAATGCCATGCAAATTAATATTATCTGTAGTAATTTTGCACATTCAAACACAGTAGTTGAAATATATTAATGTTTTGGTAGCTTACATACTCTTTATAGGTTATGTTCGAAAGTACCAATGCGATGTTTGGCACATCGTAAAAACGCATACAAATTATCAGTAAACTTAAGCTTTGCAATTGACTTTGTGGCGTCATACTGATAAACAGACAATAGCTCATTAAACACAAAATATAAAGAGTCATTTGGTTTTTCACAAGTTATCATTTGTTTATGTCCAAATGTATGGGATTGTTAAAAGAAATGAGTCACACACTGTTTTGGGACGTTTACTTCATGCTGTGACCTGAGACTGGAGGTCATCGGATTGGCGGATGATCTCATCACCAACTATCTAATTAAAGGATTACTTTCCATTCCTTTTTTTTTTGTTGTATTCAATGAAAACTGTGATGTAGGCTTTGTTTATGTTTGGATATTGTTTCTATTAATGTTCTATATTATTTCAAATAAATGTTTCACCTTTGTTACTTTTGCTATGATGGTGCATAAATTATTTATCCTTTATTATATTTTAAATCAGAAACCGTTAGTATAATTAATAAACAATCCTTTTGTTATTGCTATGATGAATAATAATCAATACAAAGAAAATATGTTAATAAGATTTTTTATGGATTAAAGTGAAAGAAACATTAAATGAGGATTATACATTTATGTAACATATTTATGTTTGTTAAGTATATAATGAAATTGTTAGTATTTAGTGTTAGTTAATTCTTGATATTATAGAATCAATATAAATGTAGGATTTAAATGTTATGATGAAAGATGAGTATAATGAAATGTTAGACAAATGACTGATATGCAACAAAGTTTACGTGAAAGAGATAACAAATGGAGAAACAGAGTTTGAGGATGATTGATTAAGGTGTTGTAATATTAAAGGACGGAATAAGAAAGAACAGTTTGGAAGAGGTGAACGACGTACAACGAAGATGATGAAGACGTATTACTATAATAATAAATTATATTGAAGAACATCTCATCTTTGTTTGATTCAACCCAACACGGAACTATTCTCACATAAATAGAATAGAACCAAAAATCATAAAGTGAACTGAAGTAATATTTTAGTAGCAGTGAATAAGCCAAATTAGGAAGTTGTGAAACTATGAAGAACTTGAAATTTCTTATTGCTAAGAGGATACCATTGAGATTAAGTATATAATCTTTACTTCCATTATAGGCTGTGATGAAAATAGTGAAGCACTGCCATGAAGAATCATGCAGCAACATGGAGGTGGCGCAGGGAGCGCTCCTCGGACTGGTTGTTGAGAACCGTCTTGAGATCACCAACTGCTTCCCGTTCCCGAAGCATGACGACACCATGGATGAAGAGGAGTACCAGTTGGACATGATGAGGAGACTCCGCAGAGTCAATGTGGATCACTTTCATGTGGGATGGTAAATAGTAGATCATTATTGTAGGTTATTCTTTCTAAGTGTAAATGTAAAATTGTTTCTATGGATTTGTGGCAGCATGTAAGAGACATGAACTGTTAGTTCCTGGATTTGACTTCCAGGTCTAGCAATCTCCTGTTTTTTATTACATAAGTCTGGCAAATAAGTAAGCTGCCTACCACTGGCCAGGAGCATTCACTTCACTGGAAATGTAGACATTTTATTAGCCTCTTAAAATAACTCAATGGTACAAAGGGAGTAAAGAGATTCCGTAAGGATTGAATTTTGGATTAGAAAGAATAATAATATTTAAATTTATGTTCCAGGTATCAAAGTGCAGATGTTGGCAACTTCTTGAGCCAGTCGCTGCTGGAATCACAGTACCACTACCAGACCTCCATTGAGGAGAGCGTTGTCGTCATCTACGACACTAAGAAATCCGCCAGAGGATTCCTTACGCTCAAGGCGTACCGTTTGACTCCCCAGGTAGGTGTTCTTGTTATGTTTGACAACTCTACCTGTGTAGTGTAATAGAGAAACAATAGTCAATCCAGTCATAGTCACATTTGCCATATAAGGCTGCCAAACCTTTAATACATGCCTTGAGGAAACAAAATGTATGCATATATATTGACATCTGCAAATGTCACGGAGGCGTGTGTAGCGTGTTGTTTCTATACTTATCAAACCCGAGCCGCAGTCAATGGGTAATAACAATATTATCGTAATCCGAGGACAAGGCAGGGCGCGATTTCCATCCCAACCCACGGGAAAATCTAAAAAGTAAGCCTGGCACGCTTTTTATGTAAAAAGGGCGCTGTGCGGTTTGACCACACACTACTGGTTTCAGTCATCATTTCATCTACCCATCTTCTTATTAATATTTTTTTTTACAGGCCATCGCCATGTACAAGGAAGGCGATTACACGCCAGAATCTCTGCGCAACTTGAAGATTGGCTATGAGAGTTTGTTCATTGAGGTGCCGATAGTCATTCGCAACTCTCCGCTCACCAACATCATGATTTCCGAGCTCACAGAGATGATCCCAGAGGAGGACGGATCCAAATTCCTTGATCTTGGCACCGCTTCGGTGCTTGAAGGTATGTTCTTGTAAAACACGGTAGATGGCGGTAATTTGCTTTCGTAAGAGTAACTATGGAATCAATGTGTTGAGCTTGATATATTGATTTCTTAGATTTACGCGAATGTTACACATTGAAAAAAAAACTATTTTATACGGATTTTATCGCGATTTGGTTTAATTTTTTCATTTTTTAACTTCCCGACGTTTCGATTACTTTACAGCTTTCGTGGTCCGCCCCGTAGTTTTATTTCAATGTTGATATATTGAAGGAAAAAAAAAATGGAATGGCTAATAATACCGCAAAGTAAATAACTGCGTTATTGTTACACACTAATGCACTCTTGGGTGACGCAAAAAAGTTTTTTACAAACATTATTTGTCCATTTACATGTTATAAGAGCTGTACTTACATATTTGAGCTTGTATATTTGTAAAAGTCTATTTCGGTTTATACATCTCAATCAATGTAAGATTCATTCAAATTACACTGGTCAACAAAATTTTGTAACAAGAATGGTGCTTGCTAATTTTAAATTACCTACCTATCCTCATTTTATTACCATATTTATTTTGATTCGATTAGGTCTAGTTTTCGTGTTACAGGTACCAACCACAAAATTAAAAATTGACCGTTTTTGTTTCACTTTCGCATTCAGAGAGTTTGTTTATTTGAATAACGTAGTGTTTTGTTCTGCTTTTAGAGTTAAGTTATTCTTAAATAATGTCAAGAAAGTGTCAAAATGATCCTGACAAGTTTTGTTAATACTTTCAAAACTCAGCGAAGGAAATTGACACCATTACTATCTAAGTTATATGAACAGCATTTTGGCTTCGCCATCGAATAACAAGACAAAACGTGGGTTCCACACGGCTGCTGTGTTACCTGTGTGGGTCTCCTCACTGGATCGGCGAAAAGATCTCGATCTATACCTTTTGCAATCCCTAAGATTTGGACGGAACCAACGAACCACTCATCTGATTGTTTTTTTGTCTTACTAATACAAAAGATATTACAATTAATCCTGACCTGCCATCAGCTAAAAGAACGATCCCTCATATTGAAGATCTACCGGTATCAGAACCACAAAGTGAAAGCTATGGACAACAGGAGTGACGGCTTTTTATACTTGAAAGAAAAAAATCCTAAGCTAAGTAAAGCAAAAATTAAAGAGGGCATATTTGTTAGCCCTCAAATCAGGCAATTGATGAAAGATGATTTATTTAAAGAAAAGCTTATAATTTAGAAAAATCAGCTTGGGAATCTTTCATGAAAGTAACTTCAAATTTTCTAGGAAATCACCGATCAAGTGACTATAAATGTATTATCGCGGAGCTTTTATGTACTTAAAAGGCTTTGGGCTCTAATATGTCGTTGAAAATACATTTTCTTAATACACATTTAGACTTCTTTCCTGAAAATTTGGGCGCCGTCGGCGATGATCACGATGAAAGATTCCATCAATACATTTCTACCATAGAAAAACGATATGAGGGCAAGTGGAACCCACGTATGTTAGCAGATTACAGTTGGACATTAAAACGAGAAGTTCCTGAAGCAAAATACAGACGAAAATCGTAAAAGAAAATTCATATTACTGTTGCAACAAATCAAAATAACTTCTTTTTGTTGATAAAAATTGAACAATTCCAAAATGTTACAAAATGGTATTACGAAAAAACTATTCGTATTTGAAGCATTTTAATTTTATTTCTAGTATCCTTATCCCTGTCCTAAACATAACTAGACAAAAGTTTTCATGTTACATGCAAAAGTTGTTTTTTTGTTGACCAGTGTTATGGTTACCAACTTGCGTATTATAAGAAAAATCATATTTTTTTGTCTATTTCCAGGTCAACTCCGCAGCCTAATGGAGCGTGTCGACGAGCTCAACCAAGAAGCTATTAAATTCAACAGATACCAACAGTTGGTTGTCCGCCAACAACAAGATAAGCACCGCTGGCTCGCCAAGAGGACCCAAGAGAACGCTGCCAGGGCCGCTAAGGACGAACCTCCATTACCCGAAGAAGATGTCAATAAGCTATTCAAGCCGCACCCAGTACCACCAAGGCTGAATCCAATGATTGTAGCTGGACAGATCAATACCTACAGCCAGCATATCAGCCAGTTCTGTTCCCAGAGTCTGGCAAAGTTGTATCTCACTCAGGCACTACAGAATGCCAAGGAGTCGAAACAGAACAACTAGATTTGTACTGTATTAAAATTTATGTCACATTTTTGTGTTATTTCATTTAAGTCTGATATATTAGTGAAATATATCTTTAAGTAACAGGATTTTTTCTTGCAATCATTTTTAGAACAAAAGGAGTAAATAATTGTTTTTTTTTTAGTAATACAATATTTGGAGTAATAAAAAATTTCAGTGATAAATTATCTTCTATTAAAGTGTAATTTAAATAAAACCTTTTTTAGTTTAGAATGCAAAAATTATGAGACATCAATTGTATTCATTCATACTGGTAATTAAATGTACAATGGTTATCAACATTTTCTGGGAACAATAAATTATAATTTATATTTAATTACGATTGTTCACAAATTGTAAAAGATCTAAAATTAAGTACATAATAGACAATTGAGTAATTTTCGAAGTCATATTTTATTCATAGTGTAAGTAACAATAGCAAACAAGACAACACCACCTTTCCCCCTCACCTCGCCCCGTTGCATCGGACCATTTATAATAATAAAACATCTATTAATAAATAGTAAATACACTCAACAGTCACATACATAGTCCTGACCCCACATTAATATCAATTAAGTCTTGTGTCGCAGGTATCATAACTACGAGAGACTTTTCGGTCTCACAAACACCTAGACCCGAAACAAATATTTGTGGGCCGCACAAATATTTCTCTTGGTGCGGGGATCGAACCCGCGGCCTCTCGATTACAGATAGGATTTATAATTATTCTATTCTAAACTATGTGTTCTACTTTCACAATAATCTGATATTCACTACATACTCGCTTAATGCAAAAATCGCAAAACATAAAAATACAATACGAGGTAGTAGTAGGTATACTCGATTTATCCACGTAGATGTTTCTTCTATCGGAATTTACCCCATAATTATTTGGATCTAGGCATTGATTTATTTATGTCAATGGATCTCGAGATGATTTTCATACATCATAAAATAGATTTCTAATGTTACGATGGGCAGCCTTGCTATAACGATTTCAGAATTACACACGTAAAGAGCGGTTTCATTAGATTGAACCCGCGATCTCGTCCCAGTAATCCGTTGCAGTCCAAAACAGATTATCATACAACATCAACCATTTATATACCTATCTAACAGCTGTATTTCAATTCAAACTATTTTAAAAACACATTAAGAAGAAGTAATTTCGATAATTTGTTCGAATTAGCGTTGCCGAGCCAGGCGGCGACCTCTGGCGGCAATAGACGACAGACTCTTCACTAGATTGTAATAATTGTATTGTCGTTTGATTGCATTGACATTTTGATTGCCACAAATTGCTCAATTCCGGCGTGTTGGGCGCCGAGACTGGATTAGGGTAATCGCTCCCGACTCCCGAGTCCCGGTAGACTTGCCTATTCAATTATTGAGGCGACGGCCGCTCTATTAATATGTTAACATTTATCAATCATTAGTCGAGATTATTTCGTAGATTGGCAAATATTATGTTGATTAAATTCAGATGAGTTTAAGTCTGTAATATGTAATATTACATATTATAAATTATAGCACTGTTGGGAGTGAAGCGAACTGCCAAAGTAAATGTCGCTACTCGCTAGTTTGAATTCATCAATGCATTCCTTCACCAATAAATTGACTGGTAATTGATAAAGAATACACACTTGGAAAGATACAAGCAGAAAATTCAAAGGTTGCGATTTGAATACGCGACCTACCTACACATCGTTCGGTTCAAATTCTTGGCATGTTCTTAAGGCATAATCTATACATATAATAAAAATGTAAATGGTCGATGTCTGTACATGGAAGATATTTAAGAAATTTCAACGCGGGGGGTCTTTATAACAGCAACAGAATCCAAAACAATTTTTTTTAGAATTTTTGTCTGTCTGTCTGTCTGTCTGTCTGTCTGTCTGTATGTTTGCTTGCGCAACACGCAAAAACTACTGCACCAAATGAGATGCGGTTTTCACAGTTGTATTGCTGCAGGTTCAACTTAAAAACTGATATATGTTGCATTTGCATACAGGGTGTTTCTTTGTGTTTCCTTGTACATTACTCATAAACTACCGCACCAAATGAGATGCGGTTTTCACAGTTATATTGCTGCAGGTTCAACTTAAAAACTGGTATATGTTGCATTGACATACAGGGTGTTTCTTTTTGTTTGCTTGCACTATACTCATTAACTACCGCACCAAATTAGATGCAGTTTTCACAATTACAATGGTGCAGATCCAACTTAAAAACTGGTATATATTTCATTTACATACAGGATGTTTCTTTTTGTTTGCTTGCACATTACTCACAAACTACCATACGAAATGAGATGCAGTTTTCACAGTTATATAGGTACAAGTCCAACTTAAAAACTGGTAAATGTCTTATTTACATACAGGGTGTTTCTTTGTATTATGGAAGATAAATGAGAAAAACGAATATTCCCCATATTAACACTGGATTAACACTTAGGCTACATTTTATCCAGATAAATTAAGTGTTCCCGTGGGATGAGGACGGAAATCCGATATATTTGTTACTTTTTATACTCAAAGGGATGCGATGGGCGTGGATTACATACCTTGAGTAAGAATGAGATAGGACGGGCGGGATATAACGGGACGGGACGGGACGGGATGAGAAATACCAAATAATCTATACATGTATATTTTTTTAAACAAAGTTAATCACGCAGACGAAGTTAGCGGGCAGAAGCTAGTAATTAATAAATAGAAATGTACCTACCTAATTTAATTTTATGATAATATATTTTAAGTAATTTTAATTTTATAGTTTGGGAGATAATTTACGGGTTACTGCTATCTATGTCATTACGAAAACACAAAGGGCTATTTAAAAAAATGATATTTAGAAATTCTTAGAAAAGTGGTAGATTTATTTTCAACATGATGATGGTTTTAAATCTGATTTGGGTTGTATTACCTAGGCAATGTTACCAATTATTTCGTTAGCTTATTTTTCTAGTGAATGACGTTTTCTTATTACGTAATTAAAATGTTGAGTCTTATAAATTATACGTTAAGTAGAAACATCAAACACACATAAAGTGTATCGATATTTGTTGCAGGTTAACCATTAGGTTGCCAAATTATCTATAATCTACAAACTTCCTGCATTGTCACGCGACATATTGATGTTAAATAAAGCAAAAAATAATCCGTTAATCTTTTTTCAGTCGACGCTAGAACTTTTTAATGCTGGACATTGCGTGACCAAATTCAAATGTCACGAGAATTGCTCATGGATTCACAAATTTCTTTTAATAAAGGCATCGAGTGAAGGAAATGAGACATGATTACCGTTCGGCTTCTTTGTATAATTTGTGTCCAATTTCGGATGTCATTAAGTACGGGGTTAGAAACCGCAAGGATCAAAGGACAAACCGCAACATCTCTATCCAAACAGAGCATAATTTGGCTGCAAGATAATTTTGTGTAGTAAAATGTGATTATTATCCTAAACTAGCCTGTGAATGTTGAAAACGCAGTAGGTATTTCGTATAAATTACATACAGGAAAGCTTTTTCCCAGAAGGGGTAGGCAGAGGTGACACCCACGTTTCACCTTGTGTGTTCCGTCACACGGTGTGATAGGGGATGAGCCTATCGCCATATTTCTGATTCCTGGCTCCTAAAGAGTAAAAAATAAATAAATAAATACGCCCAACAGTCACATACATACATACATCCTGACCGCACACTAAGATCGAGTCTTGTGTCGTGGGTATCAGAGAGTACGAGAGACTTTTCGGTCTCACAAATACCCAGACCCGAAACAAATACCTGTGGTTCACACAAATATTTGTTTGTCGGTGCGGAGATCGAACCCGCGGCCAACCAGCTGGCGTCTAACCAACTGTGCCACAAAGGCAGTCAATTACATTATGTAAGTAATATAAATTATGGAAAAATATATTTTTAGTTATTGAGATTATTTTTTATTACATTTGACAAAATTACTAATATGCCTAAAAGAAAAAGGGAGTAGTGACAATTCATGAAACGAAATATATAAGGTAGAATAATAAATACATAATGTGTACATCGCTAATATGAAGACTAAGATATTGATCTGTAATTAGAGAATACTTTTCATTGCGTGTTCGTAAAATATAATTGAAACAATGCACTATCAATAAACTATTTTAAACAAGTTAAACGTACACGCAAACTTTTACTAATATGATTTCAATAAACTATTTTGTTATCATTTGCAAAGGTTACAATTATACAAATGCCATTATTTTAATAAGACACGAATACACGTAATCTATTTTGTAGTAAACTTTTAACATCAGCCGACAAATATGTGGTTTTAGTTGTTGGCGGGCTATTTAGTTCCCAGCAATAAAATGACGTGAAGAAATTCCCAACTCAATTCGCCTTCATTAAGTTCACAATTAAGTATTTATGTTTATTCCAATAACATTAATTGTTGTTGGCACAATGTGGTCACGTAGGTGTTGCAAAAAGATAAGCATTTATTTATTATAATTATTGAGGAATGTTCGCTAAATGGTCGGCTAGGATTATCTTTAAGATCGTATTCCCTTATGAGAGTGTCGAGTGCCGTCAAGTGATGATTCATATTAATTTTTTCCATATTTCTATGTCAGTACTCAGTACATACATTTGTTATTTTCCGATAAGTGATGTTACAGACCACATAGAATTTAATAATAAATGATAATTATTTTTCTTCGAAGTGTTGTTGTTTACGTTACAAATACGATATTCATGGTATGAAGTTCCGTTTCTGACTTCCAGTGTCTCCATAGTTATTACCTCAACTCTATTGTTTTGTTTACCAAAGGTAAATAAAATAAAAAATAAATACACCCAACAGTCACATACATAGTCCTGACCCCACACTAAGATCGAGTCTTGTGTCGTGGGTTATGGGTATCAGAAACTACGAGAGACTTTTCGGTCTCACAAACACCCAGGTACGTAATCTGTATTGATAACAGCCACGAAATCTGAGTTTAATGTATGTATGTTGAGGTCTCTTTTGCTGAGTTATATCGAAAAAAAGCCAGTTCACCACCATTTCCCCGCTCAATAGTTAGCAAAAAACTAAATCGATCGCGTTTAACTTAATCGGTGAACATTTTTTACGGCCTGGGATGTGGAGCCAAGTGTTGGTAATTTTATTATGCAAATGTAGTATAAAGTGTTGGCCGACATAAACTTGGCAAACTTACATTTGCGTACAACCGAACAGTCATCGCGTTTAAATATTATATGGTTCGGGCTAGTAATACGCTAGTCAGTCATTTCTGACCGTTGCATTGGGAGAAGCTTGCCAGCCTGTAATCGTTGAAATTATGGCCACTCTTGGCAAAGACAAGTTCGCGGATAAATTGTCGCGGTAAAATGGCGTCGTGTTATGAGAGGTTAGGATATTTCCATAATTTTCTGTTAATATGACGGTTGATTTATTTACACAAGTGATATAAAATGACTTGGGAAGAGAATGATTAATAATAATTTGTTTAATTTTATGGATGATTTACACCTGCAAGACATCATGAAAATTAAAGGTTGGAAAGGTTTCTACGGTAGTAAATAGGAGGTTAAAATATAAATAATAGCATGATTCATTAATACTGTCAGTTGAATGGGTTAAAATTACATATACACAACATGGAATACATATCTTTCTATAGTTATTTATCTACATGCCCTACACGACATAAAAATAACGACTTTCGGCAACAGTAGTGCGTAAAATGGTCATTAATTGGTGATGACCTTTAAAAGTTAAATATTTTGGACACATAAAAAAAGGCAACTTAATTATTTCAAAATTTAAACACATCAATTTGCGATTCGTGCAACTTATTCCAGCTTGGTAAACAATAAAATATCGGTATCAAAATTTACCTAATTGCCATTAAAAAGACATCTAGACAAGAAATTCATCAGATGTTACACAAAAGGGGAGGTTACCTAAATAATTTCGCTCGGCAGCGGCTACATAATCGCACTGTGTTTATGAAGTTACGAAAATTGTCCACGCTCATCAAACTCCGATACTTAACAGTTTGATAACGTTTAAGTATTGGTTTTGGGTAAATTTAATCAAAAAACGTATATTACTGTTATTATGCGGCCTGGGTTAATTTTAAAATATATTATAAGAGCAAAAATAAACTGGAATTAGGCTGCCGTTGCCGATGCGTGCAATTTGGTAGATTGCAGCGTCGACGCGCCGAGGACCGTTTTTCTGTGAATTTTTTAATTAAATTACGAGGCACAGATGCTGTAAAGTTGATGGCAAGCGGGACCTTGTGCGACCTCGACCGCCGCTCCCATGGCCGAATTAATTTTATTGAGAGTCAAATTTTGTGATTAACAACGATTAAGCCCAATCAATCTCACTTTTGGATGCACGTAGCATTAAACGTAATTGCTATATATTATGCGACTTTTTCGTATGATGTAGGTGCTACCAATTATAAACGACGTGATAGTTCAACTTTGTGAAAATAATTGATAATTATTGCTACAAGTACGTATGTGTGTACGTAACTATACCTATGTATAATAGTAAGTGCTCCAGATAATTATAGAGTAAAATAAACCCGAGTATATTACGCATACGCATTGCGTGTTTGTAATGGTGTTGGTTTATTTTACTAGTTTACTTTCAATTAGGACCTTTTACAAGCATTTACGTGCTTTTTAAAATTTCATTTGAGACACCGGCAGAAAAGATAATAAAGCAGTCTTTTATTGATCCTACATTTCGATCCAGTATCAAAACTATCTTGAGCCCCAAAAGTCCATTTCGGAATAAAGGCTTCCACTGAATATTTTCAGTGTCTTACTGAATATAGCTTGCATCCGACAACTGTCCTTATCAAGTCGGCTGTCCCTTTTAAAGGTGGAATCCGAATTTACGCTGAAGAAATACTTATGAAATTACTAATAAATAACGTAACAAAAGAAACGAGGAACTTTGTGGGTGGCGTCAGTTGCAGCGTACATACCATCAGGTAGTGCATCTTACAATCAACTACAGTGCGGTCACCATTTGAAACAAAAATAAAATATATACCTATATCAAAACGAGGTAAAAGGTTTCCATCTATCAACCCAGTAGGTCTTATACTAATAAGGTACAAATGAGTCCGCAATTAAATAAGTCTCGATAGGAATGCGTTGGCAACATTTTTCCCGGACTTAAAAACTATGTGCGAGGACTGTGCCTCCCACAGAGTATTCCATAATAAGCTTCCACTGAACAATTAAACACAATCTGTCGGAAATTAGCAGTCAATATTAGTGGTTTGCGAGTATGGATTACAACAAAGAAATTATCAGAATTAGCTTGTTTATTACGTAAATCCGCGTTTTTATTACGGCATAAATAGGCGGAATTGACAGAGGTTCGAATAATAGGCAAATGGAAGGAAGCAGCCAGGGAGGATGCAGAGGGACCTATGCTATAAAAAAAGAAAATACAGTGAGAATAGGAACATCCTTGTTTTTTTTATGACATAAGTTTGGATTACGTACGAATGTTTTACCTGATGAAAAGCGACCACTGCTTACTGTCAACATCGGCGGAATCGTAGGTGTGTTGCCGTCCTTCATAACGCAATAATGACCTACAAAATTATGAATCACAGTTCAATAAATATTAATATAAATTCTCCGGTAAAACAACAATAATCCTTGTGACCCCTATCATTTTTCATTTTTGACACTGTTTTTAATTTCCTACAATTTAGGGCGAAATTTTCATAGCACCTTTGTGTTTTCTTTTAACAACAACAATACAATTAATGATAACCTAAGCTGCACTAAGAATGCGGACGTTAATAAATCCATCGTTCCCGGTGCTGCCACGATAATGGGGCCGTAAGCTCGACCACACTTTACGAAGAAAGTTCACTTCGCAGGTGATAATTTTACGTTTATCAAGTGCTCCAAGCCGGGATTATTATTAAACCTAGAATTAGTTGAATTATGGGACCAAAGTAAGTACTTAATAATTATACTGTGACAGGTGGGAGTGATAGTGTTGCCCTGTCAGCCATCGAGGTGAAATAGAGTTGTTATTCTTTACTATAAAAGCGATTGCTAATTTTGACTTTTTAATTTTTAATGGACGTAAAAAACATCCACATAAATAAATACATACATATTTTAAACCGTTTTGTAAATTATAATTTCTGATGTTTTTAGTTGATAATAATTTTTAGTTACGATTCATATTTTTATCCCCTCATTATTAAGTGACAACATAATTTTGTTGTTAATCATCGGGTCCTCGGCATTAAGGTCAAAGGATCTCGTATTTTACGTATATAATAATGCTATGACTTGGGCTTTCTATTTATCATACATTAATTAGGAACATCTGCTCTATTTGTACTTTTAAAAATCGTCCGTGATTACTTGAGAATAATATAACCGTCGTGGGAACATTATCGTGCTTTAAGGATTTATGAGCTTTAAAAAAAATCATTTACAGTACACAGGAAAGGTTTTATTTTCGTTCGTAGTCAGAACTCTAAAAATGGGAGCTCAACATTTTCAGCGTTATAACAATTACTTTTCAGCGCGCTAACTTCTAAGCTGCTTTACCAATTCCTGGACAATTTAATTTCACACGATAATAATCTAATATTTAGTACCTATAGCCTGTACTTAAAACACAGTTCAAATTAAATAAGTGAATGGAAACACTTACCCCCACGTTCTCCATACTGCATTAAGTTAAAAACTGGTATTTGCGTTATAATATACGTGTCGCTTGCAATTTCGAACGTACAACCAACAATTACCATGAAAGTTTTATTAAATTAGTTCCTCTAACAGTCTTTAACATTACTAACTGCTTCATATGGAGATAAGTTTCATTTAATTCTATTAGTTTTCATATACACTCGGCAATTTAGCTCGGCTAGCTTTCCAATTACGCGCAGTTTTCTTACCGTAACCTCAGATTAAGGCCTTCAATCCAGTTTAAGGAAGATCTTTTGTTTTTGTGATGCTATTTTTTTTTTCTAGTGGTATTTTATTAGATAGGCTCGCCCCCTATCACATCGTGGGACGAAACATACAAGGCGAAATGTCGGTGTCCTGGTATCACCTCTGCCTACACCTTTTGGGAAAAGGCGTGAGTACAGAGGCCATAGACATTAGTGTAGGTTACCGCGAAATATTTGTATCATGTCTCGTTTGAAAGGTTTCATCGGAAACATAGTGGACGGAATAATCCAAATTCAACATTTTAATGAGTTGAAAATACATATGTGTTTTATTGTATGAATGAATAAGTTTCATATAGCTATCGGACTTTCATCATTTCATATAACTCTACGCTGGCCTAACACGAAATTATAGACAGACGGATTTTATTAAACAACGAGTAGTAACTGTTTCTGAGCATTGGCATAACTAAATGACAATAATTGTAGTGTCAAGTTTAACATATTTTATTTCTGTCCTCAAACGTGGTAGATTTCCTTACATGTGTACGTAGAACCAAATTCAATTGCTTGGACATTAATATTACATTCAATTTTGTCTTTTAGGGGAAAAAAATCTTTGTGATATCTCAACACGGAGTTACGTTGGAAAACAATGTGTGAATGCTTCTATAGCTACGCATATCAGTGGACAGTGACCCTCAAGTTAAGTGGTCATAAAGCATCGTCCACAGGAGCTGATAACTCACGCCACTCTTTATAAGGACCTTTAGCTTATGAAGGATAATGGAAGTGCATGCTATAAGCCTTTATGGCCCCGGTAATGCCGCGCACTTGAGACCAATTTCGTAACTATGTTGGTTAAAAATAAATGAACGCTCGCCGTCCAATCGATTTGTTTGTGAGCGTTATAAAGTTTATTAATTTTTACGAGGGGATGGTAAATTACTCGCTTAATGCGCTGCCTAATAAAACCTTTTTTGTTCAACCTTTTTTCTGTATATGCACAAAGCTTTTCTAGATTACATCTGATAAGGTGTGTTCAGTGGAGAACTTAATTATATTTCGTGTTTATTGTGTTAAATGCAATTTGTATTTATAACATTTTTATAAAGAAGTATTAAAATAAATTACGCATTGATTATAATATTCAATTAAAAGCCTTTAGAGTCAAAAGTTAAATTCTTGAAATATTGAGTATGTACTCTTCAGTTATAATATTATCGGTACCGATGTGCTGGTATAATTTAAATTTTTCCATAATGAAGAATTTAGAGGGATTTATTTTTATCGAACCTAAATTGCAACTACATGTATGTAAAAGTCCTTACTAAAGACAAAGTACAGTGACTTCATAATTTTACATATATGTCATACGCCATCATGCTCCTATTGTCTACCTGAAGTAACATAAATATTAATCATCATATTAGTTTCATCTCTTCCTTACTAAACTGTAAAGAAGACAGGGCTAGATGGAGCAAAGCCAAACAAATGCTCAACGCTTAGCAAACCCAACATGTAGTTCACAAACGTTAAATTACCACTTCACACCGTCTTATTTGTGTGCAGGCAAGTGCACTTTTACCATTCGCTCCAGCCTAGCGATGTGGGGTTAATTCGGTTATTAACCGTGTAATCGCTGCCTGTAATTTGTTGGCAGCTCGTAATTCATCACGATTCTGCCAGAGGATTCCATTGATTGTGAGACGCGCTGGGTTTAAGCACGTTTTAGGAGTAATATTTTGTTTGTTGAATGTAATAGTAAAGAAGACGTATAATTTAGATTTTTTTTATTTAAAGCTAGCAAAAAATAGGGACGTAGACTGTCTCGGTGGCGTAGTTGTATTACGATACGGTTACAAAGCTGAGGTCTCGGGTTCGAATCCCGGGTCGGGCAAAGTGATATTGGATTTTTCTATTCATTATCAGCCCGGAGTCAGGAATTTGTGCCCGATATGGCGAATGGCTGGCCCCCTATCACATCGTGGGACGGAACATGCAAGGCGAAATGTGGGTGTCCTAGTGGCACCTCTGCCTACCCATTCGGGGATAAAGGCGTGAGTTTATGTATATATAAAAAAAAAGAGAAAATATTAGGTATTTATTTGTAAATAATAAAATATGTGACGAAAGTACAATGCGAGCTATATTTTTTTTAATAAAGTCTGTATTGAATATATTAAAGGATATCTGGTTTTTGTTTTATCCCAACTACATTGATATAAATGCCTAGGGAAAAGCTACATCTTTATTTTATATTCAGGATCGCTTAAATTAGAACCAACTAAGGATACTAAAGACCGGACTGATTGAGTGGCATAGAGGACCCTGGCAGCGCCTGAATATTGTTAGGAAGAAAAGCAAAGAAAGTTGTTTAAATAGAAGTATGCGATGCTATCATCAATCCTACACATATTTTAGACCGAGCAAAAGATACCAAAATCATTCCTACCAATTCTCGGTAAGCAAAGCATGAAACACAGTACATTATCACAGACGGCACGGCAGCAGCTTCGGCGTCCACTCGGTTCGTGAGCGTTTTGTTCCGGCTCCATCACGACTTGACGCGGATGACCTTAACAAAAATCATAAATATCTTCGTGGAATCCGGCGGGTCGTTCACCGATTGCGACTTAAATAGGTTTAAAAAGTGCTGTAATATTTCTATTTGGTGTTGGATATCCCTTAGGCTAGCAACAGTATTTAGAAGTTGTGATTTCTGCTAGGTTTACTTCCTGGGTTACGGGATAATAATTTTTATTCGGTAATGTTGAAAGAACCTGCCTGATGGTAAGGGATCATCGCTGTCTATGAAGTTTGAACATTGACAAGATTTAAGAAATCTTAAAGAAAGGGAGAGGATTTTTTTTTTAAATATTGTCATTAAATAAATAAATAAATACACCCAACAGTCACATACATAGTCCTGACCCCACACTAAGATCGAGTCTTGTGTCGTAGGTATCAAGAACTACGAGAGACTTTTCGGTCTCACAGACACCCAGACCCGAAACAAATACCTGTGGATCACACAAATACTTGTTTCGGTGCGGGGATCGAACCCGCGGCCTCTCGTTTCACAGGCGGCGTCTAACCAACTGCGCCACGGAGGCTGTCATTTACTGAACGTCGTACCACTGGAGTGCAGCAGATTATGAGGCGTCATAGCCGGCTGACTGTGGAAAGTACGAGAGAGTGTGAGAGGCGCTAAGTTTGTTCTCCGCATCGAGGCAAATTTACGTGCAACCCATGCAAGTTTCTGTTTCAGGTCGTATTTATGACAAATCACGATACAAAAATTTGGTATTTTACTGTGGGTTAAGGTCAACGTGTGCGACTAGATGTATTCATTAATGATTGTAACAGCATCACTCAATCAACTCAGATCTCTCTACCCCGCATTGCCAATGAAATATAGGGTATATCAAGACTGCGACCGAAAACGAAGCCAGGTGGTAGTGTGACTTCAGACACAATGCAACTAAAATTTTAGAAGTTTTTTAATTATCGTCGTATTTGGGAGATAAATACATAGTTTTTCTAAAATAATGTTTTACACCTTTTTATTTTTAAAGACGCAACATTGGTATGTATGGGTATAAATTACTTTTTTCGCAAAAACTAGGTATTTAGCACTCAAACGCGATGATTTTTAAAAATCATAAATTTAAAATAATCTGTCTCTTTTTGTGCGAAATTTTTAGTTGCATTGTGTTGTAACCATTAAAACTACCACCTGGCTTCGTTTTCTGTGCTGCCGTCCGCAAGCTAAAATGCCGTTAACCAACATCTGACCAATTTTTACTTTTAAATGCAATTATAATCAGAAAAAAAATCTTTATCTATCTATCTTACCCGTATTTCAATAACTATTATAGTTGTTGAGCTA
Organism: Deilephila elpenor; assembly: GCA_949752805.1. Lineage (NCBI taxonomy): Eukaryota > Metazoa > Arthropoda > Insecta > Lepidoptera > Sphingidae > Deilephila > Deilephila elpenor. The sequence goes on from OX457098.1 coordinate 3,589,610, forward strand.
CAAAAAAGAATAATGCCGCTATATGCACGTAATCTATATGATTTCAATGCTAAAATGCCGTTATGTATCATTGCTAACCTAAAAAGCCGCTAAAGGTGCAAAGTGTCAATTTTTCATAACTTTTAAGTGACTTTAGCCTAGCTATTTTGCCGTTAAGTGATATCTGTACTCTTTAATGCGGTTATGGTACCTTAACTTTTTTCTAATTTAGTTTTATTATAAATTTAGTTTACAAATCCTACACTATAAAGCCGTTAAACCAAAATCCTAGACAAGAATGCGGCTAACGACGCTTAACGACATTTTAGTATTGTATTCATAATGTCTTATTTCTTCCTTTACAAAACAATTACTTTATTAATGACAGATATTAAATAACTCGACATATATTTTGTGTACAATTGCAAGACTAAATTGTCGCTATCCCGCAAAACTAAACTAAAATGCGGCTATCTACGTTCGTGGCTACTGGTTGATCCGACGATGTGTCTCGCACGGGTTACGGCGCGGGGTATGGCTCGAGGTATGGTGCGGGGTATGGCGCGTGCGACTAGTGAGTGTAGTGCGGCGCAGGAGGTTGAAGGAGACAGACACGCAACGCTCCGCGTTTCCCGCCAGTTTCGTCAAAATGAGTGACAATATTTCCAGGTAAAATGGTTCATTATTTAAAGCGCGCGCTTTTTACTTACAACAACTAACATTCCTTACATACCATTAATATTTCTGTGTGCATTTTGTTTTCATGTAGACAATCCCAGTGCTGGTGAGTGGACTATTGCGGCAGTGCGACCTGTTCTTGACCAGTGGCTGAACAGGCGCCACGGCGGGATGACGTTCCGCCTGACACAGGTCCTATCGGGGCACGGCTGCTTCGGTAGATACCTGTGGCGGGTGGCGAGAAAGGAAGACACTCCCGTGTGTCACCACTGTGACAACTGCCCGGAGGACACAGCCCAGCACACTCTCTCGGAGTGCCCAGCCTGGAGTGATGAGCGAAGAACACTCCGTGCAGCCGTCGGAGTTGACCTCTCGCTCTCGGCCGTGATTCCCTCCATGGTCGAGAGTCGGAGGTCGTGGCAGGCAATGCTCTCCTTCTGCGAGATTACGATGTCGCAGAAGGAGAGCGCGGACCGGGATCGGGAGCGGAACGATCCCGCTCGCCGCCGTCTGCAAAGAAGAAGGCGCCGGGTGATAAACGGCTGAACCGGCGCCTTCGCCCAGTGGTTCGGGGGTGCAAGAATTCCGCCACGGTACCTCCTGCCTGTCGTAAGAGGCGACTTAAAGGGGCCATCGGGGTCGTTGGGCAAACTGCGGGGGCGGTGCGCCCTCACTCATAACGACCTCGAGATGTGTGATAGAGTGCATGGGTCAAACTCTGTCGTGGACGCCCACAACATCCTAAACGGGCGTCCAAACTAGTAGCAAATGTGGGGCATTCAGGCCCCCACTACGGAAGGACCAGCAACAGTTTTGCGCTGGGCGGTTACGCGGACGTATATCGGGGCGATTGTTGCCCTGGGATGTCCGGTGCCGCCCAAAATGCGTGTGAAGGTCACCGAGGGGTTTTTAGTCAGTATGCTGGCATAGGTTTTGTTAGGGTCCCAGCCCGACCACAATCCGCAATGTGACGGGTTGGAAGGCCAGAGACACTGACATACCCCTTTCGGCCTCCCCCGGGGTACCGAAAGGGGAGCTTAATAGCTTTTCCTCTTGGACAAAAAAAAAAAAAAAAAAAAGGTAACATATTTTGATCTAGTTTACTTTATCATTAGAAAATTTATTTGGGAAGATTTGTATTAACAATCATCTTCATTAAGAACATTGTCTACGTGAGTAGACACGTCATATAGACTTTTTTAGCTTTCTAAAAAAATGCATTTAGCTTTCCTATACTTGATTTTCGTCACAATAGTCTTGTTATTATTATTCATTATCCGAATATTTTATTTTTCATATGTGTTTCCTTGTTACAGACGCTATACAATTTCACAAAGAGCTCAAACCATTTTAAATATGGTACCATTGACATCCAAGACGATCATATTTTCGAATCAGGCAAATAATAATGAAACCACCTCATTGAAACCGAAGGAAATAAAAGTAGTTAAGGGCGGGTTATACCGATTTTTACTTTTTTTAAACGTCTACAGCTCCGTGGATACCTTAATTATATGCAAAAAACAAACATTTTAGCAAAATTAGGAGTACAACCGAGGGAATTGTAAAGCTGAAAACATAAATTATTATAATTAACTCGATCAAAAATCATCTCAAGCATGGGTCTAAATCGTTTTTTCAAACACGTTTATTACTGAGAGATTCCATCAAAATCATATAAAAATTATATCAATAGCGTAAATGCGCCACAGGAAAAATAAATACATTTGATATACTGTACGGAACAAAATTGACATATTAATATGAATGACATATTAATTGAAACTGAAGTTATTGATGGATTCAGTATTACAATGTCATTGTATGGAAAATATTTTAGGTAATCTCTACGCCTTAGAGTATTTAGTTTATAGAGAGAACATTATCATGAATTTGCATCTTCAAAAACGTAGATATATTTTTTGTTCGTCATGTTGGTAGCACTGCTATATTAGGTGAAAGTTAAGCTATTTAACAACATATTGATGTACATAAATCCCGTTGATAACCGAAAGTATATTTAGTCAAACTTACCGACACATAGTATTGATGAAGGTACCATTGCCACTGCATGTAGTTCAAGGAATATGAAGAGACTTGGCTAAGACTGTTAATTATAAGAAGTTATAAGACTGACTAAAATAATGACTAACGTCAAAAATGTTCCTTAGCTGATTAAAATGTGATAACTATTGTTCAATTTAGAAGTATTTTAATTTTAGTTATGATAATTTTAATGTGATTTCTCCAAGAGTAGGTATAAGTAATAATAGAATAAGTAAAAACTTTTATTATAGGAATATGATTAAACAAGATTTTGATTACAACACTTGTTTCATTTTAGTATCAATTTCGTGTGATATATTCCAAAAATCTAATGTAGTATACTATGCTAAACTGCCGTTACAGTAATAGCTTTTGTATGTAGCGGCAATGTAGTATTGCAATGAATCTAAAATATTCTGAACAAAACACTTATTTATGATTTACTTGAACTCACTTGTCTTAATTGCGACTAAGTCAGTTTAACCACATTTTAATCTAGTATTTTTTTATTATCAGAAAACATAATGCGAACTTATATTAACGTTAACATCTTTTAACGGCTTTCTTGGTTAGTATTAATAAGTTTTTTTTTAAGTTTTGTAAATGGTTATGAAACCTTAATAAAACCAAACACTAAAATGCCGTTAAGGTATGTTTAACGGCATTATAGTCGCGGATTCATGAATAGATAAATGGAAAAATACTAGGAAAAACAAGTTTTTCGCGTTTTTATTTAAAATAATGGCTTCGTTCTAAATTGAAAGCTTCGCTATTGAAAAGTCCTTCCTGAGATCTATTATTCAGTATTTCAAAGTTTTAAATATAACTTCTAGTTATTGAGTAGCAAATTAAAAAAAAAAAAAACTTTTTTTGCGCATAACTCAAAAGTGGATAATGGTAGTTAACGGCATTTTAGCTTGAGGACGGCAGTGTGGCAGTCTTGATATACCCGGTATATCCCAATAGATTTGTAACGGTGGCACTGAGCAAACAGGTGTCTCGGGTCACTTATCACCCCTGGCAAGTGACAGGCATGTAATCAGAGTGAGTTCGGTAATTGGCGCGTTCGCACGTCGTACGTCGAGTTTGTCAAGGCACCGTCGTGGCTCGCGGCGATGGTCGCTCGATTAAACCCGACCATTATGGACCTTTTTACGTGTGATAGAGATCTAACGGTTGCTATTGACATTGTGGTACATGGATTGTTATAGCATGCGTATGTATTTATTTGTGTCCGTAAATGTTCGACAAGGTTAGGTGCACTAACTACAGTGTCTCTTGGCGTTTGTAGCTGGATTAATATTGCTTATCTCATAAAACTCAGATGTTTAGTACACAAATTTGGTCTTTGTTATTTATTTGGAAGTGGTAGAGCCACGCTGTTCTCAGTCATGTCTCAGCATGAATGGGCAGGCTCGTCCGGGCTGGTACCATTGTCTTGCAGAAAGTCGACGTGAAGCGATAGCTTCGCTGAGTTTCCATCAGTGAGTGAGATAGCCGGATGCTCAATACCCATTTCCGCTTTCCATCCTTTTTCCTCCTGGTCTACATCTAATGTAATGGGCCGGCCACACATCACGATAAAGCGTCGTGGATATTCATAGGCGGTAGCGATCACTTACCGTCAGGAGACCTGTTTGCTCGATCGCCGGACTTCGGATCCAGCAGGTATCCTAGTGTACTATGAAAGCAGTTTTACTCAAGTTTTTAGGCAGTCATTACTCCTTGTATGTTATCGTCTATCCGTCTTGTATGTTATGTCTCTCATATGTGAGAGGCCGCCTGGGTAGGTACCACCGCAATGTCTATTTCCCCCACCAAACAGCAGTGTAAATGCCCTGTTGTGTTCCGGTTCGAAGGACATTGTAGCCAGAGTAACTACTGGACATATTGAGACTTAACATCTTATGTCTCAGGATGGCGAGCGCAGTGGAATTCCAAGCATTGCCTTGTAATTCATGGTGTTGTTTGGTTTTGCTACTGTCCATGAGCGGTCGTATCGCTTACCATCAGGCGAATGGCATGTTGGCCTCGCCATTCAATGCAATAAAAAAAAAAAAAAAAAAAGGAGTGAATACAAACCGCGTAGTATAAAATTACAGTAAGGGCTTATCGCGCGCGATCTCTAACATGGCAACAGACATAACCAATTGGATAAAAGCCATTTCTTTCACACGCAATGGGTGCATGCGGCATGTATTACCGACTCATAGATATTATGTCCCGTGTCACTGCTGCATTGCTGTTAAAACATGCAAATTGCTTTGATAAACGATGCGACGCTACACCGTTTTTGCTTTATGGAATGATAAATAAGTTTTTCGGATTTATTCGCGTTCATCGGAGTTATTTCTAAGAAAATCGCATTAGTTCTTAAGGGATCGGACGACATCCGTTTCGCGTTATGGTGGCGCGTGGGTTTGTGAGAATTACTAAGTTCATTTATGTTAGATTTAGTTGCAAGACGAGTGATGTGTAAATAAATAATAATTGTGTATATTCGAGATAGATTTAATGTGGTGTTAGGAAATCAAATCATTGGGTGAAAGGGCATAAATTATTTCATTTCCAATTTGTAATATTTGTTTTGACACTCAAGTTATCTTAAAAACAATATTAATGTTATAAATTCAAATAGCCTTTGTGATGCAGTCGATATTTTTGCCAAAATGTTTTATACTTTTAATATTGTCAGACCAAAATAGATACGGAATATAATTAAAGTATTCCAAAAAAATATCATTAATGTAAGCAAAGGCCAAATTCCATTCGTAAGATTAACACGTGCTGGCAGCTTACGTTGTATAACAAATCAGAAGAAGTCCTTGAAAGGATGGAGTTAAAAAAATCCATTAAAAAACACTGAACTGCGAAATTGCTGCCCAAAAATTAAGCTGTCTCTTAAGAGAGACAGCCATTGAGATGTCAATATCGCGAGACAATATTCTGGACGCACGAGGGACAATATTGCTCCTTATTTTGTAATTTAAATACTGGAATCTAGATGCTAAGTAATAGTATCAATGGTAAGGTTATGCTCTGTGTCCACATCCAATTCGAATTGATATAAGCAAATCAGAATTCTAAATTCAAATTACAAAATTCAAAAAAGAAAAAGAAAAACAGAATGTATGGTATATAACCTTTTTTGTGCCAGTATCGCGTTCATCTTATTAAGGCAATGATGTATTCCCAATGTTTCTATCACTGAGGCTCGCGGGACGCAGCCTGTATGCGGAGCGCCCCGGGCCGGTAATTACGCGTCGCGAACTGCCGCACCACCATTATACAATTTAGGATAATTAACTACCGGATTTTGTTGTGCTACCCACCAGTAATTACCTTTCATAAGATGCGGGCTGCAGGGCTGCCAACATTATGATATAGATTGGCGTTTTTTGCTCGCGCCGCTAATGTGTAATAGGGTAAATGCTAATGATTTCCCTGTTATGGTGATAGCCCATTAAAAGTATAAAAAACAGTATAACAGTATATTTAGTCGACTTTAGTAAAAAGGAGGCTCATTTTGCTTATAATCGTTAAAAAAAATATTTTAAATAATAGACCACTAGTAAATATTTCGTAACATATAAACATTGTGAAATTTTTATGAAACGATGAAAATTGCACCTTTTCATAGAATTGACTATCATTGTTCACTGCATTAGCTCATTAGCTTTTGCTCTGTTTCTCAAATGTTTAAAAAGTTTATCAATAATAAAAAATATGGGGTGCAAATATGTATTTGGTAAATAACAGCTAACATAGCTGTAACTAAATCGTGTTCTCTGGGGATACCTAGACTTTTAAATGCCATCAGTTGTCCAACCCGCATACTTGGTACCGCCGTTTTCATAATTTGTCATATATTAACACTTAACAGACACTTAACTTGATGAGCAATTGGGTAAGCATTTTCTTTAGAACTAATTTCCGAGCTAGGAAAATAGGTTTTGTAAAACTGAGGCTGGCACTTCAATCGTAAAAAATGTTTATTTGTAAAATAAAATACTTTTATATTTATTCAGAATTTCATGAATAAGTTTTATGATAAGTCTGTAACTATTGATATATTATCAGACCTTACAAATTACTCATTATGGTCTGGATTTCGTTAGCGCATATTGTAAAACGTTGTGCCCTTACTTTGAAAATAATATTAAAATGTATTGAAGTAGCAACCCTATCACAGACAGGCTGTGCAGTGGTATTAGAGGCCCGCGTTCATTTCGTTGCTAATGTTTGGTAGAACTTTGTAATTGGCACTGAATTTGTTTAGTTTTTCACTTTTTACTTCATTTGTTGACAGGTAGTGATTTAAATTCACGTCAAGGATAACACCTCAATTTTGCAATACACCCTTTTTATTTCGTCTTCTTTAATTTAAATTCCATGTTCATACCAAATGTCGAAACACAGCACAATATTTTTTACTCACGTATACGCGCTCGCTTAGTTTAAAGATGGTGGAAAACATTGAGCGAACCTTCGTACGTAATGATTCTTTCTCTCTCACTCTCCCTCTCTTCAGGAAGTCCACTACTGGACATAGGCCTCCCCCATGGTTCCAATGGTCCTTATAAGAATTTTAAAAGATTTGTGCTACCGACCAACTTGCATTAGACTAGCGTCGTGGACAAAGGCTCTACTTACATTCGACGTACAGATAATATTATTTTATAGATAACTCTCGCTGCTATGATATCTTGGAAATATGTTACAGTTATGCCTTACGGAAGCAGTGTCTTACCGAGATTTAAGCTTCCAAATACAACTTATTTTGAATGAAATTTTCACTCAACTTTCTCCATAAACTGAACAACAAGGCACGTGACAATCACCCAGCTTCCACAGGGTAACAATATTAAGCAAGTTGTCATTACTGCCCCCATTCGGCGCAGAATTATTTAAATGTCAGATAGATTGCTTGAACAGTCCAAGAGCGGTAATAAGGTGTCCATATAGCCTATAATTTGCTCTCGCATTCAATCACTTCGTAGTCGGTACCGCGGCCGACCAAAGGGTAATGACGTAGATGTGACAGTCTTTGTATGTGTGTAGTTTTGGTGACGTGACTTTCTTTTTGTTATGACGTTTTGGTATGATGTTTTGTATTGGAAATTGCAAGCAGTTGCACGCTTTTTAAATGTATTGAACAATTAATTAAAGACTGTAAACTTAAATAGCAATGGTTTTTATTTTACACAGTAAGAAGAGATTTTTGGGTCTGTTGATGTGTATCTGTATTTTTCTTGTTCGAAATGTTGTATAAACGTGTCATAATTAATAATATAACACACATGTTAACAGAAATAAAACTTTGTGCTAATAATACATATAATATGATCTAATAAGATGGAAAACTATTTCTGTACGATATAATATAATATTTTATTTCTCATATGGGCCACTGAAATTCGAAGTCTGTAGAAATATAGGGGTAATGACGTGTGGGAAATATGCCGACAAAAGATTTAGAATACACATAATGATCGGTCATGCCTAATTACATTAAATTCTCTTAACCGCATGCCAGATTAATGCACTAAAAATACAAAAAAAGTATTCACATTCATGTGTAATAAACTGAATTGTTGAACTAAATGAACAAATTACGAAATCTTTGGCGAAACCGTATTAAATATACAGTCATTACGGCAAATTGATCTTATGTTTGTGTTAAGTGTGCATAATTGTAGCTGTCGGCTATACGCCACGTATGGAGTAATGTGCAACCGATTCCTTTTAAATCTGTTATGTTGGGTAATTGAAATATTCTTTCTAATTATATTAGGGTTGAAATTGGGACTGGAGTTTCAAAATTTTGGAAGGGGAAGACCAAAATATAAATGGACTTTATGACTTCGATTTTATGTCGACACAATGTTGCCTCATTTAATTAATAAGGTTATCATAGTTTGTCATACCAATCATAAGTACCTTATTTAAAACATCTTCTTCACAGCTACCACATGTTCCGATGATATTAATTGATGATTCAAAAGATGTTGTAAAGATTGCTCGAGTAAAGAATACCTGGACTGGATTTAATTTAAGACTGTGATTTTTATAATAACTTTTTAGTAGCATTCAATACACACTATACCCGATGGTAATTGCACTGTCTTCACGACAAGATACCTGCTGATAACAGAGGATTATACTTTGCAATCCAATACAGTTATGCTAGCCAGCTGATTTGCTTTTTAAAAGTCTACTGCGGAGCTGAGATCTGATGGTATTCAAAGTGGTCTTGGTCTAGCAATCGATATGGACGTCTTAAGTTTAATATCTTAACATTGCCAACATTTCAACCAAGTAACATTTACAAGTTAATTAAGAGCCAAAAGTATTTAATTATTGGGTGTATTTAGCTATCTACTTTTTTACTGAACCTTGTCAATTCTGCGCTCGATTCTTTGGCGCGCACACGACGCTTTCATCTCGGCTCGTCCGTGTTGTGATAAGTTTCAATAGGAGCCGCAATCATAAGCCTATTAATAAATCCCGTAGCGATGTCTTCTCGCTTTAATCAACATTTTCAATGAGATTATTACAGCCATCGGCCGTCGTGGGACGCTGGTGACGTTTTTACGACCGCATTGATGTGCTTATTTTGTGATTTTTATGCCGTTTAACTAGTTAACTTTGTTGATGTTAATTACTTCGTGGCTTGTTAACCTTATCTTGCAAGGTCGGGGTTGTGTGATTTTATAAGTGCAGGATTAAAATGAGCAAAGTTGAGAGTTGTTGAGACGCTTGTGGTGTCAGTAAAATAATTAATATTTCTTACCACTTTTCTGTTCATTCCCACTATTTTGAACCGTCAACGCTTCTTAGATCCTTAAGTGTTTGTAATCCTCAAGTAACTTCTTGTGGATTAGTTGATAGTTTGTTGATAGTGCAATAAACTTATTGCTGATGTAGATCATTCACCATTTATTGAGTACCTTGCTTGTTTGTCGAGCTTACGTTGGTCAATTATCGTGTAGATGTAAAAAAATATGGCAATATATACACCTTGGTTGTATAAGTCGATATTGTTTTTTGTATTTAGTTAAGTGTAGCATTTCTCATTCCGTTACCAGAGTGTACAAGTGTTACAGACGTGACCTTTGGTAATCGATGAGAACGGTTCGCCCGCGGCCGGGCGTTGTTTAGTAATTTTGTCTAAAATAAGTAAGGCTATGTTTAACTTAATCTAGGTAATGGTCGGCAACACTTTAGCGTTTGACCTATTAGAATGTACATGGAGTGTTTTGTTGTTTAAAGTACAGTACGTACTTTATATCGAAAAGTGGCTCCAGACACACGTATACTGCGGAAAATAAAAGTTAATTGTAGAGTATATAAAACTGCTAAAAATCATTAATATATTATTATTGCATTGGAATAAGTGATTCACGAACATTTGGTAATTTTATCACTTCCCGCATCCCGATTAAATTATATTTTGAAACAAAAAATCATTATCGGATTTGCCACAGGCATCATTAAAGTCAAACCATGCTAATTTATTACCTATATCCCTGCATTAACATCCCCAACCCGCACTCCAAATTAACAAATACAATCATTGGTTCATAGCATGCAATAAAGGCACTACAACACAATCAGATCGGTTTGTCGGTGTACACACGGGCGCTGTGTCATGCGCCGCCAATCTGCACCCGCTGTGCACTCCGCCAGCCACCGTGGACGACTCAGTCATCATAGATTATGAATGTAGAGGGACGGAATCGTAGACTGTATGTAGAGGGGACTTTGATTTAGCCTAAACAACTAGGATTCTTAAAAAAAAACTGAGGCGCGGTTATCCGTCTCTTAAATGTCACTCGATTAACTTGTCTAAAATTATACATAAATATGTGTCATCGAGAACCAAAGGAAATGAAATGGTTATCACTCTAAAAAAATTAGTCTGTATTTTTACTTAACAACTGGATCAATATAAAACGTTTATGTTTTAGTTGGAAATATCAGATTGTTCTTGTCGAGCTGAATTGAATCCCATTTGATGGCTATTACTATGCACCTATTTAAACATTTCATGAACACAGGTATCATTACAGGAATCTTTATAATTAACAGCGATTTATCCAGCAAAAAATATTAATTTTTGTACACAAGTCGATTCTACCAATTACTCTTTGCAAGAAGCTACCCTTTGCTATTATCATTCATAATTGAAATACGCAATAAAGAGCATCGGAATGCACTCAGAATTGTGTTACAACTTCATTATGATCCAGCGATGTCGGTCGCCCCACCGTGCTTTTGTACTATTGTAATAAAGAAAAAAATTGTAGTCGAAAATCATGATCTAATTTAATGTTCTTAATAGAGACGTCTAGATACCTCTAATAGCGGTCGCTGTGGATTGAAATTGTGATTCGCTTCTTTTGTCGTGGATGTAGGAATGGTATTTTTTTATTTTATTTTGTTAGTACGGTTTTATAACTGTATGAGAAATTAAACTGTTGAACGAATTCATATTTCGACTATAAACAATAACAATACAACTATAGCTCGGGGACGCGGAGGCATTGTGGTTTGAAAATGGATGGGAAAGGAACAGATTGATAAAGAAACTGAAATAAAGATTGTCATTATTTTAGCTATCAGTGTGGTCTCAAAACCGATCCGTCTTAACCTCGCACTATGTGCCAACAACTTAAGATGACGTCACAAAATATTTTACGTTTAAAAAACAGTAGAAACGCTTCTTAACAAAATACAATTACAATTGAAGAACCCTTCACCACTTTCTCGTTAATACTTCATTGTCAAATCAAATCATGGAGCACATCAACGTTGAATTACGCTGAAAGGCCTATTAATCCAGAGACACGCTATTCCTACGCTAATTGCAGAAAACAACGGCGAAACCTCAAGACAATACGATAACCCTACCATTTTCGCATCACCAACTACACTTGATCCACCCTCTCTCGCAGTATCAATCAAAATTAAGGCAGTGGAGGGGTGTGCGAGGCGATTTAGCAAGATCCACATAAATTGGTCCAGTTAATAGCTAAGAACCGAGTTGGGAGGTCCGCCGGTCACCTCGCTAATTGAATGTGTCAATCATTTTAACAACGCAAATGAATAGGGCGAGGAATTATACAACAAATTTAAGAAGAGCCCTCCGAATGGTAATATTATATTAATTGCAGCATTAGAATGTGGAACGAGAGAGGTCAATTTAAATGGAACGGAATGACAGACGCCCGCGGCCTGCCATCACTCATCGATATTAATACTGGACAGTACTAATTGTGGGTTATTTTCTAGAAAACTCATTACGGTAACTTAACGCTTCGGGCACGCGTAGAAATGTTACAGATTGGTTCACTTTTGACTTTAGTGATGGAGATAGCACCTGCGTAGTCTCGCGGTATTCTCATTATGAAAACTAGGGATTTTGTAATTCAATTTACAATTTTTATATGAAGAAACTGAAAAAAAAAATATATATATACTGCAATTATGAGTTCTCAACATGTATGTTAAAGACATCTGTATGAGTTTCTAAAATTCGAATTAGCCAACTTAGTCGATAAAGCCCTGACATTTAAAAAAAATCACCTGGGCTTGTCTGTGGTGTGTATATGACCTGATAACTGATATAAAACAGAATTGCAATATACTGCATTGCTGCCGCAATTAGGGCTTATTATAGGTTAATACATTGCTAGAAGCAAAACGTTGGTAAGTTAGCAAAATGGTACAATTATACGGTAATACAAATTGGGTTATGATGCAAAATGGTATACTAACCACCACACCATATTTCATTAAATGACACTATTAGAAATAGAAAAGATTTTTACCTAGTAAATATTCTGTAATTTAATTGATTCGGAAATAGAGCCTCGTCTAGTCCAGACACAATTTTTGCTTGTCAACGATAATTTCCATGTTTCAATGCATAATTTATTTTTGATAAATTATTTACGAAGATTGATTACTGGCAAGCAGTTCCGCAATCACGTTTTCGTCATTAATAAACAGAATCAAGATATAATTTATTTAATTAAAACTAAATACACGCTCTGTGCTAACTATGAAAAACATAATTAATTATTTAAAAACCATAAAAGTATTTTGTTAATAGTTAAAAAACTACACCCAATTAAAAATAATAAATGACTGTGTGTAATGTTGTGGGGGCATTACGTATTCAAACGTACGACTAAATTGATTTCATATATATCTCACAATCTCAAGCGCATTATTAAATCAAACCGCGGACACTTTATTTACATTTACAGATTTGAGGCGGCGTTGTATGAGAAAAAAGATAATTTGTTACAATAAATCATAGGCCGGTCATATTTCATCGTCAATATTTTGAATGTGATGCATTTTGTATCGACATCATGTAAAGCAACAGTAAAGATTTTGAATGAAATTGCTATTTCATAGTCATTGATCAGTCTTTAATTTTCCGATTTAAAATAATCTCGGACATTCTAATTACGAAAGCAATAATATTTTTTTTTTATGGAGCGTTCGTAAAAACACTACAAAAGCCATTTAAGTATTTGATAGTTTTGACATAAAAATAATCAATTAGCAAAAAGTTAGTTTAAAATTTAAATATAGAACATTTTATCTGTGTTCTGGTATTTTATTGGCAAATATAATCTAGCGGTGGGTAGTTTGATATATTCAGTATTATTGTAGTATTATTAGTGTCGCGTACGTCTTCAAACGTTCAGTGCGTGTTCCGATGTTGCGCTAAAGTTTCTCAAATTTTTGGTAGTTTAGTGAATAATCAGGAGCAAGTGATGTTTTGTTTATAGACACTGTCGGCAAGGATTTTGCAGTTTATAAGCGGAATTCTGGTGAGTAGGCTAGTATGTATGTTGTCTATTGAATTCGATTCTCAGCATATTTCGATTCGTAGAATACATGAAGGCTACGTTTGCAGAACGCAAAGCGATGAAAGATACTTTTTAGGATTTCTATGTGACTTTGTTGCTGTAGCTGTCTAACTCGGTGGCGTAGTTGTACTACGGTACGACTACAAAGCTGAGGTATCGGGTTCGAATCCCGGGTCGGGCAAGGTGATATTGGGTTTTTCTATTCGTTGTCAGTCCTGAGTCAGGAATTTGTGCCCGATATAGCGAATTTTATAGTTTACTGGATATAAATGATTTTAGTCGGGCAGTAGATCAAAAAATTATAGGTGAGCCAAATCATATTTTGGTTATCAATTACTAGATATAACTCTGATTCAAAGTATGTGTGGAATAAAACGAGTACCTTTGAGACTATGCCAGTCGTGGAGCCATGGCGTGGCGTAGTGTCCACACAGCATGCCTATATAATAATTCGGTTACTGGACTGGTATCATTATAATATTAAATCGATACGCGTTGCTGCTGTTGGTCTGATAACATTGTACCAACTGAAACGGTGTTGAAAACAATATTGACTGACTAATTATAATAAATGTGGGAATAGTTCCGTTTGGGTCAAAATTAAACAAAGCTTCAATATTCTTTAGTATAATTATTTACAGTCTTTATCGTCTTTACGCCGTACGTCATTCACTTCTTCCATCGTTTTCCAAACTTTTCTCTCCTATTTCGTCGTTTCATATTTCAACATCTTAATCATTCATCCTCTAACTCTTTCACATAACACGTTCCATATCAGTCATTCGTCTAACGTTTCATTCTACTCATCTTTCATTATAATATTCAAATCCTACATAAATTATTCAATACCAACTTCTTTATGATTTACAATTTTATACTATTAGCTTTTAACCTCGACTTTCCGCAGCAAATCGAGTTCAAGTTTGAAGTTGAAAGAAAAGTGTTTTATTGAGTTAAAATATGAGCTTTTATTCCTCTGTCTTATCTACGAACTATTTGGAAAATATCATTTCTACGTGTTTCGTTTTCAGTTGCTTTTTAATGGAGTAGAAATCAACTAACTCATTTTCCCTTTTTTTTTGTTACCAATTATAGTTCCAAAGTAGCTTTGCTTGACGTGCAGAAAACTTAAACCGTTCATAAAAAAAAAAAAAAAATTAGCATCACGTTTGGCTTAAATGGTTAGGTATGTTTAGGGCATCAATTGCAGCCCTGATAGCGTAGGTTTCGCTAAAAAAGAAATTCCTATTAAAAAGCGTTTAAAAGGGGGAAGCCGTTTGTCTTCGTCGCGTTGTAAAAGTCTTACCAATTTAAAAACCATCATAATTCTACAACCATAAATATCTGGTTTAATTGAAAACTCAAACATGCACGAAGTTGACAGGAACATAAAATATTATAATTGGATCCACACCCAATCACAATAATCACATTATAAAATTCTTTACGTAATTACGAAACGACAAAATCATTCTGTCTATTAATGTTTAATATCATCATCAAAGTGGTAAAAAATGAGTTACCGAAAAAGCACCTGCTTAATCGATAAAAACATCGTTATTTGCACCTGCGAATCGTAATCGATTTGCTCTACGGCGCATCTCTTTGGACGCGGCGTCACGCGGCGCGCGCGCTCCCCTACCGTTACACGCTTGCGTTAGTTTTGATACGCCTATTCCGGATTATTTTAATGTAGCTTCATTAATTTACTGTTAAGTTAACTATTATTAAATAATAAGTATATACGATAAGTATATATAGTGCGTGGTGGCCTGTTGGTAACGGACCAGACGCGGCTGCCTACATGTTCACGGTGGTCGCGGGTTCAAATCCCAGGGCACACCTCTGACTTTTCGGAGTTATGGGTGTATTGATAGTCAATCACCACGCACTTTAACGGTGAAAGAAAACATCGTGAGGAAACCTGCATACCGTAGCGATTTTAAAGAATTTCTACGGTATGTAAGTCCGCCAACCCGCACTAGGCCAGCGTGGTGGACTATATGGCCTAACCACTCTCAATCGATTCTCTCGATTGTAGAGTAGGCCCGTGCCCTGCAGTGGGACGCATATGGGCTGATATAGATAGAAGTATATACACCCAACAGTCACATACATAGTTCTGACCCCACACTAAGATCGGGTCTTGCATCGTGAGTATCAGAAACTATGAGAGACTTTTCGGTCTTACAAACATCTGTGTTTTGTCTCGGTGTGGGAATGGAATCCACGGATTCTCCCTTCCACACAGCTGGCGTGTAACTAACTGCGCCACGGAGGCTGTGTATTAAAAACCTTCCTTGGCTAATATACTTCACTATTGAGTTTAAAGATGCCAATGGCGACGTTTTTATATACCTATATGTAAAGGCATCGACATCGGTCACAATAGCTAATGTCTATGAAAACGAAGTTCCTATCCAGCTCGGGTTATACAGGATTTTTTTTCACTTTTTTATCATTAAAGTTACCAATTTATACATTACATATTACAAAATTTATGCTATGTTTACTAATCATCTGAGCAACTCATTTATTTTTGTCTTTTAATTTGTCTATTCTTGTACAATCACTAAGAAAAACACATAAATTTAAAGTGTATATATGACTATTAACAAAAAAAAAACAAGTATTTACTACCCTACTTTTTTCATTTAAATTTAGTTATTGTGTCAATAACGTAAGGTTACAGATCGTGTAATAACGTAAGGTTATAACAGAATAAGGCTCTAAGGTCAGGACCCCATTTACATGATAAATAGAACTAATTCAATCAGTTTGGGTACCTTCTAGTCGGTGGTAGCCCGAACTTCATGCGGTGTGATGGATTGCGCTTATTAACTTTACTAGGGCGTTGCCAAAACTTAATGCCAAGTCCATCTCTTGAGTTATTGGTTTATTGTCATAGGTTTTGATGAAGCCACATGATTCACTTCGGTTTTTTGTATTGTATCAGCCCATATACGTCGCACTGCAGGGCACGGGCCTACTCTACAATCGAGGATACGATTGAGAGGAGTTAGGCAATAGTCCACCACGCTGGCCTAGTGCGGGAGGGCGGACTTTTTTAATTAATCTTGAATAATTGACTAGGCCGGCAAATTTATTTTGACTGAATAGTTTCGAGTGGCACTGCCCGCGACATCCGGTGCGTTGATGTCACTTTTATGATGCTGTATGAAAAATGTCGCTGTATTAACAGCCTCCGCTGTTGGTTAGACGCCGTCTGTGAAACGAGAGGCCGCGGGTTAGATCCCCGCACCGAAACAAATATTTGTGTGATCTGTAGGTATTTGTTTCGGGTCTGGATTCTTGTGAGGCCGGAAAGTCTTTCGTATTTTCTGATACCCACGACACAAGACTCGATCTTAATGTGGGGTCAAGACTTTGTATGTGACTGTTGGGTGTATTTATTATAATTATGTCTATCGCTAGGTCCACGTCCGTTGTCCACCGCGAACCAGAAAGTAGTGGTTGGCATCCCTCACGCCCTATCGATAATCTAAAGTTTACAGTAATGATAAATGAATATTGAGATCTTTATGACAATCATTAATAATGTTTTACAATGTAATGCTCCACATTATTAGCGATTATTGTATCTTTGAAACTTTCTAGCGTATTAATATTTTTAAAATTTTATCAAATTAGGCATGTTTACATCATGACCTTAATTTAATTGGTAATTGAGCAAGCATAAGTTGAATAAATGGCAAATACATCGATCGTCTTTTGCAAGATCACTAGAACGTAACACTAAACCAAATACTGTTATAATATCATCCATATAATCACAATCAGTGGTACATTGAATATTTCGGCGTTAATTATGCCATGAGAATTTTAAGCGGTGCAAGCGCTGCGAGCGGCGTGACGGCGCTCGGCGGCAAATGATTTCGGGGCAGGATTATAATAAATTTTGGTGTTAATTATATCGTGAGCGCTTTGAGCGGTGCGAGCGCTGTGAGCGGTGTGAGCGGTGCAGCGCTGCAGCGGCGGCACAAAGCGGCCGCGGCGCTGGCGCGCGTGTTGATTTTCAGTTTATTTCATTAGATGTGCGCGGCGGGGAGCGGCGGCGTCGATGAGTGTGTAGGGTGCCCTTTCTTCTATAAGGGAATAGATTTTACACTAATTCCGGTAGAAAGAAAACAGACTAATGGCCATGATTAATAAACGATCTTCGTTTCTATCTAAAGATCGATCGTGAAAATAAACCAATGGGCTCAAGGTATTGCCGACACGCTCACATTTGATGTGTTCTGATTGGTCTATTTTCCGGATCGATCCTTAGATAGGGATTGGGATTGCTTATTAATTTTGGGTGTATATAATTTTACAGCGGAATGTAGTCAACATCGACTATATTTTTTTGAAAATAATTATAAATGTTCTTTTTTATAACTTTTATAACTGCAGTAGCTCTCTATGTTCTTGCTCTGTTCTGTATGCTCTGTATGATTCGCACAGATTTAGCTCATGCCAAATGCCTATCGACTGACAATAATTTCTGGATCGTTTCCAAACTTTGCAAATGATATTTTACACACCAAAAAACTCATAAAAAATATTGCCCAATTTATGATTTGGATCCATGACATCATCCTTACCGTATTTAGTAAAATAGTCATGAGACTCCGTTATATATATTCCCAAGACTGTCCACACCTATTTCCTTGCACTAATCCGAGCACCTACTTAAAAAATGGTTGAATAGTTGGTCGCCCTACGCGCCATATTCACCTGCCTGCTTAAAAATTATAAAATATAGCATATTTAATGAAGTAACCTTTTCAATTTTCGGCTTTATGGCTTTTATCGGCGTGACATCGGCCCTAATCAAGCTCGTTTGCTTGTTCTCCAATGGGTTTTGTTGTTTTTTCGAACAATATTTAATGTCGACGTTGATTGCCTTTCTTTTTTAATTTTAAAATACTATCGTTCGGGGAATATATTCGGTAATTGAATTTTTGTGAACGTTTCATGAGGGATAGAGCGGGATATCGTTTACTGTTGCTTTTAATGGGTAATAAAATGTTTGTTTGATTATAAAGGTTGCTTTTTGATAATGGTTGTAATTACGTGTTGTTATTGTGAGAACTTGTAGCTCAGGCAAGTAACTATTAAGTACTAAATCTTCTAGTTAAGGTATTCACTTTTGTGACGTATTAAAAACAAGAACTATAAATAACAGCTAAAACTGATATTTGAATGTTAAGCATACTCTGGCCCGGACAAATATTAGTTTAAGAAACTCATTATTTAAAGGATTGTATCGATTACAAGTGTGAATAGATTTCCTAAATCATTACAACGTTTTTGTATTCTTTGCGTGTTACCTAATCAAATCCTTCGCCCAGCTTCTAGCCTCTTCTTAGGGAAGTTATAAATATACAAAATACATCCGTCAAATAAACAATCCGTCCTTATTGAAATAATGGTCGCATGAGTTGCAAATCGCGGTGCAGTGACGACTTCATCAAGGCCCATATAATAAACATCGATTTAATGACACGTGTTCCTAACGGCCTTTTTGCGCTTTCCTCCATTCGCCTATATTATAATAACTTTCCAACTATCCGCCCGTAATAATATTGTAATTTATACAGCGGCCAGATAAAGCCGCCGCGATGGGATCTCTTTTTTCTAAAACTTTTTTTGATTAGTTTTAAAAATAGAATGCGGTGGTCATTTGTTTTTGGTGATTGTAATATGTTTTTTTTAACGTTCTGTAACTGAACTTATTCTTGTATGTGAGTCGTTTGGCCTTAGTCCACGATGCTGGACGAAGGTGGGTTGATTGGAAGGTATACTTACATGGTTTTAGCAGTTCAGTTAGACTCCTAATGATTCTTTCATATTTCGATTGATACGTTTTATTTTACGGTTTTTAAGTGCGTGGTGGCCTGTTGGTAACGGACTAGACGCGGCCGTCAACATATTTATTAATTACGGTGGTCGCGGGTTCAAATCCCAGAGCACACCTTTGACTTTTAGGAGGAATGTGTGCATCAATAGTCAATCACCACGCACTATAACGGTTAAGAAAAACATCGTGAATAAACCTGCGGAAGAATTTCTATAGTATGTATATGGGCTGATACAATACCTACTTAATCTTCATTTTCGTTGTTAAAAAATTACAGGATTTATTCACATGACTTTCTTTAGTCGAATGTAGTAGTTTTGAGTATACTCTGTTAAACAGGGTCACTGACTCTTTTACTTATATTATACTGCTATTTTTGTCATTAAAGTACTTTCTACCGCCTACGAACAACTGAAATATCTGTAAATTGTTAGTCTTTTACTATGTATGAAGTGTACGAGGAATAGAGAAGGCGTAGAATAGAAATGTTCGAGCTTTCAGTAAGCTCTCTGAACGAACTGAAAGTAGAAATATTTTTAAGAATAGACTAAGCGGAATCGAGATACACAGTGTATCTTTCACTATGACAGGTTTTTCATCTTCGTGTACGGTGGTTGCTATTTGAACATTCGCGTATCATTTCACTGGTGGAAGGACTCGCATTATATGTGAGAGGCCGCCTGGGTAGGTACCACCGCAATATCTATTTCTCCCACCAAACAGCAGTGTAAATGCACTGTTGTGATCCGGTTTGAAGGACATTGTAGCCAGAGTAACTTGAGGATGAACAGGATGAAAAGTGGAATGTCAAGCATTGCTTTGTGATTCATGGTGTTTGGTTTTGCTACTGTCCATGAGCGGTCGTATCGCTGACCATCAGGTGAATGGCATGCTCGTCTCGCAGTAAAAAAAACCTACCATTAGGTGTTAGATCTCTGTAGATACTTAATCTTACTCTCCAAAGAAAATTCAAGAGTAAAATTGTTTCTTTACGTGTCGGTTTTCTGTAATACAGTGGTAGTTACTCTGATGGAGCCAACTTTATTTATACTGCAGCTTCAACGGGAAACAGCAAGGCTTTTTCATACATAAACACACCCCCTTTTCCCAGAAGGGGTAGGCAGAGGTGCAACTAGGACATACACATTTCGCCTTGTATGTTCCGCCCCACGATATGATAGGAGGCGCTTATCGCCATATTGGGCAAATTTCTAGCTCCGGGCTGATAATGAATAGGAAAATCCAATATCACTTTGCCCGACCCGAGATTCGAACCCGAGACCTCAGTTGTGAAATCGTATCGTAGTATAACAAAGCCACCAAGGCACGTTTCAGAAATAATTACAATAGGAATGAAACCTTTCTCAATCCCTATGCGCGATTAAATTTCTAAGGTTCACAAAAGTAGGTTTATATCTTTATTTACAAGAGAAATACTTATTTAGTGTTTACTGATTATTATTTGCGTTTTATGGTCAAAATGGCGTACACATGTAAATTAACTTTAACTGCTTTGGATATTATAAACACAGCTGTAAAGTTTATTGCTGGATCCAATACATAGTTATGGGAGAAACGTTTGAAATCACGTAATTTGTGCGGGTAATTCTGTGTTTGATTACTGGTTAAATGTGATGAAATTGATTAATGTTTTTGTTGGGTTCTATTCGCGTTGTAATATTTAATTGTTGTGTATATAATGTAGAAACATACATACGATATAATTATGGTACAAATTCAAATCAATCGAATCTCTCGATTGTAGAATAGGCCTGTGCCCAGCAGTGGGACGTGTATGGGCTGATACAGATACAGATGGTACAAATTTAAGAAAAAAATGTTAATAAACCAACGCTGCTCTATATTTTTGAGAGGTGACAAATCACAAAAGATTATTGAAAATTATCCAGCGTTGTTTTATTTAAATAATTTAGCTTTTTTTATTTATCATGCAATAAATCTTTAATTTGTTTTTACCTTCTCGTTTCATCACCGCATTAGACTCTACCTAAATTTAACATTACCCATAAGACGTCTATTTCAAAACAGCTCCTAAAAATGTTCCCAGCGAACTTAAATGTTATTTAAAATCAAACTAACGTACTTGGAAGGTGTAAAACCATGTTAAACGACGATGAACGCGGGAATTAGTCTAGTTGAAGGCTGTGGAAGCGCGGGCGTGGTCCGGGGGGCATGACAAACGGTTTTGACTCCCGCTGGGGCCTTGTACCCGGGACCATGGTAGGGTTGCTACTTGCTACTAACTCGATACTTGTATAAAGTTGTATAGAATCAGAGATTTTTTTTTATTCTAGCACGGCATAGTGACTGCATTGCACCTGGTGGTAAGTGCTAATGCCGTCCAGACAGAGTATCGAATGGTATCAGACGGTAGTCTCATAACATTCGATACAATCATGCCGGCCCGCTTACGGAATCGAAGGCTTCCATGTACGAAATATTAACCCAAAATAGGTTTAGTTTTAGTTTAGTTTTTTATTCATAAGTACATGCAAAAAACTTTATGGCATTTTTTTTTTTTTCTCGAGGGTCTGATCGATATTATAGGTGTTTGAATAACTATTAGAATTATTTAACAGAAATGTAAAATGAAACTTATTTATTCTTCTCGCAACACTATGACTTTCTGAAGCGGTGGTAGTACTATTTAACAAATCAAATAGTTTTATAAATAAAAGAAAACTGGAACGACGATTATTTCAATTAGATTTTAACATAGGTTTATTTAAAAATAAATAACGCGCCAACCCTGAACCCCGACTGGGAGGGAAATCATTAATTAGTTCACGAGAGTTACCCCCAAACGAAAGAAAAAGTAGAAATAATCTGAAGCACCCATAATTGGATATTATAACAAAAATATAAGCGTTATTAAAACAAGAATGGAACATTCAATTTAGTTTCGACTCATTTGTTATTCTGTTTGTCTATGTTTTGTTTCGTTTTGTGATCTGCTGCCCGCTTCTTTGTTGAAATATGCTTACCAATTTATTATTCTAATTTACGGATCAACGTATTAATGTTATGATTTATATTCCCGAATTCCTTTCTTAATTCAGAAGTATGTTTGTCTATTTATGTAGCAACCATTTTGGATGAGTTCTGATACGTTTTGTTGACTGTTAAGGATACAAAAATATTGCTTGGCTGAATTATTCGCTTTTTGACTAATAGGAGTTGCCTACTAGTATTTTATAGGGCCAAAATTATGAACGAATCTTCTAAATTTAATATTTATTAATTAGCATAGATAGTTTATAAACCTATTTTAGTTATCGAATGTTTTGTCTTCTTCACGTAAACTGAATTCAAAAGTCGTTCGAAAGGAACAAAACATTCGATAACTAACATTGGTTTATAAACTGTCTATGAATGGTAATGCAAATATTTAAGATTTATCTATATTAGTAAAAGGGTACATTCAGTGGTGAAGAGTTATACAAGTATAGTAGTGTTTTTTAATGATTAGGGTTTTCTCATTTCGTCTTAGTGAAATAAAAAGAAAATGACATAGGTAGGAGCACAGGGTAGGAGGGAAATAATATAAATGGTAGAAACACTCTAAAAAGCGTATTGCTAATATCCCACAGAATCATTATCATTTTCTCCTGTGGACTGTGGTCAGGTATGACAAAAGAACTTGAAATAATCTAACTACAGTACATAGTAGATCAAATAAAACCTACAGACTTCTAACTTGTTATTTTTTGAGGTATAATTTAGGTGTAATTTATAAATTAATCATTGATTGTGAATACTAGACAATCATTTTTCAATTTTACATTTGGATGCTAAAAAAATTAACAATGTAGTATGAAATTACGATTTGGACCGTCAATACAAAGTTTCTTTGGAAATGCGTATTGATTTCAATAATAATCAATATAAAATGTTTTTGACTAGTTTTTGCAGTGAATGTTTTGCGATGCCATCGCCAGTAGCAACGCAAAGAAATAAAAATTCAGAGCAATTTTGTTTTTAGGGGTTAACGGTGAGATTAGACGGTCTTTGCTTAAACCAATTTTGCTTTTTGCATTATGAATTTCAATGTTGTTCTTAGTAAATAAAAGATTTAAAAATCTATTGGAAAGAACTAAGGAGTCTCAAATTCTTGTTAATAGGTACATAATGATTTTTATTGCAAAAAGCAATTTTTATTGTGACTTCAATTGCATTTTTTTACATTTATGGCGGAATTCAAGCACATGAACTCTAATTTTAGCTACAAAAATGTATCATTTAAGAAATAATTAAAATAAAGCGACGCTTTTTTTTACCATAAATCATTTTTTCTTACACAATTTTTAATTTTTATTTCTATTTTTAGTTGGATTTTCTATAAGATCGTATTTTTTAGTTCTTTTAAACTATTATTTATTTTCATTTTTAGTTTAAAATATTAAATTGTCCATCGGTCCTTAATAAGAATGCCTAATTTCGAGTTAATCCGACGTTTTGAAGGGGGTCAAAATCATGTTCAAAGATTCCGTTACATACTAACATACATACGATTGAAGCTAATAAAAAGCGTATAAAAAGGTTTCTATTTCTCCCAAACGCTAGTAATACTTTTTTCCAAAAAAAATAAACCTAGTCGTGATCCATTGCGTGGGTGCGCGGGCGCCCCAGATAAATCATAGTGGCGCTTCTTGATCCTCATTGAACGGAGCTGTGATTGATGGAGCTTCATCCCAAACGGCTCAGCACAGTTCTACCCGCGTAACACGGTAATTATCTGATTGGTGCACTCATGTGTGTGGTACGTTTTGAAATGTTGATTAGAAATTTGAGGGCTGGATTTGGTTATGAGTTTTAATTAATTGTTGATTTAGTGCTGTGCATATGTTGCGGGCGGTTCCAAAAACGTGACGTATATGTAATATGTATTTGGTCCGAATTTTATATGATTATTTAAACTGTTGAATCAATCTTACATTAGCTTAAACATTCTATTGCAAACGTGGTAGAGTCAATAATGAAGTGTAATTTTTTTCCACCAAATATTTGTTGAATTATTTCCTCCTGGAGATCGAATACGCGGTCACTTACTTCACAATCGGCTATTACAACGGCTACAAACTATTAAATAAGAACAATTTTATCTAACCAGAAATCTGTTTCATCGATTAACCACGGCTCGGTAATCGTGCAGACAAACAATGCTCGCTAATTGTTTTATTGTTTTAAACAAACAAACACCAATTTATCGATTCGTCACAAATTAATATTTTTATTGAAAACGAAACGCGAACTTAAACGGTCATGCAATAGCTAAGTAATGCTTATGAAAATATACATTCTTGTTGATCGGTTTGTCTTATTTGCTCACTGGTTTTAAAAGTGCGATGTAGTTAATCCGCGTTAGTAAACCAACATAATATGTGTATTTTAATGTTTGATCTAAATACGCTCGTGTTTTGATATCATATAATGTAATTATCCTGTAATTGTATTTGTATCAGCCCATATACGTCCCATAACTTGGCACGGGCCTACTCTACAATCGAGATAATCGATGGAGAGTGGTTAGGCCATATAGTCCATCACCCTGATCTAGTGCGGATTGGCGGACTTACATACCGTAGAAATTCTATTTAAAATCACTACGGTAATCGGTATGCAGGTTTCCTCACGAAGTTTTCCTTCACCGTAAAAGTGCGTGGTGATTGACTATCAATACACATATAACTCCGAAAAG
This sequence comes from Deilephila elpenor, assembly GCA_949752805.1. Lineage (NCBI taxonomy): Eukaryota > Metazoa > Arthropoda > Insecta > Lepidoptera > Sphingidae > Deilephila > Deilephila elpenor. Next base: position 3,614,787 of record OX457098.1, read on the forward strand.
CCAGAGGTGTGCCCTGGGATTTGAACCCGCGACCACCGTGTGCATGGAGGCAGCCGCGTCTGGTCTGTTACCAACAGGCCACCACGCACTTATTATCCTATCATCCGAAAACGATCTAACTCAAAAATTAAATGACAACGAAAAACTATTAATTAAAATATACAAATCAACATGTATACAATAAGATTTTATTATATGCGACGAGCATGCGGCCCGCCTGATAGCAAGCGGTCGCCGCCGCTAAAGGGCCTTCGCAGTGCCAGGGCCCTAGCCCAAAGTATCATACAATGAGATTAAGTTAGTATATTATTTCCTTGTGTAGTTCTAAACAGTTTTACCTTAGAACCACTAGGCATGCCTGTAACGGGGCTAGGTACTAGGGGTGCAGAAAGTACCTGGATGCAGATCACTTCCAACAGGTCCCTATGAGAATCCTCTGGGAAGGCTTGGGTTTAGTGTTCTTTCTGTGGCTGAAAATAGGGAGAGAGAGATCAAATTGCAGTAATGCACGTGATAGCAAATGCAGCGCTCTGTGAGGCAAGACCTACAAGGCTAGCATAGCTCTAACATTTTTATTAAAATATCACTTTATATGTTATTATAATCATTGTGCCTCGGTGGCGTAGTTGTATTACGGTACTGTTACAAAGCTGAGGTCTCGGGTTCGAGTCCCGGGTCGGGTAAAGTGATATTCGATTTTTCTATTCATTATCAGTCCGGAATCAGGAATTTGTGCCTGATTTGGCGATAGGCTCGCCCCCTATCACATCGTGGGACGGAACATTTAAGGCGAATTGTAGGTGTCTTGGTGGCGCCTCTGCCTACCCCTTCGGGGATAAAGGCGTGAGTTTATATATGTAAAATCATTGTGGAGTTTAAATTAAAGCCAAATTTAAATCAATAAAGTTACAATGAAAAAAAAAAATTTTTTTCGTATCGCCGGTAATCACTATTCCGTATACCCAATTCGGTTTCACTTCAATTAATAATAGCAATTAATGAGTATCAAATGCATTGGTATATTATTGGAATGCGTGAGTGCGGTTTAATTAAGAATTGGTTGCGCTGGGCGGGGCAACAGCGTAGGTAACGAGATGCGCTGCCTGTTTGTTTAATTAAAAAGGTTACCGAGCGTTTGGGAACGCTCCTGGTGTTTATTACTCTCTCTCTCTCTCTCACATAGGCCTCCCCTGAGGAGTTCCATAGAGAATAGATGGAATTTTTTTTGTAGCCTAAATTTATTTATTTATTTATTTATTCTTTACTGCACACACAAAAAAAAACAAAAGGCATATAATATTTTACAGATAAAATTAAAGAGTACAGTTGGCGGTCTTATCGCCCTAGGCGATTTCTTACAGACAACCTTTGGATGGATATAAGAAAAGGATAAGAATAGAGTAAGATATTGTGTCCCTCTGCTGGGCAAAGGCTTCTCCTATTACTAAGCTTAAATAATGTAGGAGCATTGTGGTCGATTAACTAATGAATGTATGTATGCAGGGTAGTCTAGATGGTAGTCTAGATGGGTGTATAGGGTAGGTGTCTCTATAGTCACCAAAACAACCACCTGGCTACGTAATCGGTCGCTGTCTAGATATACCCGTTATAAACGCATGTCTGTCATGATTGGAAATATTTTTTCTCCGATTGACCCGCAGAGGTTACGTTACGTTGTTTTTACTTGGCATAGATTCCATCATAACAAAACAATGCGGTTTCACACGCGAGTTTTAGAACTTAATAAAATATAATATAAAAACGTTCTCTTGTGTTTTTTGTGTGAAATCATAATTAGATTTGGCGGGGATCCTCCCTGCGCAATATGTATATGTTGTGGTACAATGTACAAGAGTACGCGGTGTGTGGCCACTAGGTGTTACTATTTCTACTTCCCTCATGTATGGCTGATAGCTTTCTTTCCAATCCAAATTCTATCCAAGTGATAGGGGTTATCCTCTCCCGTCCGTCGTACCGGTCTGCTCCAGTGATTTCTGACGACCACAATTTGTCATGACGACATAAAATGAGCGCTTTTAGGCGGGCTGACATTATGAATCAAAAAAGAAATAAACTAACATATATATTAACTTACGCACCGGTATAAAACTAAAAGTTCATATCTGTATGAAATTGTGTTTAAGACGTGTGAATATATGAATAAATCATAATAATCAACCAATTACCTATTTATATTTAAAGAAGAATATTGCTGTTAATTGTATTTATGTATAAAAAATCACCTAAAAAATCCGTTGACCGATCCTACTGCACGCATAACCAGCCTTTTCTTTCTCTCTTTATCTAAGAAACAACAATAGACGTTGCTTTATCTTTGTTTTTACGCAAAGTGCACGTCAACAAAGAAACGCTACACTTTTTATCTTGCGCCAATGGATAATATAAGGCTGTCGAGAGGCGTTGCCCGCCAGATGAGTTCAGGAGGATAAAAATTCGATTACAATTAAATTAACTCCGTCCGTATTTATTTTTCATTAATTGTATCTGATAATAAAAACCAATTTATCTCAATGAAAGGTCACCGTGCCTCTTTGATTATCAATATATGTTTTGTATTTACTATTTTCTTATAAAGTATTTAATGTGTTTGAATCATTGACTTATATTCTACCGATGTCGATGGTTTGTATAGTATAATGTTTTGCTTTGGAATTTCAATGGAAATTTCAGGTTAAATTATCTATGCTGCGTATAACCGTGACAAAGTTACAAGGAAGTAGTTTGTAACAAAAACACTTGGTGGCAGTTTATTCCCCAGTGATTATTATTTATTTATTTGATTCTATGGCTTATTATAATGTTTTACAGATTTAATGCTTGTAGTATTCTCTGCCGTTTTACCTTTAGATGACACAATATTTTTGGGTTTATTATTATTACAGGGGTTTTATAAGTTTCTAAACATCTTCCCACATTTAGTGCCACAATATTTGAGCTTTAGCTGTCTAGAAATAACAGGGAATATATACTGAATTATCGACACATTAGTCGCAAGATGTTACAATAGGATTAATTGTTATTACTTAGAAAGAATACGATCTCGGACAGTACGTTTTCATATTCCCTACTGCAAATAGAATGAGCTGCGTAAATGGTAGTCCCTGGTTCATTACGGTCTTGCTGAAAGTGCTGAATACACTTTCAGGACCACTATGCCCCTAGAACTTCCTTAGCAGTAATGTAACAGGCGGAGTTATCCTCCTCTTGAACCCGTTTATATAAGGTCTATACTCTGAGTACCAGGAAAACATGAAAAACTAAGACGCCATACTTGGCAGTAGATCATTACAATCCAATAGGGTTTATATTAATCGACATATTCATTATCATGTAATTGAATTTTAGATTAATAGCCAATAGAGATCGTGGCCAGCTCTTTCCTTATTAAATATATATTAATTAGATGTGATTTGGTAATAAATGCCTTCAGTATTGTTCGGTGTGATGGATGGAGTGTGCAGACAAGGTTTCTACGCCGGTAATAACTCTTTGATTGATGATTGTCAGACTCTCGTGGGCCTTTTAACCAATTAACTGGGTGCTTTTTTGCTCATGGCGATGGGTTATTTTATGCGCCTGATTCCTTTTATCGCTGTTGGTATTGTAAAGGTTATGTCGACGTGTTTTAAAATGCGAAATTTTTGCTTTTTTGTTGCAAATGTTTGTTATGTTTTCATTTTATAGCCTCAATAGGTATGCTTGCTAGGTAAGGGCTTTATCTGAAGTTGGGATGGGGTAGATCTTAGTTCATCACACTAGCCAGTATATTGGGTCTAGTTTCTAGTATGCCTAATATTTACATAGATAGTTTTCAGATATTAACATATGTATTTCCATACAAACTTTTAAACCTAGCGTAAATACCTTTAAAGGTTAATAGCATTTATGGTTTAATGAGTGATTAATCGTTGAATAGTCACAACGTATTGAACTAGGTCTATAATTATCAAGTCAATTACTGAAATAGGTCAACTCAAGCATTTGCCCTGCGTGTGTGGACACAATGGTGATTTGGGCATAGTTCTACCATAGCTAAACCGCTTCAGCTACAATCGTGTGCCATAAGCCAATCGAACTTATAGGATACTCCAAAATTAATTGTTAGTACACTGACAATAGACATTACTTGAATCACGGAAATCAAAACCTACGACAGAAATTCACAACCTGAAAAAAAAATCTCCAATTTATTCTGTATGGGGATGACTCCTAGCATTGCTGTACATATTGTTTTTTTTTTACTATTGCTTTTTTGACAGCATTGATAATACAGGATAAACTATAATAAAAAGGCGATCATAATTATTGTCAGTTTGTTTATTCTGTTCCAATCAATCATATTCACACATATGTTTACATTAAATACATACTTAATACAAAAGGCACCGTAAAGGCGTGAGAATGTACAAATTACAATAGATACTATCACTTTAACTAAACAAATTAAGTACCACCTTATACCTATAATAAATAACAATAAGGCAAATAATTGGACGGAGTTTGAGTAACTATTCCGTTTGGTGCGTGAAATGACACGAAGAACATTCATACAACCACTTTCTCAGGCGTTGGTAAATAGATAATTAGTACATAAAATTCAAAATTAAAATGTCCTTTGAAATTGGAGTTTAGTCCAATGCAGACTTCCAGTTACCCCACGTTGACTGTTGCTATAGCTGACATACTGACCAAACTCATAAAAGGAAAATGTATTGCTATATGTCGGTTTTCTCTATATTATACAGCCCAGATCAACCCAGACATTTGTTGTAGACCGTTAGTTGCCTTGTATTACCATTCGTGTCATTTTCACGCATTATTAATAATTTTCAAATGAAACACCGAGGCTTGGATCTTGTATTTCCGAAACTGTATCGATAGGAAGGTTATATCAAACGTGCCGCTTTAAACCGATATTTGTTTATACCTAATTAATCAATGAAAAATATTGATAACATTAAATATATGAGAGCGCCGCGCCGCTAGTCGGCAAACAGAAGGCTCAAGCCTCGTTGTTTCAATTGTAAGGGGCCCACTCCATAAGCGAGTTTCCCGCAGCGTCAATCTCGCAAAAAATAGCAACTATAACTAAGAGATAGGGGTCGCGAGAAACCCACTCAAAGAGAGCTTTAATATAAACCAATCTAAATTTTCCTAAATAATATTGATCTTGCAATGCGTTGCAAATCGAACGCGATAGGATCTTGATCGATGTTTACAATAGCGCCGGCGTCTCTGTAGATTGTAATCTCCGCGCGGTATCTTTTTATGCACCTATACTTCAATGTCATATTTCTTTACAGATTTCCGAACGATAATTAATATTTGATGATTCCTCATGTTTACACGGCGAGATAGTGCTCGCTATTTCGCAATGGACGAATTTATGCAATAGTGAAAAATATATGATCTTAAAAAGATAACATGAACACAATTACTTATAAAGGATTAGCGATTTACAGAATTAAAAAGCTAGAGATCACATAATAAATATCAACGATTTCTTCATGCGAAAGAAAAATAAATATTGCACACATGAACAATCATTTTAGTACAGTATTATCATTGAACCGTAATATCTTAATGCAGTTTGGAGTTTTAATTTCAAGTATTAAAATATTCATGCGCATTATGCTGCGGTTAACGAATTTAATGGACAAACATCTTTTGAAATATAAAGTTAATCGATTTGTAATTATTTCTGTATAATGTCAAAAGTATATAAGTATAATGTAATAAAATAATAATAATAATAAATACACCCAACAGTCACATAATTAGTCCTGACCCCACACTAAGATCGAGTCTTGTGTCGTGGGTATCAGAAGCTACGAGAGACTTTTCGGTCTCACAACCACCCAGACCCGAAACAAATACCTGTGGATCACACAAATATTTGTTTCGGTGCGGGGATCGAAAACTACTAGGTAACTTTTATAAAAAGCCAAGTTAACTTGTGGAATCTACTAATATGAAAGCGGTAAGTTACTTGTCCATCAATCAAAGATATACAACATTATTTATGTGAGATTTTAGACATAGTAATATCATATCGTAATAGAATAATCTTTGTTTTTTTTTTAATATATTGTAATAATACATACATAAACTGCATTTCTTCCACCACGTTGCAACGTAGGCTAGTGAACCCAACTTCGAAATCACATAGTATTTAATTTTAATTCGATTCCTATAACATAGTTTTGAGTACATAGTTTACAGAAAATATTTTCATTTAATTATTGTTTCGTATTCTGTATAACATTGTCTATAGCAGAGCCGATCGCAAATCTACAGAGTTCAACTAATCAAGTCGGTATGGTGCCGTTGCCTCAGAATCTCTAGTCTTAGCTCATGTTCTCTTGCTGCCATTCTCAGTGCCGCTATGCTGGAACTCCTTCTCTCTACTTCTGGAGCGGACGGCTGCGGGTTTGGGGGGGACTCGCTGCCGGGGGATATGGGGGGCGAAACCGCCGAGGGGTCAGGCGACTGCCGGGGCGGAGCCAGGCCCGCCAGCAGGGAGTGGAAGGGGGGACTTGTTGTGTAGAGGGGGGCGCTGAAGAGAGGAGGTCTGGGGAGGGGTGCGCCGAGGTACTGCGCGCCCAAGACAGGTGCGCCGGCGTATCTGTGGAGAGGAATTCACGGTTAAATATGTATATTTTAGTGGGGTTATCTTGTAAATGTATATAAATGTATATAATAGGGTTTACTGTTTCTTAAAGTGCGGATAACAAAATTGACAGCAATGCGCATACCTGTACGTGTAGTGCATTGGAATATTCCCCGATGAAAGATAGTTGATGCAAATTCCATTAAATATTATCTTTGCAAAATATTATTTTATTCTCTGATGCATATGCTTTTATGGCCCAAGATTAAATTAAAAAAAATACAAAAGCAAGTACAGGTACACCATCTTCATATACTTTACACAATTACAATTTTAGTATTTACTTTTAAAGTAGGTGTCCGGTTAAAAACATATGTGTTGAGACACAGCTACTACATATTATCCATAATATTTAGCCCTTCAGCTGCTGCCCAGCACTCGAAATGACTGACCATAGTAATTAAGATACATTATTCAAACGGACGAAAGGGCAAATGTGTTCTACTCATATTTAGCAAAAAAAATTAAGAATTTTGAGTGACATTTTTGGGATTAAATCATTAGTGACAATTTGCACCATGAAGTAGTTGGAACATACTTGCAAAAATGTATTTCTAATATTGTGCAAGACTACACTTACGCAAGCAAATCAATATTTCCTTTAAACTCACCTAAATGACGCCAAGGCGTTAGTGTCGAAAGGTTTTCTGAAGCCGAAGCCCAGCTGTGAGAAGGGGTTGGGCATGGACGCGACGACGGAGGGCGAAGGCGCGCCCCCCGCGGCCGCCAGGTAGGGGTTGTACGGGTGGGCTTGGGGCCCCACCTTCTCTTGCTTCCTCCATTTGGCCCTGCGGTTTTGAAACCATACCTGGAAATGAAGTGGTTGTTAGTATATCGGATGTAGTGAAGTAAAAAGTTTAAGAAATGTATGTGATTTGGGGGATTGTGCTTCATGTAAGTTTCTTATTTATTCTCTATATAACATAATATATTTGTAGCCGATCGATGTCTGTACAATGTACATTGAAGATAAATGAGAAAAACTAATATGGGGGCTCTGTATTAATTAACCATATGAATGGCTCCAAGAATTTCCATAGCGATCTGTTGGAAGCGGTGTCGATCCAGCAATTTCCTGCAAACTTAGCTAGGTCGTCTGTCCACTTGTGGGTAGATTAGTGGGTACTGGGTAGTGTAGTCTACAATGTCAATAATTGAATTGTTTTCTTTATTGCAATAGTATTAACGTCATAGAAAACTAATAATTAGCGCGTGTCTATTGTAGTCTATATTTATTACAGCGTGGCGCTACCACTAGTTATTTGAAGTTTTTTTTTGTTACGTTGGTAGGTTGGCCTTTAAAATAGTTTTGGCGGTGTCTAAATGAATTTAGTACAATAGTGTGATAAACTAAAACTGTATAATTTATCATGTAGTTTAAATGCAGGTTGAAATTGTAAAATATATTCAACATAATATTAAAGTGAAGCATTTTAATGCTGTCGGTACAAGCAACTTGCGATGCACTTTTTTGTAACACAGATGAGTTTAAAATGACAACAAGCGCGAGATGTTTATCTCCATATTACAATGTTTGTGTGTTTTATGGTAAAAAGTTACATTGAACCCTTAAATAAATATAAATAAAAATATCTAATCATTAAAGTCGTGTTATATCCTAGTTTCACACAGGCAGGTGACATGCGTTTTAAATTTCATATAACCATTTCAATGCATAAGATTTATCAATAAAAATGTAATCGTTTGAAAGGCAATTGAACGTTATAATTTTGTAATATGCTGCACCGCGAATGCTGCTCGCATAGCGGTACAAACAAGAAACACTGATAAATATTATCTCCCGTGTATTTTATCTATGCAGTTATTAACGCACGGGAAAAAATGTTATGTCTCTATCAACGTGATCAATAAGTCATAAATCTAATAATTACGGCTTGTCGCGTTCAAACGCTTTCATTATTGAATTGAATGAGACATTCTCGACGCAAAAAATGTCGTGTGTGACGTAACAAAAAGCCTGCAAATGCCGAGTCTTATCAACTCGATTTATTGCTTAGCGATATCACACATGAAATATTTATATCATAAAATATTTATTTATAAAAAAAAAGCGCACACCAAACTGCAGTCATTATGTAAACTGCCCTTTTTATAGCAATTTAAATTAATTCACTTATGATAAACGCTTCATTGTAAAAAAAATTAAACGCGTTTCTGTAAATGTCGATGCGGTTTTAGCGGATGCTGGGTTCCACAAGAAACTGTTTATGTTTACCGTTAAAACAATACTTAAAATACACCTTCGTTGAGGAAAATAAAGTTGAAATTGGCCTGTCAATCCGCGTTCTACTAAGTTTACAATGGTCATTATAGATATGGCTTCATACGCCGGGCGGCTCGCGAATTTATAAATGTTGTAATTGGAGGCAAACATGTTATAGGAATGTCGGGTAAGGAGTTTGCAAAAAGGCACCGACTGCATCCCAGGTGCCAGGTTTAATAGCTTAACAGAGTCGCGCATTAAGGTAATGACCAAGTCGGGAAGCAGCCATCGATTGGAGCCCGCGAGCTAAAATGCCGCTGCGAGACGGCCCCGCTAATGGAATTGTTCACAAGTACCGCGGATAACGGGACGAGTCAAACAATTAGCTTAAATACTGGTTTAACAATCCTCTGTTAATATAGGTTGCTGGTTTTTTAATTGTGCAGGTCGCTTGAGTGATGGTAAACGTCAAGCCTGCCCGTATACAAGAGTAAAACCACTCGGAATTTATTATTTATTATCAAAAACTGCATACAGCATTCGTCATCCCGGCACAAAAGAAGTTGAACTTCTAAGGCTCAGTTGCACAAACCTACGTTGTCCATAACTTTAACTTTGACAATAGCGTCACGTTTGTGACGTATTTGATATTGCTAATGTATAGGATTGATGTTTTCAAAGTCAAAGTTATGGACAAAAGCAGAACAAAATATTGCTTATGCAATGTGCATTGTTGCTTGGCGGTAGTTAATACAAAAAGCGCTGGTTCCTACCCAGACAGTTTCTCTTATAAGACGGATTAACACCTATTACATATTTTAAATAACAAAGTTGTACGATGACTTTTATTCAGATATCGTAATTTTTATGAAGCTAAAAAATTATAATCCGTTTAATGTTCTGATAAAATTGTCACACAGGTGTTAATGAATGCTTGATATTCGATTCTGTGTGCTAGCCCACATGGTGAAATGCGGATTGATGTGATTAAATGAGATTGCTTGGGCCTTATCAAGACCAGACCTCTATGCTGGATCAATGTTATTTAATGAACCCAGGAATTTGATTAAAAACGATATTATTTTACGTCGCCTTAGGATTTGAATGATCGATAAAAATATATATGAAAAACGGTGGTTGGTCGTAAGGTTAGTGTATTTTAGCTTTACTTTACCTTAACATTGAGTGTAGGTCTCGTCTTACATCATATATGCGGCTTTAGATGTTACTTTTGAAAATTTTCTACGGTATAAAAAGTCCGCCAACCCGCACTAGGTCAGCGAAGTGCACTATATGGCCTAACCCCTCTAAATCGTACTATCAATTGTAAAGGAGACCCGCGCCCTATAGTGGGACGTATTTGTGCTGATACAGATGTTACTTAGAATTAGCGACAGCCTCCGTGGCGCAGTTGGTTAGACGCCGGCTGTGAAACAAGAGGCTGCGGGTTCGATCCCCGCACCGAGACAAATGTTTGTGTGAACCACAAATATTTGTTTCGGGTCTGGGTGTTTGTGAGACCGAAAAGTCTCTCGTAGTTCCTGATACCCACGACACAAGACTCGATCTTAGTGTGGGGTCAGGACTATGTATGTGACTGTTAGGTGTATTTATTCATTAGCGCCGCCGATTAGTTGATTTCGTTAAGACTGCTCTTAGTTTCGGTAGAATTTATTATTAGCTAAGTTTTTCTTATTAGTTATACTTTTCTTACAATACAAGAACATTGAGTAGAATCTTATTTTTATGTCTGTTTAATTAACGGCAACTTTTAAAGATAAAATATTTCTATTAATAAACTTTGCATATTGGTAGAGTCGGGCTGCTTTTAATATCATACAAATTCTTACTATCTCAGGTTTCCTCAATGCGTTTTCTTCATGGTTAAATGAATGTAATAGAGTAATACACACATGATTTTGAACTGTCAGAGGTGGTGCCTAATGATTCGAACGTATGACTCTCGATATTTTTCGTCCGATCGTGCTAAAGCTAAGCTATCTTAATTGTAGAGCAGGTCCATGCTCTACAATGGGATTTATATATAATTTATTATATTTCTTTAAACATTGATAATGGAATATTTATGGTATTCGTACACCTGACGCTGTCCCAACTTTCGTTCTCTTCTCTTATATTCATCATATTATGATTGTCTGTCATAAATTGCCTTGGTCTATAAGACCGCCAATTGTACTTTTTTTCTGTTTATTGTTACTTTTTATTGTATTTTTGGTGTACAAACATGAAAAATATTAAGACGCCATTTTATCTGCCCGCCAAGTCATGACCGAATCAGCTGGTAATAATACAAGAAAATTGCTAATGACCGCATTTAATAAACAAGCTTTCAAAAAATACTCCCGCATCGCGATGTCGGCCCGCGGCGGATTTTTAATAATTTAAATATACCCTAAATATAATAAAGATGATTGTTGATTAAACAAGAAAGGGTTTAATCATATGTGACGATGTGAATTTTCATGATGTGTTATTATAAAAGTTGTTTAATAGCGCCATCTGTTGGTGATTGTTGGCATTTGCATTCGCCTCGGGCAATCACGACATTATAATATTACGACAGATGTTAATTTTTTGCGTTTTAATAAATTGAATAGAGGTGATTATTATTTTTTTGAAGTTCATTAATATTCTTAGTTATTTTGAATTGATGGTAGCAGGAAATTAATTATGGCGAAATTAAAGTCGCCTCGTGTAATTATGCCTATTCATTTATTATTAGTAGTAATTGCACGTGTCATTTGTGTTTTTGCAGATGGTATTTTTATAGAAACATACCTAATTACATACATATTGAAATATATTTTATTATTCTGCTACCTATTCTTAAAAGTGCGTGGTGGCCTGTTGGTTACGATCCAGACACGGCTACCTAAATGTTCACGGTGGTAGCGGGTTCAAATCCCAGGGCACACCTCTGACTTTTCGGAGCTATGTGTGTATTGATAGTCAATCACCACGCACTTTAACGGTGAAGGAAAACATCGTGAGGAAACCTGCATACCGTAGCGATTGAACAATGTCTTTATAAATAATATGGTTGTTTAATGGAACATGTATAATTATCAAAGTCACTATGAATTCGATTCGATCCGATTTGAAATACATTAACATAATTGTAATTTTAATATAATTTTCCCTTCATTTCTAAATAATTTAAATTGTAAAACACAAATGCAAAACCAAAAAGCGAAAAAATACATCAGCAACGTAGAATATATTAGAGAGAACACCTGCCCTTTTTTAATGCAATTCGAATAAGTATCGATACAATCGGCTGTACAATCGATTATAATGTACACACATTGGAACAATTGTATCGATTGTGCTCACAATAAATTGCGAGGACAAATTACATACAAGGGTTGTACCACTTTGTATTACAAGAAGTATGATTAAAATCGAATATAGGTTGTAATGGATGCGGTGGATTTTGTAGTTTATATGTTATTTATTTCAAAAATACATTTATAATTCTTTATTATTATTACTGCTAACATTATTTACAGTAATTTAATTGAAAATATACTCTGTTATTTTCCTCATCTTAAGCAGCCAGTTAATGTCTTCGCCTATTAATCCGCAAAAAGTAAATTTAGGATTGATATGTAAAAGAATAATAAGCATGGTGAGTATCTGTGATATAATATATGAGAAGGCACGCAACACCATATAACACTTTGCAACCATATAGATCTCTTTTTGTATTTTCTGCGGTAGTTGTTGTTATTTTATAGGGAAAATTTATCGAACACTTCGAAAATTACGGCTATGTATAAAAAATCGTGACTTAATATTTGCCCTGCATAAACTTATCTTATTTTATAAGTACAATATTGACAAAACCAAGCAGATATTATTATACTACGCATGAATTACTTTTATAACTCTATAACTTATTTATGGATTGTAAATTTTGTTATCAAATTAGATATTACTCGATTGATATGTAATTTATTGGATCAATTTACTATAATTTATGTCCGGAAAGCAATACTTATGTCGCATGCTTGGTGACGATTAATTTTATATTTGGTTTTTAATTTTTTATTGTTGTATGTTCCGTCCCACCAAATATATTTTCAATATTATTAGTTAAGATACCGTTTGTTTTCAAAATGAAATAATATAAAATAAATCAAATGGTAATTTCAACGCTAATTTTAGTTTACATAAAAATAGTAGTGGCTTATAATTCAGAATTCCATTGATAGTTTTATATTCAGCATTGGGCATAGTGTTGCTAAATACACATACAAAGATATGAGTATGTAAAACAAAACGTGATAACAATCTTTTGCATTAGGATCTAGTTCATTACATGCCACTGTGTTGCATTATAACTGCAATAATAATAAGCTAGTTTAACTAATTGAATTTATTATTGTACCGGCAATTATATTATCATTTCATTAATTATGTTATATCTGCCTATAATAAATCTCTATATAATTTTTTCTTCAATTCACGACAAAATTGACTTATCAAAACAATCCCTTGTATGCTTAGCAAGTGAAGATAAATGATTATCAAGGATCATAACCATATATTGTTCTAGAATGTTGAGTATGTTACACATTATTAAATACATATTATGTAATATACGGAAAATTCAATGGTGGGTTAATATCTTCAATAATCTATTTTAAAGCATATAGATCCAAAATCAAATAATTGTAATCTTTGGTCTACTGCATGCTTATTATTCAGCCCACTTAAAAAAATATTAAATGTATTTTGCCTTATGCCTTATGCTTTCATAAATAACTTTTAAAGTATTTTTTGCAAGTTGTACGAAAACCATTCGCGTAAGTTTTGTCATTAAAGAAGGATATTATTTATTAATATCTATAAAATCGCCATACAATATGTTAATATTAAACTGCGAAATAATCATATTTATATACATCAATGATGTCATACTTAAACTTGTAGTAAATATTGCCGCATCCACTGAGCACAGTACGTATTGTACTAAACATCATAGCTTCATGTGCAGAGATATTTTATTAGTGGTTATGTTGAACCCGCGGTGTCCCATTCGATCCGGTCTGCGTTGATTAGGGGTTCGTGGTCGATTGTAATACGGTATTCATATCTGTCTGTTAATTTCATTGGGCACAAGCTTGGAGAAATAACGTTTTTGCAGGGACAGTGAAAGCTTGTAGTCTTTATTTGGAGGAGCTGAAGTGATACGTAGTGTCTGATGTGTGTGTGTGTTTGTGTGAAGTTTGGGCGAATTAATTATTTTTATGGATTAGATAACTATTTACCTGTATTCTCGCTTCCGTCAGTCCGATTTTCATAGCCAATTCCTCTCTGAAACAAACAAATATGTTTGAAATATTGAACTTAATGAAAGTCTATTGCAAAGGAAGTGAAAACGTTTCATATTAAAAAAATAATAGAATACAATTGCATTTTTATTAATCTATCGTATTAAAAAATAGAATCTTGTAATATTATGGTGGACAAAGAAATTATATAGACTGTATGAGTAAGCCTATAACATATGTAATATAGATTTAATTTTTATTCCAGGCTTGTATATAAAAGGTTGAAGTATGTTAGGCAGGATCTATATTATAATCTATTAAAACTATACTTCAAAACTAATATGCATGAAAATGTATTGTTTATACCCTACAATGATAACACAATAACAAGTAATCAAGCATGCAATAAAAACAATTTCACAAAACATCTGGAATTCATAAATAATTCACTAAACCCTAGTCTTAAAATTTTCCATTTTCGCCTAAAGATTAATGACGCAGCCAGCCCACCAATAAACAAATATTATTGCATAAATTGTGACACACGAAAAATATAAGATTTATAGCATAATAATAATTTATTTACGTCATGCCTTGTCAGATATTCAACGAAAAAGTTAATATTGCTCCTATCAGTAAGAATACTAAAATAATCCCATCTCTTTCTATTTATAAAACTCCTTACCACTCGTAACTGATAGTTTATCGATAATTTTACAGAAGGATTTAATTTGATCCAAAACGATTCGTTCATGACGCCATATCAATGTTGGAATTTATCATCCTATTAGTTATTATTGGGGGTGGATTAGCTCTCGAATTAGTCTTGATAAAGTCGTAAAAATAATCGCCACTCCCATATCTTTCATTCAAAATTCATTCAAAGTGTCATAACCATTCATCTTTGATAAAACTATTTTTAAGATATCGAGTTCTGGTAAAGCTGTACATTAGGATTTTTATAAATATCAATATATTTGATTATGTATTGTTAAGATACCGCGTTATGTACCTAAGCGTTATTTTTTATATCGATGAATGGCGAGAAAAGCATGCCATTTGCCCGATGGTAAGCGATATGACCGTTCATGGACATTAGCAAAACCTACACCATGAAATACAAGGCAATGCTTGGCATTCCACTGGGTTCGCCATCCTGAGACATAATATGTTAAGTCTCATTATGTCCAGTAGTTACTCTGGCTACTATGCCCTTTAAACTGGGACACAATAGTGCATTTACACTGGTGTTTGGCAGGAGAAATAGACTTTGCGGTGGGACCTACCCAGGCGGCGTTTTAAATATAAGAGACCTACCACCACCCTCATGCTTCCAGAAGTCTTCAACAATAGCCTCTAATTTATATTTGTGGCGTTAGCAACAATCGTATCTTAGGAACACATATTTTTTCATTATAAAACAGCTATTCACTGTGTCATTCATTTAATTTAGTCCAATTTTTATACTATTTTTACTTATCTTACTTAATCTGGATCATTCTTAATGTATTTAAATATTTAATTGAATTGAATCACCGTAATAATAATGATAATTTTGTTTTACAAAATTCCATTAAGAAACTCAATGACTTTTAAATGAACCTAGTAGCACCTCAACCAACCCTATCGAATATACGGGGTGATTTTTCTTACATTCTGCTGTTCAAAGAACGGATATATGTACTCAACATGGCGCCTCAATACATAACACGAGTACATAATGTATATAAATAAAGATATAAGATAGTGAACGTTCGTACATCGTATTGCTAGATAGCCACCATCTTAATGTCCAGCCTAATGAGATTACGCCTGCAAATCCTATTAACGTTGATAAGCAATGTTTTTAAGAGGATATGTTTGATAAGAGCAACAAAATCCCCTCCAATCATGCGCTAATTAATAATACTGCAGTATTTCCTATTGTTTCGAAATATATACGTTTAATTAGTACCATTTAATTTGTAACATGAGCGCAGGAAACTTTTTAACAAACTTAAAAAAAAAAAAGTTTGTATGTGAGTTACTGAAAGCGAATTTTTCGAAAAGCACTAGTATTATTTGGCGAGGTGTTAGTAATCCTTGAAGCTACTGAGCTCTAAGGTTTTTAGTAATAATACATACGATTAGAATTCCTATACACTAATGTAAATGAAGCGTTACGTGCTCAATGACGTGTAACTGGAGAGTCTTATATTTAGCAGAGGGTTATAGCAGAAAATAGAAATATTTATTGGCGACGATGAAATTGTTTATCATGTAGTTTTATTGTATTTTGTAAACAATACTTAATGCAAACTAGAGTGCCAAAACTCACATGTTCATAACGCCTTTACTGTTAAAATGTTATGATATCTCAATAAGACCCTTGTGTAAGCACTGATAGAGTTAGGGCCTTACAACACTTAGGACCAATTGCATAAATTAACTTTGCCCATAACTTTGACATTGGAAATGTCACTCCCAAACATTATTAATGTCCAATCAATCACAAATGCGTGGCGATGACATTGTCAAAATTAAAATTAAGTTGTTTTCTGCAACTCGGCCTTAAATGCATTTGGAAAGCATAGTTCTTGATATCGTTATAAAAGTCGTGCATATTGGTAATACGGAATGAATGAATGGCCGTAACACAATTAATAATAAATAAATAAATAAATACACCCAACAGTCACATACATAGTCCTGACCCCACACTAAGATCGAGTCTTGTGTTGTGGGTATCAGGAACTACGAGAGACTTTTCGGTCTCACAAACACCCAGACCCGAAACAAATACTTGTGGTTCACACAAACATGTCTCGGTGCGGGGATCGAACCCGCGGCCTCTCGTTTCACAGCCGGCGTCTAACCAACTGCGCCACGGAGGCAATTGGTAGGACAGTAAGTCACAAATCTTTAAGGTAGCGTCTTGCCATAGTAAAAAAACGACCAAGTCGTACTCAATTTCTTTCAACTGCCTATTCCAAGAATTAACATTAAATACAGACCTGGTAAATACATCAGGATAATGCGTCCTCGAGAATGCCTTCTCCAGCTCTTCAAGTTGGAAACTGGTGAAGGTGGTCCTGTATCTCCTCTGCTTCCTCTTGGGCGCGAACTCGTCAGCATCATCGCTGTCTGCGGACCCTGGGAGGGGTCGTTCTGAAGCGGGGGACTGGTCGGCCCGGGGCAAGTCGGGAGTGGTGCGTGGAGAATCGTCCTTGGGGGCTTCCGAGACCCCCATGCTCGCGTTGTACTTCTGGTAGTTCTGCTCTGGACTGTAGTAGCCTGGAAGGATAGGGAGATTATTAGTATGTTAGATTTGTGGGTCATATTCACTTTAGATGAATTACCAGAAAACCTTTACCATTTAGAATTCGTTTTGGAGTATTATAATATAAGAGAGTAGAGACTCCTTTTACTCCTTATACTGGAGAAAATAAATAAGCAAGCACGTTAACCTATGTTAGGTTTTACCCGCTTCAGAACACCAAGAATTTAAGAGAAATCATAGGTGCCCAAATGCTCAAAAATTTCGGGCACAAGTACGCTTTTTCCAAAAAAAAATATCCTTGCCCTGTGAGCACAATTACTATTGATATGCATTAAAAACTCAACTACAATTTGAAGCAAAATAAACGTCTAATCGTTGGAATCAATTTTATAGTTGTTAAATGCGATAAATCGGTGGCGTGACTGAGCACTTGACAATCAGTTCGACTCATTACCATGTTTCAATTAACATGAAATAAGGTTAGCGATACTTAACGTAATACAATTAATATAGATTATTTTCAGAAAATTATAAGTATTTAGCTTTTCTTTTGCTGGGACGAATCAAAATGAATTGATGCAGGATAATTAAATTGATTATTTCAAACGATACTTACTGATTTAATTATTTGAATAATCATATTTTGTCATTTCAAAATTATGTATAATTTTAAAAAAGAATTAATAATATATATTAGCAATAAGTAAAGATACTATGTACGTTGTAACATATACAAAAGTATACAGAAAAATTAACATACTTCCTATTTGATTTTGGTTAATATATTTGAAAGTTTGGCTTACTAAGGATTTTGAATGATAAAGACCCCATCTTTGTATTTAAATTGAAGGTATATTCTATGAAATAAGTATCACTAATTGAGCTCCCAGTTATTAAGTACTAAAATATATATAAAACAAGGTACTTGTCTAAATTGGTGCCTATTTAAATCTATTGATCCGTTCGTGATGTGAAACGATTATGTGGCCGATTCCAACCTCACTTCTCGTAATCAATTGTAATTTAATAAGTCGATGTCATTATACTTAATTACAGTTTGTGTTATAACCGTAATTGGTCTATTATTGTGTTTTATATAAGATAATTGTCGTTAAATGTTACATTAGGCTGTGTTTGCGTGCCCAGTTATTGGGATTAACATTTTCTTTTATTAATCTATAAATGGTTATTGGCCCAATGTTGGTTACGAACGAATAGGGTTGGCTTTAACGTGCCATTTGCCACGAACGAGTCAATAAATATTTAGGTTCGTTTAAATTATTCGCCAGCCCAAAAATATAATTTTTTTAGAGTGTGGATTGGTGCAATAACTCTTATGAGTGAATGGCAACAATAGGAATGAACAAATTAAAGTGCTCTTCAAGGGACAATGATATTTGAATTTTTAATCATACTTCTCTTGGATATACCGATATATACCCATGTTCTTTTAGATAAAAAGACTTCTTCGTATATTTTTTTTATTGGATAGTGTTTTCATCACTCTTTTGTAGGTCGTAAACATAATTTCACTACCAAAAAAATTGTTGACGCTATATTACAGCTCTATCTAGCGGGAATTAGCTCTAAAATATCTCCATATCATGCGCAGTTGGATTGTAAATTGAGATAATATTTCGCGAAATAATTGTGCCAGTTTTATTTGTCTTACGTTTTTTCCTTGTCATAGAAAGATCGTAAATTATTTTTATTGTTTCCTCGACACTGTTGCGTCAACAATTACAGTTTAATTTGCTCAGTACTGGGTTATTCATTTTTTCCTTTACAATTAATTGCGGCTACTAATTGAATTCTAGAATTGTTACTTAATTAATTTAATTTTGCAATGCAATGCACTGGTGTGTATAAATATTAAAAGATTTCAATAAAAATTCTCGCCTTTGATTGAATTGCATGAATAAGTAATTACTCTTCTGAATGATGGGAAAATCTCTGGCGATTATTAAAAGGCGTTAATGGAAAAGTAATTAAAATAGATGAGACACAGTTGAGATGGATTAAATTTTCATTTATTATTGAGATAAAGTTATATTCGCAGAAATGTAATACGTTTACCTCACTGTATTAATGGCAGCATAAATGCTTGATACGGCCGTGTGCTCGCCTTATTTGTGACTTTATATTTCATCCGTAATATTATAACATATTATTATGACAGCGACTATCCGGATAATATGCATTGTTGTTGAGATTTTTGAAAATCAATGACAGACGGGACCGGTACAATCGCAAATAGAGATCACTTGTTTGGCAAACACATCACCTGACATCCACATGTAATGGGGACAGAATTCCAAATAAATCTATAAGAAGTTGTTAGATGCATTCTGTTTCCAACTAGCTTTGGGAGTTTTTTGACAGCGTCCGCGGTGCAGTTGGTTAAACGCCGACTGTGACCGCACCGAGAAAAATGTTTGTGAGGCCCACTAATATTTGTCTCAGGTCTGGGTGTTTGTGAGACCGAAAAGTCTCTTGCAATTTCTGATACCCACGACACAAGACTTAATTGATCTTAGTGTGGGGTCAGGACTATGTGACCGTCGGGTGTATTTATTTATTATTTATTTTAAGGAGGCCTATATTTAGCAGTGGACTTCCTAAGCATGAAGTGCCATTCTAACCGAGTTAGTCTATTCATACATATAAGACCACAGTGTGGCTCTGATAAAGGGCGTTAAGTATGAGTAATGTAATGATATTTTTTCCTGATAATGTTTATTTATTGTTAATAACTTAATTAAATAAGACGATAAAAAAGGATTTAATTAGATTAGGGTTTTAATGGAAATAGTCGATTATACATACAAGGGAGAAGACATGTTTTAAGACAATTATAATTAGTAATTGTATTTTATTTTTATCTCTTTCTCACTGGTCGGTCCCTCGTGTGTGATGATCGTGGTCAGCATAAATTAATTTCATGTTTGTTTATAATTTCTATTTTTACATTATTTTCTTTATTAATTTGATTTTGTATGCTTTCTGTTCAAAATAAACGTATAAATATGTCGGAATAGTCACTGATTCTATATTGATCAAGATATTTTCCTCGAAAGATGGATTTTAGTGCCACAAAAATTGTACTAATCGTACAAATGATACTTAAAAATTTACATTCACTCATGACCAGACAAAATAATTATATTTTGTTATCTAGAGAATCTACATCGTGTTCCGGCATTCATATAATTATTCGGCTTAAAATTAGATAAATAATTTAATTATCTCAAGTATTTATGAAAATTACCATTATTATTATTTCGAACAAAGAATGTTACTGCTTGGTATCAGTTGTTTCACACCATTATATAATTTAATATTGTTTATTTAAAATTTAATTAATACAACATTTGTAAGACAAAGTGACTACAGAGTAGTGTTATGCAAATAGTGTCCATTGACGATAGATGATCATCTCTTATTGGTTAACATAATTATGCCGGCATGCTTAATGGCAAATATTCACATGCTGAACAAGAAGACGTCACTCTAGCGCAGGTCAATAGGACAAGTTTTTCACCGTGTACGCTAGTTTTTTTTATTGCAATGGATGGGGAGACGAGCATGCCATTCGACTTATGGTAAGCAATACGATCGCTCGTAAACAGTAGCAAAACCAAACACTCACCATGAATACAAAGCAATGCTTGGCATTCCACTGCGCTCGCCATCCTGAGGCATCAGTTGTTAAGTCTCATTATATCTAGTTACTCTGGCTACAATGTCCTTTAAGCCGAAACACAACTGTGTATTTACACTGATGTTTGGCGGAAGAAATAGAAATTGCAGTGGTACCTGCCCAGGTGGTCTCTCACATATGAGAGACCTACAGTTAAAAAGTAGTCCCTATTTAGGAGTATACGAATATCCTACATCTAACTAAAGGATTTTTGACAATCTCACTCACTGATCGAAACGCAATAAAAAAGTTGTTTTGGTTTTCCACGGGATCTAATAAATAATATTTTATTTTATTTTATTTTATTTTATTTTATTTTATTTTATTATATTTGGGTGGCTCACAGCTATCAATAGCAAACGAACATAATATATCTTACAAATTGAATACAAAGGATAGCCAATTACGAGCTACCGCAGATAGGTTTTGAGTGTTACAAAATCTTATTATCTTAAAAGTTAGGTAACAAAGCTTACTACATAACATACTTATATTAAGGATAACAATAACAACAACAAAAAATAGGTATATATAAAAGAACATATAAAAAAAAAGAATATAAATACAATGCTCTTGTGATTTCAAAGCTCGGATTTTAGCATAGAGAAAAAACAATAGTAAAAATACAAAAACAATAAAAATAAAGATCATTCAAACTGAAAACTAGGTAGCGAATCGCCATGAAACTCAACAAAAATCTTAGTTAATACTTTTCTCGAAAATGAGATGTTGCTAAAAAACAGATCTATGCCTACATCTTTAGGTAGATCATTAAAGGCCTTAGCAGATCGTAGCATAAAGCTATTGGCTCTATAGTTTGTTCGTGCAAGCGGAATGGACAGAATATTCTTTCGTCGTGAATGTCTAAACGAACAATACAAATTCACTTTGGCTAGAAGTTGTGGAGAATCGATCAAGGACTGAGCGATTTTCATTAATAAAGATATATCGGCAATGTTTCTGCGAATTGACAATGGTAATAGATGGTACCGAACACACCGCTTCTCATACTTGAAATTGGGAATTTTAAACTTAAATCCTAAATATCTTGTAAATTTCTTTTGAATCCTTTCAATTCTATTCGAGTGAATGTTATAGAAAGGATTCCAAACTTGGCTAGCGTACTCGAGATTACTCCTAACATAGGCACAATACAGTATTTTTAAAGTCTTCATCTGTTTAAAAGAATTTGCACAACGAAAAACGAAACCAAGAGCACGGGTTGCCTTTTTGACTATTTGATCTATATGAAGGCCATAAGACAACTGGTTATCCATTATAACACCCAAGTCACGCGTGAAAGATGTTCTCGATATTGGTTCCCTCATGATACAGTAATCATAATGGAACGGCTGCTTTTTACGGGTGAAACTCATCACCAGACACTTTGACACGTTCATATCTAACTTGTTGACGCGACAATAATCATCTAATCTTATTAGATCCTCCTGTAGAAGAGTGGCGTCCGAAATATTGTCGACAATCCGATATATTTTCATATCGTCCGCAAACATGAGGTAATTAGAATTTAGGAAACATCTGCCGATATCGTTGATAAATAAAACAAATAGGAGAGGACCAAGAAGTGAACCTTGCGGGACGCCTGAGGGTATATCAGTCCAAGAGGATGTTGAATTATTTAAGACCACTGCTTGAGTCCGATTTTTGACATAAGACGAAAACCATCTAAACAAATTTCCCCGAATGCCCAGACACGACAGCTTTCTTAAGAGTGTGTCGTGATCGATTCTATCGAACGCTTTACTGTAGTCCGTGTAGACACTGTCTACTTGATGCCCATCATCCATGCTGACGGTGACAAAATCAGTAAAAACAAGAAGGTTCGACACCGTGGATCTTCTTTTCAGGAAGCCGTGCTGATTTGGAGAAAAGCTTGGCTGTAAACAATTGTAGAGTTGATTGTATACAATTCGTTCAAATATTTTGGCCAACAGACAGAGTTTCGAAACAGGTCTATAGTTTGCAACATCATCTTTGGAACCTTTTTTGTGGATAGGAGTGATAAATGCCGATTTCCAAAGGTTAGGCATAACACCTTCACTTATAGAGCGAGTGAATAAAATTGAAACCGGTACTGCCAGCTCACCTGCACATTGTGTTATAAATGAGGCTGGCAGTTTATCAGGTCCAGCCGATTTGTTAAGGTCCAAAGATTGCAGCAATCCGCCAACTTGCTCCGTGTTTATATCAATAGAAGCAATGTCACACAAAGAGTCATCTAAAGAAGCTTCGCTAGTAGAAAGAGACCCAGGATCTGAGAAAGTTGAACAAAAATAGCTCGAGAACAGTTCACATATTCCTGGACCATTATTAGCGGTACTACCAGCGTATGACATAGTAGACGGAAAATTATTACATAATCGTTTACTTTTTACATATGCCCAGAAGGCTTTAGGGTTCTTAGTAATATTACGCTCGATCATATTTAAGTATTCTTTGTAACATTGGTGCTCCATTTTTTTAGCCCTGTCACGTAGTAGGCGAAACGAATTGTGATCTGAGATGTTACCATATACTTTATATTTGGATAGGAATTTAAATTTTTCTTTGTTCAGTTTGATGAGAGGCGCGCTAAACCAGCACGGATACTTGTGGCCGTAAGAAACTCGACGGGGTACATACTTATCTTTTAACTTATTTATAATAGTATAAAATGTACTCAGAGCGTCCTCAATACTATCACTTGCCAAAATTGTGTTCCATTGGACGCTTGATAGTTCAGAACGAATTTTAGTATAGTCGCCTTTGCTATATTGATAAATTATGCGCTTAGTTACTTTCATTAACTGAAGCTGCAAAAAATTCACTTCCACTAGCAAGGCTTTGTGATAAGGGTCTTCGGGAACTAAAGGGTCCAAACACGCAGACACAGTCACGGAATCATTACTTAAAACTAGGTCTAATATTTTATTATTAATATTACTAATGAAATTAAATTGTTTCAGATTACATATACTTAAACTATCTATAAATTCCAACATATAATCGGTAGTAGAAGACACAGAAGGTCCGTCCTCAGTTGAGGACCAATTAATAGCACTCATGTTGAAATCACCAAGAATTATGAATTTATCCTTGGGGTTACTATTAATTAACACAATTAGTTTATTGAGATAGTTTGAGAGCTGAGTAGCAAATTTACTACCAAGATTTTGGCCGCATAAATATATGGTACACAAATGGAGTTTAAGAAAAGAGTTCCGGCGACCAGTCTGTATTGACAAAGACACCCACAAATCTTCCGCACTAGATTGCCAGTCAGTTCTGACAGTAGTCACTAAATCACGACGCACTGCTATGGCAACCCCTCCCCCCCGGGACTGACCAGTAAAACTATAATCACGATCACGACGCCATA
This sequence comes from Deilephila elpenor, assembly GCA_949752805.1. NCBI lineage: Eukaryota > Metazoa > Arthropoda > Insecta > Lepidoptera > Sphingidae > Deilephila > Deilephila elpenor. The sequence continues at coordinate 3,639,337 of OX457098.1, forward strand.
CTAAATATCTGTCATCAAAGAGTTCACTATCGCACACGCCGTCCAAAAGCCAAGTTTCGGTCAAAGTAATAATGTCATAATTACTCAGACTCAAGTTCCGCAAAAATGTTTCAGTCTTAGTCCTCAATCCACGCACATTCTGGTGATAAATCTTTAAATTAGCCATTTATACGTTAAAAACAATAACAAGATAATCAAGTATATATAATGAGAAATATTCCGAAAAATAATAATTATAAAAATAATATAGACATTCCAATCTTGCACAAACAAAAGAAAAGCATAGGGCTGATAGATATACAGTGGCGTAAAATTATTAAGCATGAATATCCATATTATGCAAAAGTATACTAGAAAACATATAAATCCATGAATGCATAATAACCAGCCAATCATACAAGAACTACGCAAATAGCAAATAAAAAATAAAAATAGGTAAGACAATAAAAATATGAGTGAAGGGTACACAAAGGCGATCATTAGTGAACAAAAGAACATGATACGACTCATTGCGATAATAATAATAATAAAAATAACCCAACAGTCACATACATAGTCCTGACCCCACACTAAGATCCAGTCTTGTGTCGTGGGTATCCAGAAGCTACGAGAGACTTTTCGGTCTCACAAACACCCAGAACCGAAACAAATACCTGTGGATCACACAAATATTTGTTTCGGTGCGGGGATCGAACCCGCGGCCTCTCGTTTCACAGGCGGTGTCTAACCAACCAGGCTGTCTAATAGATAGGTCCTACCCTAGTGCCAGTCCATTACTACGGTGGCTTTAAAGAGCTACAGCACGGTCCACTTTTAATATTAATTTAATCTAATGACAATTTAGTTCAGTCAGTTAAGTCGTCACTAATGCTCCGAGATAGACACTTTCCCCTATTAGTCGGCTAAACAGCTGATTAGTTCTTGATATTGCACGACATCGCTAGATTAAATACACGACATCCAGTTCTTGTCTACGCTATCACAAGACTTTAAAAAAATATTTATAGCTTAGACGTCTATATCAGCTTTTGCGTCAATGCATACTTTTTTATTGTTTTGAACCACAAGGTGCAAAGCAATCTAATTGAGGTATTTTGTTTTCAACACAATAATAAGTCGGGATCCATTGTTTCATTGACACTGTAAGCTGGTTTTGTATCCTTTTTTTTAAAATATCCAAAGGGCTTTCGACGCTTAACATTTCCCAATTACTTAGCCGTGACTGACGGCTTAACGTCATTGCATTGAAAAATCCGCACGGAATATCGTACAATCGTGTCGACAATTCACTCTACAGAAAATTGGTACAGTCAAGTCAATAAAACCTTATTAAAATATTCTCTACTTACGTGTACAAGCACCCATAATATACACAGTAAACACTTATGACACTTCTCGCTGCTAGTTGGTTTTTGAATGGAACACGATTACTCTTTAGACGATAAGTAAATTCTAGATAATGCAATTTCCTTCATACGAGGTTATCGTAGCGAATTGGATTACGTACTAATTTATGATTTATTGTGAACGTTTTGTAATACGATTAGCGCAGATACGTAATGAATTACTGTTGAGTCAATTTGTTGGAAATAATTGACAAATCTTTTGTTGGTTGATAAATAAACACACTGTATGTCCTGTTTTGATTCTAAACTAGATAAGCCCAGGTCTGAAATTTTGAGAGAATTTTCAACTTTCTAATCCCTCAAAACGGCAAGGTACTGACGATTTCTCTAGTGTTGGAATTGTTCCAAAGTGGCATCATTTTTCAAAGTCCAAGTTTTTGTTTTAAATCGATCAAGTGATTTATAAATCAAATATTTTTAAACAAAAAATTTCACGTTACGTAGAATGTGTGTAAATAAATGTCAAAAAATGTCACAAGCGAATTAAAACGACTAAAGATGATCAAAGATAAACCTTTGATTATCTTATCTTCTTTTTCAAAACAATCCTGCTTTCACATAATATAAGCTTACTTTGATCAAAGTGCATAATACTTGTTCTTTCCTGAAGTTATGCGTATATTAAATACGTAGCTAAATAATATCATATTCATAACGGTAAAGGAATAAAACGCGAGGGAATTTATATACTTGTGAATCTTCAACAGATTTTAAAGATATGCGAAGTTTACAAATAGTTTGCTCTACACAAGTTTTTTACTTCTTTCAAACGGTAGGAAATCTACCCAACTATGACACCATGTAATTACAGAGTTCATATCACATTTAGCGACTAGAATTGCATTTATTTAAATATCAATATCATCATTCGGAGCAGAATGATTGCATTGTGTCATTATGTGGAAACAATTAACAGATAAGGAATTAACAGATAGACTCGATATGATATGATTAGGATAAAGATATCCTTAAAATTAATTAATATGATTATTTATTCATTTTAAGGATATCTGGACCGATGGACTTATTGATTCTATTGCCCGATAGGCGGCTTAAAGCAGGTGGCGGGTAGCCGATGGATGCAGGCTGTTTAAGATTGGGATGGTTGGCGCTTATTGGGAAAGGTCTACGTCCAGCAGTGGAGGGCGTTGAACTAAGAACATACTTTATAATTATGATATCCCGAGTAACTGAATTCCGAAGGAAATTATTTGTTTGATGGTAGAGTCAATCCCAGACATCAGAAGGACCACTACCGTACCATTGTCGTTCTCAAAAATAATAAACGAAATAGATCTGAAGGCGGTATATCCATTTAATGTACAAGTGCGAGAAATAATAGAGTTTAAAGGTGGTTAGCGCCACCAGTGAGATGGCACCGATATTGCGTTTACCAACGCTACCCGATATGTCTGAGAGTGGCAAAATCTTTCTTCATTACGCTCTAAGACTGAATATAAAAATACCTATGTCTTGCTTTAGACAAATGCGACTGACGGATGAATATATAATAGAATTGGAGTAGGTAATGCAACATGCACTTATGTTTTTCAATAGTTCTCCTGTGGTAAACAAGCAAGCAGCAAACTTTAAAACGCTGACTTGTTTGAGATTTAATCTGACTAAATGTATTCGTGTATCTTTAAATAACAACATTTCACGTTTTCTAACATTTATTTAAATAATTGATTACATTGAAACCAGCTTAAATATATGAACCTTTAAGTGTATTTTGCTCCAAAGACCGCGTTAACGCGTACGCCACGGGAGTCTTAATATTATTCCTTTGGTCATAAACTTCTACAGAGCAAACGAGGTGAAATGTGTACCGCAACTTCGTCAGATAATGGCGATAAATATTATGCCCAGGCGATAAAATTATTAACATCCCATTTTTCAATGATAAAAAAATAGTAATAAGTCATTAATAGATTTGCAACCGTCGCGAAGGTGATATAAAAATGCGATAAGTAACATTATCAAAACAGATACGTGGAATGTACGGATATATTTAACATTAATTTAATAAATGTAAAAATAATAACAAATTAGATTTGTTTGTTATCTCACGATCGAGACCTTACTGCCAGCGACCCTACAGTTCCACAATTATCATCATCACGAAATAGATTATACAATTGTTCGAGGCGACAACAATCTGACATTTATCGATGTTGCCATCGTATGATATATCGATTAGTATCGAATGATAATTGTATATCATTATAATTTTGTATTCGATCTAATTTAATTAACAATCAGATCTAATCTTTCTATAAACGGGCCGATTGCGATGGTCCTGATTAGATGACAATATTGATACGATAAAATTAGCGTTAAATAGGTGTATTTCTAGAAAATTGCTATTGATTCGCATTTCATGAGAATTCGGGTGCTCTAATAAGCAATTGTAGTTTTCCGCGTATTGGGTAACGTAAATAGAAACGTATTTGATGTATGTTTTCCTATTGGCGGACGGAAACCACTTAGTCATGCGTAATTCGACATATTAACAAGTAATCAATCCATTTTCGGTGTTGCCCGTCGTAATAATGACATTTACATATTATGCGATGTGTGTGTTCACTAGAGAAAGTAACAGAAACAATTGATTTTATTTGGATTTTTATAAACTGACTAATTTACAGATTTTTGCTTATTACAATCATGTGTAATATCTTTGGTTATGTGCTTCACTTAAAACAGGGAATCTTTCATTTTTTAATCTTTTAAATGAATTTGTTACTTTTTTAAATAATATATTATTTGCACTATTAATAAATATTTGTACTAATACTTTAATTATTTTTACATCTAATACTCTACATGTTTTAGTGCCTGAACGAATTGGACAGGCAAATGTAAATAAGAAAACTTAAAGCATTCTCTATGACACCATCGAATGAAAACTGTCTGAAAAGTGAAATCTTGATTTTGATACTAGTGATGAGAAATGTAAAAAAAAAATGACTACGATTTAAATTACAAATATTATTCTGAGATTGTTACTGTTTCTGAATTTTACGTTTATTTATTATTAAATAGCTATATAGTATTTATTAACAAAATGGCTATAATGAACACAAAATAACCATTAAAGGGCCATTATTAGATTTCAGTTGATGACGGCAGCGGTGTTAACCCATCCAACGCTGTGATTGACGCAAAAAGCCCCAGCGAACAGTGAAATGAAATTAAATTTAATATTAATTTCCAGCATAATTACAGGGAAAGTAATTTCACTCAATCAAGTTCATCAATACGTAATGCAAAAACTGCTAAATAGATTTTAATGGTTCCTTGTGATCTAGTCAAGCAATGCATTAGTACACGCGGGAAAGCGAAAGTAATTTCTAACAAATCAATTGATTATTCAAATGTTTACTAACTTGTGACGTTGTTTGATCAAAAATGCCTGGATACAATTTAATTATTACTACTGGACATAATGAGACATCTTAGTCTCAGGATGGTGAGCGTAGTGGAATGCCAAGCATCGCTTTGTAATTCATGGTGTTGGTTGGTTAATACTGTTCATGAGCGGTCGTTTCGCTTACTATCAGACGAATGGTACGTCTCGCCATTCATTGCAATAAAAAAAAAACATCTATATCTCTTATACAACTATAGTTTCCCTAATAATATGGTTTATGGACATTTATTACTTATTATTGGGATAACAAGTATTAGTTTGTTAATTCAAGAATGTTCATTTCTCACTATTGCAAATTTTTCTTTTTGTTATATATTGGTGTTTCAGTAATGTTTCTTTGTAAATATGATGTTTTGCCTTCTCTATTATGTGTATTCTTTATTTCTACCTTATTAGTAACAATGGCTACGGAGAATAACATCGTTTAGCTTTCTTATGCTTTCCTTACCAGTATATTATACTAAGGTGAACTATATATTTTACGAACTAAACATACACTCTACTTGAACTTTGATCTAAGCCAATAAGGTAATAAAGTAAATATTTCATAATCCATAGGAGAAAATAGCCAGCGGCCATAAAATTGATTTTTATGTACTTAATTTGAATTCAGTAAGAGATCGAATGAATAGTTGAATGAAATTGTCGATCTATGAAGAATAAAAAAATTATGACGTACTGGCCAGTCACGTGATGAATGAATTATAAAAAAGGAAATAAATAACAATATTCGTTTTTCAAAAAGGTCATTAAAATGTTACGTATTCACGATAACTTTGTAGTTTTTTTTTCTAGAAATGTTAATGTAATTACATTTTAAATGCAGGAAACCGCGTGTCATTACGTTCCTTATGTTTTTCTTCGGCTTCTTCGTTTGTTCGTATTTAAGATGGAATGCATCGTTTAATTTGTATAATTTATTTCTTCATTTTCAAGTCGGTAAACATATCATTTGTATTGAAACCATTAAGCTGTGGATTTTCATATTGTCCTCATATTCTTTTTGAACTTAGAAATTTTTACATAAATAACTTAAAAAATTTGCAAATGAATGATGAAATTAAATATGGTCTTACAGTGTTTATTTCCTTGAGGAAAAGTGAGTGCAAATATATTTAAAAATTAATGAAATTCTTGGATAAGTTTGAAGGGAACACTAGGTCTAATTTTAAATCATGAGTAGAGGGTACGTCGATCCCTGAGCATAATCCGGGCAGATTGTGCTATTAATATTTTGTCAGAAATCTAAAAATCTTGAATATTTATCAATTACCTAGTCATAAATAATATTTCCGTTTTATTATCAAATGATTATGTTAACCAGAATTCTTAACTCATATAGTTGTTTCATCAAAATTACTGCGTTTCGTTTAACACAAAGGGGTGACGTTTCGTATTAAGTAGTAATTGGTAATTTCTTGAAGGAATTAATTCGTCATAAGGAAAATGTATAAGCTAATTATTAAGGTTAAGTTTTTGTGATAGGAGAATTATTGAGTAATAAAAAATGAAATATGACAGGATTAGCAAGAATTAAAAAGAATGGTATATTTAAGTTCTCACTACTACACGAATTATTCCTATTATTAGGCTTTAATTCTTTATTTGTTACACTGCCCTCTCGCTCCTTCTTTTAAATCCATCCCATGGTTGTCTGTAAGACATTGCTGTAGAGCGATAAGACCGCCATTTGTACTTTTATTGTTTCCGTGTTGTGTTTTTCGTTTGTAATTGTGTACAATAAAGATTTAAATAAATAATTAATTATAATGAAAAGTATAGGGTTACTGAATCTCCGGAAACATCACTCACCACACGAAAAATAATATCAAAACTGTTTCACGTCGGTTTTCCCTGAGACAGTGGTACTGCTCCGGACTAACTAGCCCATTTCTACTTCCAAGGTATTCATCATCATCAGCCCGTTGCAGTCCACTGCTGGACATAGGCCTCTCCCAAGGTACGCCACAGAGCCCGGTCTGCTGCTTTACGCATCCAGACGCTGCCGGCCCTCTTGTGCAAGTCGTCCCACCATCTGGCCAGAGGACGTCCCACGCTACGTTTTCCAAGACGCGGTCTCCACTCCAGAACACGCATTGTATTACCACATTGCAATATAGTTACTTATATTAAATTGACACAGAGAAGTACGTGTCCATCTGCACATTTGTAATAATTAACTTGATAGTACGCGACATAATGCCGGCAATTTGCACAAAATTACTCGTAATTAATGTTTGATTTCATTCGTTGTAGTAATGCTGGCGTTTCTAGATGTCTTTATTTATTTTGTATTTCTGTGGGAATGTTACTGGCAGTGGAATGTAATTTCAAGGTGATGGTGTTGGGTTTGATTCTAGGATAATGTGTTTCTATATAAATTGGACAGAAACCGGTGGAGGCAGATCACCCGCTCCAGATGCAACCCTGATGCTGACCACGATCCTCAGACATGAGGGACCGACCAGAGAGAGAGAGAGATATAAATTAATAATTAAACCCAACAGTCACATACATACATAGTTTTGAGTGTTCATTTGTAATAATAACTATGGATCTCTTATTTGTTTACGGAAAACTTGCAATTCTTTTTTAATCAAATACATTATGATTGCAGGAAAAAACAATCCACGTTATTTATTGAAGTTAATTTATTACATTACGTCACCTTGTAGGACTCTTGTGTACCTTTATTTACTATTCCGTATTCATCTCAGTGATTTACTAGATGAATATACCAACAGTCACATAATGCCAATTTTAATGACGATATGCCTCTGTGTCGCGTGCTTTAGTACGGATTAAAAAAATATTACGGATTTGGTTTAATTTTTACATTTCTTGACTTCCCGACGCTTCGATTGCTTTACAGCTTTCGGGATCACGGGGCGGACTTAGGTATTAGTCATCCGCTCAGTGACTGTTACAATTTAACTACCCTTAATTTACAATAATTTAATAAAAAAATAATTTAACTTATAAAAAACAAAGGGCTTTGCAGAAAATGAATGAAAAATATATAAAATACAGTGAAGAAAGAAATTGCATAAAGTATGAATTTTTACTGTTGGTTTTTCGCCAGTGTCATATGAAGGCTTTCAAACATTGATGTATTTCCGTATGTTCAGAGGCACAATAACTTACTTGTATTGTCCTACAAAAGTTAATCGTCATTGGTATACCGGCAATTTAAGGTCATGATGTGTTGAGTTCACTTTTCTGGTCGGGTATTTTTGTGTATATTTTTAATACAATAGTTTTCCTTAATTTCATTATGTAGAAGTCCTGCGTGCACATATATATATAAAGTTAAGAAACACGGAAATATTCTGCATCGCAGTATAATGCCAGCTGCAAGCGTGTCTCGTACTCGTATTTGCCAATGATATTGTAGGACCCTTAATAAAATTATATATCTAAATTCGAGTGAGTTATTCAGCGATAACAGTTCGAGTATACGTAGTAGAGGAATATAATCCATTGTTGGCCGTGCGTAGGCAATGATTGCTTGTAATTATATAATAGCAGGTCGTGACATTACTAGCATTCGTGAACTCATTTAATTGTTTTTTACATTGCTGCGTGTATCAGTGAGTCTTACAATGATTGCATAAGGTACCATCAGGTCTTACTTGTCTTGTTGTAAGGTTCCGTACTAGAAAAGGAAAAACACTACTCTTATTTCTGTTTATCTGTCTATAAAGTATTTTCGATTGATGTAAAATAACGAAAGGGGGAACAAGGTCTCATAGCATGTAAACAAGAAACATATAACAGTAGTGTGGAATTAGAAAGAAAGAAAAAGTATTTATTATGTATACTTAATAAAAAAGATTCTTATTGTTACAAACTTACACTTCCCTTTATATGGTATGGAACCCTAGGTGCGCGAGTCCAACACGCACTTGACAGACTTTAAAATTTCCCAGAAATGTGTAATCGTTTAGACTTTATTCTGTGTATAAAAAGATACATACATTTAATTTATGACCTTATCATTGATATTCAGCTGCAAATTACTTCAGAATCAATGGATAGATATAGGGTCATAGGTCACTATATTGGGTTTTCTACCGCTAAGTATGGTGGTCACTACCCAAGCGGATGCGAATATCCTATACCAGCAAAGACCGATAAATGGTGCATAGACGCACCGTAGACAATTTTTTATATTATATGCAAGATAATATAATCTATAATTAATCAACAAAAAGAGCGCCGCATGAAAGCAAACACACGAAAAGTCACAATACGTAAGTGCGGCAGTTTTGTTCTCGCACTCAACAATTACGTTATCTACGATATCTCAGAGATTATCGCTAACAAACTTTGAATTAAAACGCTACCGCTCTTTTATAGATTTATCGTTTCGATTGACACCACTTTATCTATTAGCACACAAACCCAGTGGCAGATTACCTATAGTATATGTGCATATCCGCAATAGGGTGAAGTATATATTTTTTGGTCTTTAAAAATAAAAAAACCGTATCTTCAGGGTACATCAATAGATCACACTACGGGCTCTATGCTAGCTTAATCTAGCACTGCAGTCTCTCAGGATCGAATCATTTTGATTTGAGAGTAAGCAGTACGGTACCTTTGAATGATGTACCGATCCATTGATTGTTTACATTGTTTGGCAGCGACTGGATGCGTAAAGTAGCATACCGGGCTCTGTGGCGTACCTTGGTAAAGGCCTATGTCCAGCAGTGGACTGCAACAGGCTGATGATGATGATGATGATTGTTTACATAAGGTAATGCTTGCTTTCCCAATCAAAGGTCTTACTGTCGTCACCTTGGGATCACCTTGAAAAAGACCTTGATAATTTCAAGCTTATTTGAGTCCCAAGATGGGATAAATAGCGAGCCTTTTGACATGCTACGTACCAATTTTTGTCTGGAGATTTTTCAAAAACCTTACACAAAAGGAGTCGATCTTGGCATGAACCCAAGAATTTACGCTTCACAACCCAAGCACGCTACGGGGCTAATGAAACAACGTATGTTTTATTATAATTTTTACTTCGGTTGCGAAGGGTAGGTACTAGCAACACCTAAATCCACAAAAATATCTATAGGTGACACAAATGAGATATAAATTAATTATCGGTGCGGACCTTGAATCCGAAACCTTCGCAAAAACAAACTTCTTATAAATACTTTAGGACAGTTCAGGCCCAGTTCATAAATACTTTAGGACCAACTAACATTAATTATGCATTAAAAATACTTCTATCTTATTTTCAATCTTATAATTATGATCTTAATAGGTAGCCGATTAATATATCTGATTAAAAATTCGATCAAAAGAGCAATAGTCATTAAAAAAATAAAACAAATTTTTAAACGACCCGTCGACGGGTTATAACACTGCCGAATATAAAATTAACAAATCGCCATAATTTTATTCTTAAATTGTGCCTTAATAACACAGCAGCTTATCTCGACCTAAGACATCTACCTTTGCAAAGTTATTTCTCTATCGTGGTAACATTGCGCCACCCTTAATAATATTATAATAGAGTTGAATTTTGTTTAATAGTAGTTCAAAGAGATGCAAACGCGAGGCGGTATCTTTTTGTAATAAAACAAAGGGAATGATACGTGCAAGTTAATTACGGTCAGAAATGTAATTAGGTCTAATCAAATAACTTGATCTTTTTGTACGTTTTTGCTTTATCGCGAAACGTTTTTGTCGGAGATTTCTTTTTTATGCCAACGTCTCGTGGTTTAATAGTGTTTTTGTACACGCTTGCAATTAAAATAATTGATATGTACATTCATATAAATAGTAATAAAGGTTTAATGAATAAATTTTATAGCACCTTGACATTTTAGCTGTGCGTTAATGTGTCTGTACGTATCTTCATTTATATCCAGTGTGGGACTTACGGAAAACATTAACCGAAGAAATTGTATTTTTTTTATTTTTTCACCCAATGTATAACTTTGTATTTTTTTTTAATTTATATTTATTTCTTAGTGACTATGTTAGGTGGAAATATTTTTGGGCTTTTTCGTATTTCAAGTTTTGTTAAAATGACTTATGGGTATTTTAGTAAAGGTATGTTTCATGTCGGTAAAGGCTTAATATAATATTCCAATAGTCACTAGATTAATTTAAAAAAAGACCAGCAAGCCGTGACGCTTTTTTTAAGCTTTTTTTAACAAATTGTAATAATAGAATCAAAGTTAACAATAGGAAAATATTTGTATATTATAGGAATAATTTAGACAATGTTTAAAAAGTTCTAAAACTAAGAGATAATATTCGGTACTTATTTACACGAATTCAACGAATGTCAATTTCCAGCAAGTCAGTGGAGCCACTGTCGACCTAGTCAAAGCTGTTGCGTGATTTTTGTCAAAAAATCCAGTGGAATTTTCAAATTCTGTAGAATATTGCCAGGGTAATATTGACTTATTATCATTAATTTAGTCCACATCAGTGGCGAAGGGTGACTTTTTTCAAAAGGGAAGCCGATACTTCTGGTGACTAGTTTTATTAAATTAACAAGTACTCATACTTATATTTTTACTCCGTTATGTACGTAAGATATTGAGCGACATATTTGCTTAGTAATACTTACTATATTTTCATACAACACTTGCACGGAATAGCACTGTGCCCGTTAGGTGCTTTTTTTAACGTTTATAAAGTAAATTTCGATTCAATGCAAAAGACAACATTAGCCTGTTTTGAAATTGATCGACAAAAAAATTTCAAACGTTCCTTATATGGATATATAAAAAAAAGATGAAGAGATTGATGTAAGTGGACGAAAGTAATACGATGCCAGTATAGAGCTAACTGGAGATCTATCGAATCTGGCAACCCTCATAAGATGCACGCGTGGGTTATGTTTGTATGTCCTATTTTGAATCAACGCTAACAAAAATACGGCATTACAATATTTATTAAATAATTAAAGCTTGTCAGTTGCCGTTCTTTCTCTGGTACTTAAATGTATTATCAAATTTAATATAATTTCCAGTGCGTTTTTTAATTACGTAAATGCAGCATTTTTAAAATTACCTCATAATAATGCAATTCATACATACGACAAAACGATACATACGACATTATCAAGTTTCATTCATCATTAAAGTTTTGCTAAATAGATAGATCTGTTTGCACTTCGAAACCAGTAAAATTTCATAAATTACCCACTAATTATATACAAACCTAAAAATAGACATCGCATTATACATATACACTGAAACAACACAGTAGTAAATAATATTTTCTAATTATAAACATGAAACAAAAGAGGCGCGAACTGGCAAATTACTTTATAAGCCGTAGGCCCACCGGCATATTCACAAGCGAATACCGTCGTATTTCTACAAATAAATTTAGACCTTAAAAGCTAAGGGTTTTAAGGTGCAATTTTGCATGCAGTTCTGAGCAACAAACGTGTAACAGAGATGGCAAATAATGCGTTGGAAATGAGCGCGAGAGCAACGGGAACTCGTGCTGTGTCCTTGTAGCCTGACGTGACGTCATCGGGATCTAGGCGGCCGGGCCGCGTGTTTCGTATGCATGTACTTACGTTGAACATCGCGCAATTTGTCGTTGTGTTATTAATTGATCAATAATATTTTGTTTATTAATATTGAATAACATTTGTTTATTGTTTATATTTATTTTAATATTGTTTATTATTTGATTATTTTCTTCATATAACTTGTTTAAAAAAATGTAAATAATTAATAATTTCCTTTAAATTATAAGGCGTGCTGCTAGGAATCGGCTTGTATGAACCCTTCGCCACTGGTCCACATGTTTCTCATCACTAAGAAACAAGTCAATATTACCCTGGCAATATTTTACAAATTTGAAAATCCCGCTGGATTTATTGACAAAAATCACGATTTTTATTTTCAAGGATTTTGATCACCCCGATTTTTACCGCTAAGTGAAGTCCCCGAACTGAACCGTTGTTCAGTTGAACGGAAACATTCCTGGGGTGATTAAAATCCTTTAGATAAAATTAATTATTACATGTCATAACCACACAGTATTATCCAGTCGCTGCTAGCCCTCTTGAGCAAGCCATCCCGCGATCTGGCCCGAGGGCGTCACACGCTACGTTTGCCAAGACGCGCTCTCCACAGTCATAAGAATCGTCATCCTCAACCAAAATAGTTCAAGCCCTCCCCAAGGATCTGGTTGGAAGTTCATCCAGCAACTTCCTATATCCTTTAGATCATCCGTCTGCCTTGTATAAGAATGAGGATAAAAGCGTGAATAAATAAAAATATCTGATCCTATCGCAAAATCTCCAGGCTATTGTTATCCAATATTTGAAAACAATATTACTTAGAATTTGATAACTTTTTGCAAGGCAAAATATAATTAGATTAAACTATTAATAAGATATAATTAGACGTAAATGATCAAACATTATAGATTAAAGAAATATAGGAATGTTTAGTAAGAACGATTAGACTGCCGAGGTGGGGGTCGCTGATTCGTTTTCGCAGCGTTATTTCTGACCTTTTAATTAACATGTATATTTGTATATTTATTTATTCTATATTCGTATTGCATACAGGAAGAAAAAATAAGAGAAATACTGCATTACAAAGCTAAGGGATCGGGTTCGAATCCGGGGTCGGGCAAAGTGATATTGGATTTATATATTTATTACCAGTCCTGAGGCAGGAATTTGTGCCCAATATGGCGATAGGCTTGCTCCCTATCATATCGTGGGACGGAACATACCTACAAGGGGAAATATGGGTGTCCTGCTAGCCACTCCGCCTACCCCCTCTGAGAAAAAGGCGTAAGTTTATGTATGTATGAATTACGTAAAGCGATAAGCTTTAAATAATACAAGTATCCAAAAGTTCGCAATAGTTCATAAATAATTTAGTATTTGTTGTTGTTTGGCGCAGTTCCTTAAGGAGCCGGCTGATTCGTTTTCCGCACCAAGGAAATGTTTGAGTGACCTACAAATGTTAGGTTTGGATATGGGTGCTGTGCTGTTAGACCAAACATCCTCTCCTCAATTCTGGATATAAGACCAGGCTAGGACTATGTAACTGTTGTGTGTATTTGATTATTTTTTTATCGATTTGTGGAAGTCTGATCTGCTTCTTCACGTAGAATGAGCAAACGTGGCGGAATTGGGCCTAATTCTAGAATAAATTCATCCAGACCGGTCGTAAAAAAGCTAAAAAATTGAGTTCTGTAATGTAGAACTCAATTTTTCGATATAATTTTGTATTCAATTTAATCACCGGTAGTGAAAAAAACAAACAAAAATTGTCGTTTACATCACGCGCACAAACTATTTTATATTCAATTTAAATAAAAGTATTTTAAAAACTACAAAATATAATTAACGCATACTTACTAAATTGGATGCACTTGAACATTACAAAAACAATTCACATTAAGCCTGTGGGAAAGGCATTTACATGCTAATTGTAATTACATTAATATTTAATAACTTCAATCGCAATCCACCTGTCGCTTTGTAAATGTAATAAATATTAGCGTAAGTCATTTGTGCGAAATTATGTCGTGTAATGTGTAGGGTGTGCAAAAACGCGGGAAACGCTGCTTTCTCGACGCTAAGCAATTATAGATTGAGGAAGCGATAGCTGTGCGTATGCGCATGTCGTCACAACATGGCCGCCAAATTATAAGGGTGCGCTGCCCAATGTAATTTCGTTTAATGTTTTAAAAATACAGGTTTACTGACGGTAACTTAATTAAAAATATTTCGGTAATCATTTTCAAATTAATATTTTACATAATTGCATAAATTATCAATTGTCACGCTTTGATAGATTATATATTATAAGCCAAAATTCGTGTACCAACCTTATTATGTTTCGTGCGATACTGTTCACAATTTAACTCCAAATATTATTTAACATAAAACACATCACCAAATTCACACAAAAATCATTAACCTATGAATGTATCAAGCAGTCAGGAATTTTATTTTTTTAACAATATTCCTTTTACGCGGAATACACAATATTTGTCTTATGCAACCAATGAAACACTTTTGTATCGCGGCAAACATCTAAATAGAGTTTAATCGCGATATTTTCGTACGATTAGATGTTATCAAACATTAATTACTGAGTACAAACGAGCTACCGAAATTGATTGGCGATACATAATTTTTGGTGTTTGCCGCGTATAGGTATACTTATCCTCTTTATTGCTTTTGTGTTTATTGATAAAGGAATTTAAACATAATGCCTTTTCATGACAGTTCTTCTGATGTTGGCGCCATTTGTTCGTGCCGAATTGTATGTGATAATTTAACATAACATTTTGCTTTTTAAAATTTAATTTGATGACATAAATAGGTATTTGACTATGGGCGATTTTTTATTATTTTGCGTTTAAACACAAGTACCATTAAAATAAAACATTTCTGTGAAAACAGTATTAAAGAAGCTTGTAAAATGAGGTAAATATAAGTACATATTTAAAAAAAATGTGTGAGCGTAGTTGGGACATATTACCATCTCTTTCACACGCGCACACCGTAATACATATTAGGACTAGTGACATCACTAGTTTTGTTTTGCATCCCTTTTCTTTTACTCCCACTACAAATGTTTCTAACTTATTTAATTCTTAATGGATTTACAAAATTCTTTGTTTGCTAGGTTTATGATATGGATACCATTTGATAAATACAATAAAAATTGGAGTCAAATACCCTATTGTATCGTAGAAAAATACATTCGCTTTGCTTAAGGGGACGTAATTTGACGTCAGTAACGTATATAGACGTCAATTTAGACAATGGTATATTTTCTAGGGCAATTGTATCACACTAAACCAATGATAAGTCAGAGTCGGATTGGTCTAAAATATTGGTTGCGTGTATGTGAATATTGTATTATTCTAGTTAGATTCTTATAGATATTTATTTATACTCCATTTAAAGTCAACGGTTACATGAGATGTTACATTGAAGGAAAATAATATTTTTTTGGAACATTATTTGTTTTGCTTTTTGCTTTATTTATGATGCTGTGCTGATATGATATGGCCATGTGGAGTTATGATAAATGTCACAAAAATGACCGTAAATGGTAAGATGCCTTAGAATTGTAAGGGCTCGCGAGTAACGACTAGGAATGAGTCAGCACACGGATAATAGCTATGCAAGCATGTGTGACGAATACAACTGAGTATACTTACAGCTAGATTTTACTTACAAAAACTATTATTAGATTTCCTTTAATGTCTGGATACACGTTACACGCACACTCGCACGCATAGATAAAATCTAATTTACGCAAAGGAAGCAAATAGTAAAATTATTTTGACGGCTTTTAAAATTATAGACAACTTTTTATTTCTTCAACACGCGTTCAGACGTTAGTGTACTATTACTAAATAATGAATCTGACAAACTTGATTTATGAATGACAGCACAGAACGAAATAAATAAACTGGCTGTAAAAGAAAAAAAAGCACGAACACGTATGAACATTAGTAAAAAACACACAGTTGGAAGGAAATTGAATTGGCCAATGCGTGCGTTGTCGTACTAAATTAAAAAATAATTCAATGAGCGCTAATTGCTGGGCGCAGTGCGCAGGGCTGATTTTATCTTTTATAATAACATTAATCAATAGTTCATGTGAATTTATGTGCGGTGTGTAACTCAGTTTATTTAACTTGTGACAACCCCTTGTATTGTGGTGCAAAAAACGTGGTATTTATTAGATGTTAATGCTGACCTATTCGTTCGAGATGCCATCGGTTCGATACGTTCTGTATGAAATCGTATTAGTGTAATGTGTGTAACACGATTGTATACTTCATGTAAGCGGGTAATTTATATTTTATTGGTATGATAGATTCCAATTTAGTATTTTGATATTATGTTAATTATAATTATGCTGTAATCGATTATGGGACCACAAATTAAAACCAAAGCAGGTTTTCCTTATTTTTAGTATATTTGTTTATAATTACGAGTATATCACTTGCGATAAAAGTGATAGAAATCATGATGGTAAAACTCATATTAAATACTGATGCAGAATTCCCTTTATGCCAAGAATTGGTAGATTTTAATCCTAACCTACTATGATAATTTTTTTACAAAGTCGTTGCGATTAAACTACGTAGTGGTGAGAATTTTTATTAAATATGTATAACACGTTTTTTTTTTTTTTTCTTCCTTTATGGCTCCGTACTTCTTGTACATTTAGCCAATGTCAAGTTAGTAATTATGGTACTTTTAAATATTGGTTAGCTCGGAAAAGGATAAAAGGTAGGGAAACTATTAATTTTTAATAAAATAATAAAAAAAAAGGACGAAATTAATTATCTATCAGGAGAGTTGGATAAGGAAAAAGACAAACTACAATATAAAAAATATAAATTTAAAAAAACAAACATAGAGAAAAAAATTTATAAAGTAAAAAATAAACTCTATAATTTTACCAAGTATTAAATATATATAGTATTATTTACAGTTTTATTTTATTACTTATAAAAAATGATGCTATACATTTATAAATAAAATAAATAAAATAAATACACCCAACAGTCACATACATAGTCCTGACCCCACACTAAGATCGAGTCTTGTGTCGTGGGTATCAGAAGCTACGAGAGACTTTTCGGTCTCACAAACACCCAGACCCGAAACAAATACCTGTGGATCACACAAATATTTGTTTCGGTGCGGGGATCGAACCCGCGGCCTCTCGTTTCACAGGCGGCGTCTAACCAACTGCGCCACGGAGGCTGTCGTATACAGACATATCATTAGTGCTAAGGAGAGTGGTAATAGAACAGGGAAAAGGAATACAGAGAAGAGTTAGAGAGTTAATAAAGGATGAGTGATCATATTTTGCACACGAAAACAGGATGTGATTTAAGTCGCCGACATCTGAACCACACGAACACATGGAACTATTTAAGATATGAA
This sequence comes from Deilephila elpenor, assembly GCA_949752805.1. Lineage (NCBI taxonomy): Eukaryota > Metazoa > Arthropoda > Insecta > Lepidoptera > Sphingidae > Deilephila > Deilephila elpenor. The sequence continues at coordinate 3,657,110 of OX457098.1, forward strand.
GTCTCGCGAGATGGGCAGGAGAACAAGTGTGGCCAAGTCTACAGCGGATCAATATAGAAGTTTCCATTTTGCCAAATGTAGCTCTACAGAACCATGGTTTTGATGGAATTTCTGGCTGAATAGAGGAGTAATAGCGGCCCTTTAGTAGTCTACTAGAACACCAAGTTTCATTCCATAAGTCACGAAGATATATTTTCGGTAAAGATAGAAGATCAAGGCTAAAATTTTTGAAAGGAAATAAATCCCCGCAATACACCGCCTCTTTGGCAAGTTTATCGGCAACGACATTGCCATGAATTCCCGAATGGCTTGGAATCCACCCAAAAAATAAAGAGTAGCCCTTGGTAAAACATTTGTATGCTAATTCTTTTATTTGGAAAATAATCGGTAATAACTTTTTATATTTAAATGAAAATTTCGCGATGGCCTGAAGGGAACTAAGAGAGTCAGTAAAAATAACGGCTTTATTAAGTTTAAAAGAAAGAACGTATTCAACAGCCTTTAGCAAACCAAGGCATTCACCTGTAAAAACTGATGACTCAGGAGGAAGTTTCACCTTTTGAACAATATTGTATTGGTAATGGAAGACACCAATCCCTACACAATGAGAAAGAGAAAATTTAGATGCATCTGAGAATAGATAATGGAAACCCTCAAATTTTTCAACAAGATAATTATTAAATGTATTTTTAATATTTGGGGAGTATTTCTGGCCGCAGTTATAAATAATTTGAGGAGAAAAACAAAGTGAATTAAATGAATTGGAAAATAACGGAAGTTTATTGGATCGATGAGTAGGAGCCGATAGGGATAGAAATTTTTGATAACTTTTGACAAGACATGGAGAAGATTTGTGAGTCCAGTAACTTGAAGAGTTGATATGTCTTTGGAGAGATTCTAGCAACGGAAAGAGAGGATGGTTCGCGAATTGTAAAATACTAAATAAATATCTATCAGAGAGAAATTGTCTCCTAAGATAAAGCGGAGGTTCGCCACACTCTACCTGCAGAGCGTTAATTGGGCTGGATTTCATGGCACCTGATACAATACGCAAAGCTTTTGATTGGAGGCGATCTAATTTTTTAAAAGAATTAATATTAGCGGGTTCTAAGATAAAGGACCCATAATCAAAAATACTTTTGATCAAAGCATTATAAATAAGTTTTAAGGAGCATGGATGGCCACCCCACCAAACTCCCGACAAACATCTCAACATATTCAATTGGCGTTCCACCCTATCCACTATATACTCACAATGAGCAATTCCAGAGAGTTTGGAGTCCAAGATAACCCCCAAATATTTAAAGTTATCTTTAATGGGAATTGGAACATTATTGTAAACAATGTTTATAGCCGGTGTGTTTCTGCTGCGGGTATATAAAACGGTTGCACTTTTAGAAGGAGATAAATCTAAACCATTATCATGGAGCCATAATTTTAGTGACTGCAAAGAAGAATTAAGAGTAGAACAGGAATCGTTAATGGTCTCAGAAGAGCAGTAAAGGAGTATGTCATCTGCATATTGTAAAATCTGGACATCGGAATTAATCAAAGAGCCAAGATCAAAAGTATAAATATTGTACAGTAGAGGGCTAAGAACTGATCCTTGGGGCAAACCTCTCCATACAACCCGGGTTAACTGATGATCATCAGGACACAACATATTAATTGATCGTTCGTTTAATATATTAAGGATAAAATTAGTTAGTCTTATTGGAACCTGGAGAGAATGTAATTTACTTTGAAGTACAGGTAAAAGTACATTATCGTAAGCAGCCTGAATGTCTAAAAATACAGCAACAGTGGAGTGACCTTTGGATAAGGATAGTCTAATATCAGTTGTCAAGATACTTAGACAATCCATGGTACTTTTGCCTTTTCTAAAGCCATATTGGGAATCTGCCAATAGACCCTCATTTTCAACATACCACTCTAGACGATTTTTTATTAAATGCTCTGCTAATTTCATCAATACAGATGACAACACTATAGGTCGGTATGAAGATGCAACGGACGGGTTTTTCTGGGGTTTGAGAATTGGCAACACTAGTTGATGTTTCCATTGTGGAGGAATGTTTCCTGTCATCATGACAGAATTGATCAGATTCAAATAGTACTCAACAGCACTATCACTAAGATGAGAAAAGAACGAATACGGAATACCATCCATCCCTGGGGCCGAATCTACAGCATTTGTTATAATACCTTTTAGCTCATTTATAGTAAAAGGCATGTTTAAATATGCATGCTTGTCAAGGTTCCCAATTTCAGTGGATGAAGGCTGCACAATAATATTTTGGGCAACCCAAGGAGGAGCAAGAATATCAAGATAACTACATGCCAAGGATTGAGGGATTTGAGGAGAAGAGAAATTAGAAAGAGCAGACCTGAATCTTCTGATATTACTCCAGACAAGTGATGGGTGCGTATTAGGTGATAGAGTTGAACAGAAATTATGCCATCCTTCAGTCTTTTTCTTTTTGAATAATTTTCGCGTTTGAGCAATTATTAAAGAAAGGGATTCATAATTTTCTGGGGTCATATTCAGGCTATAATCTTTTTCTGCCCTTTTTCGCTTTTTAATGGCCTCAGTGCATTCCAAATCCCACCAAGGTGGCATGGGAATTTTTCTATGCTTGGAGTCATGTTTAGGAGGCAAGATCTCATTGGCTGCTGTTATTAGAGTATAGGCAAAGGCCTCGGCGCATTCATGTTCATTGCCCTCAGTCACTATGGGAAGAGAAGAAAGAAGACTTTCAACTCTACTTTTGAATAGAACCCATGTATCACTATCTCTGGAGGGTATTTTATATTTTAAATATGGTTTTTTTGTAGGATGTGAAGAAGTTTTGTTGAAAAATGGGAAGGAAATTTTAATAGGAAAGTGATCACTGCCGAAAGAAGAGGGAAGAGGAGACCAAACAAGAGACGATGCAAAATTAGGAGTGCAGATAGACAAATCTAATGCACTTAAATTTGTATGGGTGGGATCAGAACGCCGAGTGGGAGCACCTGTATTTAACACACATAAGTTATGTGTATCTAATAAATCAAGTAATGTTTCACCATAAGAGTTTGAAACAGAGCTACCCCATGATTGGTGATGACAATTAAAATCACCTAGAGGTAAAAAGGGTCTCGGAAGAAAATTGAGAAGGTTATTTATTTCCTTAAATATAGAAGAGGAAGGATGAGAAATATAAATAGAAACAAAACAGGTATTATTTACACTTACAGCTACTATAGAAATTTTATCACTATGTGAAGGTAAAGAGATTACAGAGTAAGGGACAGAATCTCTAATGAGTAAGGCAACACCACCAAACCCATCAGATCTATCTTCTCTTACAGTTTTGTACCTTTGTATTTTAAAAACATGGCTGTGTTTTAACCATGTTTCAGATAGTGCAATTACAAAAGGCTGGTATTTATTAATTAAGTAAATTAGGTCACATTTTTTATTAATAATGCTGCGGCAGTTCCACTGTATTATGTTGGACTGATTGTCCATTATGGAGTAAAAAGGAGGGATTATCTAAAATAGGGGCAACGTGGGACGGTGATATATTAAATTTATTCATAAGGCTAAACAGAGCTGTAATAAACTCCTTGAGATTGAATTGTGTATTATTTTGAGTTTCATTGTTGATGTTGTTGCAGGCAAGGGCACAACCATTTGAAGGTTCCGGCATAGAGAATTCACGGATTACTGCATTGTGGTCTTGTTTGTTATAACCTTTATTAAGGTTAGGAGGGGAACGGGGAGGGATAAAAACAGTTTTTTATAGCTAAAAGATTTAGGTGAAATAGATTTACTAACATTTATAGGTTTAGATGGGGAAGTTACTATATCTGCGTATGATTTAGTGACTGGGGGCAGTAGTTTACTAGCTTTCATATATGAGATGGAACTTTGAGCCATATGAGTTTTAATTTCCTTCTGTCTTGAAAACTCAGGACAAGCTTTACTTATTGCAAAATGATGCCCTGAACAAAGGCAGCACGAGGCATTTGCCTCCTCTAACTCACATGTTTGACCCGAGTGGTTTTGTCCACATTTGTAGCAGCGAGGGTTTGACCTACATTGAGTCTTTGTATGTCCAAAGCGGCAACAATTAAAACATTGAATTGTTGGGTAAATGTATAGGTCTACCGGCAGAGCATTAAAGCACATAAAAATGCGTTTTGGCAATACTTGCCCATCAAAGGTCACTACCACTGTTTGAGAGGGTTTCCATTCAACAGTGCCATTGACATAAGTTTTATAATTTAGCCTACGTACTTTGAGTATACGACCACAACCAATGGGGACTGAAGTATTTTCAATAACTTCCTCTGGAGACCATTCAGATGGAACACCTCTAACAATACCCATCCTAATGATATTGAAGGATGGTACAAATGCTTTGTAGTTACATTTTTTAAGATTCTCATTGGAAATAAAAGAATTGGCATCCAAATAATTATTGAAGGATATAGAAATTTTATTTCTCCCAATACGTTTTACGCTACCATTTACAATATTTTTAAAATTGTGATATTTTAAAAACTTTCCAAATGAAAGAGGGTGGAGAGTCGTGGAGTTATTAGCCGAATCATTTTTTTGAACATGGATTAAATAAGGCGCGCTATCACTCCTGTCGTAAAGTTGTCTTCCCACCGTTTGCGCGGGAATTTTCGTGTTTGATGATTCTGTTAGATTTTTGCTAGGTAAAGGCTGAGACTGTGAAAAAGTAGGCGTCGATGGATCTGCTTCTATACAACCACATGTAAACGACTCATTTGGCCCTTGTTTCCGCCGCCTCTTGTTGCACATCTTACAAATATGCCGGCGACTTCTTTTAACTGGACGAGCTGTTGATGAACACGAGCCATCCGTGTCCATACCAGACTCAGAAATTGGTACTTTTACATTTTATTTATTTATTTATTTATTAATCCTTTATTGCACAAAAGAAACATTTACAGTAAGTAAATGGCATAATAATAGTACAAGAGGCGGCCTTATCACACTAGGCAATTTCTTACAGGCAACCTTTGGATGGATATGTAAAAAGGAAAATGAGAGGGCAGTCTAAGGTGTTTATTAAAAAATATATATCAATATAAATATAAATATAAATAAAAAAGAATAATACACATATATAAATAAGTATGATGTGCAAATACATACAAACATTTATTTAAAAACAATAATAATAATACACACACTTACAATACATACAATATACATAAACATATATACCTATCCTAATATTTATCAAACATGCGAATGGACATAAGATATTCCTCAGCTACATACATTTAGAGATAGGAAATGGTCTTTAATCATTTTTTTAAATGACGACAGTGTTCGTGCCCGTCTTACCTCAACTGGGAGTGAGTTCCACAGTCGGACAGCTTGGACAGTAAACGATTTGTCCATGAAAATCGTGGAGTGCACGGGCATTCTCAGTTTCAGGCTCTCCGACGACCTCAAGGATCTCGAATGTGAGTCATGGAGAAAGATGAATCGATCTTTAAGATAAGAAGGCGTGAGAGGATTAAACAAAACATTGTACAGAAGTGAAAGAATATGAGTATTCCGACGAAAGCGGATGGGTAACCACTTGAGCTTAGTACGAAATTCAGAAACATGGTCATATTTGCGAAGACCAAATATGAATCTGATACAGAAATTTTGGAGACGCTCAAGCTTATTAAGTTGGTCCTCGGTGAGATCTAGATAGCTGACATCGGCATAATCAAGGATGGGGAGAAGAAGGGTTTGGGCAAGTGAAATCTTCGTGGCAATGGGGAGAAGATTGCTTAACCTTCGCAAGGACCTTGCCGAGGCAAACAGCTTTCTGCTAAGTTCACGAAGCTGTGGGCCCCAAGTGAAGGATCTATCAAAGAGTAAGCCCAGATTCTTAACCGTCTCGCTGTATGGGATGAAAGTTCCATTACAGGAGACGGAAGGTAGTAGGTTCCAGTTTATTTTAGAAACCATCCTGGAGCTACCAATAACTGTGAGCTGGGTTTTGGATGGATTGACCGTTAATCCGTGGGTCTTGCTCCACTCACAGATGAGTTGCATGTCGGAATTAATTTGTGCAATAGCGTCAACCAACTTGTCCAAGGGCGCCCGCGTGTAAATTTGGAGATCATCAGCGTAGAGGTGGTAGGAGGAGCAGAGATGATTAGTAATGGAATTAATAAAGACTGCGAAGAGTAAAGGAGAAAGCACGCCGCCCTGTGGAACGCCAGCAGATACAGAGCACCAGGAGGAAAAACTTTCCTCGACACGGATGCGTTGCCGGCGTCCAAACAGGTAACTACGAAACCAATCAATTGCCATTGGAGATATGTTAAGGGAACGTAGTACACCAAGCAACACATCAAAATCGACAGAGTTGAAAGCGTTGCTGAAGTCTAGCAGTGCTAGGACTGTCAGCTGGCCTTGCTCCATGCCCGATCTGATGCCATCCGTAATGTGAGTCAGGGTGGTAGTAGTACTATGCCCAGAACGAAATCCCGACTGGAGAGGATTTAGGAGGGCGTTATTAGAAAGGTAATCGTTAAGTTGGGTGTGAACCAAACGTTCGAGGACTTTGGAAAGGAATGGTAAAATGGCAATAGGACGAAATTCAGACAGTACAGCGGGCTTGGGTTTCTTAGGAATGGGGATAATGTGGGCTTCTTTCCAAGCAGTAGGAAATAACCCTGTGGAAACGGAATGGTTCAGGATATGGCAGATGACAGGAAGGATTTCGTCTAGGATAGGAAGAATCATATTACGGCTGACACAGTCGCTTCCCATGGCATTTGATGATATAAGCGTAATGGTTCTCCTAACATCACAAGTGGCAAATTGTTTAAGTACGAAAGCTGAACATTTAGGAGTCTTAATGGTAGAAAGATGCTTAATAGTATTATCTTTGGTCATCATCTCAAAAGAAGATGAACAGGAAAAGTGATTGTTTAAGGAATTTAAATCAATGGATTTTGGAATTGAGTCATGTGTAGGTTTACCCACTCCTAATGTCTTGAGAAATTTCCAGACTTTAGCTGGATCTCCGTTTTCAACTGAGTTGTGAATATGTCGGCGTTGAGCATTCCTACACACCTTACTGCAGTGATTCCGAATGGCAACGTACTTGAGCCAGTTTGACTCGTTAGGACGACGTTTATACTTGGACTTGGCTGACGCTTTTTTACACAACAGCTCTTTGATTTCCGCAGTGAGCCAAGGAGATGGAAGGTGTTTTAATTTAATTGGTCGAACAGGAGCATGTTTATCAAAAAGAGCTGTTAAAGTCTTTGTGAAAAAATCAACCTTGGCATCCACACAATTCAACTGGAAGAGAGCACTCCAGTCAATGTCACTGGCATCCTTGCGAAGATTAACAAGGTTCATACCTCGAAAATTTCGCTGCAAGAGGACTTTAGGTGAGGGCTTAGGAGGACATTATTTGGTGGATTCGAATCAATCGTGACAAAACAGCCCGCCGGGGGGACAAAGCCCCCCGGATCAGGCGGATCATTCATTACTAACTATTAATAAATATTAAAACTTACCAAAAGTAGAAGAAAATAATAAAAAAGGAAATAAAATACTATTAAAAGAGCAAATATTTACAAAACACTGCTGATAGAAATATTTACAATCTTTATAATAATTAAAAGATTAAACTCAAAAAATTACGTCCGCCAAGATCGAAGTTTCCCGCGCTTTTTTCATAACACGTTTTTATGAACGTATCCATCGTATTTTTTTCTTTTTAAATTGTAAATTGTAGCTACGGCAAACGGAATATGGGTCATTAAATAAAGGGTGGATTATGTTAATTTAAAAAACGTTGTAAGGACAATTGCACTTATTGCAAGACCTTAGGTATTTTTCTAAAAAACAATGAATTTTATTGTGCTTCAAGAAATATTTGCAACGTAATAACCTATAAATAAGTGTTGCAATAAAAGATAGCGAAGGAAATAGCTCGTAATCCTAAGTACAACTATATAATTTTTTGCAAAATATTTTCTAAAACGCAATAAAAAGTTGAACCACAGTTAGCAATAAAAAAAACATAACGCGTTATAGACACGCCAGTTTTATAACACAATTTTGAAAAGCGTTATCAGCTGGACCTCTGTGGAGTACAATGGTTGCTTTTTTTATAAAAAAAAATAATTTCACAGCAATTCGATCACACGTTTCGCGTTCGTGTTGTGTCGATAATTATGTCTAACGATTATTACGCCCATTCGACGCGTCGGACAAAGGTCTGCGCATTTGCAATTTTAAAAACCTTATTAAATGCACTCTCACGGCACTCGCAATTGTGAGCTAATTGTTAAAGTGACATGAAAAATTGGTACATGGCAACACTTGTGTTCTATTGTCAAATGGAAAAAATTAACTGACAAATTATGTTTGTGTTGTTAAACTATTATTCTGTTTGTAACGGGCTTGATAATAAATTTACGAGTTTAAAAGTCTTGTTGTGAAGTTCAAAACCGTCGCATGATAGAAACACTATTATTGAACAATATTTTAAAATATATTTTTGAGAGATACCGCATAGATTGGTATACATTTTTGTGTTTTAGTACTACTAGTATAAGTAGGTAATAAACTGATCTTCGAAATAAATTCAGCTCTGACGTATTATACAGTCCGGACATAACTATCGAAAAATCTATGCGTATTGCGCGTGTACCAACGACAACAGTAGAGCAAGAGAGAAGTAGGAGTAACAGGGATGGCAACATTGGTACATGTACCGTTATATATGACCCACTTTATGTTGGCTGTGTCCCTTTTAGTTTAACATTTTAATGGGATTAAGATGTTTTATCTAGTAGTTATATATAATATATGAAAACTGTTTTACTGTGGTATAGAAAGAAAAAATAATTAAACAATTTAATATATTATTAAATTTTATGTAGATAGTTTCCATTTGGTTTTCAATATGCTCCTTTAAAATACACAGCCAAAGACAATTATGTCCATAAAGCCTTAATTACAGGCCAAGCAACATATTTTTTATGGCTAGGGAACAGACACGTTCTGCCAATGTCGGTAACTATTTTATTTTTAAATTCAAATTCATCCATTACCCATAACAGGTATTTAAAAAACTTAAATAGCTATTTATAAAGTATAACATGAATAATAGCAGCTGTAATTATAATTTAAGTCTGGAGAGTTGGAGGCGCGGCTCTTAAATATTATGAACGCCAAAATAGATAATATGGCGTGCCGGCTGCCTCCAGAGCCGCGACTCCGTCCGCCTCTCGCCGCTGACAAGATGCGAAATGTTGTGACACCATTGTCACACTCGCTATCGTCTGCCATCGCCGGGCCATCGACAGCTCCAGCAGTGCAGCCCCCCCGCCCTGTGAAGGGGAAAGGCAAGGGCAAGCGGACGGTTCAAACGGTGGCCCAACAGTACAAGGCGGAATGTGGTGCATGTCGGCAGACGCACCCAAATCCTGTATCGCGGCCATCGCAGGAAATGCATTCCGTAGGCACCGCGCCATCTGTCGCCACGAACTTGTGTCCCGCGTCTGCATGTACTACGACGCCCGGGAGGCCCCGCAAGGGCCTGAAGGGACAAAGGAACGTACCTCAGACCCGCCCGAGGGAACCCCGCCCACTACCGCCGGCTCCAACGGACATGTCCCGAGAGTGGACCGTAGTGGCAGGTGGGAAGAGGCGACGCCAGCGGGCTCTGGGTGCGGGTCCACAACCACCGCAGTCGCAACAGCGCAAGCTGGAACGTGCACTGCGCGTGCCACGTTCCGCGGCAGTCACGCTCACGCTGACGCCCGAGGCCATTTCAAAGGGCTACACCTATGGTCGCCTGATGGCCGAGGCTCAAGAGCGGATCAACCTAGCAGACCTCGGCATCACTTCCTTAATTAATAAAAAAGCGGCCACAGGTGCATGCATCTTGGAGGTGCCTGGACCTGAAAGTGAGGCAAAGGCCGATTCACTAGCTTCAAAATTGAGGGAAGCATTCCACGAGTCCGAGGAATTACGTATTTCTCGACCACAAAAGACTGTGGAACTGCGACTGACGGGATTAGACGAGTCCGTCAATTCGGAAAAAGTTGCAGCGGCCTTTGCAAGGACCACAGGATGTCCGGTGGACCAACTTAGGGTTGGTGAGGTCCACCCGGATCGTACAGGTCTGGGCGTGGTGTGGCTTAGGGCACCAGCTAAAACAGCGGATTCGGTGGCAAGGTCAGGACGCCTCCTAGTCGGGTGGTCCGCGGCTCGGGTCACTGTGCTAGACCCAAGGCCGCTGCGGTGCTTCCGCTGCCTCGAGATCGGGCATGTTCGGGAGCGCTGCACGTCTCAAATCGACCGTAGCAGTATATGCTACCGGTGCGGTCAAGCGGGCCACCGGGCACGAGGATGTTCCGCGGCACCATGTTGCGCCGTGTGCGCAGCTGGTGGCAAGCCTACGGGTCATGTCTTAGGAGGCAAGGCATGCATAGCACTTTACCCTGGGTCTCGCCGACATCGGCGGAAGCCCAACAAAAGACGGGGAGGGACTGCCATTGAGACCACGGTCCAATCGCAGCCCGTCCACCCACCGCAGGCTGAGATTGAGACGATGGAGATCGCCCAATAATGGACCTAAAGTTTCTCCAGGCGAACATCAACCATTGCTATGATGCACTCTGTGTGCTTACTCAGAGCATTGCGGAATGGTTGGTGAACGTGGCTGTGGTCGCTGAGCCGTACTCCGTCCCACCCCAAGATAATTGGGCTGGGGACTTAGATGGTTCAGTGGCCATCATCACACAGGGGTCCGCTGGTTCCCCGCCCTTCGAAAAAGTAGCGAAGGACCGGGGATGCGTAGCGGTTCTGTTGGGAGATCTTTGGATCGTGGGAGTATATTTTTCTCCCAACAGACCCCTGGCCGATTTCGAGGCTTTTCTCGTTAGGCTGGGGGCCCTAGTGGTACAAGGCCTACCTGGCCCCGTGGTTGTCGCCGGCGATTTCAACGCCAAGTCCTTGGCGTGGGGCTCGTCGGTGACCAACTCGCGTGGCCGGGTACTGGAGGAATGGGCGATCTCTTTCGGAATCTCTGTCCTTAATCGGGGATCGGAGGACACGTGCGTGAGGCACAATGGCGGATCCGTCATAGATATAGCGTTCGCGAGTCCAGCCGTTGCCCGCCGTGTTCGGGGATGGAGGGTTTTGGTGGACGTAGAGACGTTGTCGGACCATCGTTATATTATGTTCGACGTCTCTGCGTCCACCACCAACCAGCCTGGTGGGAGTCCGAACACTCTGAGTAGGGACAGCCCGCGGTGGGCATTAAAATGCCTGGATAGAGAGGCCTTGGAGGTGGCCGCACGGGTCAAAGCGTGGCTACCCGCACCGGATTCTCCGGTGCAAGTAGAGGAAGAGGCGAAATGGTTTGGGGCGGCAATGTCACAAATTTGCGACGCAGCTATGCCCCGGGTGCACCGCCTCGCTCCGCGGCGGCAGGTCTACTGGTGGTCAGCAGAGCTTGCTCAATTACGCGCTGCTTGCATGGCGGCGCGTCGTGAGCTCACCAGGCATCGTCGCCGGCGGACACGTCACCTAGACCATCCTAGCCACGAGGATCAGCAGCGGCTTCTTCATGGCCTCTTTAGACAGGCTAAAAAGACGTTCCGGGTGGCCATTCATAGGGCGAAAACTGCGGCCAGAAAGGAGTTCCTGGAAACTCTGGACCGCGACCCGTGGGGGCGACCATACCGACTTGCATTTAATAAATTGCGCCCGCCGGTGCCCCCACTAACCCAGAGTCTAAGGCCGGAGCTCCTGGATGACGTAGTCACCGCCCTCTTTCCGGCCACCGCGGCGACCACTCCTCCACCGATGCCGCCACGTCAGCGGCCGTCATGGCGCAGACACTCGGCGGCATCGTCAACAAGTCCGGTAAGGGAGACCTCGGAGGCCCAAGTCCCCAGTGTAACACCTGGGGAACTTAGGGCAGCAGTGTTACGGCTGAGGAGGAAAAACTCTGCCCCAGGTCTCGACGGTATCCCCGGACGAGTCTGGGTGCTTACTGTTGAGTACCTGGAGGTGAGACTCCTTAGCCTCCTCTCCGCGTGCATGGAGCAGGGCCTCTTCCCGTCATGCTGGAAGACAGGGAAGTTGGTCTTGCTCAGGAAGGCAGGAAGGCCCGCAGAATCGCCATCGGCCTACCGGCCCATCGTTCTGCTCGACGAGGTTGCAAAGCTCTTTGAGCGTATTATTCATATGCGCCTCGTCGAGCACCTCGAGAGGGTCGGTCCGAACCTGACAGAGTGCCAATACGGGTTCCGGAAAGGCCGATCGACCATCTCAGCGATTCTGCGGGTGAAAACACAAGCGGAGGAGGCAGTAGGCCGGGGAAAATGTATTGTGGCGGTGTCGTTAGACATCGCCAATGCATTCAACACCTTGCCCTGGCCCTGCATCGAGGAAGCACTGCGGTACCACGAGGTGCCGCTCTATCTTCAGCGTTTGGTGCACTCGTACCTATCGGACAGGTACGTAGTGTATCCAGGCGCTGAGGGATGTCACCGTAGAGCTATGTCGTGCGGTGTCCCACAAGGTTCGGTTCTCGGACCTCTCTTGTGGAACATCGGTTACGACTGGGTGCTCCGTGGTGCCAACGCCCGGGGTGTCGACGTAGTTTGCTACGCCGACGACACGTTGGTAACAGCGTGTGGCGGGACATTCGAGGAGACTGCCACCCTTGCTGCGTTGGGCACTGGCAACGTGGTAAGGAGAATACGGCGGCTGGGCCTCACAGTGGCCCTTCATAAATCTGAGGCTATATGTTTTCACGGGCCTCGGAGAGGGCCACCTATAGGGGCCCACATAACGGTCGATGGCGTGGAGGTCTCCGTCGGTTCTTCCATGAAATATCTTGGGGTTGTCATGGACAGCCGATGGAACTTTCATGCCCATTTTAAAGGCCTAAGACCGAAGTTAGTCAGGGCAGCAGGCGCTTTGTCTAGCCTGCTTCCCAACCTCGAAGGTCCCGGCATCCCTTGCCGGAGACTGTATGCAGGAGTCGTACGATCAATGGCCCTATACGGATGTCCCGTTTGGGCTGAATCTCTGAGCAGACGCTGTGCAGCTCTCTTGCGTCAACCGCAACGAGTTGTGGCGCAGCGGATGATCAGGGGATATCGTACGATCTCCCATGAAGCGGCCTGCGTTTTGGCTGGTTTCCTTCCCTGGGACATCGACGCCAAAGCTCTGTCGTCAGTTTATTACTGGCGAGAGGAAGCGTCTCGTCGAGGGGAACTACCTGCCCTTAGAGAGGTTGAGGCCAAACGGGCCTCCCTGCGCGTGGCCGCTGTGGAGGAGTGGCGCTCCAGGCTGTACAATCCCAGTGCTGGTGAGTGGACTATTGCGGCAGTGCGACCTGTTCTTGACCAGTGGCTGAACAGGCGCCACGGCGGGATGACGTTCCGCCTGACACAGGTCCTATCGGGGCACGGCTGCTTCGGTAGATACCTGTGGCGGGTGGCGAGAAAGGAAGACACTCCCGTGTGTCACCACTGTGACAACTGCCCGGAGGACACAGCCCAGCACACTCTCTCGGAGTGCCCAGCCTGGAGTGATGAGCGAAGAACACTCCGTGCAGCCGTCGGAGTTGACCTCTCGCTCTCGGCCGTGATTCCCTCCATGGTCGAGAGTCGGAGGTCGTGGCAGGCAATGCTCTCCTTCTGCGAGATTACGATGTCGCAGAAGGAGAGCGCGGACCGGGATCGGGAGCGGAACGATCCCGCTCGCCGCCGTCTGCAAAGAAGAAGGCGCCGGGTGATAAACGGCTGAACCGGCGCCTTCGCCCAGTGGTTCGGGGGTGCAAGAATTCCGCCACGGTACCTCCTGCCTGTCGTAAGAGGCGACTTAAAGGGGCCATCGGGGTCGTTGGGCAAACTGCGGGGGCGGTGCGCCCTCACTCATAACGACCTCGAGATGTGTGATAGAGTGCATGGGTCAAACTCTGTCGTGGACGCCCACAACATCCTAAACGGGCGTCCAAACTAGTAGCAAATGTGGGGCATTCAGGCCCCCACTACGGAAGGACCAGCAACAGTTTTGCGCTGGGCGGTTACGCGGACGTATATCGGGGCGATTGTTGCCCTGGGATGTCCGGTGCCGCCCAAAATGCGTGTGAAGGTCACCGAGGGGTTTTTAGTCAGTATGCTGGCATAGGTTTTGTTAGGGTCCCAGCCCGACCACAATCCGCAATGTGACGGGTTGGAAGGCCAGAGACACTGACATACCCCTTTCGGCCTCCCCCGGGGTACCGAAAGGGGAGCTTAATAGCTTTTCCTCTTGGACACAAAAAAAAAAAAAAAAAAGCTGTAATTATAATTTACGGCTAATATTATGGTGTTGTAAGTTATGGGCATTGAAAACATTTAACAATTTGTCACCATGGGTAATTAAATGAAAATACGCACCATTATTTATTCAGGGTGTCTACGTAGCTATTATTGGGAGTTAAATAATATTATTCCTCGTCGGTAACAGCGCAATTTTCTATGTTGAGTTCCGAGCGAAAATGATAATGTTTTATTGTAGAGTTACCGAGTGTACTTAAGTTTTATAAATTGTTTTTGTTTGTATCTACAATAGCAAATATTTATAATAGAATAATATTATGCAATCCTAATCACATTACTTAATATCACATAGATTATTTTGATAGTAAATATTCTTCATTGGGTTTATAAATAAAAGTATTGTCTTATAAAGTCGCAAGATACAGTCGTTATCTTTTACAAACACAGAATTAACATGTCAAAATGATTTTCATATTTTTTGACAAAGTGTGCATAGCATTTAAGGCAATTTAACCCTAGAATGCGCACGGAAATGTCAGTCTGCGTAGCGGCAGCTGCGGGCGCTCCCGGCCTCACTTTCAACTCGTACTTTCGCACAACCATAAATTACAGCGACGTCCGGACATCGCCTTCCCGTGCGGGCACTAATTGCAAACAAATATCGCCCTTCGCGCCTGCGTACTCCACACCCGTAATTATGGGATCGTTTGCCCGCTACGTAAGTGCAGCTTTGTGTAAGGACATTAGATGCGCACGCTGCCTTCACATTGATACCGGCCGGTGCCTCGCAGCGCTAACCGTTTTCTATTTAGCCGTTTGGGTCGACCGCTTCCATACATGTAGATCGAGTTGCGCAATTAAGGAAGGAAAAATCGTGTTCAATCATCGCATTTTTTCTATAACTGGATAATCGTGTATAGTAAATGCAATTAACAGCTGTGTGCGTGAGGTGCCGGCTTAGTCACGCTCGCGTTTGGAGCGGTGACGGTATTATCGGCCGATATGCGTCAAGTTTATGACACGCATAAATCTTGCTGAGAGCCAGATAGGTTTTGATAAGGCGTCGCCGGAGCGGCGTGGGTCGCCGGGGGTGGCCGCCGCGCTGACGGGTTGATTGTCTGCACAACTGATACTGCAACTGTGCAATGTTGCCATTTTCAAAACTGTTTTTATAGCTTTGTTAAACCAAGCATCAGAAGTAATAAGACTTGGTCAATGCAGGTGCGTTACGTGCTTTGAAAATGATTGGAAAAGAAGAAAGTGGGTTGCTGTTACTATACGTCACTTATCAGTTAGACGTACCACCCAGGTCGAATCTATGGGTCGAATCGACCCTTATTTTATAAACACTATATCGGGGCTTTAGTCATCGCTTTTTAGCACAGTTGACAAAGTGACCACGAACCATTTACCATCAACAAGTCGAGTGGATGGGTAAAGAAGTAGCGATGGTTACATCTCGACACAATAGGCGCTAAACTCGAAACACGATACAGTGACGTGAGTCACTATGCCTTGTTTTGTACCATTGTATATGGCGGTGGCTATTCTTACCGATATGTCTCCTCATCCAGCTTTAGGGTGTCCGGCAATCTCACTAACCGAACGAAACGTAACATTGTTTTTACTTTACGTTCGGTTAACTGGCCGCCTTATTACTTAGACCCAGTTTTTAGTAACTTTGACCATAACTTTAATTACAACGCTACACATTTGACGTCAAAAAAATATGATGACAAGGATAAACTTAGATTTACGGTCAAAATTACTTATTTGAGCCTTAGTATAGATTATTGAACATAGAGGCGCCGTTTTCGAAAACCGATGGAAACTAGATCTCTATCGGTGTTAATTAGGTATGTACCGGTTCTAGATAACGTATTAAGGTATTGTTTATTTTGTCGGCACTTTGATAAGGATGCTATCGTATTGTGTGCATCTTGCTATCAATTACTAGTCTTACGCTGGGCCTTAGATTGGTCATTCTGGGAACAGATATGCCGCCGTTTCGTGAATCGCTGTTTTGAAACACTATCTTGATTTTGAACGAATGCCGAAAGATTATCTATTGCGTATTGGTTTCGATAATACGTATTAAATGGTTTGATCAGTTGCCGAAATCATTTGATTGTTATTGGTAATTAAATTATAGACTTTTCCGAGACGTGTTGAGGAAATTCATGTTTTGTAACAGTGCAAGGAAAATTAAATTATTTTTTGTTTTAATATTGTTTTAGAAGATCTTTATTGAGATATGGACATACATAGATAGGGGTAAAAAAAGTAAAACTTTACTATATCGCGTGAAAAGGAAATTACCGAAATTATTACTCTTATTATTATAATTTTTTATATAAAATGAGATCGAAAAACAAAATTGTGAATTCAATTATACTTAATATTTTGCGTAGAAAAATAATGCGTAAAGAGGTGATAAAAATCTTATCATTAATCAAAATCTAATATTATAATTATTATAAGTGCGTAAATTTGTCTGTCCTTTGTCACACAACAAGGTTAAATAGCTTTTTTTGACACAGATATACCGAAAATTTACGAATCCCTTTTATCATTGTAAAATCTTAAACTTAGGCCAGTATATCATTTATTAATAATACCGCAACATTACATAGACTTATCACGGTAATATCATTTAACTAGGTTAAGTATAGGCCAGCCGGTTATCTACATAATATCTGTAAATGTATATTTTTGTTGCTTGTGTAGGCAGACGCACTGGCGACTCGCCTTATGATAAGCGCACAATGTCGCTGAATTTTACAATGCCAAGGGTACAAACAGCTGACTACCAAGTAAAAACTCTCTTCAACCGAATTAAAGAAGAATAGGTCATAACATTCGAGGAATATCGAAGCAGGGAATTTGGAGACCTTGCACATGTTAGCAGAATAGAACGATAGAGAAAACCGTTTGAGAACGGATTGTCTTCAGGTAATAAATAAATAAATACATAATGGTTTCTTAGATTTTCGCGAATGTTACACATTGAAATAAAACTATATTTTACGGATTCTATCGCGATTTGGTTTAAATTTTAATTTTTTAACTTCCCGACGTTTCGATTACTTTACAGCTTTCGTGGTCACGGGGCGGACTGAAACCGAACCTGAAACCAAATCGCGATAAAATCCGTAAAATATAGTTTTATTTCAATAAATAAATACACTCAACAATCGCGCGTAAATGTTGAGTCCACAGTGATATACCCAGTATTGTGTCATGGATATCAGACACTTTTTACTTTTACATTACCAGGATCGGAAACAAATACTTGTTGATTACAATTAACATGAATGAACACTACTGCGGTTACTGATAATGCGATGGTAAAATCACTACCGAAAGGAAAAACTAAAATCTGTATCTGTATAATCCAGGGCACGGGCCGCCTCTACAATCGAGAGTTTGATTGAGAGGGGTTAGGCCATATAGTCCACCACGCTGGGCTAATGTGGCTTGCCGGTCTTCAAATACCATAGAAATCTTTACAAATCGTTTCGTTATGCTGTTTCCCTCACGATGTTTTTCTTTACCGTTATAGTGCGTGGTGAGTAATAAATACACCGATGACTCCGAAAAATCAGAGGTGTGCCCTGGGATTTGAACCTTCGACCACCGTAAACATTAAATGCATTGAAAACCAAAATAACGCATAGAAAATTTACCACTGTTTATCCTCTAAACCCTTCCACGAAAAGGCTCAATATTAATCTTGTACTCCATAATACTTATGAATTTACGAGTTGTTACTGCCAAATCAATATCGAGTAATCTCGCCTGTCAATTGTCGAACTTAATCGCATTACCCAAAGTAATGTTTCTCGTAATATTTAAATATCCGCCATTTTTAATAAGTACAGCCGTGCGCGAAATTGTTAGCTGTTTTATTAACTACAGGAAATTGGATTTGAAACGGTTAGTGTAATAATATTTGTTGCCGCATTCTTCTAAGTGGGTGTTATTGAGTTTATTGTGGGGCTCAATTTATATTTTAATGTTAAGTTATAAATTGAGATAATTAAATATAACATTATTTAAGGTTGTCACTTTGCTTTGAAATTGGGGTTGGAAATAATTAAAATGCTAAAAGTTAAAAAATAATATTAATCTGGATAAGAGTTTTGAGAAAATTTAATATTTGCCAATAAAACAAACAAAGTTGTTGATTAATTACTACAATGTGTTATATTTTTGTATAATATACTAAACTTATTCTAATAATTGTTCCCATCAATAACACAGAAAAGTTGCATGCAGACTGCTTCATACTGTATCTGTATCAGCCTATATACGTCCCACTCCTCCTCTACTATCGAGAGAATCGATTGAGAGTGGTTAGACCATATGTGCTTCATACAAATCTCCATAAAATCCCTGGAAGAGGGAGGTAGTGCATGTCCTGTGGTTGAAGATGAAACTTTATTTAACAATAATATAAAGCGTAACAAACTTCACCAAAATATTACGCAACAAAAGTACAAGTACGCAGAAAACCAGTTTGGAAATTGATTAAATGAATAAGCAATTAGCAGTCGGTTTATGTAAAACGCCCAGGAAAGTTATGATTTACGGTCGTATTGTGCAACTGGTCGGCTTTCGTCGTGTCTTTGTTCGGTCCTATTCGGCTAGGCTTATTTAGCACAGCCTTGTCATGTCAACGATAACTCGTTTCATAACTATTTATAAGTAGCCCAAGAGCCCGTAGCCGCCATACCTTCGTCATTTTCTGATAGTTTTTCTGCGCATGCCTCAAACATATTAAGTAGGCATCACACGATCAGCCATTATGAAGTTTGGATCGTGGGGGCTTTGGAGTTATCAGCTTCAATGTGTCTGACAAGTAGAAAAAACCGTCAAAAGTGTCTGGCCGCCGAGAAAACACTTTTTGATAAGTAGGCAAGTGCCTAAAAATCTTTAACATTACGGTATCTTCAAACTTGAATGATATGTAATTTTGCCAGTGTTATAGTATATTTCATATATGTTTCTTAGGCAACTAGCAAAAGTTGTTTCATTGAGAGACAGACATTTTTGACGGATTATTTCTACTCGTCAGACACATTGAAGCCTATAATTCCATAGCCCCAATGATCCCAACTTCATAATTGCTGATCGTGTGATGCCTATGTAATATGTTAGAGGCACGCGCAGACAAACTTCCAGCTCTTATAAAATGACGTAGGTCTGGCGGCCACGGGCTCTTGGGCTATAGTACAGTCGGCGATATATTGCGGTTTTTTATAATATTTCTGTCATACCGTATAAGCTAGGTACTCATCATATGTGGATGTTATGCTTTACAACCCTGGCCTATTCCTTTTTTTACGTACAATATATGTGCGACCTATCACTTCGGGTTGGTAGAGGAATGTGTTGGTGGAGGATTTTTATCGAATAGTTACTTTTATTTTCTCAGAAATTGTCACACCAATATGGTTAAAGCCGTAACTGAAAGCTTTGATAGTAAATTTAATAATTAAAATAGGGATCTTGATGTAATCTTTTTTTTTTATTCTGGCACGGCATAGTGACTGCATTGCACCTGTGGTAAGTGCCAATGCCGTCCAGACAGAGTATTGAATGGCATCAGACGGTAGTCTCATATCATTCGATACAATCATGCCGGCCCGCTGAGATGCTTCTTCACGCTAGGGCGGAAGGACCCACGATTATAGGAAGGAGGGAACACGTGTGATGGCAAACCGTTCCACAGCTTGACCGTGCGGCAGGAAAATAAATTCAAGCTATGGCTCCGCAAGCCAGCACGCGTGGCTCTGTTAAGGAAAGGAGAAGAGGGGATCAAATTGAACAATTCCTTAGATCATTCGCCACGATATAGGCGGTAGAACACACCTAGAGCGTAGCGACTCTAAATTGCCCGTAATGTCTGCATAATTCACAATCGTTAACAAAGCTTGGAGATTAAACGTGATTAATATTAATCCTCGGAATTGAAACCTGTAAATTCAGTATTAAGAACAGAAAAAATAAATAGTGATATGTTTTAATACCGAACAAGTAAAACTAACAAACGTTAGCAGGCATGACAGCTGCGTAAAACATTATATAATCGTAGTTATTCACTTCTATCGGCAACAGTACATAGTGTATTTCCCCGGTATCTATTCGATTAATCACAGATTCATAGAATTTTGATTAAATGCCGTTAATTATACAATAGTAAATTAAATGATTGAGTTGTTGCACTGATCTCATTCTGCTGTCTCGTAAATAACCGGGTGTCGCGTTGCAACACGATTATGCGCCATAAAAGGAAGTCTCCGTAATACTGCAGACAGTTATGGCTATTTAAAAAAAACTATGAAATATTGCGTTTAATGGGTTTTTATTAAGCTAGTTTCCTGAGCCGGCGTCGTTCGCGTACTTATTTATATTTTATTTTATATTTTATTGACTCCAGTTCACACATCATATTATAATTTACAATAGATCTCTATTGGGGTCATTATTTTCTATACAATATTTTCCCCTTTTCTGCCCTTTGAGGTTTTATTTAGTAATAAAAAGTGGCTCATGCCCTTGACAGACTTCAGAGGTATCTTTTTAATAACATTTATCACAGTCTATAGAGAGGTCTTTTTTTTCTATTGCGTATTTAATCATTATTATGTAACTTGAGATGTAAAATAAATTAATTAATCATAAATAATTACACCCAAATAAATACACCCAACAGTCACAGACATAGTCCTGACCCCACACTAAGATCGAGTCTTGTGTCGTGGGTATCAGAAACTACGAGAGACTTTTCGGTCTCACAAACACCCAGACCCGAAACAAATACCTGTGGATCACACAAATATTTGTTTCGGTGCGGGGATCGAACCCGCGGCCTCACGTTTCACAGGCGGCGTCTAATCAACTGCGCCACGGAGGCTGTCAGTATTTATAATTATTTAGACTCTAGCTAGCGTCTACGACTCTATCAATTTGAAATTATTTATAGTAGTCCTGCATATTAATATTTAATTTAATCCTTTAATTTCGCCTGTACCAAACAGGTTTCTCGATAAATAATATTTCGCAACAATGTTGATCCCCAAAAAGAAAACGAATCCAGACATCTTATGACAGGCGTCTTTTTGGGTAAAACTGGATCAAATCTCGGCTGACCTTTGCAAAATTAGCAGTGCCCTTCACAAATAAAATATAGACTTAATGTCGGTAGTAATAAAGGTTATTTTAAAATTAAGAAGGTTTTTAGTAAAGTGGTCGCATTTTGGGATTTGTCAGTCGATAAATTAAAGCTAACTCGGTTTGAAGGCTTGTGTTTTGACTGTTTTCAATTACAGGTTTATGGCTGAGTGGATTTTAATGTGAATAAACAAACGCACGAGGATGATGTATGGAATTGTAAATTAATGAGCTTAGTATTTTAGTGCTTATGATTTATTGTAAATAGAAATAATAAATAGCTTGTAGCCAAGCCAACATTTGGCTTTTTGATTTTGTGGTAATAGCTTTATAACATCTTGGGTGTAGTTAAATGTAAAATTGTGTAAAAGTGTTTTATTTTGGGAATTTTGCTAATCTATCAGAATGTTACACATACGAGTATTACCGACCCAGAATGAAATCCTCACGCTTCTGTATGTTTTCACATAACTACTAAAGTTTTTTCTAAATTACCTAAGAATAATTTATTTAGTACTTTTTACTATTTAGATGATCTATACTTACCGATTAGTAATGGAATTCAAAGTTATAAATAAGAAAAATTTACCACACTCCTATAACATTTTTTCAACACAGAACACAATAATTAACTAAAGCATCTCTGACCTATCTTATAAAAAATATATTGACTTGAAAATTTGCTACCAAGAAAGCTACCTTGCCACCACAAATGGTGTAATTTATCATAGCCCCAGGCTCCCATTCGGTCAGCTACCTGTAAATACCATATGTTAAGGTTGTGAAAAAAAAATAGTGTAATTGTTTTATTAAATCCATACACATTACCCGTTTATTATATCGTCAACGCGCTAACAAGCTGAAATGTGGTTGGACACCAAGTAAAATGTAGCTGCTGCGTAATTAGGGGGTCGCGGACCACAAGCCACTCGTTCTGAGTTCGGTCTAGATATGTTTATAAGCGCGAGGGAGTTAGTTTATGTACGTTTTGTGATTAAAACGTTTGTAATGCGACAATTATTGCCAAAGAGGCAAAACAAACTGGCATTGTTTTGCTAGAAATATTATTAATTGTTTTATTATCATAAATTACATCTGTACAGTGTTTATCTGTGTATAAAAATCAAACCAAAATGAAAAAGTTTTTAAGCTATGTTATACATTCTGTATATCAAACTTCGTAACATTTTTTCGTCAGCAATCACGTGACATAATTATGGGAGGTCGTATCCCCCTCTCCTCATCCAAATCCGCGCTCACATTTGAGAGGTTACAACGTGTTCGCGTTAGTCAGTTTAATTGAGTTATTTTTATGTCGTTGTAATTGTGTTGCATTACATTTTAATGGGAGGTAATTGGGTGCCCACGCAATTTGCTAGCCTTCGCGAGTTCAGATCTGGTGATTGTATAGGAGCCTGTAATATTATATATTTTATGTAGATTTTTTAATTATGCATTACGGGCTTTGGTGGTGTGAAGAATATTTATAAACTTGTATAATCTGAGGGGAATTTATGGCTTCATTAGTCATGGACTGGAGTATATAAGTTTGAAATATTATATTTATTGCCTGAGACAAGAAGCTGGTGTGGGGATATTCGTATCCTGGTATAAAGTTGGGTATCCTGAACAGGGCCAAGTGGTACTTTACGTCGGGTCACAGATTGACGCTCTACAAAGCACAAATCCGGCCCCACGTGGAGTACTGCTCTCACCTCTGGGCAGGTGCCCCAAAATACCAGCTCAACCCACTTGACTCCTTACAGCGACGAGCTTGTCGAATAGTCGATGATCCCAATCTTACGGACAAATTGGAACCGTTAGGACTGTGGACAGACTTCGGGTCTCTCTGTGTGTTCTATCGTCTGTTCCATGGGGAGTGCTCCGAGGAATTGTTTGAGATGGTACCAACGTCGCCCTTCTACCATCGCTCCACCCGTCACCGCAGCAGAGTTCATTCCTACCACCTGGAAGCGTACCGCTCCCGAACGGTACGTTTTCAGCGTTCTTTCTTACCACGTATGTGCAAGCTCTGGAATGAACTCCCTGCATCGGTGTTTCCTGAGCGCTATGACCTGTCCTTCTTCAAAAGAGGCTTAAAGAGAGTACTCTCCTTAAGGTAGGCAGCGACTTTGTTGTGCTGGACCCCTGCCACTGCGAAGTTCTCTGGGCAGCGGTAGCCGCTTACTATCAGGCGGACCGCTAGCTCGTCTGCCTATGACGGCGATAAAAAAATAATCTGCCGGAACATCAACATTTGCATATGATGATCATGGAAAACCTGTCATAGTGACTTACCCGAGAGCATCGCAGTTAGGATCTAGTTTGTTTATATTAGGTTCTTATTCTGTGTATAAATCATTTTTCTCTCACCGGTGGAAACTCTAGTTCGATTGCGCTATACAATATTCGTATCATAATTGTTGTAGTCGCTTTGTGGTGAGAGAATAAAAAATGTAAGTTTTAAATTTGAATTTGTCATTATCCTGTGCATTGTAGTCACTTTGTCATACCAGTATAAGTAAGTACTTTGAAACATATATGGTAGCTGCAGAATTTGACTGTCGACCGTATTGACTTTGAGTGAAAAAAAAAGAAGGTTTTGGGTGTTATTTAGAAGTCTCTTGTTCCTAGTATTCACGATTTGTATATCTTAATATGGGGTCAGAATAATATACTTAACTGCTGTATTTCTTTAAAATAAAATAATTTACAATTAAAGATAAAGTTTACAACAATAACTCAGTCTCTTAGCCTACATCGGAACTGATATTAAACAGTCTTTGTTTACTTGGAAGAAATTTTCTCTGTCACTCAACAATGGTGATGACATACTATTATCATCAGATTGCTCGACATTTTTTGCTGCAAACAGGATGTCGTGCTTAATTATATACCGCCACTGATGATTTATAAGGGAAAGTCGTCAAGGGCATGCTTGGACCAACATTGTAAGCGTTGGACCAATGTTGGGTCTGTTGAATGGTCCAGAAATGGATAAAGGCAAGTCTATCAGATGTTTTCGATTTATTGGTCCAACTTGTTAGATTAGTAGTAGGGATTATATGAAATATAATCTAAAGTTTATAGCTTATATTATTTTATGTTGTTTCTTGTTAATTACAGGCCGATACCTTGGTCATAAATTATTCAAGATGTTAAAACGTTTTTATAGAGTCTTGTATTTTAAAAATTGTAATGTCAATATAACTTCCGAGAGCCTAACCCATCCCATCGAAAATATCTCGATGTTTCTATTTAGAGTTTAATTCAAAAGAATGAATATTACAATGTTTTCCATTTCTAATTAATACAATAATCGTTGGTGGAATCTAACGCAGCATCTGATTCACAGCAATCATTTTAATTGACACAGACGTCGAACACGATTCGTGAGTCACAACATGGAAAAATGCAACTTGGGAATTTCAATAATTGCCTGCGCATACGTACCATCTTAAGGATAGTTTTTGCGTTTGTGGTTTGAGATGTTGTCTAGGGATATTTTTCGAATGTTTTATTACTTACAAGACGCTAATTTTATTCTGAATTAGGACTGTGTGATTGTTGGGTGTATTTGTATGTAACTCATAAGACATCTCTTCGGTGCTACACCTTATCGCGAAAAACGAATAATATAATTAATGTATATGTGTCTTTAATATATGTCAACTAACAGCAAAATTCAGCAGAACTCTATCACGCTCATTTCGAAGGTATCCGGCCGTTTGCGTCTCACCTAAAATATTCCGCTGTACCCAAACCAGTTTATCTATTACGATCATTATAAAAACACTTGGGACGTACATATCTCATTATCCCGAAAGGTAATCATTGCCGACACGTAACTCTCGCAGTGGGTTAGATTCAAAGAGTCCGTTCGCAATTATTCCAATCAATTATAATGGATGGGGAAATTGCTCGTTTCCGCGGCCGGAGCCGAACACGGCTGAGGTTTGCGGCGCAAGGCACCGGAGTATTAATTGTTGTTTGTTTTTATAGGAAAGTTGTGATAGACGAGCTAGGGTATTACTGCTGGGTATTCGTAGCTCTGATAACCACACTACATGTTTTTTGGAACGAAGTTCCTTATTTTTTAATTGCCTGTGCTTTTTGTGTAGGGGAGTGATTCGTTTCGCTGCTGAGTGTCGTGACTGTACCTGTGGGGTGAACAAACCGGCAGAGGTCTAGGGTTTCGCTGTTTGATACGATAACCCGCCCTCTGCTGACATATTTATTAGGGATAAATAGCAACCTTAGGGTACTACGGTATAAAACCCAAAGTAATGACTGACAGAAGTATGTCACGTTTCGGAATAGTCTGAGTGTATCCTTTTTAGAGCTGATTGATGAAAGTTCGTGGAGTGGGATACTAAATAAAATAAATATATACACGCAACAGTCATATACATAGTCCTGACCTCACACTAAGATCGAGTCTTGTGTCGTGGGTATCAGAAACTACGAGAGACTCTTCGGTCCCACAAACACACAGACTCGTCGGGCTATCAATAAATTATTGCAAAACATCAAAAACTTTTGATTAAGTTAAGGTTTGTATGTGTATAAATTGCCTGTAGCAATTAATACTAATAAGAAGAAAGAAAAGATGAGAGAAGAACATAGTAAACAAGAATTGTAAGGTCTCAATACCCTACTTTTCTCGCAGGTAAAACACATTAATATAGGTATTATAAAGAAGTTATTTCATTAGAAATCACTTTATTCCTTTTATTCGAGATTTTAAAAGCGAATCTTTAATTTTAAAGATGTTGAATATAAGTTATTAATCAGTTTCATTAATTACATATCGCAATAGTAAAAATTTCCAAATCCGATATTAAAGGCTAAATGTCAGGAACCTAGTTGTGAAGTTAAAAAAACACAGGCAAGGTGTAATAACCAAATTAATATCACTTTAAAATACATACTTAACTCACGCGTATGTCCTATTGAGTTAATTAAACTATAGAGCTGATTTAATTACTTAACTGAATATAAATACTATGGCAACCTCCTCACTCATAAAAAAAAAAATGCCCTGCCCTACAGGGTCCCACATTGTACATACTATAAATTGTAACATCATTTTAACATGTAGAGTGCAATCAAGTTTTGAGTATTGAGTATAGAGTGCCAAGTTCTACGGTCCACACGTACATTCGATTCATCAACTGTCATTAATCTCTTCATACAAGCTCATGTAAAATTAATTGGACAAATCGCTACAGCTCACAATTTACGGCAATCCGTCATCGTCTTAGCCTAGCACGCGACCGCAGTCGCTTTAACGTGTCACGATAGCTCTTGAAGGCTGGACTGTCGCCAATTTTTCTTCGACAGTTTGACAAGCTCGTAGTGAAAGGAGCCTCACGAGTGTTCATTCAAACTTGATTCATATCCAGCAGTATTTCTTGGAGATATGAGTGAAGTTTGAATGATGCTATTTGTCATGTATATTTGTCAGTCTTTGGGTGAAGTAAGTGAGAATCTGGATGTAAAAAGTAAGTGAAACTATGCGAAGCGAGATCTCGTAGGTTATTTTCGCAAATGTTTAGTTCATTCCACGACAGCCTCCGTGGCGCAGTTGGTTAGACGCCGGCTGTGAAACGATAGGCCGCGGGTTCGATCCCCGCACCGAGACAAATGTTTGTGTGAACCACAGATATTTGTTTCGGGTCTGGGTGTTTGTGAGACCGAAAAGTCTCTCGTAGTTCCTGATACCCACGACACAAGACTCGATCTTAGTGTGGGGTCGGGACTATGTATGTGACTGTTGGATGTATTTTATTTATTCCGATGTTATTCAACCTCAGCCTTAGTAAGTAAGGTTCATTCATATCATTTAATATTTTCAACCCCATAAAACAAGGCTTAGTTTAAAGTAAATTAAATTATAAATTAGGTTCTTAGATAAATTCTTATGTGTCCCAAATAAATAATAAAAAAAACAATTTGCGGATTCGCTTATGTCCTAAGCTCTAACCTCATCTTTATTTGCGGTTAGTGGCTTGCAAGTGCACCCTTTTATAAGACCATTGCCTCTTAATCTCTCCTTGTAAGGCGTCAATTTATTAGCTTCACGTTGAAACGTAAAAACGCACTCATGATACATTTCTTAGATTCTAAAACTAATCGCGGCGAATAAAAAGCGAAGAGCACTTATTCAAAAGCTATTAGGGGAATATTGTCTTCTACGAGCAAAAACGGAGCGCTATTAAAACAAATAAATCGTTCAGAACAACGCATGCGCAATGATCATTAATGGCAAAAAATGAAATAGATTGCGTATGGAAAAAGTGAAATTTCCAGATAGAATCATCACAACGAATGACAGTGGCGACGTAAAACGGCAATTGCCGGACTGAATGCGGTAGAGAAAAAAGGAATGTAGGTTGTATATATGTGTTTTGCCGGCACAGCATGCGACTAATTATGCCGGGGGTCCGATCGGTTTTTGCCCAGCGCCAAGCCATTACGAGCCATCGTTTCGAGAGAATTGAGTTTTTAGTGGAACACGGCCACGTAGCCGGAATTATTTTCTAAGGTTCGCATTATTTTTGGACTCAGCGATGATTTCATCGATATTGCTTGTTGGCAGGCCTTGATGTTGTGTGAGGTCGCAGAGAACTTACTTGTTTTTAGGTACTATTGTCTGCTTTTCGTTACATCATGAGTATTGAGTTAGAGCTATATTCTCTTTCGGATTGATTTAATTACTTCAAACTTTTTTAAAGATGCAATAATGCTAAAGAATTGCCAGCGACTGGCAATGTTAATTGTTTCTGGTCTTTTGGACTAAGGCAAGGTGCAATTTCTTCTTTAAATATATAAATTACTGGACTTAATAAAGGATAAAAATAAAATATAAACTATGAGTATTTTTGCAACTTATACATCAAATATAAGTAAATTTATAACTTATTCAATTTGATTGAACCTTTGCAATATGAAGTTTAAGATATTCTTAGTCCATTTCACATAAACGAACTTCAATAATTTTGTACAGTTCGACACCGCAAATACGCAAGTATTTAAACACATTTAAATCTTTTGTCAAACTATTTGAAATTAGAATTCTATATACGACCATAGCTCCACCAATCACAGAAGGCTCAACTTAACCGTCACAAATCGCCGCATGAAATGAATTGCATTAACATTTGAACTTAGAATCCCTAATATTCATATCAAAGATAGTAACCAAAACATTCAACCACAATCCAACCATTCACAGAAGTCTCAAACAGTCACAAGTTTAATCGCATGTTTGTCACCGCTCGTTCGTTCCGTACCAGCTTTTTGTCGGATTACATCTCATATGTATTCGTGCGTCTTCATTACGATGGTATCTGTTCTTGTGATGATGTCCCAGATAAGTCTGCATTATCAATATTTTATTGATTGCAATTCTGTCGGCTTTACGCTCACGTGTGAAGTATTTATTTGGATGTAATGTTTGGATTTCATTATCTTTTTATTGATAGCCTGTGTGACGTAGATGAGTGCGAGTTGGGTGTAAAAAAAGGCTGTAAGTTCGATTTCATCAGTGAGGCAAATGTATGTATGGTGCGCAAATATTTGGTTCGGGCCTGGGTGTTGTAAAGCCATGAAGTTTCTTGTACTTTCTGATATTTACGACATAAGTCCTATTGATTTAAATACAATTTAAAATGAACCCACCGAATTGTAATGTCAATTTTCCATTCTTACCCTCCTTAGGTCCATTACCTACTTCAAAACGCAGGCTTTTTCAACTGGAATTTCTTATTATCATTTATATATTTAAAATACAAAC
Organism: Deilephila elpenor; assembly: GCA_949752805.1. Classification (NCBI taxonomy): domain Eukaryota; kingdom Metazoa; phylum Arthropoda; class Insecta; order Lepidoptera; family Sphingidae; genus Deilephila; species Deilephila elpenor. The sequence goes on from OX457098.1 coordinate 3,686,424, forward strand.
ATACAGAAGAAAAAATACAATCATGGTCCCACGAAACCTTCGGTTTTATAAATAGTTGTATATTTTTTTCCAATTAGCGATGTTTGAATTATCGTCACTTCTTCCAGTTTTTCCACGAAACCCGAATTATGACCACTAATAAATAATTGAAAACAAATTACAAACCGTACCGTCGTGCGTAGTGCGCGTGACCGACACACGACGGCACCTCCATTATCCCCGCTTTAATTAAATAAACCGTTTCTTAGTAACCCTGTTTATTTGCCTCCAACCTCCAATCATGTAATTTTATACATTACAAGCCGATGTAATTCGTTTCCTTGGATTATTTGTTGGCTTTGACTGATTCTCCGCTCGTTCGGAACATTGTGATCAATTTGGACTGAGTTAATTAAATTGCGAATTTGGTTGTAAGTCAATAAGTATTGTGTTTGGATTAATTATTGCACTGGATATGTAAAAAAATATTCCAAAGTGTAATACAAACAAAAAAATATCACTATAATGGCGAAATACTTCTTACATTCGGATAAAATTCATAACATGATGAATACATAATTCTAAAACAAACCTTCTTCACACAATATTTAATAATAAATTCTTCAAATGTCCACAGCAAATTGTCTATTAAAATGGTCGTAAAATAATAGCGCGGCCATAAATAAGTTTACGGCTAACCCGTAGAGTGGACTTGGCTGATAAACGATGGTCGATGGAATCAATCGGGGTAACATTGATCCAGCCCAGTCTCACTATCAGACGATTTTGGATTTGCATTTATTTAAATTAATTACACATTAGGTATGTGTAATATGTATATTTTTAAATGTGTAAAGTTATTTGGCCATTTATAATACTTTTTATTTATTAGGCGTCAAAAGTTTTGTTTATCTATTAATAAATTTGGTAAAACCAAACAAAACACATACTTTTGAGCCTCAGATTTTCCAATTAGGAAAATTACTTTTTTTCCTCGAATTCAAAGTATCACTGTCGTGGAAAGCCAATATAAAACAGTCTTTTGTCTGCCATGACGTAAAAAGACATTTAAAAATAATTGCTTATTGATCAATATCGCAGTGATCGTGTTTCGAATAACAAGTCCATTGTTGCGCGATATAAAAGAGAAATACTCATGGATTCCCTCACGACGTTAACCTTCATTGTTACTTAATTAATTGAATTTAAATACTTTCAAAATAACGTTTCTCGTTTTTCGCCCGTCTCCTAAAACTGCAGTTGGTCGCGGACACCCCGGATTTTTCGCGGAATCAAGCACCTCACGTCGACAACTTTTTGCGACAACCCTGAGATCTCATACTGTCCGTTTAATTCAAAAGCAAAACGTTGTATGTGCAATAAGTTAAAATCGTTTATTCATTTATGAGATGATCCATTTATGTCGTTTCAATATTGAACAGAATGATCCGCCAGGGTGGCAAATTATTTCTTTTTCAACGGGCCAAATGTTTCGATGATGCTGGAATTTATATCTTGGCGAAACCCTGGTGGGGGCAAAAAGCAGATTCCACTTAATTATGGATGATTTTTAAAATCTGTGATCAATGCCCGACATCCTTTGAGCTTGTGCAACCGGTTTTTTTTCAATCAGACGAAGTTAATTTGATAATTTCTTGTCAAAAGGATTCTGTGGAGATTTAACCTTCGTGTAAGCCACGTCGGTCTCTCAGGCCCACGTGTTAGTCCATTTAGCTTGTATTTGTTAGTTGAATATATTATGAACGTACGAGTGATTGATAGCCTAGTTGGGAGAGATGGGCTACCGACATAGGGGTTTTAACATTGACTTATATTCTACCGATAGACGAGACACGTCAAAGAAATAAAGTGCCCTCGTATTTTAAAAGCACACTGCAATATTACCTGGTATTTTATTAAAATATTGTAACTTCAGACGATTTGCTTTCGATTTGACGGCGAAACATACATTTATTACTTTTAAACGTATGCGATAAGGCGTACTGCACTGTCACCGTCACGAAGCAAACTGATTCATGTGTGGTGCATGCACCGCAAGTAGGTGGGACACATTTTTTGTACTGAATGTCTTATCTATTGTAACATTGATATCGATGGGGTTTAAGAACAATACATTGTTGATTTTTCAATGGCATTTGAGTATGCAAATTAGTAAACAACATTATTTTAACGGCGAAAGAAAACTTTGTGACGAAACGAATATCCACCAAACCGTATTAAGGTAACACCGAGGTAGGTGTCACTCAGGTTTATTCTCCCCCAACAGCATATAGCTCGATGTTAGTACATAATTTAATTTTACCACCTTAATACAAATTATAAGCTACTTCAAATGCAGCGTTAATTTTGGTCGGTGGCACCATTGAAGCCCCTATAAAAATAATGTAAAAATATTTTGAAAACATGAAACGGTCGGTACAAACACGAGTGCTAATGAATAGGTCCAAGGATGCGTGAATCAGTAAATATTTTCTTCGCCGTTTACGATCTGTAATTACACTTAAACTGCGCTAACTTTTATCCGTTAGTAATTGCTTAGTAAAATGTATTTATTTGTGTATAAATAAAAGTCATTGCTAGTAAGAAGGAGAAGTGAATTTTAATGTTTCAGAATATTTTGTAGACGTTCACTTCTTTTAATTATAACTGATTGATTGATGCATGAGAGTTTCTTAGGAGAACACTGAAAATTGATTAACAAAGGAAAATAAATAGAATATGAAATTTCGTGTGCACTTTTCTCATTTTAACAGAGTTGTGGATACCTACTAGTGTTAAGAATTATAAGTCGCTGTTGCTAAGTCCCATCGAAGTCACGACTAGTTTAAAAAAATGGTAAACCACTCGTAAATAGATTTTTTAAGAGGAAGATCTTATGCGGCTTTCGACATACTGAAAGAAGAGCTTAAATCCTTTTCCCTCGTCATAATAAATCTATTTATAATAATGACTATTTCAAGCCCACATTAATTTGCTAAGCTGAGTTCTATACTTTAATTATGCAACTAATAAGAAGAAGATGTAGGTAAGTAATAATATAATATGTAGTAGCTGCTTGAAGATTTTAGTTTTTTTTTATAATATTTCCATTAACTATGACTATTCATAGCAGTTGATAAATAGCGTAATTATTTTGGCAATTGAAATCACAAAAGCATGATCGGCAATCGCAAAAAATAATCAAAAGTTAATCATAAATATTTTTGTCTGCAGAAGCTCCGTTACGTGATATTCAAATCTCTGATAACATTGTATAGGATCAATTAATCAAAGAGATTACGAATAGTCTTGAGAGGTTTGTGGTTTTACTTATTGGCTATTTAAAGGATACGATTCCATGGAATTGTAAACTTGTTTTTACCAAATATTGGGTTTTGTATAAGTAAAGCATTGGTTGGGGCGTTTTGAATTCGACTTAAACACCAAAAAATCCATTCTGCGTAAGATTAATCATAACAAAACATGACCAGGTTTTGTGATGTAAAAAACTTTTTATAACTTTTTCGGGGTAATTTAACTTTTGGTTCTTAACCAAAAGGATATTGTATTTTTTTAAATTTATAGTGGAGCAAAACATCGTCATTTCACGATGAGATAATATTATTATTATACATTCTTAAATAAGTCCGTTCATGTTTAGTCATTACTATTATAATCTTGTTCATTCATTAATAACACAAAAATTTATCCTATCAACGACAGTTCGAATACGCAAAACCATTATCGCTATTATTAATACATATGCAATTAATACCGCGGACGCTTGGCCCGCGAGGCCCGATGCACAAAGATTTATTAACCCTGTCGTCCGGTAAAAGGTTTCAGACAGCCACAACCCGATAAGTAGTAAGTATAATTATAAATTAGTGGCGGGACACGCGACCACCGATGTGACGCGACGGGTTAGACTGTGTTTAGACTGATTAGTCGCGCCCACCGTTGTTTGGGTACTTTAGACCCGCGAGTTAGTTTTAGTGGGTTGGGGAGGGTTTAAGAGTATAAATTTGCTATTGTTGCAATTTTAACTTGGTGTTGGAGTTCCTTAATTTTACATTGAGAAGGATGAATGTAAATTTTTGTAATGGTTTAAGTAATACAAGGATGGACACCAGGCTTCAACTCATATTACTTAAACCATTGTTTATGTAATAAATTTTAACATGCACTTATAATCAGTTCCAATTATTAGATATTACTGAAATGTTGTTGTGAATCATGAGTACGATAAAAATATTATTTTTTCAATGTACTTTTGAGTGCTTGAGGTTGGATTAGATTTTTTTAGTTCGGATTGAAAACAAAAGCATATTTGATGTCAATTTGTGGTTTGTTATTGGTTTTGAAGATAAAAACTAGGTAAAATAAATACAACATTATTTAAATATAAGGCATGATTGTAATATCACACATACACTAATATTAGCCACTTAATGTTCAATAATGAACACAACATTCTATTAAGAATTTCTAGAGCCACTAAGTCTCCTTCAAGTATTTCAAAAGCCCGTTTGAAATCATTGTTGAACATAAAATGTATTCCAACACTCAATTGTCGCCAGCACCTAAACATATCCGTTTGCAATCAAATTAATTTCAAGTTAATTTCACTACAACATTTCCGAAGAATTTTAGTATTGCGTGTCAACCCGCGCCGCGCGGCTGGCTCTGTTGACATTCCGGAGTCGTGCTGGGGCCTGTACGACCAAATTGCCGCCTTTATCTTAGGCGCCTTCGACAAATTACGTCGGCCCCAAAAAGTCAACGAGCTTATCACAAAACTTTAGGACTTGTGTTAGTTGCTTGTTCCTCGCTGCTTTTAATTTCGCCCGATGTTTTTGTGACGTACGTTTTAGGGTTATCTGGATAGGGCTGCGTGCCTCTGTCGCGTGTTTTCGTCTGGTAGCCCTCGTGGGGTATTTGTGACCATTTCTTTGTGTACGTTGATTGGGACACGTTATTGCTATATTTAGGGTTGGTCTATTCTGAGAATGCGGAAGGTTGTTTTATTATTACAAGAAAGTGATTTTATTTATTAGTATAGGTAACAGCTGGTAACGAACGGAATATTGTTATCTGTGTATTTTTTTGTAAAGCTAAATATCAAAAATTGGCAATCAGATTGCGAAAACTCTAATTACAATTTGAAGAAGAAAAACATGCTTATAACTATATTTTCTATGAATGCGTTTTTTGTTTATAGGAAATAACACTTATATGTAATTTTGTCGGTGTTATCTTTGAAAGAAAATTACATTGACATTTATTTTTGCGCACCCATATTACCTTTATACCAAATAATGTTCTTTTGTTAACCTTATTATATTTAATGTTGGTATAAAATACACATTAGATAATAGGTCAGTGATACTGCTCGTTAATGTTTACGATAGATACTTTAGGATCCAAGCCAATCCAACATAAATTGACATATTTTGCATAATTTCGAAATTTTGGCGGGGAAATCTCAATATTGCAGACGATGTTTTTTTTTCGGCATATTAGTGAGTATTATACATTTGTATATTTTCTATGTACAAAAACCTCCAAACATATATACAAGAATCTAAAACTAATATTGTTCTAATGTATCTGTGACATGTCTCACTTACATTGCAAGTCAGACCGCATTAAATTATATTAGGGTCAAACCTATCCCAACACACGGTCGAAGGTTTAATTTATTACCAGCGAAAGTGAACTCACACTTTTAACTACGTCTCACATTTTACATTCTTAAGTTTGTAATCATAGGCCTTTTTATACTGGATGGTTGAAGCTATTTTGAGCTGATGGTACTGTACTGTACTGTATTAGGCTATACGTCCCACTGCAGGGCGCGAGCCTCCTCTACAATCGAGAGTATGATATCGAGGGGTTAGGCCATATAGTCCACGCTGGCCTAGTGCGGGTTGGCGGACTTTACATACTATAGAAATTGTTACAAATCGCTATGGTATGTAGGTTTCCTTACGATGTTTTCCTTCACAGTTATAGTGTGTGGCGATTGAGTATAAACACACATGACTCCGAAAAGTAAGAGGTGTGCCCTGATTTGAACCCGCGACCACCATGAACATGTTGAGCGTGAACGTGAGCAGGCGCGTCTGGTCCATTTACGGACAGGCCACCTCGTACTTACCTGATGGTAAGCGCAGAAGTATCAAGAATCCAGATTGTGATATCAGAGGACAGACGAATTAATGTCTTGTTATTTGACACAACTATGCCGGACCGCTCGAGTGCTAATTCACGTTTCTTTACCGGCCTCATGAAGTCAAAAGCATCTAGAGGTCACCGCAATGCGACTCAAATCGAGTTTTTCCAATTATTCCGGCCTCCTTAAACTGTGGTTATCCGGGCCGGTACGAACAGCTTACAATAAACAAGAGATAAAGGATCTTTGGCAATCTGGACTGGATCGGCATGGCGATAGGCTCGCCATTATCTCATGGTAAAGCAAAAATAAGCTTGGCATAAAATACAGGTCATTAGCATCTCTGCCTATCGCTTCGGAGATACAAGCGCGAGCCTACGTACGTGTATGTTTGCACAGTCAAAAGAAAAAAAGTAATTATTTTTTGTATGAAATATATTTTTTGTTCCAAACGAACTATTTCTATTAACATAAATATCGCGTTAATGAAACTAAAAGCATAAACAAAACTTACCCTCGTACATTTTCGAAGAGTTATTTGTAAATGGCATCTAAAAAATATGGCATTGAAAGTATTCGTCGAATGGTGCAGAGGTGATGCAAAAACCATGTTCTTTTAATTACGTGAATTCTTTGAAATATTTATGTGAAATGTGTGGAGCGGTTCTTATTCGAAACGGTCAGTTGTGGCGTTTTGGACAAATAATGTATTATTGGGATTCTATTGGGAGGATAATTTATATTTATAGGGTCTTGCAATTGATAATTATTGATAAAATGTGGATATTGGTGGACCTGGATGGCGCCAAATATGTTCCAATTATTGTTAATTAATTATTAGGGTCTTACACTGACCAAAAAAAAATTGGGATAATATAAAAGATTGATATTTGAAAAGGAAGTCCTTGTGGGCCGGGATGGCGCAAAATATGTTCCAATGATTGTTAACTAATTATAATTAATTAATTTTATAAGACCTCTACGCTGCACTGGCCGAATATTTATGTATTAATAGTTATCTTTTTTAAGGGCATAGATAAGCTGTTGTCTATGCTCTTAGAAAAAGTAGTTTAACATAACACAAGTTAAAGCTTTATTTAGGCACCAGAGGTCAATCAAACATTGTTAAAGCTTTAAAGCCCATATGTTTTTTGTTTTGCATGTAATTTAGTGTTAAGTGTTTTTACAGTTTTGTTTGGCAGCCTCCGTTGCGCAGTTGGTTAGATGCCGGCTGTGAAACGAGAGGCCGCGGGTTCGATCTCCGCACCGAAACAAATGTTTGTGTGATCCACAGGTATTTGTTTCGGGTCTGAGTGTTTGTGAGACCGAAAAGTCTCTCGTAGTTTCTGATACCCACGATACAAGACTTGATCTTAGTGTGGGGTCAGGACTATGTATGTGACTGTTGGGTGTATTTATTTATTTATTTTAAGTCCTTCTTTTTGTATATACAAGTTTATTATTTACTATTTTCAGGTTACTTTATTTAAAAGCCATACGCCCGAATACTGGAACGACATTCAAATAATAAGTAGCTCTTAACAGCGCACGGCTCACTTAGCCAGTACATTTAATCGGGATTAACGTAGTTAAGCGCAAGTTATATTTAAGTTGCGTTCCAGTATTTGGGCGATAGACAATTATCCGATTGTGAAATGAACACAGGACTCACGCTTTAAAACCTAAATAATACTACTCAAGGTTTATACATAAGTAATCATTTGATAAACGCGTCGAGGAATTTATATGACCATTACGTGGACACCCATTTATCAATCGAAAGGGACGATAAATACAAAAAAACGCCCAAAATATAACTTTCCTTTACTTATTTGACATTATCCAAGACCTTTATAGACAAATGCAGCAATTATTTGAAAAGAAACAGATAAGTAAAAAGGCCTAATTTATGTCACTTTCCTTTTAAAGGGCACATGGCGTGTACTTGCCAAATGTTAACGCAAACGGCACTTGAAAAACTAATCCTTATTGCAACAATAAAAACGCGATAATGTAAGCCTTTTCTTGTGTCATTTCTTCACAAATTTTGTGTATAAATTCACGTGCATCGTTGAAAGGTTAGACGGAGGTGCATCTAATTACCTACACTCATACTTTGTTAAGTTTAAATTTGTCAAACGATATCAAGCATTAAAAAAGGGTTTGGAAAAAGAGTTATCTAGATTTTTTGATAAATTAGCATTTGTGGTGGAGGCAAGTTTATCGCCATGTGGAGAACATATTACAGTCCTCAAAACATTTTTATGTGATTTATCAAATCAAAACCTTACAAAGTGCTCGGCCTGGTAATCAAACAATAAGTTCCTGACCTGATATTTTTAAAATTTTTAACTTATTGATTTTTGCGAATTTGCGTCGCTTTTATTTAAATATTTAAACTATAATGTAACTAACAGGTGTTTCCATATGATCCTACCCCCTCACCATGGGCATCGAAGCCTGACGACCCATTTGAAGACACTACCTTTTAACATGTTATATGCATTGGTATTATAAAAGCGTAGAAAGATACCCGTGAATATTTTGGTGACACAGATAAAATACCAAAGATATTAAATTTGAAAAAATCTATTTATTTAGTAGTTCCGTAATATACGCACAGTTATAAAAATATTTTTATACTAAGCAGATTATAATATTGTTCATATGGTTTTTTTATAAAAAAAATTATTGTTTTTATTCCAGTGTTCTAACAAAAACAAAAGGTATCATTAATGCATTTGTAAGTTATGTATTATTACTCCGTAAGCCGACGGAAGGTTTTTGTGACGTAACAAAAACTAGACATACCATGTGGAATTGTATAACAAAACACTAAGTTCGCTAACTCGCCACAAACCGGTTACCCTAATTAACCACCTGCCGCACAAACCACGATTTATATTAAAACAATTAGGAATAACAATAAATTCAAACATAAATATGCGCTAATTGCATTAAAATCATCCAATTAATTTAATTATAATAGGTAAAGGCATACATTCGCTACTCACTGTTTTATCTGTAGTGAAACGTCTCGGTGTATCACAACGCCTAATAAACTTTAAGCACACAATTCCAGATATTAACAACTAATTACAGAACAAGCTATTAAATGAAAACATCAATTAATTACAAGGGGAGAGCGAGCGGGCGCGAGGCAGCGGCGCTCGCAACTGGTTTGGTAAACCGAACGGAGCATGCCTCATCCATAATTCAAATAAAACATGGGCTCCGGACCCCGCCCATGAAACACGTCCGCCAATAGCTTATACCACTCGCTCCGACGCAACTCCGCCCGCCATCGAACTCACTTCCCCACCTTCTCTATTCTAAATTACTAGCCATTCAATTTTACCAATAAATTAATACGTGCCAATAATATTACCCGGCCGACGTATGCCGCGACCTAATAGCTCTGGGTGCTCGATTGTTCGCAATATTCAATTAATAACATTCGTGATTCGGACGATCACGATCCGAGTGTGTCTAACGAGAACAAATTTTTAACGTCTTAATTGACAAATTGAATTCTTGCCAATATAGAAAGTTATTACAAGATTCTTTTCAATTCGTGGAAGCGGGTAATTAATTTTTGTTCTTGCTCGGCTACCTGTGAATGTGGGTTGGCAGCGCGGAAGCCAAGTTCTTTTTTTGATTAGACGCAATTGGCGGATCGATTGGCATATCGTGCAGGAAATTCTGCGTCACTAACGCTAATGCTTTATCAGTGCCATTATTTTGCAGGGGTGAATCGAAGCGAGATTTACTTGGTTTGTGGAGCTGATTCTCAAGTGCGGCCCAGTCACGCGCTCGGCCACTTTATGCACATTAACTAATTTATTTTCAAAGGTTTTGTATGATGTCTGACGTTGGATTAGGTCGTTGATGGCGTGGCTTCATTAAAAGGATTATAGTTGGGTACTGTAACTCAATTATTGTAAGACAATTATAAAATTAAACGTTTAAAAATACTTAATTAAAGATTTTTAAGGAATTAGGATCCACAGAACCATATAGTGTACCTGTAAGTGTTGACAGTAAGAGCAGCGAAAGCGATCATACAATAGCTATTGCCTATCGCAAATGAACATGGTTGTGATTTTATGCTTATTATTTAATAATTTAGAAACAACACGAAGTATAAAAAACTTTATCCAAACAAAAAAATCAATAAAATTGAAAATATGAATGCCTAAATTAACATAAAAATTAAATATACATACATGCCATGCTCAATTATTGGAGCCATTAAAACTCAAATCCCAAATATTTGTAAATCGCACAACAAAATTCTATAAGAAAAAAAACAAAAACGTTAACAATATTGTCATTGTTTGTAACCAACTAATAAACCTCCTTTACAATCCTTTTCACCAATAGCTACTTATCCAACACTGAATGAACACGCAACAGACATAATCCTTTCCTTAACCCATTGAGCTACTGAAACTATTGTTAAAATTGTACTGTGGTTTTGAAGGGTTTACCCTTTGTGCGAAACAAAAGGTCCACAATTTCTTACGTAAACCTTTTTGTCGTCAATACTAATTCGTTTCCCAGTTTTGGTTCATTGTTGGCACAATTTGTCAGTCTGGTGTTTGATGCGCCGGGTGTGCAAAAACTTGGCTGCTTTTTCGGGAGTCGCTAATCACAAGGCGCCGGTAGCTGGTTCGTTTTTTTTTGGCGTGAATTACAGGTAGAAACAAACTTGGTTCGTCACTAGTCTTGTCTAAACTTGTCTTAATTACGGGATTTTCAACCCTATGTATATTGGGTTAAGTGTTTTTGTAATGATGGTCAGTTTCGGTCAGATAATAATAGAGTATTATGAACTTGTAGTGTGGTCCGGAAGTCAGCACTGTCATCATACGGCTTGAGATTTTTATTTCTACGATAGTCTAATTGGGATATAATGTGTTGATATTTTATTTATTTTTTATTCGAATTCCTGTTTATTGGGACAAGAGGAAGGAGTAGGTAGGCTATAAGATTATATTGTCTTAAATGTAGATTTGAATTCTGTAAATTTGTCGATGTGGCCCATTTTGGGATCGCAACTTAGAACTTGTATTTTCGCACTTAATATTGGTCAATAATCGCTACTCATCTTGGTCCTGAACTCTACCATCCATCTCTAGATGTTGTTCAGGACTCGAACTTCAGGACTATCTCTATTTTCTCTCGCCTAAAGCTCTGGTTATAGTAATAAATAAATTACCACCGCTGAGAATGTAATACTCATAAACCTATTTAGACATACATACATACATAAACACACGCCTTTATCCCAGAAGGGGTAGGCAGAGGCGCTACCAGGACACCCACATTTCGCCTTGTATATTCCGTCCCATGATGTGAAGGGGGCGAGCCTATTGCCATATCGGGCACAAATTCCTGACTCCGGGCTGATTATGAATAGGAAAGCCCAATATCACTTTGCCCGACCCGGGATTCGAACCCGAGACCTCAGCTTTGTAGTCGTACCGTAGTATAACTACGCCACCGAGGCACCTATTAATACATTAGCAATAAATTCTCCTTTTCTTAGAGAGGGTCTATCGCTTACTTAGCCTACGGATTTCACTGTCTTTACTCAGATAATGTTAATATGTGTTTAAAATCATTACTATAGGGCTTTTTTATGTATATTGACGAATTTCATACGAATTTTTCAACATCGTACATCAAAAGTTTCTTCTTAAATAAGCACGGCAAGGCATAAGTACTGAATGTGAACACTGTAATTGATCGCCTTATTCAATATAGGACCGGTAAAACAGTTGGAGATGGCGATTAGAACAAAGTCTCGGTTATTTACTCAAACCGTCACTAAATGTATTCCAATAAAGCCGACATTGAGGCTGTAATGTAAGCCCGGGGCGAGCGTGACGCTGCGCTGGCGCACGCTTTTTGCCCTCCCTCCCTCTCTGCAGACCTCATGCGCCCCCTCCGACGCCCTCGCTACCGTTCCGCTAAACAAACTTCACGCGGCGACGCCAAATCGATTTTCCTCGATCGCATCTCCGCCGTACCATCCGCCTAATAACACCAAATCACTTTTTTACCATCGCCGAGATATTGTTAACGGATCGACTATGAAATTATACCCGCAATCGGCATCTCATTGTTTCCGCTCGACCCAAGGGATGTGTGGGATATGTTACATAATAAATTCATTATCCCCAAATCGGTTCTGCATTGTTTCCATCCGACATCTTTGTCTCAAAAATTGCCGTGATTGAATCCTTCGCGTGTAACGGTACGCGTTCCGGCGATTTGCTGAAAATTAAATTTTCGTACAACAAAAAAATGGTTAGGGCGAGACTAAACGGTCTCATTATCGTTTTTGTATCGGTTTAAGTCGGTCAGAAGTGTGGGTGTTCCTTGAAATCTAACGAGTCACGGAGAAAATTGAAAATGTCAGTTAAGGCAATTACTGGGTTTATTGAACTCTAGTTTAATCAACGATTACTTACTGAAAGAACGAGTGTCGAATGCGATTGAAAAAACAAACAAGATGGCGGTTTGCGGGCGATTTGAATGCTCGTCCATTGAGGCGGGGAAATAGAGCGGCGCGGCAAGTCGCGGACCGCGATGACACGAGCCACAGTCGCCGCAGATCATCAACATTTTTTCGCCATTCACTGTTGTCGCGATTTATTTAGAATCACATTTGTCCCGCTCAAACAGTGACGAATCGTATGAAACATTGATTATATTTTTTCGCGTGAGTGATATTGAGCTGATTCTTTTCGTGGCAGCGTTTTTTGCCAAAAATATAAAACAAATTGAATTATAATACTATATTTCTTGTGTTCGTAATGGGGCGAGTGGACTGAAGCTTACAGTTAGGTTATGTAAAAAACATGAAATTCATTTGGCAAAAAATGTTTAGAACCGCTGAGTAATCGCAGCAGTACAAATACATTTTACATTAGAGAACAAATAGCGCTATTGAGCTTGGCGAAAGAAACGATCATTTGAGGTTTCCTCCACTAGTGCGCACTGATTTGATTTTTTTTTTGTGTCCACGCGCCGGATGTGGGCTGCCGAGAGTTGTACACTAAACTAGTAATTTGCAACATAATGTTGATAAAAAAGTGTCAAAGCGGAAACGCATCATGCGTTTGATGAGAGGAAGTGTCTGTCATTATAAAAGAGAACGTTTTATTAGTTTTATTTTATTGAATTTGTCAATAATTTGTTACAGTAGAAATTATTTCCTGAAATTAAGTTTTGTAATTACAAAATTATTTGATAAGTAATTTAAGCGAGTTTTTGATTTAGATATTAAGACATCACGACAATTGTATGCGCTTAGATAAAATATTACATTCAGTGATGGATGTCGTTAAATTTAGTCTTATTTGTACAGCAATCACAAAATTTACTAAAGTGAAATGCTGAAGACTTTTTTAAAGATAGATCCCCAAAATATTTAAGATCATTTGACAAATATTTAATGCTTATAGTTTTATAAAGATAGTCATTATCCAAGACAAAATTTTAAAGACTACTCAGACCTTCCCTCATTGGTGCTTAAACAAATAAACATGACGGAGAAAATTAAAGGCAATTATAAAACAATTTCCTTACATGTGGAAAGAGGTTAAACTGTTAACCGAGATACTGAGAAGCGTATTTTCCAAAGAATCGCATTTCATACGCTAATGTCTATATAAACGCTTGTCCTGAATAACTTTATAATTTGCGCCATTGTAAGTCGCTAACAGTATCCGTGGCAGATGACTGCGGAGAAATAAAAATATATTTACTGAAATATAAGTCAGCGTCGGTGAAGCGTCGGACGTCAGCTTACAAGCACAGATTTCTAGCTAAGGTTGCAGGATGCAGGATGAAGTCTCAGTAGTTCCCTTCATTTAAAGGAACTCTGAAAAACAAACCAACAACAAACAAAACAAACATACAAAACCGTTTTCAATAGGTCGCTGGGGAAATCCTTAAGGAAGCCCTGTGTTTTATAGTAGACTTCCTGTGGCTGAAAAGAAGGGGTATTGAAGTAGAGCCGAATATTTATATTTTACTACAATAAAAATAAGCGTGCGATCCCATTATTAATACTGTCTCGTGGATAACCGACGTAAAACGACGACTTTGCTGTCTTGCTTTATAGAAGCTATTGGTCCATGAAATACCTTATGAAAGGACCATTGGCGCTCTCCCTAAAGCGCAAACTCATGGACATATGTACATATTTACTAATGTCCAAAATTCCACTGTTGGTGTTTGCCAACGAGCAACGGTGCAAAGCACTTTGGGTGTCAAACATTTAGATCGAATCAAAAACACAGAAATACGGTTCAGAACCAATGTTGCCGACTTTGGCCAAAAAGCCGCCAAGCTCAAGTGATCGAAATTGCGCAATTTGATTAGAAAATCGGACCTTCTAACGGACAGTCTAATGTTAGATAGAATGACTCAATATCGAGTACAATTTATTTTAATCTTGAATAATAAAAATAAAATTATCTAAAAGCGTATCTTATTGATTGTATATTGAACCAACAAAATGTAAACATTTCGCCGTATTTTATAATACTTATATTCCTACTAGTTTAAATCCTTGCAATTTTACCTACATTTGATATGCAACTAATAACTCTATTTGCAAGTTTTTCGTAGAACAATCCTCACACGCGAACCGATTAAATGGACGTTAAAAAATAAAGCACTCGACCGTAATTGATTTGAGCGCGAAATTTACTTCAATATTAATATTATGGAATTTTGTATCTTCGAGGAATTCTATAAACATAATAAAAATTGCAATAATACATTTAGTTCCGTGTAATATGGTAGTCATGTAATAAATTCCAATAAAATAGAATACAACTAACCATTTGTTTGTGACTTTAGAGACTTAAATATCTCAGTGTAACTTATCCGTTTATGAAATTTATCTGCACATAAAATGTTACAATTTCTTTGTATGCTACCAGTCTAGACTTTAGAGTCTTCTTTGATATTGTAATGTCTTGGATGCTAACATTACTTTAATTTTTGTTCACAAATGAGCTAAAACGTGAACATTTCCAAAGAGCTTATCTTTGCAATATATATAATAGTTTAATATTCTACTAGATTTTATTTAACAGTCTCAATACTCAATCGTATTCCATTCGGTAATTTATAAGATTCACATCACAATCGGTGTAATGGATGTTTGTGCCTCTAGGAAATCGATTATTTTTTATAGCGTGCATACAAATAGAGTTAGTTATGAAGACATCCATCAAGGCTATAATTTGATTGTAACTTTCAGTGGAGAAACATTACTGCTAACGAGCGTGCCGGGCCGCTATTGAGCAATTTCGGCTGAACATTAATCCAATAATGTCAGGTAATATATAATATTGCTGATAACAACGTTGTTTGTACGTTGTACAGTCAATCACGGATGGTATTTTTTTAACCTTCAACGCAATTGGAGGATGTTATGCGTTTAAATCTTTTGTGTGCGTTCGATATCGTAGTATGAGTGGATTGATTTTAATGTAGTTTTTATAGAATTATACAAGAAAATGGACTTCCAACTCGCGTTGGGAGCTATCAAAATTTACCGTCTACGAATACAAGGATCTTAGAATTTCATTTGTCGACTATTACGGGTGGAAATCTTACATAAAGGGGAAATTTTAGTTATCGCATTACCGTTTCTGCACGAGGGCTTATTGTCGGACCTCTAAGCAATTTACCACACGTTAATTCTTGTATACGAGCCATAGTTAAAATTGTCTAAGGCTCTACCACTTTAAGCAAAAAGAGTCTACTTAAAAAATATGCGGTTTGCAATGTGGAAACAAAAGAGATAATTTCAAACTTGCAGCTTTCAATAAATAATCTTAAATATGTATTTACAAATTTTAAACATAAAGGGCAGTGTCTTATTTTTCCAAAAGCTGTCGACATTTGTACTTTTCGAATTTCAGTAAATGTTTTACGCATTTACCTATAATGTAAATTATAAAACAAATGCAATTAAATAAAATTATCTAGTTTATACAATTGCAAAGCTTGTTGTTCTCAACTGTACGTACGTATGACCAAGAAACTTTGTGGTCACACCGTTCATGTAATGTTAAACAAATTGTATGGTTTCATTTATTGACGATATTTCTAACCATATTTTATATTGGATGTGATTATCGTAATGTATCAAGTAAATAGTGTTGTTTGAATTACAAATATTGGGCAAGTGGCCAATAAAAATAAAATAATGTTCGTAACACAGGAATAACTGACGATTGGAAGAATAATGTGACGTTACAACAAATTTAGGTGTATAGACAGCCTCGGTGGCGTAGTTGTGCTACGGTCCCATTAGAAAGCTGTGGTCTTGGGTTCGAATCCCGGGTCTGGCAAAGTGATATTGGATTTTATATTCACTATCAGCCCGGAGTCTGTGCGTGATATGGCGATAGGCTTGCACCCTATCATATCATGGGACGGAACATACAAAGCGAAATGTGGGTGTCGTGTTGGCACCTCTACCTATCCGTTCTGGGATATAGGCGTGAGTTTATATATGTATGTAGTTAAAATAAAAGAAAAACTAAGTTCGCCAGGTCAAGCGATGAAACCGTCAAACTTTCAGCAGACTGGAAGATAAATCTTATATTTTAATAAATATTCAAGCCTTTCTAAGCGGTTTGATGAGTTCATAAGTTGTTTGGAAGATTAAATGCCACAAAATGTCTTTGGATTTCAGTTTTAATTTAACAAACATTTTCGTAAATAAAACGTGCAGTTTACTTCAGTAAGGTTAAGATAATAAATCAATTAAAATTCTGTGAACAGTTTTACTTTGCAAGTGAGGAAATAATGTCTCAACAAAATTAGCAAATATCTTTGAATTAGTTACGATATTTGAAGATTTTCTCATCTTTAGTCACAATAAAACTACAATGTATTATCACCAATGTAAATTATTTTGAAACCCATAGATTATTATGGAATCAACGATTGGTCTTTATTCTCAATGTTTACAAGGAAGTTTTCTAGATGTTTTTATATTGATTAGAGCAAACATAGAGAAAAAGTTGAAACAAAAGGCACCTAATGACATTGAAAAGTCCGCTCTTTAATCCTTTACCACGACAATAGCCGAAGACCGGCGATGAAATACGAACTTTCAATTGTTTCACCCAACTGCTTAACAGTACAATGCTTTGAATAACAAGGTAGCAAAACACATAATTGGATGACACAGAAGGCACACGCTAATAGTCAACGGTAACCAGCGAGTAAGCGTCAACTAATGTGGTTTTAATACTTGTGGATAGTTCAATTCCATGGGAGGGCAATTTGGCATTCGGCACTCGGCGAAAAAAACCCATTTGCCGCGATGCGTGTGGCTTAATGATAAACTAATTATTTGTCGTGAACTCAGTTTTCGGAAGGGCTTTAAGGCCGATTCACATTCGGCGAAACTGTACCGGGTAATTCTGTGAATTGATTTCTTTGTAAATATGGAGTGATTTGGGCGTAAAAAAGTTCAGCAAATTGAATGGTCGAATTGAAATCATTTTTGTCTTGAGTAATGAGTACGTTTTAATGAATCGCTTTCTGAAAATGTCTGAGTTTAACAATGACATAAAGATCTGAAGCTATTACAAACAAATTAGAAAGTTTGTAGGGTCAGTAATTGGTATATTTCCAAAATTAATTCGTTTTTAAGAATAAGTGTCATCGGCAAAAACATTATCTGGTTTTTAAATGATTTCATGCATGCAATTCTTATAGGCAGCAATGAAAACAGCAGCGCCTTGCCTTTCTATAGTGTACATTACATGAGTTAGAATATAACCTTATATCAAAATAATATTTAAAAATTATAATAAAAAATATCTATTCTCAACTCATTGGTTTTATTAGCATATGCGGGGAATTTACTCCTTTCATAAAAATAATTAAGCGTATATACTAGACGAGCTGATTATGGTTGATGCAGACCAGATGCAGACCGCTTTCAACAGGACGCTTTAGAAATCCTGTGTCTGGAGATAAACATCTAATAAATAATGGAAATTTTACTGCAAATATATATAAAATGATTATATTTTGATATTTGTACAAATATAACCAAACACACATATGCCCAACAGAGACGCACCATTGTATTAGACACACCAAGCACCATGTGAAACGGGCTTAACACGAAAAAATATTGTTCGCGAGTTGCATGCTTTTTTGAGTATTAGTGAGAAACATTGTTGATCTGCCTCTGATGAATTTAGTTACAGAATTTACACAATAAATTACATGGAAACGGGCAAAAAGTGCTCCCATTCAGTGTCTGGGTGGCTTTTTCTCGCCATCCGTTTCGTGGAGTTGGTCTCTTTTATTTGTATACTCAATTTGACTGCTTCGGTGGCGCAGTTGTACTACAGTACGATTATAACATTGAGGCCTCGGGTTCGAATCCCGGGTCGGGCAAAGTGATATTGGATTTATCTATTCATTATCAGCCCGGAGTCAGGAATTTGTGGCCGACGGCGATAGGCTCGCCCCCTATCACATCGCGGGACGGAACACACAAGGCGAAACGTGAGTGCCCTGGTAGCACCACTGCCCTCTCCTTCTGGGAAAAAGGCGTGAGTTTATGTATGTATGTAATTTGGGTTCCGTTTGCAGTGGCGGAAGACAAAGGCGTTACATTGTATGTGTTGCAAATTACCGTGTACGACTAAGTGTGGGTTGCTAATTGGTAAGGTAAGGTTGCAGTCGCTGGTATTAGGGACGAAGTCCAATTGAAGCGCGGTTTTATGAAGTATAATAAAAGGCCATTGATTATACCAGGTATATCTAGTCTGCGACCGAAAACGATGCCAGGTAGCAGTTTTAGTGACCACAAACACAATGCAATTAAAACTTTAAAAAAAGGTCTTCTTCTTCTTCTTCTTTTAATTAAAGAATGGCTCCCCCGTAGTATCGGAGATTTTGCCAATGTCTTTGTTGTGGTGATATAAATTATATTTTCAAGTAGAGAGGTTAAACTAAAAAAAAAGGTCATCGTATTTGGGTGATAAATATAGAGTAAATGCTAAAATACTAATTGAAATCTGGCGCATTGCGTCTTTAAAAAACAAAGGCTGTACATTATCATTTTAGGCAAAACTACTAAAAAGTAAAAAAAAATTCGTAGTTCTTTTTTTTTTTTGCGAATTTTTCAGTTTCACTGTGTCTGAAGTCACTAAAACTACCACCTAGCTTTATTTTCGGTCGCAGTGTGGATATAACCTGTAGTTCTTTCCAAAAGGAAGTTTTAAAAGTAAGTTGTTTTGCAAAAGATAAGCAATAACCATAGCCAACGTTTCGAATCAACCACTTCGCTGAGTAATTCGTGGTTGTGTTCAAAGGATTTGAATGGATGAAAGAGGATATAAAGGTGAGCAGATGAAGATAGTTAGTCAATTTCACTGATCAAATTAAACGTGAAAATAAGTCTGTTGCAAGTAAGTTTAGTTTGGTACACTGTCGCTGCCTAGAGAAGCCGGGCCATTTATTTAATACCTAACCTCTACCACTTCTATAACTCATATGTATAAAAATATTTATTTATTGGAACAAAAATACATTTAAAACATTTACGTACGTAAATTTATTAATTTATTAAACAAACAAGAACTTACGTCTAATTACACATATACCCTAAAAAACCACCTAGGTTGACTAATTGTATGAGTTAAAAACTGAGTCGCATAAATAAATATGCATTGAAACGTACCCTTTACTGTAATTAGCAGATGAATTAAATTTTCCATTGAACTATTAAAATTGACGTGTGAATAGAAATCCCATGGCGTAAGTGATCCCACAGTTTTTATGTGTTATTGTTGCGTAGTATTATATCTGAAGCGACGATAGGCATGCTTTATTGCACAAAAACTAGGAATTGTGTCAGCTGAAGCTTCACGTGCAATTATAGGTTATGTGTAGGAATTTGTATGGATTTGCTATTGTGTAATTAAAAGTTTCGATTGCGTGGGTAATTATGGGATTTTAATCAGATAATTGCTAAATTATCGTGGATGAATATTGTGAGGAAACCTGCTTAGCCTAGTGATTTCTAATAATTATATGGTATGTAAAGTCCGCCAACCCGCACTAGGCTAGCGTGGTGGATTATATTGCCTAACTCCTCTCAATCGTACTCTTGATTGTAGAGGAGGCTCGTGTCCTGCAGTGGGATGTATATGTGCTGATACAATTGCAACATTATAATTGTACAGGGTATATCAAGACCGCGACCGAAAACGAACACAATGCAAGTAAAAATTTTACAAAAAAAAATCGTAATTTTTTTTTTGTTATTTTTTACATATCGTCGTATTTGAGTGATTAAACATAGTTTTTCTAAAATAATGACGTACATCGCTTAATTTTTAAACACGCAATGGTACGTAAGGGTTTAAATTACTGTATTTACCCCTTAAAAACGATGATTTTTAAAAAAAATTGTAAAAAAAATCCGTCGCTTATTTTGCAAAATTTTTAGTTGCATTGTGTCTGTACCGCTAAAACTACCACCTGGCTTCGTTTTCGGTCGCGGTCTTGATATACCCTGTATATTAATATAGGAATATTAACTAAAGATGTTAATATTCAAGATTTCTCTGTTTTTGAACCTGATCAACTATTCCCTCAATAAAATTATTTTAATACTTGATGTATTTGGTACTTTCTATACTTGATATGAAGTATAATGGCATGACTGGTATCACTTTCTTAGATAAAATTGTAAATAGATCATGACTGATGCATTTTATTTGGTAATTTTATTGACATAAGACTTTCCTTAAACCTAGTCCACGAACCCGACCTCTATAATTTACCGACATCGTTGGTGTTCATAGATTTTATTTCAGTATGTGACCGATTGTAAAAAATTACAAATAGGGAAATTAAAGTATTGATCCGTATCATTATACGTTTTCATGACAGTCTGCACGACATCTACCACAATAATTATTTATTGAGAGGCTCTAAGGTATCTTTGCAACCTCGCTGGCATTATGAAAAATTTGCTTTTAATGTTGGACTCTGTTCACTATCTATGAGTATAATGAGAGACTATCAATGAGGACCTCATGTAATATGTATGTGGTCATTTTTACAAGAATCCTAATTTCGCTTTTGCTAAAAAAAATTACGCTAGTTCGTCCTGTCATATGCACTAAATTACCACATCGCTACTATGACAAAAATACAATGATAGTTCTGGCTAATGGACTGCCTCGGTGGCCTAGTTGTATTACGGTACGACTACAAAGCTGTGGTCTCGGGTTCGAATCCCGGGTTGGGCAAAGTGATATTGGGATTTTCTATGTATGTGACTGTTGGGTGTATTTATTTATTTATTTATTTATTATTATTATCAGCTCGGAGTCAGGAATTTGTACCCAATATGGTTATAGGCTCGCCTCCCATAACATCATGGGACGGAACATACAATGCGAAACGTGAGTGTCCTGGTAGTACCTCTGCCTATCCCTTCTGGGAAAATGGCGTGAGTTTATGTATGTATGTAGTTCTTGCTATCATGGGCATTAAATTAATTCATAAAATTAGTGAAAAAATATACTTGCTACACTATTTCTGACAATGAATTATTTATACCCTAACCCCGTACAATAAATAATAATAAAACACGATATTACCAGCAACAGTATGTCAGGCCTCATTATCCGTACTTTAAACCTATAATAAAAATCAATTTGGAATGTGGCGATAAACGGACGACACCGAACAACCCTTCTGTCCCATCCCATTACACCATGCAACCCCATACGTAAGGGTATGTTTACGCTTACATTATCATAATGTTATGTTGTGGTGTCATAATTTTATGGGTGTTTTTTGTCCTGGATACAATGATGCTTGGTTGTGAATTAAGGTTTAATGTAAGATACTACCAAAATTCAATTGGTCTGATGACATCGGTGTACACATGTGACAGGCGACATCCTCTGTGGCGCAGTTGGTTACACGCCAGCTGTAAAACGAGAGGTCGCGGGTTCGCTCTCGGCCCAAAACTAATATTTGTGTGAACTACAGGCATTTGTTTCGAGTTGGGTGTTTGTGAGACCGAAAAGTCTCTCGTAGTTTCTGATACCCACGACACAAGACTCGATCTTAGTGTTTTGTGAATAATTGTTTTATATATCGACGTGCTTTAGTTGTAGGATACGGCTTACGAGTTGTGTAATATTAAATATTAGTTGTTTTTACAGATCGACGGATGGCAAACACACAAGCGATTCCTTGGGTAAGTGTTTCTGATCATACAATTAACGATACCGCATTTTGAAACAGAGTTTGCATCTTAATTCACTAAACTGGATCTATAAAAATAAACAAAATTATTTGGAACAAAAACATTACAAGAAACTAGAGTACAATTGTAAGGTGCTAACTGCCGTAGTTACTGGTATAACTGTGTTGCAGTAAGCAGCGCCCACCTCCACGTTTTATAAACATTGTTACAACTTACAAGGAATGCTAATGAAATAATGAAAGTAAAAATGAAAATTGAAAAACAAAAAAATAATAATAATATAAACGTGTGAGTGTATGTATATGAAAGTGTGTGTGCGTGTGTGTGTGCGTGTGTGTGTGCGTGTGTGTGTGCGTGTGTGTGTATGTATGTGAGTCTGGGCATGAGTAGGTTGTAGGTTATATGTAGGTTATGGGTTCCCAAAAACAATTATTGGGCATCGCGAACAGACAAATTAAATTTTGGAATGGCTATTCTTAAGTATTTAATCCCCAAAATTAGCCGCTCGCTCCTTAATTGATAATCATTCCAACGCAGAACCATCAGAACAGTATTACAACCAACTGAGGTACAAAGTCCTCAACCAATGTCATCACAACAATATGATCTGTCCAGAGTTACAAAATCGTTCAGCATACCGGGTATATCAAGACTGCGACCGAAAACGAAGCCAGGTGGTAGTATTAGTGACTTCAGACACAATGCAACTAAAAATTTCGCAAAAACATGATATTTTTTTTGTAAGTTTTAAAGACACAATGGTACGCTAGGGTTTAAATTACTATTTTCGCAAAAACTAGGTATTTGCCACCCAAACACGATTATATAAAAAAAAATGCAATATTTTTGAAATTTTTAGTTGCATTATGTCTGTAACCACTAAAACTACCACCTGGCTTCGTTTTCGGTCGCAGTCTTGATATACCCGGTATAATATATATCTACCGTACATTAAAACAAATCAAGGAAAATTACATGTTTAATTGTCCAGCCAACATAATTGACTGCCTTGGTGGCGTAGTTGTATTATGGTACGGTTACAAAGCTGAGGTCTCGGGTTCGAGTCCCGGGTCGGGCAAAGTGATATTGGATTTTTCTATTCATTATCAGTCCGGAGTCAGGAATTTGTGCCCGATATGGCGATAGGCTTGCCCCCTGTCACATCGTGGGACGGAACATACAAGGCGAAATGTGGGTGTCCTGGTGGCGCTTCTGCCTACCTCTTCGGGGATAAAGGCGTGTGTTTATGTATGTAATTGTCCAGCGTTAAGTGTATACATATATGACAATTCCACGAGATAGCTCCAACAATTGTGAGATAGGTATCGCGGAGGCGCGCATACTGTGCCAAATAGGTTTTTAATTAGCAAGATAAGACGCGTCATTAGCCAGCAAATTACCCGCGGAGCTGTTTGTTTTATTATATTTTCTTTGTTATCTGCTAATGTTGCATCTTGTCCGTCAAATTGCTGGAAATTGTGTATACATTGAGTGGTTTCTACTGACACGGCAATGCTCACAATGCAGCTGACGATGAGTGCATCGCAAGGTATGGCAAATGGAATATTTACCTTTTGCGCTTGACACAAAAAAAAATATTTCGATGAATGGTGAGACGATCGTTCCATTTGCCTGATGGTAAGGAATAGGACCGCTGATTGACAGTAGCATAACCAAACAACACCATGAATTTCACCATCCTGACCAATAAGATGTTACAGTCCACCCTTCGCTGGTTTTAAGAAAGGCTCGGTTCAGAGGTCTACGTTTGAACATAGTCCACTAAGCTGGCCTAGTGCGAGTTGATGGTCTTTACGTTCTAATTATAATTTTTATTCGAATAATTACATTCGAAGATTTTTTCAAATTCTTTATAGTATCCTATTGATGTTTCCTGACTGCCTCGGTGGCGTAGTTGTACTACGGTATGACTACTAAGCTGAGGTCTCGGGTTCGACTCCCGGGTCGGTCAAAATTATATTGGGTTTTTCTATTCATTATCAGCCCGTAGCCAGGAATTTGTGCCCAATATGGCGGTAGACTCGCCACCTATCACATCATGGGACGAAACATACAAGGCGAAATGTGAGTGTCCTGGTGGCGCGTCTGCCTACCCCTTCTGAGACAAAGGCGTGAGTTTATGTATGTATTGATGTTTCCTTCACTGTCAAAGTGTCTGCTAATCAATACACATGATTCGGAAATACAGAGATGCAATATGATTCGAATCCAAATTACCGTCTTGATAGCCTCGTCTGGTATGTAACCAACAGGCCATTATGAATTATAAAATATTGTCTCGGTGGTGTAGTTGTACTACGGCAAGATTACAACGCTGAAGTCTTGGGTTCGAATCCCGGCTCGGGCACAGTGATATTGGATTTTTTTTTCATCGCCCGTTCACAACGTAGGGCGAAACGTGGGTGTCCTCTGCACTTCAGACTACCCCCTCTGAGAAAAAATAGTGAGTTTCTGTATGTATGTAGTATAAAATACAGGAAAATCTGATGTCCCAATTTTTCGCATCACTCATAAGGTTTTCTAGCACCACAGTCCGAACTGGAGGCTTAAAGTGCTTAGGCTTAAAGTTAACTCAGCGGAATTCCAGTTTTGCTACTATACATGTCCAATGTCCATCCTCAATTTGAGCCACGTCATCCCACCGTAATAGGTAAACGTGTTCTACCGAGTGACAGTGATTATCCTTAAATCCTTTCAATAGTTATCAGCGAGCAGTAAATAGGACAGGAGTCATCACATCAAGCATTCACCAGACAGCATTATTTTTACGAGTGTCCGCCATCGTCCTTTTTTTGTTGTAAGCCCGCGCGTGCGCTCCAAATGGGTCGCTGTGATAACTCTCACTTTTAAATCCTTTTATATCCATGTCAACCTTTACTTGAACAACCTTTAACATAACCCATTTTAGACTTTGAAACAAAGGCTTTAAGTCCAAAATTCATTGAAGTTGGATCGTTACTTTAAATTCCAGAAACATAAGTCATTTGTTAAGCTATCAGCACTTTATTTAGAGTCGAGATTTCTGAATATCAAAAGGTTTGTTTTTTAAATTACGCCACGGATGTTTGGGATTTTTGGAATGTTTCCAACGAGACTGTAAATTATAAAGCGATAGTTAATGAGTGTTTTAATAGATTTATTTACAATGTGAGGTGGTCAACAAATGGCCGGATTTGTAAAGCATTCGTCATGGCCTTAATTTTAATGTATACAGTTTTTAAAATACATGTTATTTAAAATGGATTTTAGTGTTATATTTATTTATGTATGAATTCTAGACATTTATTTAGATTTTATGTACAGTGACGAAATAAATGGATGATGAATAAATCTGAATGTTAGACTTACGTTATTATAATTTTTTTCGTCACTCAGAGAAATATTGTCATTTAAGAAATGATAACAACAAAACGTTTATAGATAAAAATGCTAACACCACTTAACATATTATCAAAATCAAATTTTTTTACAGATAATTTGACATTTTTCAATAACCAACAGTTTAATATTTAA
The DNA here is from genome assembly GCA_949752805.1 of Deilephila elpenor. Classification (NCBI taxonomy): domain Eukaryota; kingdom Metazoa; phylum Arthropoda; class Insecta; order Lepidoptera; family Sphingidae; genus Deilephila; species Deilephila elpenor. The sequence continues at coordinate 3,712,412 of OX457098.1, forward strand.
TTAATTTCAAGGCATTATGCATCTTCTAGTACAGTTGTTCAGAAAATATGATTCTGAGTAAGCAGGGTCCAGTTGATACGCAATAATCCGAATTAATTAGTAGATGGGAATGAGATCATTATGAAGTGCGCAATTAATTAAAATTTATTGGAAAATGCTGTAACAGGAATATGTGCGCTTGTGCGTGAGGTAGCAAGAGAATAGTTAGAGTTTATAACACAATAATATGAATAATGAGATGAGTTTTTTTGTTTAATTTCGATTATTTAGCTATGAAATAGTCATGCCAGAGGTTCAAATATATGGAATGAATAATTACAATATCATTGAGGAGTTTAATTTTTGAAACCTCGGAAATGTTATTGGACATCGGTGTACGTTGTTTATAATTTTAATTCAAGCTTATTTTCATTCACCTTGCCGGATATAAAATGAATGTTGGGTGAAATTGAGTACCTATAATAGAAAAATAATTTCTGAAACGCAAAAATGCATTTTTAACTCAAAAATATGAATAAATTAAGATCTAAACGATTACTTTTTATTACAGAACATTTGTAATTTCACTGAATTATGTTAAATTGCTCGTAATAAGCATTCCAATCAATACTTGTGAACTTTGCGTGTCCAATAAAAAATACTGCAAGCATCGCAAATAGGGGCGTAACAACGTAAATTTTATAAAAACATAAATTAGATACTCCGATACATTTTCAAACAATGAAATTACTTAAGGTGCGAGCTTTTGAACATACAATATCCTTAATACTAAAACGCCTTCAATAAACCAGCGTAGTTTGACACGAGATTTCTATTCATTCCGCAAGTTTTTTACATGGCCTAATAGGTCTTATTACCTGGACGTAATCGTTTACTGTTTATGAAAATTAATAAAGACTTCGTCTATGGAAAAAAATATATGTTCTAAGAACGGTCGCAATTACACGTTCCCTTTAAATGGATCGTTCGTACGGGCATGTGAAGAAATTGCAATGAAATGATTGCTTTCTAAGGTTTAAACGGTTAATGTTTATTGAATGCTTCAAAATATTTTTAACGGTCGAATAAGTCAAATGGGTGAGCGATTCGTTATAAAAATATATTCGTGCATTACCTATTACAAATAATAAATCATTTAAAAAATAAATAAACCGTCTTCAAAACTGTAATGAATTACTATCTAAGTGATTAATAAAATTTATTCTTTTATTATTCCAAAATACCTAAATATGCCATCAGACTATAAGCTACATAACAACACGCTACGAACTACGCGGGTAAAACCGCGGGACGCAGCTGGTCCTAAATATTAAAGTTGACACCGACCCCAAAAATAATTAGTGACTGTGACTTCTTTCAGAATTTTTCTCTATTCCTCATAGTTGGCCATCCACGCCTACTAGAAAAATTCATCCTGTATATAATTATAAAATATCAAAAATATATTTATATTCTTATCTACATTGCATTGTGCTTGTCACTCGGAGTATTAAGACATTTAGTAACAAGTCCCTTGTTGCCTGATAATCATATGCTTTCTTTCACTTTCGTATAATTTTATTCCGATAGCGAAATTTAAATTTAGCATGGCATGACAGAACTATCGTCCTGTTTATCAACTACACCGTACATACACCTACACGTCACTTTTATAAGGATAACACGTCAATCACCAACCACCTGGCTCTTAGTATTTGCAACTCAAAATATAACCAACACTCAATACGGCCGTAAAACAATCAACGTATTATTACAAGCATAATTAATATAGATGCAGTTTAATTAATTCCGCACCTTACAAGTAGCCGAATACCATTATGAACGAGTGATAAACTATAACTGGTCGTGTTATAATTATAGGCAAATGTCTATGTAAATGATGGTGGGCGTTTGCAAAATTGCTGATTGAGAATATTTCATCAGCAATTTGTGTTACATTGGCCGAGTGGCGCATTGGCTAAGAAGTTATGGCTTATGTTGCTTTTAGATACTTGTTTGGGTCTTAGTTTACTGTTTTTGCACGTGAAATTCTACTAAGAGATAGACGAAGTTACAGATAGCGAAATCACAATGTTATATGTAATCATGGAATCAAAATATGTCACATTTACATCCGCGTTATGTCGACTGTCGAGCTGGAAGTCCAGTGACACTGATATGCCCCTTTCGGCCTCCCCGTGGTAGCGAAAGGGGTGCTTAATAGCTTTTCCTCTTGAAAAAGAAAAACATACCTGTAGGGTATAATTGATAGTCTTTTACTTCTCTTTGTGGGATAGAGCATAAACTTTACAGTTCCTGTCACACACACTTTGAGACTTTTAAAATGCATCATTTTGTTAGCTAAACTTACCTGTATAATGTGTCAGCCTACACCTGTATAGCAATTTTAATATTTATGCTTTTTAATTTCCTTCAAATTCAACTTAAATAAACACAGGAACATCAAATAAATCATAAATCTAAACTTTACCCACAACACGCGTTACAATATTAATTTCAGTGGACACCTGCGTTCCTTAAACGTACGAATACGCACATCAAATGACGTAAGCAAGTTATCGTTACCATATCTACATGAGTTATTGAGAGCCTATGGTTTTGTTGTAAGCTTTGCATATAATCAAAGGTGTTGTAATATAAATATAAGTTCAGGCCAGTATGTCCGAAGAGGTAGGGCTTATGAAAGGTTTTTCGTTAGTTCATGTAAATAAACGATTTTTCAAGATCCAAGGCTAATAGCTTGATGGAAAGTTTTCTGATTTGACAAAGTGACTATTGAGCACCTAATGGCAAATTCAGTCATGCAATGACAGCCTCCGTGGCGCACTTGGTTAGACGCCGGCTGTGAAACGAGAGGCCGCGGGTTCGATCCCCGCACCGAAACAAATGTTTGTGTGATCCACAGGTATTTGTTTCGGGTCTGGGTGTTTGTGAGACCGAAAAGTCTCGTAGTTTCTGATACCCACGACTCAAGGCTGGATCTTAATGTGGGGCAGAACTATGTGTGTATGTGACTGTTGGGTGTATTTATTTATTTATTTACTAAGCAAAATGCCATTAGTGCGAATCATGATTCTCTAGGCTAGTTTTGGTCCTAAACCGACACAGAAAGCGAATTTATAGCTACGTTGGACACAGTCCAGTCCAGGACAAGTGACAATTCGTAAGACATTTTTAAAACATAAAAACTCACACATTTCTGATATGGGAATGAAACATAAGACAGCATGATTTGTGAATCAAGAAAATGCAGGCGCTTTATATCAGTCTTTAGGTCTAACAATACTTACTTATACTATGAGGTTGGAACGGAATTTGGCTGGCATGAAAATAGGTTTATCTATCACATGTTGGTACAAAAAAATGCGGCAAATAGTAGATGACTCTAATATCACTCTACTTACCCTACGGGCGATGGGGGTTAATATATATTTACGCTAATTGGCTAATTTATTTACCTGATTTTTACGCCATACTAAGGCAACGAATGGCATCTTTAATGCGGCGAGTGCGTGATAGCCCCAACAGTATAGCGTCTATTGTGGGGCACAGGCTCGACAGCAAATTGGTGTGGCACTGGATGACGACTCATCGGTCGGCATTCAGATATGTTCAGTAGTTAGTTCTCATTAGTTTAGTAAGTTTTCATTACAACACCAAATTATTAGAATATAAGTGCTAGTTTTAAGATAAATTGTATCTGTCTCATGTAATACTGGTCTCATATCTTATAAGTTTGTCATAGATTACTGGTTGTTCTAAGTGTTATTTCAATGTATGGATGTTTATCTGAAATAAATGTTATTATTATTATTATTATTGGCATTAGTCTGAATTCCACTAAACAGACTAAAATTTGAAACTTGTTAAACTTCTCAGACCACCGTGATAGTTAAAAAGGCCTTGAACAAAGCAATTAGGCAAATAGACCGGCTTCAATATCACAAAGAATTAAATTATCATAAAGAATATAATATTATGAATATTTAAACTTAGCATTAATGTATAGAAATTAATGGCTTTACGAGCTTTGATGTGAATAGGGTTGTTGATTTCGTTTTGATAAAGGTTAAATTAGTTTTTATTTATATCCTGGCAATTTTCTATGAAATAAATTAAACACTTCGACGGTAACTTTGAAGTTTTTTTTATATATTGTAGAGAAAGTAATCGTTGCGATTGTAATAGTTGTTGAGTTTAATTTGAATTGGAAATGTTGTTTAATTTTTGAGTATAAAGTTTTACAAAAGCTCTCTTTGAAGGTATATTTTTTATGATATCTGAATTAACTTGCAGTCTTCTGTTGGTAGGAATAGTATTTGTAATGTAGGACGTAAATAAGAGGTCTTCCAAGCATTCACCAATATTAGGGATAACCTAAAAGATTTATGAAAAAAAAAAATGCCCGGTTCAAAAAACGGCGAGATGTAACGCATTTTTTTATGCTTTCGATGATCTCTTTTACTACAAAACATTTTTTAAGTAGCTCAATAATTAACCATCATCATCAACCACAGGATATCCTTTACCGTTCTTACTCAATGTCATGTTAATTTCATGTTTTGCCAATTTCCCATCAATAAAAAGAAACAACATTCGTCTTTCGCAAAATAATAATAATATACCACTTAATACTTATACACATAATGAAACATACAATTTTATGAAAATATCGTCGCGTTTACTAGTGGCACCAGTGTTGGACAATAACGTTTACAATAGGAGCTCGTAAACATCAATATGTATGGCGCTGTGACACCGACGCCGGTGGGTGGTGGACCTGCTCGGGAGTATAAACTGTTTTATTTGAATTTCAATAGATCAGCTTGGTTTTGCATATATTTATTTATTTATTTATTTATTGAATCAAGGATCTCCCACAGTATACATTGTCACAATTAACACAATTCTTGGCTATCTGTACGTTTCCGAATTAAAAAGAAATTTTATGTGTTGATAAGACAGATGATAAGCTGGTCTATTCGTCTTTATGTCCGATGCTCATTAAATCATCAGCCAATAGTCGACTGACTGACTGACTGATTGCCGATAATAATCATAAAGAAAGGAATTATCTTAGTGATATCCAAGAAATAAAAATTTGTGGTGGCCTATTGGTTTGGGACTACACGCGGCTGCCAAGATGTTTACGGTGCTCGCGGGTTCAAATCCCAAGGCACACTTCTGACGTTTCGGAGTCATGTGTGTATTGATAGTCAATATCCACGCAATATTACGGTGAAGGAAAACATCGCAAGAAAACCTGCATACCATAACCGTTTGTAAGAATTTCTATGGTGTAAAGTTCGCCAGTTCGCACTAGGCCAGCGCGGTAGGTATAAAGCTAAACTCCTCTCAATCATACTCTCGATTATAGAGGAGGCCCGTGCCCAGCAGTGGGATGTATACGGGCTGACACAGTATAGTAAAGATATTAGTATTGCCACTAAAATTATATTGAGCGATGTGTTACCAGTTAAGCGACAAAATAATGCGACAGCCTCCGTGGCGCAGTTGGTTAGACGCCGGCTGTAAAACAAGAGGCCGCGGGTTCGATCTCCGCACCGAGACAACTATTTGTCAGGAACACAAGTATTTGTCTCGGGTCAGGGTGTTTTTGAGACTGAAAAAGTCTCTCGTAGTTTCTGATTCCCACGACACAAGACTTAATTGATTTTAATGTGGGGTCAGGACTATGTATGTGACTGTTGGATGTAATTATTTATAATGTTAATACATTTATTTTGCCACTCTCACTGTAGTTTTAATACATTACAGCTGTATAGAAAAGAGAAGTGCATTGTTTCTGTCTGTGTGTTTATTTTATTATAAGCATTAGTAAAATTAGAAACTCAATAAAAGTACTTTGTTATATGTGAAGTAATTATCACCCGTTACAATTAACTCAGGAAATATTTTCGTTCGAATGGACATGCAATGGAAATTCGTTCCTAGTATTCATTATATTAGATTATGTTAAAAGAAAAAAATATATAGTAAAAACGCAAAATATTGTGTTATTATGCCAGCAGATTGGAGATCGCGTTGATGTCTAATGTTCTTATCTTACGATGTATTGATAATTTTGTTTAAAAATTTTACAACTTCAAATTGGGGACTGTGTTCTATTTATTTTAAATTAACTAATTTCGTATTTCATTGCACGTAATTGTGTTTTTCTTTAATTAAACAAATTATTATTAAATTGATACTTCTTGGCTGAGTTGTATCAAGAAGCATTGATTATTATGACCACCAGGTACATTTGACATGCCAATTGTAGATGTTCATATTGTCGTAGATATTCGTCGACAGACACAACAACATACAACCAGGTGAGCTATTTGCAGGACCAACCAAAAAATAACAGAAAAGAAATACTCACGTATTTAACCTACACAATACTTTGTTATTAATCAAAATTCTTCTGCAATACCAAAAAAAGTATTTCATACAATAAAATAAACCTATTTAATATGGCGATGGATATTACAGCAATGTTGGCATTAAGAAAACCCTGGACGGACACAGGTGGAAAACTTTTGTCCCTCCCACTTCATCTTGACAGTGGAATAACAGGTTTTTTAATATAAACTGCAATTCATAGGATAAAAACATTAACATACATTTTTGTGCTAAAACAAAAATAGGTATGCGCGAGTTGTAGTCGCTTTTAGGGTTCCGTATACCAACCAAAACTTTAAAAGCATTCGTTACTTATCGAAATAAACATTAAAAAATAAAACAAATATAAAAATATATTTTTAAGTATTCTTAAAATTAAACATAATTTGAAAACATGACCAAATTAGTAGTAAAATAATGCTGATATTAATATTTTAAACATGAGTAAAAAGGTAGAGCAGTGGCATAGTGGAAACGCTTTCTATCTCTCTCGCACGCCCGCATCTTAATGGTTATGACGTCACAATGATATAATGCATCCCTTTTTATTATTTGACATCTTCACTTGAACGTTTTCTAAGTAGATTTTTTTCTTAAAAATTATTTTAATTTTAATTTTAGATTCGTTTTATAAAAAGTATTCTTGAGAAAGAAGCATAATAAAAATTCGTTTATTCAATTTCAATATCTAAGTAATAATATATTAGTTTTATTTCAATATACAGTATCTAAGTACAGAACCCCAACGCGCGATCAGCTGTTAAGGTCAGCTGGCTGCGTACCTCCCTTGTACTTAATTAATTAAGCAGTTAATATATTTTTTCTAAAACATATAAATGTCGCCTCGGCATGAGTATAATGTACTTACTAATTATATGTTGGCAAAAAGCCGATAGCTCATAGATACTGTGACGTTATCGAGACATAAATGTATTTCTTCCTCTTCTTTATTGTCTATGGGCTGCGAAAATTTATTGTGTTTTTTATTGAATTATTTTGTATTTTCTAATTGCTCTATTTGGGTACGTCAGCTGGTGGGTTTGATGAATGGAAGGATTTTTTCGCAGCTTGAACAGCAGTCGCGATCTTGTGGCAACAATTGGGAACGATCTTTCTCTCCCGGCTGTGGCTCAGGCCATGGTGGAAAGTGAAAGAGGCTGGAATAGCGTCGCCTCATTTTGCGAGGAGGTTATAGCACTAAAAGAGGGAACGAGAACGGACAAGCAGAACCTTGCCTCGTACGCGGCGTACCCGCTACTGGAGAGACAGTCTCCGACCTCCATAAGCTAGAGTAAAGAGTCGCTATCATGTTAAGCGCGGTATTTGACACGTTTTTGTCATAAACGTGCAGGTTGGTAGAGGTAACAAAACCTCAAAATATTGGGGGTCCTCTTAGGACCAACTCCTAGAGGGTTGTGGTTGCATGCTCACGCGTATCCCACGACCCCTGTTTTGAAGGAGATAGCGGTATATCCCGGGGTTTTAGGGATTTCCTCGTGTAAGAAAAAAAAAATCTTGAATGGTAGGTCCGAATATTGGTAAAGTGGTTATTAGGAGAGAATTTTATGCAGCTTTATTAAATATCAGCTTTTGAAAATGTAAATATTGTTAATTGCTGACATTAAATAAAGATCAGGGGACAGAAATAATATTGAACTATTTATTGCATTTCTGTTTCTTTATTTATCGACTACTTCGATATACAAGGCAAGAAATTAAGGGTAAACCTGTCCTTTGAGTTGCAAAAGTATACTCATTCTGGTACCCTTATCTTTAGATTATTTTCCAACTAAAGGATAATTCCATAAAGGCATTGAATTAGACGTTAACTTTTCATAATGACGCACCACAAATGGTCGTAAATACCAAAGAATTCATCACACAGCAATAATTAGTTTGTACCATAAAAACCCATTTATGTGGCTAATAAGTGGCGTGGATGTACGGAGCAAATTATTTTAATTGTCGCCAACATTGTACCGTTTATAGTATGCATGCGCCATAAAATACAATAAAATCAGCTCAAAGTATCAACCGCTGTGATTTGATTGGTGCCAATCAACGGTATAGACCTTAATGTGGATTTTATTTAATTGTATTCATTTTAATAAATTATTTTTTATGAATTAATGTTTAGCTTTCATATCTGTTATTGTATTTAGGTCTATTTTATAAATAAATGGGTTTTTTTATTTTTTGCAGTATTAATGCGATGAAGCTCTCAGTCATTTCCTACTTAAAAGTATACATGCGATTTGAGTACCAAGATCTAACGTCCACACTGCTGCCCATATAACTAAAAGCTAATCAGACCCAACATGATATTGCGAAAATATTTAATACTATTTTAACAAGTAGAAGCAACTTAAAAGGGCTCTTCATACGAAATACATTTAATGTTGGGTACTCTAATAAGTAACAATAAGTAATATGTAACATAAATAATAAGTATAAGGCCTAACTACTCTCAATCGATTCTCTCGATTGTAGAGTAGGCCCGTGCCCAGCAGTGGGACGTATATGGGCTACTACTACTCTAATAAGTACAAAAAAAAAACTGCTGCAGCAATCTGCAGCTACCAAATTATCTATTGACAGCCGCCTGACGTGACGAAGAGGTCGGCTATAAGGGCTAGCGCGCACAGATTACTTTTGTCTCCATGAATAATTCGTCACTACTCGTATTATGATGTCCGAGGCTATGTATGGAGATACGTGCATATTACGACGTGACAATTGGATGACATTTTTGTTACCACCCCCTTACCATGAGCGCATTCTGCTTTGGAGACGTGACTGACAAAAACTTGAAGTAACTCTGACAAAAGTCCTAAAACAACAGTAGTGTGATTGAAACCCATATTAAAGAGACGTTTGTGTCAACATATATTTATTTTCTGTGTAGGTAGGTATTATTGCTTTCTTAAATCCACGACTATAGCCCACCTAATTGTGTTAATGTGTACTAGTAATTAAATTAAAAAAAACAATTTATATAATAATTTGTTATATCTAACTTTTAGATGTATTTATTAATTTAAAACTACTTACAATTAAACTACAATTATATTCTTGGTAGCAACGCTTAAATTACTACGACATAAAATCATTCTCACAAGGTTTACATACAAAGTTATATTTTATTACTTGAATAATTGCAATAATTAATGTAATTGGTGCCAATTCAAACTCTTTGCCCCCATACTTTACAACTCAGCTGGTAACACTGTAATAGGTCATTCGCATGATGTCATAGTAATGAACAAGATTGTTTATGGCCCATAATATATACGTAATAAATATATTGATCATAATTAGATGACAGGTTTTATTTCCAGTTATTAAAATTTAATTGTTTTTGAAATATGACTTGGGATTTTTGTGCCAAACGAGCTGACAGTTAATGAAAAGCCTCCATGCGTAGAACTTGCTTAATGAAAACGTGGTATGTGAAAATATGTAAATAAATAAATAAATACACCCAACAGTCACATACAGAGTCCTGACTCCACACTAAGATCGAGTCTTGTGTCGTGGGTATTAGGAACTATGAGAGATTTTTCGATCTCATAAACACCCAGACCCGAAACAAATACCTGTGGTTAACACAAACATTAGTCGCGGTGCGGGAATCGAACCCGCGGCCTCTCGTTTCGCAACCGGCGTCTAACCAACTGCGCCACCGAGGATGTAAACCCGCGGGTTTACTCAACGAACACAAATGTCTGTGTGCCATACAAACATTTGATTCGGGTCTTGGTGTTATGAAATCAAAGTATCTCGTAGTTTCTGATACAATACCAGACTTATGTCTTAATTTGTGGTCAGGACTATGTATGTGACTGCTGAGGGTATCATTTATTTCAAGTATTCATTGTGAGACATAAATAATATAATATATTCTTTTAATATTTTTAGCTTATTACCATTTATCTTTATTCTACTATTTTCATTTAGTTTAAGCGCCTACTTCAATTTCTCTGCGACGCTAAGGTTGACAGAGAGAAAGCCTCAGAATTGTATAAAAAGCATAAATAAATAAATAAATACCTATAAAACTGATGTATCGTGAGTGGGTTGCTCTCTTTAGATGATGGAGCAAAGCATGAATGAATGAGACCGATTAAACTTCTAAAGCAAAGCTTTTATTTTCCGTGTGTGACGTGTGATGCAGGTAGAGCCGTGTTCGAACAACTCTTCTGGAGCTATTGTATATTAACAACTCGTCAAAATTGTGAATTACTACGAAATAACTAATTCTAATCAAAACATGCGGACTATATTTCAAATTCAGCAGACAATGAAGAGCAGAAAATTAACGTTAATTCAATTATCTTGGTTTTGTTTACGATAGTGAGATTTTTGGACTCCCAATAATACTACATTTTTCGTTAACATAGTTTGTCCAACCATTTCTCCTCAAAGATTATTCAAGGTTCTGAGAGTTTTATGATTACTATGTTTCTATCAAGTGAACTACTAATTCATCTGCCGCCGCTACGGTACAAAGCAAATACTTATTAACAATTATAGTAGGCAATTATTTCGAAAAGCACATTTCTTATCAACACAATTCGCCTAAGTAACTTAATTAAATTCATTAAAAATATTCTTTTAATTAGTTGTCAGATGTACTATTTGTTTTAACATACCTAAGTGAATTTTAAAAAGTAATTAGCCTTGAAAATCTTATCTGTATAAATATTTAGGGAAAATTAAAAACACACTATCACGCATGCACCGCCGTGACATTGATTATGATGAATTTTGTAATATACCTATTTTTATACAACCGAATTTAAAATTGGCAATCTATTACAGCCTCCGTGGCGCAGTTGGTTAGACGCCGGTTGTGAAACGAGAGGCCGCGGGTTCGATCCCCGCACCGATACAAATATTTGTGAAACCCACAAGTATTTGTCACGGGTCTCGTAGTTTCTGATACCCACGACACAAGACTCGATCTTAGTGTGGGGTCAGAACTATGTATGTGACTGTTGGGTGTATTTATTATTATTATTCTTATATTACATACACATACGTCATGTATTAAATATTTTAAAGCCTTAAATTTTATAGAACAGTTTATAAAACTCTTTTTTGAATTTAACTTATGTATTGTTGTAAATAGGTTCAACAATGACACGTATATAAATAAACCTTTACGGTACGTTAAGTGCTAAATAACTGAAAACATATTAACTATATATAAACACAACTTTATAGAGAAGTCCCAAGAGCCATCGGCAATGCGTCGCCTATCCAACGTTTAGAGATTTATTCAGTCAAGCACCCTGCCATATATAAAGGTAAAACTTTTTACACAAAGGAAAAGATTACACATCCTCGTTCTCTACCACATCATACATATTGCCACAGCCCATATTTTGGGATAAAAATAAGTTCGGCGTACTGTTTATAGGACTAATGGTATCTCTACCCATACCTTTGGGAACGAGCGTGAGCTGTTTTTTGGTTTTGACACATTTTTTACCAATAATTAATGTATGCATCGACCACTTACAAAAAGTGTTGTCTCTTTTCAACAAGTTCCTAAATGACGTTGACAGAGAAAGAAACAACATTGTGCAATTATTCAGTGTATAAGGCTGGATATAATGCCTTAGCCTTTTTCTACCTGTCACAATTAGGGTGACGTATTTTATTTTATAAAACGAAATCTGATATTTTTAAAGGTTCTCCAGGGAACGCCGAAAAGATTTGCTGGTATTATGTGCGATATATATAGGTACATATATTACAGTAGAAATATATAAGTTTCCGTTTTGCCAAAGTATATTAGAATGTCATATTTCCATATGATTACTTTTATAATTTTGTATTACGGTACGGTTACAAAGCTGAGGTCTCGGGTTCGAGTCCCGGGTCGGGCAAAGTGATATTGGATTTTTCTATTCATTATCAGTCCGGAGTCAGGAATTTGTGCCCGATATGGCGATATGCTCGCCCCCTATCACATCGTGGGACGAAACATACAAGGCGAAATGTGGGTGTCCTGGTGGCGCCTCTGCCTATCCCTTCGGGGAAAAAGGGGTGAGTTTATGTATGTATGTACTTTAATAGAGATAACATAATTATAATCGATCGATGAACACCGACGGTTTTGTTACAAAACCTAGATCTCCTAACAATGTGAATGGTCATAGGTATTTCCTATTAATATTATAAATTATAACATCAACCAAAAAAATAAACCTTAAAATAAATTAGTCGTTCTTATGTTTTAAAACTTGTTTTTTATTTTTATTAAAACGGTAGAAATTTATACACACAGTTTATACAGAATAGATAAAAGTGTATATTTGTTGCTGATCAGTTTGTTCCGAACTACTCAACATTTGAAATTGAAAAATAATAAAATATGTAAACAGATATAATTTCCAACTTCAAATCATTTATTACCTTGAATAAATAATATAACACCATAACCTACCATTCAATAAAACAAATAATTACAAAGTAATCATTAACAGGAAACAAATCTTGATAACGGGTCAAATTATGATGCAATTTATTTGTCATTGTGCAACAATGTAATGTAATTAGCAGTTACTCACCATCGCTCAAGTTCGCGGCGCCGTCGGCCGCGCGCTCCGTGTCCTCCGCCCCCACCAAGTTCCTAATACTGAACGAGTGCGTCTTCCGCGACGTCGTCACTTCCGGAGTAACTCCCGTGACGTCACACCCGCCCTCGCTCCCGTTCACTATGTCACGGCACGCCTGCTCCGATCCGTTCATAGATAACACCAACTCCGGCACCGCTCCCTCCAGCTCCCCACGGCGAGTAGTCAAATCCATTTTCAAAAACACTTATAATGCTCAATATGTCAACGGTACGATACGGAACTCTGTTTATGATTTCTCTTGACATTTTTATGCCACACCAAAAAGTTCCAGTTTGTAATACATTTCAAATTTCGAACACGGTAAAGAATTTGTATGAGTTCGCTGATTGGTCGCGGTGTTTTAAGACATATTTTTTAATGTGATTTTTTTATCTTTCGACAAAGTACAGTCAGTCACAAATGTCACTTCATAAGTGGATTTGAGATAAAAATACGTGTTTGTTAATTAGTGATGGGATGCAATCCGGAAGGCACTGTTCGCCGGCGGCTTTGCGCGAATTTTCGCGAGTGCCGCGCACAACGCGCGCTAAGTCCGCGATAGCGAAGCCGACTGGCCCTCCGTCCTCCTCCGGCGGCAGAGTGTCGCGGCCCTCCCTACGCCTCTGGGCGGAGCCTCACGCCCACTGGCGAGCCGGCGCGGGCTAATTGTGATCGCGCGACTTTTTTGTCGACGCATACGTGCGATTTTTTCAATGGCTGTACTCGTAATTGCTTTTATTGATACCTTTTTAATAATGGTGCGTTCTGATGCTATGTATTTTATGTTTGTTCTCGGTGCCAAATACGTAGTTAAGCACTTTGCGTTGATAAAATATGGGAATTTGTATGATAATGTTTATGGATTTTACGATATTTTTGTAGGCATTTTATAGGCGCTACAGAAACTTCATTTGGCGTAATAAGAGGCCGACTGCTGAGTTCATAATAACAAAATTATTAAGTAGTTTATTAGTTTTTGTTTTATATCATTGCCGGTTTACATGAAAGAAATGCCTTGATTATTTTTTTTTTATTGCTCGTAACATGCACATTTTAAAATTGAAAATAGGTAGAAAATCCACGACCTGGAAATCAAAACTACAATTCTCCGGTACACCAACTGTTTCGTCACAACACCAAGGCAATAGTAGCACAATATTTCAATATCTAATCTACATTTGTCGCATAGATAATAAATACTAGTTAGCTAAACGGGCCATCGCTCGCGGCTACTACCAGATTTATACTACAGCGAATATTAACCATGTTAACTTACCTATAGTGATTGTGAATTATTAGAATAAATAGTAGATTAGTTAGGAGATAACGGACTAATCATATGAACGAAATAAGTACGAACCGTGTTACATTCTGACTTTGTCCAACAATAATCAAATCTTAGATGCTAATAGGCTTTTGTTTAAGATAACTGGGGATGTTGTTTTATGCTAATTTTGCTTCCATATTAAAGCCGTAAACGGTAATATGTACCTTAACCACCTTAACACACTATAAAGTTAAAAAAATTTAGAAAAAATCCAAGACGTTTTATAATGTAATACAGAAAGTAATATTCACAATACTTATTAGCCTCTCGCTTCTTTCTTTTCGTCCGTGCTACTACGGTACCTTCCCTTCTATATATGGAGGTCTTTATGATGGACTTAGGATTCCCTTACTTAGGGGGATTTGTGGCGACTACTACTTACCTACTAAATACCTAAGCCGCATAAAAACTTGTATCGTTTTAAAAACCCTACAAAATTTTTATTTCTCTAAAAAAATTGACAGGTATTTTTACAAAAACAATTAATATGTTTTTTGTTTTTTAATTCAATGCTACAAAAGCAAACATCACCGACATGGAACACAGTCCATACAGGCAATTTCCACGCAACACCTATCAATTTTCCATACTAATGAGCACTTTCACGATTCGATTTCCCCTCGATAAACAAATAGCAGCGCATTTAATCACCGTCCACCAATATTTGTGAAGTAATCAAGCATGTATAAATTGGTACGGGCCGCGGCGCGCACAAAGGCGGCGAGCGGCGGGGCGCCTACCCAATTATAATGCCGGCCAAAACTATATTTGTATGGTAATACACTCATTACAAGGATACTGCATAGATTTACGAGTGATGTTTGATGAGGTTGGCTGGACCTCCCATGCTTAGTTTCTTCATTAGAGATTTCATTGACAAATGTTTGTGATTGTCAAATGTTTGAGTCGGGTGAGTGGAGCCGTAGTGAGAGCACGGTTACTTATATTTTTTATATCCAAGACATACCTCTTAGGGAACTTTCAAGATTATTGGACATTAACTTACATAAGAAAGTACCTATATTTCCGGGTTGGCAGAGGTGACAATTGTGGCACCCATTCCAAAATATTTGGTGACCCTAAAATTGTACAGGCTGCGGACTTTTTCCAGTCCCATCTCACCGGTTTCATTTATTCAGTAAACAATAGTTCAACGTGACTCCAACTTATAACCTCGGATATTACACAATTATTTATATGGTTCACAATTTCTCAAGCAAGCGACTCAACATATTTGTTAGGCGCTCCTGTGACTTGGATAACATATTAATAAGTCTTTATCATTATTTGAGATTACAACAAGCTTTAATTCACGTCAATGAACATACTGAAAATGATGCGAGCATTGACAAGCGACAGCCTCCGCAGGGCAGCTGGTTAAACGCCGGCTGTGAAACGAGAAGCCGCGGGTTCGATCCTACGACAAATATTTATGGGAACCACAAGTATTTGTTTCGGGTCTGGGTGTTGGGTTGGTTTCGGGTTCGGTTTGTAAAACCGAAAAGTCTCTCGTAATTCCTGATACCCACGACACAAGACTTAATCTTAGTGAGCGGTCAGGACTATATATGTGACTGTTGGGTGTATTAATTTATTTATTTATTGGTCGAATAAAAATCATCCAACGGCTTTAAAAGCCCAGCTACAAGAAGTCATCTGCTAATCATAGACCACCCTTAAGTGTTTCTTTGTTCACGAGAGCTTATAATACTCGCCACGCTTGGAGTTGCCGAGCGTAAGAAGCAGTTTTCCCGCTGCTTTTCATCATTGGCCCATCGTTGAACCATACCACCCCTGCGATAAGCTGCTAGGCATTCTCCATTCAATCTGTTACTACATTGTAGACTAGCAGGATGTGCTACGGGTAGATTGGACCCCTTACCATCCTTCAAAACCCAAATCTACCTATAATGGAGAAAATCTTTACCCAGCAGTGGGACAAATAATGAGAAAAGTAATGAATACACACTGACACTTAAGACACAGGTTATCCTAGTTTAAGGCTCAGTTGCACAAAATAACTTTGCCCGTAACTTTGATTTTAACAATGTCATCGTCATACATTTGTGACGTATTTGACATTGCTAATGTGTGGATTGACATTTTCAATGGCAAAGTTATAGGCAAAGTTAGTTTGTGCATCTAAGCCTAAGAGTCAGGGTAATCACATTTTGCACGGATTGGTACAAACTATTGTAAAAACTAATTTAATATTATTATATGCATGTTCTTTTTTGCTAAATAAAAAAATATATATTATTAATTATTAAATACGGGCTGATAATATAAATCTTACGAACCCCGCAGCATAAATCGACTAGAGCATAAGTAGGCGTGTATTAAATTTTGTTTATTGAACAAAATGTACAGTCATCATTTACATTTGGCGGCGGTGGTAACAAAGAGTTTTTTACGGTCACTACCGGTTACTATCGATAAGTAGTACCGCGTTATTGTATCGATAAATAGATTAGTGGCCCATCGTAGCCCATCACTTTGAAATCGATATATTCGTGGATAGATTTACGATTTCAGAGATACTTTGAGGTATAGGCTGTTTGACAGTAAACAGAAAAACGACTTATTTGTTTCAATCCGCGTTGATTATTTAGTTTTAAAGCAATTTGTAATAATACACATGAAAATACTGTATATTTGAACCAAAAACCACATATTATAAAGGATAATTATGATATTGTTTGCTTGAACTACGTTATAGTAAATGGTTTTGATTCGCAAAAATTACGATGTCATCACACATTTGTATGTAAATATAATATTTTGACATATAATCTCAAACTTAGCGAATGCGAACGAATGTTTACAGACAGGTGACGTCGCTCGAGTGAATGGACTCCATGCTGCCGAACTGAGCGTTTTGATAATTTAAAAATTAAACAGTGTATTTTGATTTTTTTTCATTAAATTATATTAATAAAAAGGAAATTATATTTTTAAGTAATACTATATATATTTTTAATAATAATGTGAGATGATTTCTAGGACCTAGTCAAATAGCCTATTTTCGTTATAAGCTCATTCTTGTTTCACCCTCTTGGTTATAAGACGTAAAATTCTTCATCTTCAGCATCATCATTCTTCATTATCTTGGTCATATGGGGTTGTGGCATCTGAGCTGCTGACTTTATTTCTAAGTCAGAAAATCCCCTCAGTCCCATTATGTCCAGTAGTTACTCTGGCTACAAGGTCCTTTAAACCGGAACAAAACAGTGCATTTACACTGCTGTTTGGCGGGAGAAATAGACATTGCGGTGGTACCTACCCAGGTTGCCTCTCACATATGAGAGACCTACAACCAATAAAAATAATACCTATTATTTAAAAGGTGACCCCACTCTTGGCAAACAAGATCGACGAAGATCCAAACTTCCTTTTAATATAAAAATGGTTGTAGCTAACTCAAAAAACGGTCGGTAAGGATATCTATCCTGAAACAACATGCATGTAATGATTTTCTAGCTTCTTCAAATCATCCTCCACGGTATCCTTAAAATTAAAATTACCTACTAAAATCTGTGGAAGGGATTTTAATAGGTAATTTACAACCAGTGACCAACAAAAGGTGCAATTTTTCATATAATCCAGTTAATTTGTAGCAAAATACGTACAGAACCGACTGTTTGTCCCCAATTTCACGGCGCGTTGTGGCTCGCAACTTGCAAGTCACTGTCTTGCAATCAGCGGCGCTTTGTTTCAAACAAGTCTTTTACAAGCCCGGCTTCATACAAGACGGGCTTCCACTGGCGCCGGCTTTCGTCATGTATTGAGTGATTATGATAATTGCCTTTAGTGGATTAGGTATACGGAATTACATGTGTATTTATAATTTATTTGTGTTTAATGACATCTTTATTGAGTGAGAATAACTTGGTTTATAAATTCAATACTTTACCATAATTCAAGTGTTTTATGTGTGTGGTAGAAAGGTGCTGAAATACGATTTGACCGACAGTAGCATACCTACCGGTCATATTCATAACGAAACCATAATGGATAGCAAATAAAAAAAAAACGGTTCCTGAGTTTCTAATGTTACCATTTTATTAATAGGCAGCCTATTCGTATTTTAACATAAAGACAAGCGAGAAAAATGACATATTAATCTACATAAATCGCACCCGACATAATATTAGCTCTACCATTGGAAGCAAGTGCGTGGTGGCCTGTTGGTAACGGACCAGATGCGGCGGCCTACATGTTCACGGTGGTCGCGGGTTCAAATCCCAGGGCACACCTCTGACTTTTCGGAGTTATGTGTGTATTGATAGTCAATCACCACGCACTTTAACGGTGAAGGAAAACATCGTGAGGAAACCTGCATACCGTAGCGATTTTAAAAGAATTTCTACGGTATGTAAGTCCGCCAACCCGCACTAGGCCAGCGTGGTGGACTATATGGTCTAACCACTCTCAATCGATTCTCTCGATTGTAGAGTAGGCCCGTGCCCTGCAGTGGGACGTATATGGGCTGATATAGATATAATATATAGATTGGAAGCAAATCTGCCACACTCCATTTTTAATAGGGACCCATTACGAAGCAGAGATCTTCAAAAAAGTAGTGCCTATCATCCTAAATATTTCATTATCAGGTAAAAAAAAAACACTATTTAGGTACTAATAACCAATAAATTTACGAATGACTTGGCTATTTACTCGAACCGTTTCTAAACAACGTTCAGCGAGAGGTTTTTGTTCGCAAATTCGTGTATTTAACGGGTATTTATAGTTGGCTTCCGTGCCTCTGTGGGTACAGTCGGGTACATACCTTATGCCCTAACTCGAACACGCCCACTAATTCAATTTACATCGGCCGGCGCGTCGGTATATGTGCAGAGAGAAGTGCTCACGGATTATTAAAAGACTGATTATTGAAGGAATTAAGAATACATAATAGCTTTAGAGATTGTGAGAGAGTGGTGAGTAAATAAATAGTAAATACACAAAAAAGTCAACATAGTCCTAATCCTACACTAAGATCGAGTCTTGTGTCATGGGGATCAAAAACTACGAGAGACTTTTCGGTCTCACTAACACCCAAACCGGAAACAAATACATGTGGATCACACAAATATTTGTTTCGGTACGGGGATCGAACCCGTGGCCTCTCGTTTCACAGGCGACATCTAACCAACTGCGCCACGGAGGCTGTCATTGGTGGTAGAAACGTAGCTCCTATACATCCTCATAGGCGTAGAAGGCAATAAAGCGTTCCAAAAATGTGGCGATATAAAATATGGATTTGTATTATCAAATTCTAACTTCATGGCTTTTAGACTACATGCCACATTTAGTAGACATACCGAAAGGTATAAAAGGGTCTGGAAGAACCTGAAGAACTTTAACTGAGTTCCTAGGGCCTCTGGTAATCTGTCACTAAAAGAAATAACAACGGAACTTTTTGTAGGTGTCGTTCGAGGCAACTCGTTCATGTAGGCAAACGAGGTACGAGCTCTACAATGCAGGTTTTAAGAAACCAATTTCTCTCACTGCTGAGAATATTTTTCTTTTCAATGGCACTTATTTTCATTTGAGCCCTTCTCTACTCATGTGAAATATTTACCATAAATTTCCGAGCGCGCCTGTACGTTGTTTGAATTAATGAGCGGCGATGATTTGCGAAACAAGGAGGCTGAGTAGTAATATTAAATTTAGTAATTACTTCAACTCTGCCGGCGCCGCGCACTGCCGCCCCTTGCCGCTCCTTCGCCCCTTCGAACATTCGTCTACTTGGGCTCTTCGCCCACATCGCTCCTTTGCCCCTGCCGATTGTGTGCGTCAACTGTCAGCACATACATCTGCTTTGACGTCATAGAATGTAGCTATAAAGAAAGTAGTCTTTTTATTAGGACCGGTGACCAAGCAAGCAACTAACTACTGAAGCTCTCAAAAGTTCAGAAGTTGGAAATTTAATCGCGTTCTCATTTTTAAGAGATGAGCTTTTCTTGAAGTGTCATTCATTCTAGAATATAAAACATTCTGTATTAAAATTACTATAACAGAAAATGAACTGAGTAGATCGAGGCTCTACCACTTCCTAATTAAAATTGACTTATCGTATTGACTATTCTTTCATTTAACGATCCTGTTCTATAAAAAATCTCAAGTTTCTTTGACCTATTTTCACAACAAAAGCCTTTTCTGGACACTCTTATCAATTAAAATATAAATAAACAGTTCACTGCCACTAAATGCCAACACAACATAGTAACAAACCTCGTGCCATTTGACCATACCATCTTATTAAAACATAGCATTAGATAAGTGGTCATGTAATACTTGCAAAGTCGTGTAAGACCTGTAATAGTAATTTTTAATAACAGCCTGCGGAATCTTTGGCTCGGACTAGGCAATCTAGGACACTTAGTTGCGCTTCATCGACCCTTTTATTAATACTTAGCTTTGCACTGACCTTAGAATAGTTAGCAACACGCACGCGGAATGGTATTTGAATGTCTATATTGTAACGGGTGATTTTTATAAGCGATGAGTAAAGCAACCTTATTCTAGTATGACGATGGTCCTGGCGTTTACATTAAGAATAATAGAATAGGGACTTGAATATAGAACGAAGTTGTCAACGGCGGATGTGAAGGATGGCCGAGTCGGGATTACGCTGTGATTGTTTCAGAGAAAACGTTGTAGGCATTTCAAAATACGAGTTGTACTTTGTAGTGAGCCCTTGTATTCATTAACATGATGTTGGAAAAGAATAGAGGAATCATGATTACACAATCGTCGTATTATTTGGAGTTTTATAATATTATAATATGTTACTTGAGTAGTGACTAAAAATTGTTTACATCAATTTTTTTTAACTTAGGAACTAGTTTTAACCCTTGTTTTTTTGAATGGATTGTGTTTACATAATACATCAGTATGCAAATAATTATGTCGATTCGTTTCACCCTTCTAGTAAAAGGACAAATCAACATAATATTGTTACATTCATATGTACGCCAAAAGTTAATGTCGTGTCACACATTATGGTTTTACATTAATTCGATTAAAAGGTCAATTTAATTAGTAACTACTGACAATTTAACTGTAAATATTAAGGTAAGTAATAATTAACTGTTAGCAAAAAATAATTCCACAAAAAATTAACAATTTTTTTTTATTTCCCGTTAAAAGCGGATAATAAAATAGAGATAACTGCACAGCATGTAGATATTTTATTACCTATAGGTATTTAAATTTTTGCTACATTAAGTAACGAGTAGGTATGTACATATAAAATCACAAAGAACCTGTAATTTGTCTATAAGCTCATAATTTATTGAACAGTACATTAATCGAATAAAAATTTCAAAGCATACACATTATTTTGTATTTTTTTATCTCATTTTATCAATGTTACATTATGTTCATTCCTTATATTCTTTCATGATAAGCCTTTGAAGCTTTCTTTATACATCAATTAACAAATGAAGAGCTCGCCAAGCAGATTTGCCACATAATGTCATAGCAATTTTGTACTACTCGACAATTTTGTAACACTGTTGTACTAATTTCGGTCCAAAACGTAACGCCGGAACCAGGCCACGAAGGCTAATATCAGTCATTAGCAGTTCTTCGTGTAATCACGCTAATCGCAACGATAACTACCAGAATAATACAACATTTTGACCGAACTCGCGACCGCAGAACGACAATCACCCTGTTATCTTAGTACTTAGTATACAAAGAAACGTTTACTTAATTATAATAACAATAAATACACCCAACAGTCACATACATAGTCCTGATCCCACACTAAAATTTAGTCTTGTGTCGTGGGTATCCGCAACTACGAGAGACTTTTTAGGTTTCACACAGACCTGAAATAAATACATGTGGATCACACAAATATTTGTTTCGGTGCGGGGAAAGAACGCGCGGCCTCTCGTTTCACAGCCGGCGTTTTAACAACTGCGCCACGGAGGCTGTCAAATAAATAAATAATAAACTTATTTATTAAACACATAGAATACACAAGAAAAAAACATAACGGAATGGTAAAACCAAAGAGAAAACAATATTCTTATTTAAGTATTACCAGAGGTACCGAAACTAGGCAAAGCCTGTATCTTGGGATACCTATAATAAGTGATATCACAGTTTCGTATATAAATTAAACACAAAGCCACAAACTTGACTCCAAATTTAGTGTAGAAACTTACTAGACCTGTTGATTTGATATCCATAATTTCATTTATTAAAAGCATCTATAGTATACGAGTAGTTGGTTGTAGAGTGGCTCTAAAATGAGAAGCTCTGACTCCGGCACCGTAACAAAAGTTCCTTTGAGAAATATGAATTGTGTGCATGAAAAATTCCACGTAGTGTTTGATAGTCATATGAAAAGGCATCTTAATGTGAGGTCAGGATTGTTTGAGTCTGTTGGGTGTAGTAACTTTTTTTTTCTCTTCTTCACATATTGCTATGTACTCCGAGAATAACTATGATTTTTTCATTGGTTAGAAGTTAGGTATCTATTGGCAAATGTGACTCAATTTTCATTGAACCAGTTGAGTCAATTTCCCGTCCCAATATTATAAATATCATGAATTGCATCCTACCAATGTCAACTGATGAAGAAATATACGATTAAAATATTATAATAGGCTTGCATATATTTAGATTTTTATAACAACATGTCTATTAGTTTGACAAACATAATGAATGATAAAGTATGTACGAATCAAAAATGAATATATAATGAGCGGTTCCCACACTATCGCAGTATGTGGCAATTAGGCATTCATTTTGAAGGTTTAAATTGTTATGTCTTTATAGTTTTTCAATAATAGTTGTTGTAAGGATGTAGTATCAAATTGGGCTGTGAATGTGAGATCTTGAGTTAATATCGGGATAGAAAGATCAGATTCAGGGACTAAGAAATTAATTTATATACCTAATTTAATGTAACATTTATTAAGCTTTAATTACCGAAATGGAGATACGCAATTGAAAAGATAAGTACTATCGCAAAGTTTAGAGTATTGGTTTATTAAAGTAATTGTTTAATGCTACTAAACTGTAACTAGAGAAAAAAGATTTTAATGGTATTACAGGAACAAACATTTTTCATATTTAACAAATAATCTACTATCTAACGATGCGATTACGAACGCGATCATCATAAAACATTCTTACGAAGTGATGATTAGAAAAAAATCGTTTAAACAGAACAATTCGACGCCATTACGCAACGCGATAAATGCAAAATCCCAATGCAATTCGGTTAATATTTGTTTGCATAATGATTTTCTATCGCAATAATTTCATATTTAAACATTTCTAATGGCTGTAGAACAGATTACTGTAATTGTCTCGGATGGATACACAAACAAAATATCCGATTGCGGTTTTATATTGCCCGCGAGGTGGGAAATAAATTTAGATAGAGGAGGCTTTTATTGTGGATGATCGGTAAAGTTATTCTGCGTTTTGTTGTAGATTTTATCGTTGTAATTAGCAGCTTGTTGTTTATTGTGGATGGTAAAACGTATTCGGTGTATTATGTTAACTCCTTGGCGTCTATATTTGCATTCAAAGCTAAATGTGAGTCTGATTAATTACACATTTATAAAATGTATGTACCTAGTTTTATGGTAAAATTTCCAAATCCAATTTTTTAAAATTAGATTATTAAATGACCTAACCACTCCATCGATTCTCTCGATTGTAGGGTAGGCCCGCGCCCACCAGTGGGACGTATATGGGCTGATACAATAAAATACATATTATTAAATACACAGCAGACACAAATACACATAATTTTGTAAATCCGAAGTTACTCTAAACTATTCCTACCTGGATGTATGAAGTCGTTAGCATTACGCGGCCGATGGCGTCGGTGGCGAGAGCACGCGACTTCCGCGCGCGCAATCATTCCGACGCAAATCGTTCTAGATATTTGCTTTGTATCATAGCGATGATTGTCTTGTGGTACTCTCCATGCTTTGTTTGTTTTACTTACCTTTTTTGTTTCATTTGAGGTATTGGATTCGTATTGTTGGCGTTAAAGGCGGGGAATGCTTCGTTTTTTTGTAAAACGTTTTGATTTTCAAAGGAAATCCATTGGTTAGGATGTTACAAAATTCTAATAAATTGATACGGTTTAATAGTTTAACTTGAATATTAGAAACAAATTGTTGGCTAAATGAGTCACTTTAATACCTTTAGTTTTATTGACTCTAAACAGTTACTTGCAACAAGTCTTATGTTCGTAACTTCTTGTCTATTCAAAGTTAGTATTCAACATATTACCAAATAATAATGATGGCAATATTTTCGGTATACTGAGCTTTTATATGACTATGTGTCACGCAATACCTTATATCCTCAGTTCGATTTGTTTTCACATCTTCAGGCGAAGGAAAGTCTAGACAGCATTTATTTCAACCGAGACGTTCCAATTTCAAATACCAAATCGAGTTTGTAAATGTCATTTGTCTGGGGGCCCCGGCGCGTGCCCACTAATGGAAAGCCTTACCCAATGCTACGTTTTTTTTAAATAATTCAAAACTGTCACGAACTGCTCCCAACTTCGAATTCGAATTTTAAATCGCATCTCTATAAAGTTCTTTTTCGTATGCAAACTTTTTCAACAATTCAAAAAATCAGCCAGTATTCGTGCTAATGTTATCAGTCAGTGTTATTTGGCTCGAGTTTCGATGTTTCTTTTATCGATGTTTTATCGAATTTCGAAAAAGTGTTTTGAATTAAAACATTATTTGCGTGTTGTGAACGATTTTATAGTGTTTCGCGATTAATCACAAACGAATTGTCGGTGTTGTGTTTGAATAAATTGTGTTTCGTTTGAATTTGAATTTTACGGCAAAACATTAAATATTTTATGGTTCTTTAGTAAATTGCTTAATTTAAACAGTGGCGTTCGCAATAAACAAATTGGTAAAGTTTCAAAATGTCGACATCGTTGTGTATTTTTACTTGTGATTCTTTGCGCTTGTGTACGAACTATTTCTATTGGCGATATGAAACATATTATTAATTGCCATCAAGTAACTTAAAAAAAAACATATTGTCATTCAACAATCGCGGTCAAAAAAGTCAATTTATACTATTACGCGTGTATCAAAATTCTAAATAACTGGCCAGATTTTTCTAAGAAAATAAAATACAAAAAATATATTAATAAATTATTGTTTGGGAACGCAATTTAAGTACCGCTCGAGTGTAGTGTTGATGCTTTTCTATTATGAATTCAATCAACATAAATTAGTTTTAATTTGGCCGATGACGTTTCGAGGCACGGATCTGTTGACCCTAACGAAACCGATATCATGTTTTTTTCTCCCTGAGTTGTGTGAGTAATCATTTTTGTTTATTTATATTGTATTCGGTTATATTTAGGCGGTAGGAAAATTGTGTAGCGTATATAATTACTTTTTGCTTTTTATAAAAAATGAGCTCATGAAAACTGTTACTAGTACCTTTGTTGCAAACATATATCCGATTTTACCAATTCTACGCCTCTTTTCAGCAATGAGCTTCTTATAGTTGACAATGTTGTAAATGAAATTGTAGGATAAAACTAATTTTATGTTATTTATATTTAGTCTGACTCGGATGCGTAATTGTATTACTGTACGATTACAAAGCTAATTTCTCGGGTTCGAATCCCTGTTCGGAACTTATAAGGCGAAACGTGGGTGTCCGGGTTGCACCTCTGCCTACCCCTTCTAGGAAAAAAGCGTGATGTTTTGTATGTAACTCATTTTATCGTGTACATATCATTAAGGATGACAAGATTTATATAAATCTTGTCGTCCTTCCACAAGGTGGTGGATGTGTTAAAAATAATTAAGCATGTACATACCCTACTACAGGGCATGGGCCTTCTCTACAACCCATAAGTGATAGGCCACAGTCCATACTAGCCTAGTAAGTTAAAAAATAAATATAATTGCACCGATACAATGTAACATTCCGTGATAAAATAGAATTAGCCAAGACGTACGTCACAACATTCAATTAGACAAGAGAACATTGTAGGCAATAATTTTCCAAATCATCAGATGCAAATTAATAATGGGTAATTACTCATCATCGTTTATACAAAGTTCTTATCAACTAGATTCTTACCGTGACGATGCTCTATATTTTTTGTTTCTACAGGGTATAATCTAGATTCCTACCGAAAACGAAGCCAGGTTATAGTTTTAGTGACGACATAATGAAACTAAAAGTTTCCAAAAAGGACAATTTTTTTTACAGTATTTTAAGTATCAATGTGTTTGGGCAGTAAATACATACATATATACAAACATAAACTCATGCCTTTATCCCAGAAGAGGTAGGCAGAGGCGCCAACAGGGCACCCACATTTAGCCTTGTATGTTTGTAAATGTCGCCCCCTAGGGCGAGCCAGCATTTTGTGTCCAACATAGCGATAGGCTCGCCCCCTATCACATCTTGGGACGGAACGTACAAGGCGAAATGTGGGAGTCTTGGTAGCACCTCTACCTGCTCATTTTGGGAAAATGGCGTGAGTTTATGTATGTATGTACATCTCCAGCATTAGATATAAACGAATTATACTCCTTTTAACTAGTTTGGGTAGGCAGTCAAAAGCCCTACTCGGCCTTCTCGGAATGTCTCCATCCGTATATGTCCAATTTAATAATTCATGAAGAAACATACCTCCACAATTATTATTTTCAATGGCATAGATAATTGAGATAATATCATAACAAAGTACTGAGCAATTTGCGCTCATGTATTAATTAGTGACCGCAATTTACCTTCGTTGTGAGACAATTAAAACACTCTACTGATATTAGGGGGACAGGGAAGGGAATATATTTTATCCCTTTCACACGCCGTAGAGAAGGCATAATTAAATTATGTTTTATTGACGTACACAGTTCGACTGCAAGTTTAAAGGTTCATTTCCTTCATTTTACATATCCTTGCATCAACAACATTTTTTTAATTGCAATGAATGGCGAGACGAGCCTACCATTCGCCTGATGGTAAGCGATACGATCGCTCATGGATAGCAGGAAAACCAAACAACACCATGATTTACGAAGCAATGCTTGGCGTTCCACTTCATTCGTCATCCTACGACACAAGATGTTAAGTCTCATTATGTCCAGTAGTTACTCTGGCTACAATGTTCTTCAAACTGGAACACAACAGTGCATTTACACTGCTGTTTGTTGGAGAAATAGACATTGCGGTGGTACCTACCCAGGCAGCCTCTCACATATGAGTGATCTAACCAATGATTTATACCACATTTTTAGTAATATAGATTTCGTTGTTGTAACTTTAACCTTCGTTAACGATTTCCAAAGCGAGCTGGTGAAATGTCCTTAAATAAGTAAGACTTTTTTTCTCTTTGGTGAAGTGGTCATTACAAATTTAAGAAAATCATGCCTATGGTCCACTTAGAATTCATCCTCCTAGCAATTAATGCAGTTAGATAGAGTAAGTACGAATTTTCATAAAACAATAGGGAGGGGCATCTACGGAATAAAATATATTAGCTGACTTACATACATAGGTATTATGCACTTTAAAACAAATTAATTAATCTTTCAAATATAAAACGTTTCCGACACGCCCACGCTGCCAAAATTTCCCATAACGACAATCACAATCAGCTTCAATCACACAATTAACACACGCATAAAAAATCTCATATCGATAGATCACACAAAATGTCGACACTCGTGATCCGTTCATAATGAGAAAGGCAATATTATTTCATTACCTCAAAGAAACTGATTAAAAATAAACAGGAAACCAGCCCGTTCCCGATTCCCATACAATGGCCATACGTTACCATTAGTAATAACGAGACGTTTATAACTCGATAGTATAATCGATATATTTATACCGATTATACTACAGAATCGATTAATTTCTATAAAATGTTAATTCGGTCATCAAACAGTCGACTGGCTCGTTATACTAATCAATGTATAGTGCTGTAAAAATTTATGTCAGTTCATGTTGTAAATAATCTTACGATTAATTGGGACCAAGGTATATTGTGGCTAATGCATTTAAGCTATTAGTTTTGAAGTTAATTGGTTATTATTACTGTTTATAAAATTTTGTTATGACTTAATCGTTGTTCGAACATACATACATAAGTTGCTATACATACACTCCAATCTTATATTGAGTAATTTTCTACCTAAATACTTAATCTCTTTTTTAATGTCTCCAAATTGATTTTGAGTGTATGTTTATTTTTTCGCGAATTCAGTCTGATGTTGTTATTAAGACAATTATAGACAGTCTAATATGGCTTAATTTGTGGATATTACTTAATCAGAAACAATAGGTATAATATTGAACAATTAAATACAATTTATTCTACATCTCTAGAATGATACTTAATTACCGGGAACTTAATTTTTGCAAATAGTAAAAGAATATTAATCACGAAAATATAAATACAGCAGCGCTATTAAATTTACCGAAGACTCAAATTTTTTATGCAAAGAATATACATAATTTACTATGACCTATATGGAAAACAATATGATAAATGTCCATTACTTAATATAAACTTCTGTCTATAGCAGAGCAAAGGAAATTTCCACATACAATTAAATTGGGTGCGTACTGCTTCCAAGAATTTCTTCGATTTTTACCTTCGTTTTGAATTTCAGGAACTCATAAAATCATATTTTCATAATCTTAAACGAGGTTATAAATACATACAAGAAAAAATATACAGTTAATTGAGTAGTGTAGTAAAAAATAAAAGATCCCATTCCTAAATCTGCATTATATGATCAATAAAATAACATTTAATTAACACAATCATAGTGTTAATTATGTGAGTCTGTTATTCTGGCTACCGTAATTTACGACGATAATAATATATGATATAAGACGTAGGTAATATGTATATTTTAATATTAATATATAATATTATGTATATTATAATATTACATATATACATACATAAACTCACGCCTTTTTATCCCCGAAGGGGTAGGCAAGGCGCCACCAGGGCACCCACATTTCGCCTTGTATGTTTCGTCCCACGATGTGATAGGGGGCGAGCCTATCGCCATATCGGGCACAAATTCCTGACTCCGGGCTGATAATGAATAGAAAAATCCAAATCACTTTGCCCGACCCGGGACTCGAACCCGAGACCTCAGCTTTGTAACCGTACCGTAATACAATTACGCCACCGAGGCAGGATGGAAAGGAACTACATCATTACTTACAAATATTTGTCAAATATAGGTGTAATGTACACAGCGTAATTAAATAAAACCATCATAAAAATCTATTATAAATATTCTAATTTCCCTTTTTGGACAACGAATTTTATATTTCCTCTTTCCTTGATAACAAAGATTTTTATTGACTAAAAGATATGGGAAGGCGACTTTGTAGTTAAAAGCCTCCATACTTTATACTTTTCTCAATGCATTCCTCAGTTCAAAATCAATTTTCAATAGCAGATAAACGTCTAATGTACTAGCAAGATATAATTGTGCTAAAATATATT
Organism: Deilephila elpenor; assembly: GCA_949752805.1. Taxonomy (NCBI): domain Eukaryota; kingdom Metazoa; phylum Arthropoda; class Insecta; order Lepidoptera; family Sphingidae; genus Deilephila; species Deilephila elpenor. The sequence continues at coordinate 3,742,287 of OX457098.1, forward strand.
TTATACTGTACTGTATCAGCCCATATTCGTCCCATTGCAGGGCGCGAGCCTCCTCTACAATCGAGGATACGATTTAGAGGGATTAGGCAATACGAGTATATGCTTAGTGCTAATACACAAACGTCATTAAACACGTTATATATTATAATATCAAGACCAAAGGATTTATGAGTTTATTATGAAAATTAAAAGAATGATTAATGAAACAGACAGGCACTTAATTCCGACGTCCTTATATGTAAGTGGTTGTCAATTTTGTCGCATTATGACAGTCAGATCCGGAATAGTGGGCGGCTGTTGATTTGTGATCGGCTAGCGATGACTTCCAATGACGGGCCGGTATACGAGGAGGTAAGTGTGTCACGTGATAATTTTTGAATACACGACAAAGTTACTACAAATTAAAGTACTATTGAAGTAATTGAAGTACTAAAAAAAGTGCGTACAGAATACAAATACAGATACAGAAAGTAGTACACATATATAGCCTAAGCTTTCTTAATTGTACTCTCAATTGTAGAGGAGGCCCTTGCTCTGCAGTGGGACGTATACGGGCTGATACAGATACAGAAATTAAAATACACATGATGGTATGTGCATCGATCCGAAAAGAGTATTCGCGGTAACAAATGTGGCTCTTTCTCGTCAAACTTAAATAAATAAATAAATACACCCAACAGTCACATACATAGTCCTGACCCCACACTAAGATCGAGTCTTGTGTCGTGGGTATCAGAAGCTACGAGAGACTTTTCGGTCTCACAAACACCCAGACCCGAAACAAATACCTGTGGATCACACAAATATTTGTTTCGGTGCGGGGATCGAACCCGCGGCCTCTCGTTTCACAGGCGGCGTCAAACCAACTGCGCCACGGAGGCTGTCGAAAGTGTTTTATAAGTATTATAGTGTTGATTTTTAAAATTGGAAACGTACAACTTACTTCGAACGTGGAACGTCCGAACATTGGAACTTCGTTTCGGATCACAGAGTCATCCCCCTGAACTCTAAACGTGTATGTACGTGGCTTATCGCATTGTGTACATTTGTCCTTAGTTATTCTGGTGGATCCGAATATAGGTATCCGGTCACCATAACCGATAAGTGATCACTGATCACCAATATTCGTGACTATCAGACTCTTAAAGTCTTCTTTTGAATGATAAAAAAGAGTCATAATCTACAAAAAACTACTCGAGAATTTATACAATAATTGCAAAGAAACAAGTCTACTCAACCCTTTTTTTTTTTGTTTCGAGAGGAAAAGCTATTAAGCTCCCCTTTCGGTACCCCGGGGGAGGTCGAAAGAGGTATGTCAGTGTCAAAGTCTACTCAACCCGCATTAGGGTAGGTTATATTGTAGGTTGGTGGTATAAATTCTATACACTACTGTGTAGGCGACCCTTTGAATATTTTACAGAACGTGCTTATTCATAAAATTTCGACTTTGTACCAGAAATATATTTGCCGATTTATATATGTACTATAAAAAATCACAACTTAAAAATATCTAGGAAAATTAATTAACTTTTTTCTCTAAAATTCATGAAATTGTACGCGACATATAGACGAATCAAAACAACTTTACTATCTCAACCGATCCGCCATATAAACATAATCCACTATAAAACGTAAACATTGTACCAATCAAGCTTTTAAAACTGATTAATTTACACCCGAATGCATAAAACATACGTAAAAACGAGTGTTGTAAATCTTCAAAATGGACATTTATCGATAAAACATTGGAACAACGGCGCATACACATAAACTAAGAACGTGACACGCAACGATTGCAAATATTAAAGCGAAATTGATTCAACACAAAGCTTATTATAATACTGCCGTATTAAAATGGTGTGTATTTAAAATAATACAAATGGAAACGTCTGGCCGTCGCGCAGGGTACACAAAACGTCTGTATTCGTTGGCGTAATTTACGATACTATAAACTCTCGTACCTAAAGATCGGTGAATAAAAGTTAGCCAAGCGCCTGCGCCTTCGCCTGCCACGGTGCACTAAAAAACTCAACCATTTCGAGATGGCCTATATGGGATATCGATAAACGTTTAACCAGGTGGACAGTCGCAGGCTGAATTTAATATAACACTGAGTAAAAGTTTAGGGGCGTCCATTGCACAGAAGTAGACAATAATATGATAAATGGTCTTTTTAAACCATTGTCTCGTGAAGTGAAATTTTAGTATGGAAACAAACTTCTTTTTAGTTAAGCTAATAATAAGGCTAAGAGTATAATAACCCTGTATTTTATTTAGTATTTTTCACTAATACAAGAAATTATGTATGTATGTACATAGTCATATCACATTAATCTGTCAAATACATAAATGTTAATGCATTACTGTATTAAAGGTTTCACAATTATATAAGTGAAACAACCTTTAAATGGTATACCTATTTTAGCGAAACATATATTTTAAAAATTTGATTAATTAGTCCTCTTACTCCAATAAATCCGATTCAAAAATATACATTTATAAGCACATAATTATATAATTTGTATTTTATGTATATTTAATGACATCGTGTCTTTCAAAATATTAAATTGTCAATTTAAAATTCGTGTTACCGATTCCAAAATCAATTATTTTAAATAATCGGGTAAAATCGATACTTTGCGGCATCGATAAGTTTATCGATGCGAGACCGCCACAGCGTACGGCCAGTCGTCCGAAACTCGTAAAATGTTACGATAACCGCCATTATCATCACAAAGGATGCGTGTAATTGTTTGTCAAATAAATACTAATAAAATTTTGATGTTTATTAAATATAATTTTGAAAAGGACCCTTTTATGCGTTCTTGATTGTCGTAAAGAAAATAGTGTTTAGTGATTGCGTCCCGGGCTATAATTCATTGAGACTGTATTATATGCTAGTGTAATAAATTGTGTGGTCCTTTTCTTTAGTACTCGATTAATAAATCTTTTAGGTATTGGGATTGTGGTTTGATAGGGATTAGTAAATACAGATATTTTTCGTTACCGCAAAGTATTGTCCCTTTATCGTTGATGCTTTTACGGACAGTTTCATATACACGAAAGTCCACACGGGCCCGCACCCCTTACAGGCCCTAAGCCCTTTAATTATATGCCGGTATCATTATTAAATTGATGATAAGTTATGGTTAGTCTATTAGATTTTATTGCGACTTTACGGTCTCACAAACACCTGACCCGAAACAAATGCCTGTGTTCACACAAACATTTGTCTTGGTGCGGGAATCGAACCCGCGGCCTCTCGTCTCACAGCCGACGTTGAACCAATTGCACCACGGCGGCTGAAAATGCATTGATGAAATAAAAAGTAACCACGATTCTCCAAGTACATAGAATTCCATAGAAGTTCGTATACGTTTGGGCTAATTCACTACTGCTCTACTCGTAATACCAGACATATTGACATACGAACTGGTAAGAAGTATTCTATCATTAATCCATAGTCTCTGCCTACGCCTATGGGATCCAGGTGTGACGATTATGCATGTATGTATGCAAGAAGTATTTTTATTGGACTCATGTCTCATCATGCAAATCATAAACCGGAACACAGCCAGGACAATTTTCAATCGTAGAAAAGATTTATTGTATATCTGCTCGACGTAGTTTCCTAAGGAACACCAACGCTATTAATTTTAACAGTAACATGAATGAGAGGGCTAGACCACACCTCTTACAAAACCCCGGGAAACTGTTAACGTTTTAAAACAAACATACATAACTATCCTTCCTGCATCCCATGAGGCTAGACTGACTACGGGTTTTCCACTTTTATCGGTCCTGACTCTTGAGGTACCACTTTCGCTTTATCGATTTTGGTCAATTTCCATACATGTTTTCTAGTCACGTCTCTTTGGTAAGTTGAAGTCCAATAAGCCCCATAGTTTTTGCTATTTCAATTTCTCATATCTCATTTAAAGCTCAAAGCTCTCATATAGACAGACTCCGTGGCGCAGTTGGTTAGACGCCGGCTGTGAAACGAAAGGCCGAGTTCGATCCCCGCACTAAGAGAAATGTTTGTGCGGCCCACAAAATATATTTCTCTAGGGTCTGGGTGTTTGTGAGACCGAAAAGTCTCTCATAGTTCTAATGCCTGCGACACAAGACTTAATTGATCTTAATGTGGGGTCAGGACTATGTATGTGACTGTTGGGTGTATTTATTTTATATCTTATTTTAAGCTCTAATCCCGATGATAGCCCGACGGTCTTTATTTTACCTCCACTCGGAGGTTACTTCGTGTTTTACTCTCGCAAAAAATGGCCGCTCACTAACCTTTAAAGCATTACTATAATTAGTAAATTTGCCTATTACAAAGTTACTCGAAATTATGTCAGCTCAAGTGATTCACCTAGGAATTAGTATTTCATCTCACAAATAGGTGCAATTAAGAAATTCCTGTTCCACCACAATCTGGCCTCAGTCGACCACAGCTTCGGCGTCAGTAATTGCACATCCCTTCACAAGCCTTGGAACAGTGACTAATGCCAAATTGGTGATGATTGTGTATGATCGTTGATATACCTATATAAGCGATGGTGGATGGAGGGCGCGGTTGGAGTGTCAGCGGGGCGAGAACATTTCTAATTTGTATATTTATAGGTATTCACATATTCGACCTTTACATTGTAAAACTAATGCTTTGTTGTAGGTATAGAAGCTTCAAAGATATATGCACCGATAAAACAGTATCGAAATCAGGTTATTTGTGTCGAAAATTAGCAGACATGTTTTTTGCGACAAACGTGTCTTTATTAATACTTACCAAAGTCTTGTTCTTATAAAACAATAATACGTTGTTGTAGAAATCCTTGGAGACAGCCTATGCTAGAAGATGGCAATGACAATTGATCCTTCAATCAAAAACCTTCACACTAGATCGAATTTATTGCTCAAACTCTTGTAATACCCACGTGTTAATTGTGTGATCAACTTCAGATGACTTTCAGTCAACAAAAAAAACGGATGTATTAAAATCGACTAGCTAGATAAAACGAGCTCTGTATTTACCATCAAGTGCACAGTATTTTGTGAAATCAGAATTTTAAATAAAAAAATATTAATGTATTTTACCACATACTCGTATTCTAAGAAAAAAATATATTACAGCCTCTGGCGCCAAAATTATAGCCTCTAGCTTCCGGAATTCAATTAATTGGTAAAGAATCGTAATTTCGCCATAACCGGTTAATTATACTTATTTGCGGCATGGTATTGATTTTTTATGTACAACAAATTGAGCCGATAATAACTGTATTTAATGGTGTCATTGCCTTGTAAAGAAGTAACGGACCTGCTTGGCTTTGCCCTGACGCAATTATTTTTTTGCTTCACAAATTAGTACTTAGTTGCAAATAAGTCTGACTAGGAAGTAGGAACAAAATATTATGATTTCCTTCACATTGATTTTTTGGACGCCCTACGCTTATTAAAAGTTTGAATTTCCGAGAATTTCAAAACACGTTTTATGAATTTAAATATAAGTCGAATAACTGTTATTAATCAAGATAGATTTGAAATTAACCTGACCAAAAAGAATATTTTTTTCACATATATCGCTTTTTTCATTCAGCGGTATATTTAATCAAAATATGCGATGTCTCACTCCAGGTTAAATTCCTATTCCTGAGCGAAATTCCACTATAATTGGTTCTAGAGTTACATCTTGGAAATGTAATAAAATGAAACTATATTTTGCGCGTAAAATTCTATGCGTCGGATAACCTGTTTAACATAATATTTTAGACCTACCGCTCGCAGTGGGACCACATCCTCACAGTCACACACCGCTAATCAAATTCATCAAATTGGACGACTGTACGTGATTCTAAGAAGCCATATATTTCGTGTATCTCTAATAATACTTCGTCATTGATTTATTAATTCAAGGAAATATACATTTTTTGTCTTATAAGGTTTCTGTTTCGCATTTAAATTATTACATCTTATTTTTTTTGTGCATAATATATTTAATAGGTCATTGTTTTAAAACTCAGATAATAATGAAAATATTTTATTTGTGCATTATATTACGAAGTTGAATCACAAAGGAACATATTATACAATTAATAATAATATTAGTGACACATTTTATATTTTATATACACACAAAAATTCTACAAGATATTAAAACTAAGTAGAAAATAATTAATTTATTAGCTTAAATACAATTCTTATCAGCAAATCAGATCAGCCCTTTGCCTCAACAGTTCTAATCTAAGTTCGTGTTCCCTAGCTGCCAGTCTCAGAGCCGCGATGCTTGAAGTCCGTACATCGTCCATTCTCGGCTGCATAAGCAACGACTCACTGCCCGGCGATATTGGAGGAGAAATGGATGGCGAACGCGTAACTCCGGGCGAGTGCCTCGAACTCTCAGATGGTAAGCGGGGATTTTCCGGAGACATTCGTGTATCTTCGGCATGTAGTCGCGGCAGTTCGGGTGCGGTAAGGTTTGCGAAGATAGAGTGGAAGTGAGCCGGCGACGTCGCGTACAGTGGGGCCCCAAACAGCGGCGGGCGAGACAGCGGCGGCAAGTACTGAGCCCCGAATAAAGGAGCGTTTGCGTACCTGTACAAAAAGTTAATTATGGTTATAATTAGAAAAAACGCAATCTCTTTTATTAATTAATAGTGAGTTTATTATCTCCATACTCACAGACAAAAAATATATTTTTATTACCAAACAAACATAATTGTTTTAATTAAACGTAATAGGAGTACATAATATTGTACAAAAAAGAGATAACAAGGTAATAATGTAAAATTAAAACACTCGCATTAACGACTTATTTATCTGAAATTTAGTATTCAATGTCGCGAAGTAATTAGCACGAAAAAAAACGCACCTGAATGAAGCTAGGGCTGTGTCGAACGGTTTCCTTAGACCAAAGCCGAGTTGCGTCAGGGGATGCGGCGGGGCGGGGAGCGGGGCGGACGTCGGCAGCGGCTGCACTCCGCTCAAGTACCCGCTGTACGGATGCGCTTGTGGCCCCACCTTCTCCTGCTTCCTCCACTTGGCCCGCCGGTTTTGGAACCACACCTTTACCAATGGATAAATTATCTTTATTAGATACGATATTTATGATCCACACCAATAAACTATACTAAAAACTTAATAATCTTAAGGTGTAATGAACTGTTGTTGGAAATGACATCATGTGTAAAACTGCCCAGGTTTTTATGGCCTTCACGACACCAGGCCGCCGACAAAGTATCTGCGTAATTACTATCCTTTGCTATAATTTGCTCGGTGTCTGTAAATAATTACTTTCATGTAGTTTTATCGTTAGTGGAGCTGATAGAGTTATATTGCGGGTACATGGTTTCACTTAAGATAAAATGTTTGAGATTAAAAAGTATGTTGCAGTGTTTTGCTGAGTAAAAGGTAATAAATTACTTTGTCTATAAAGTATCACAAGTTGACAGCCTCCGTGGCGCAGTTGGTTCGACGCCGGCTGTGAAACGAGAGGCCGCGGGTTTGATCCCCGCACCGAGACAAATGTTTGTGTAAACTACAGATATTTGTTTCAGGTCTAGGTGTTTGTAAGACCGAAAAGTCTCATAGTTCCTGATACCCACGACACAAAATTTGATCTAAATGTGTGGGGTCAGGACTATGTATGTGTCTGTTGGGTGTATTTATATATTTATTTAATTATAAACTATAGAGGTGTAATAATTTATATCTATATTAGCCGATAACCAATTTATTGCTTCTGGGAATTTTGATATGCCTTTGGGCCTTAGTCTATATAGGGTCCGATTTTGCAAATCACGGTACGTACCTATGTCTTATCTACTATATTCGCAGGCTTAGCATCCCATCTTATGGTAAAATGAAAGTTATAAACGCCTAAGTAACAAAATATTAATTATAGAAGATACTTTTGAGTAGCGTTATAATTTTTCTGTATTTCACAGTGTATGCTTTGGTATAGCGCCATCTAGCATCATCAATACTAACCGAATCGCTCAAATTCATTAAGAAAAATAAAGTAAATAAACCCGTATAAATAATTCATAGTAGTATCCGTAAATGTAGCGTAATAAAAACAAGACGAATAACATTTTTTAATTAAAATCACAGACGTGTGTTACGCGCTTAGGCCTGGTTTGGTCAAGGAATTCCTAGCGAACACATTTACATGCAGTGAGAACGGATTCAATTAACTACATTAGAAATATAATCATTTGTTGTTTTAATGATAGACCCCCATGACAAATGTTAGGCTGAAGAAGTTTCATTTTTCATTTTCTGTTTACAACTTTGGTGCAATTTGCAAGCAGTTTGTTCTTATTTTACTCTTAAGTACTATAAAACCTGAAAATAATGACTTGACTATTAATGTACAATGTACAAATTGACCGACTTTTGTTATTATGACTTTTATGACAGCTTCCGTGGCGCAGTTGGTTACACTCCGCCTGTGAAACCGAAAAGCCGCGGGTTCGATCCCCGCACCGGAATAAATATTTGTGTGAACCACTGGTATTTGTTTCAAGTCTGGGTGTTTGTGAGACCGAAAAGTCTCTCGTAGTTCCTGATACCCACGACACAAGACCCGATCTTAGTGTGGGGCCAGGACTATGTATGTGACTGTTGGGTGTATTTATTTATTTTATTTATTTATATTTACGGTATTTTCCTCGCTTTATATTTATATTTATAATTTGCAGACATTAGAGAATAATTATAGGACAATTATTTTGTTTAATATATAGCGTATTGCTATATTTAAGACAACATAGCGTACGTATTGCGAAAGATGAGTTAGATGCAAAACCATTTAATAACTAATTAAAAACTACGCTCTACTCATGCAGTTCTCTATACTACTTAATTATTTACCATCGCTTATTAATAAAATTTGTTAGAATATCGAAACACTCAAGCCCATTTCCGCTTAACTAATTACAAGAACTCATAAATACGTCTCCAGAATCCCTAACAAGCGGTGTTTTGAAAGGAATAAATATCGGCTCAATTTTATTCTCTAAAAAATGGACGTGGCTTCTAAAGCACTCAATCATTATTCCTTTTAAACGTTTAATTGGCAATTCCCAAGACTAGTAAAGCAACTGCGAACCTTTAATGAATATATCTACATTCGAAGTTTTATAAATTTGTCATTATTTTTTACTATGCTGCTTATGTTCAAATAATATTCTAACAACCTTCATGTACGTGTTACCTATTTGGCATCGTTAGTACATGTTTAGTATTTGGCAGAATTAGTATCATATATCTATTACGATTTCAAATCTTCTGTCTATAAAATGATGAATAAGATGAAATAATTGGTGAAATAATATAAATGAAATGCTGCATAGCCGCCGAAAGTGTTGCATAACCGAGAAATCTCTTATACTTTTTGATATATGAGTACGTTGCATTACAAGTAAGATCTATTTGTACCAACAGGCTTGGCAATCACATCACTTATAGTAACTAGGACTATGTGCATGACTATTCAAAATATTTATTACATACGTAAATATTTTGAATAATTTTATGGTGGTTGGAACTCGGACAATTATTGCGTTCCCCTTCGAATCCTGCTTACCATATTATATTATGCAAAATAAATATACCACAAGTTACTGGTAGGTCTTAAACTTAACTTCTTATGTCTCAGGATGGCGAGCGCAGTGGAATGCCAAGCATTGCTTTGTATTTCATAGTGTTGTTTGGTTTTGCTACTGTCCATGAGCGGTCGTGTCGGTTGCCATCAGGCTAATGGAATCCTCGGCTCACCATTCGTAGCAATAAAAAAACTCATTTAATTAAAAAAGTTCGCTTTCCCTTCTTTAAAACTACAAATTTCGCCGCACAACATCACGAATTCGATTCTTAATTATACAAATCGGTATGTTGGGGAACATTGGCTGCGCGCAGTCATCGGTTTTTACCCTTATATAGAGTCTGTCGGACTCGCGTTTCCCTACAAGTCTTGTATGGAATCTTGATGCCTTATTGTGACCATAATGCGACAACTTAATGGCAGATATTAATCGTTTTAATCTCCGTTAATAACCACCCTGGGGCTTATACAGCATGTTAATTACTTTATTTATAAATAACTGTTAAATGTGCCACTGGGACTTTCAATTTGTTTGTGTGATGTATTGCTTTTGGTTGAGTGTGATGTGCGAGCAAGAATTTATATAGCGTTCTTACAAATGTGTTACAGGAGAGTATAACATTAAATATCTCATTAGTGGACCGTAATATTGAGATGTGCTTGGATACCAAAATTGATGACATTGCTTTAAATACGGGGATATTAAGAGGCAATAAGGAGGTGTAGTTTGTTGCTGAACAAAATGTCGACCAAAACAAGCTTATTTGCATTCGACATTCACTTAAAACTACTGATGAGTCAAAGAGTATTGGTAGCCTGACAAATTCTTTACCCTTCGAAGAAACTCAGGTGTTTTAAGGGAGACACTTTTATACTATTTAAGCGTAAGTTATTTATTGTAAACTATAGCAGAAATGAGCTGGCTTCCGACGTCCATTCCCAATATCTCATATACAAAAGACTTGAAACTAAATGTTGCATTACTGAGATTGCTAAAAGCCTCATCATCACCATCATCATCTAAGGCGGGCAATGTATTTGCAAGTATACTGATATTGAAAGCGTACTTCTTTCAATCATAACAAATTGTCGGCGTCGCTTATGACCCCGGCGACACCTTACTCATATAAATAAAGGAACCTCGTGCCACTACCGCTGAGATTTATCTTAGCAGCTTGCCCACTCGGCATAAAAGTACGTGTAGCTTGAAAACTAAGTCGTTCTACTATAAAATTAGTATGAAAAGTCCCAAATCCTGACTCGGACACGCTTGGTCGCCCCACGTCCAACCGCCATTTCGTACGTGAGAAAATTTTTAACAAATTAACAACTTATATAGTTTTCATAAACGTGCGTTTAATGAATGCGTTTTTTTCCGTTTTCTATAAATGTTTCATTGTATAAATTACACGTTTAATATGCCTTATGTAGAATGTCACATAGCTGGCTTAGTTTGTGATTAATAAACGGTGCTGATGGCTTTATCAGCGCGTGAGAGAATATTTCACTTATTTGCCGCGTGTGAATTAGATTTATTTAGATAAAAAGGATTTATGTTGCTTTTAATGTGTTTGCGTCCTTTGTCTGCTAATTAAAAAGGTATGTTGTGACATCATTTTATGTGTTTTCACACGAACCTTAGGATTGTAGTGAGGAAATGTTAATTATAATTAGCATGTTAATTTTATTTGCCACTCTAAATATAGAAACAATATCTGATTATTGCGTGATCCTCATACAAAAACATACTTATTCCTGGTGTCTGTGATCTAATAAGTCTATATTCATGACCAGCCACATAATAAAGTTCATAGATATTAAAAATTATATATTTTAATTTTATATTTACTAATTAATAAAGAACTCGGCTTCATTAAGACAAATAGTTGAAGTCGTATATCATTGTAATACGCGTCCAAGTAAAAAAGTCGCCGCGCAAAACTAAATATAAATATTAAATTATAGCTTTTATAATTCAACCACAAAAGGTCACAATATATAAACATCAAATTAATGTAATATGAGATATTAATAGGCTATGGAATGTGTAAATGCTTGCGTCCAGCCGCGCGCGGTGTGACTAGCGGTCGGTCGCTCGTCAGCGGGGGGCCTAACGTGCGACTTTTTGTCGCGCCCGCGCGCCGCATCCACCATTTATTTTTATTACCATTTCGAACGTTGTAAGTAAAAACGCACCGTTTGAAAATATATTTCTTAATTTCATTTTATTGTCTCGAGTTAGAATTAATGTGCTTTTAAATAGTCTCCTGCTATGGCGTCCACGTAAAAAAACGTCGTGAAATACAGTACTTAAGCATGAGGTATTTTTTTGTTTTGATTTAAACTCTGAAACTAAAAGTTTCTTTTTTATAAACCGTTATATTTGTAAGATTATAAATACATGATAATGTTATTTATATACCTACCGATGTATTTTTAATGTCGACATGCTCAATATTAAAGGAGTGAAATCTTTCATATAACAGAATGTGTGAGTGAATGATTTTTTTTACATAAAAGTAGGAAATAGTAAAGTTTAGTTAGGTAAGTTGTTTAATTAGAGGCAATTGCACCAAAATACTCTCTGATTATCATTTTAACATGCGCTGTGGGCCATATACAAAATACATACATACATAAATACACGCCTTTTTCCCAGAAGGGGTAGGCAGAGGTGCTACCAACACATCCAAATTTCGCCTCGTATGTTCCAAGATGTGATGGGGGCGAACCTATCGCCATAGGCATACATTTCTGACTGCTGGTAAATTATAGAAAAATCCAATATCACATTGGCTCACCCGGGATTCAAACCCGAGACATCAGCTTTGTAATCGTACCGTAGTAGGTACAACCACTCCACCAAAACAGCCGTATAGTCTGTATACAAAACCTATACTAATAATTTAGGTTATTCAGGCCCATCAACCACAATAGGAAATGTTTTTTGTAAACCTACTTAAACATTTCCAATTAATTCCTACCTGAATCCTGGCTTCCGTGAGCCCAATCTTAAGTGCCAACTCCTCTCTGCAACAAAAGAAAATCTTCTTAATCTTTCATTTCAAACCCTTAAGCACATAAGCCATTTTAAAAGAACGTAATGTGTGTTCTCAGGTTAGCAAACAGGGCTTAATGCAAAACTAATTATAAGAATAAAGAGAAAATATCGCATTCCACGAGACGGTGACTTAAGCCATTGTTGGTATGGCGTAACATTTCTTTGTACAATGAAAGCATATCTTGATGGAAATCTCCTGCTAATGACTTTCTTATCTATTTCTAATTTCAAATAATTCTTTAGAAGCTAGATTTGTTATTAGAGAATGTATTAAAAACAATGTTTGAAGAAATACAAGTTTTTCTTATGATATTATACACATATTTACATAACATATATTATATTTTATTTGTTTATTGCTACAAATGGCAGTCGAGCATGCCATTCGCCATATGGTAAGCGATACGACCGCTCATGGACAGTAGCAAAACCAAACAACACCATGAATTACAAAGCAATGCTTGGCATTCCACTGCGCTTGCCATCTTGAGACATAAGATGTTAAGCATCATTATGTCCAGTAGTTACTCTGGCTACGTGGTCATTTGAACCGGAACACGACAGTGCGATAAATATTGTCTATTTACATTTGAAATAACTTTAATTGTACATACTACAGGAATCAGTGATTTTTTGAGGATATTATGCTTTTCTCTGGCTCATTAAAGAAAACATTATTTCCGCGTAAAAATCATAGGTATCGTATTAGTGAAAGCAATACCTAACTACTATAATATTAATAGAAAAGGACCAATTATTTTCGGATTTATAAAATTAACAAGTACTTCAATATGCTTAGTTGCCTCTAATGTATAATCTACATCTATTTTTAGTATGCTTACTCCACAATAAATTCAGCTATTCCCTTACCTAGTAAAAACATCAGGATAATGAGTCCTTCCAAAAGCCTTCTCCAGTTCATCGAGCTGGTAGCTGGTGAAAGTGGTTCTATACCGCCTCTGCTTCCTTCTAGGAATGTCCTCATCATCTAGCCCGCTGCCAGACCCTGGCCGCTCGGAGTCCATCGGAGGAAGGTCAGGAGTGGTCGAGGAACCAGGCTCTGATACTCCCATGTCTTTGTACTGCAACAAAGGGGTAAATTAGAAGAAAGGTTTTTGATGTTGATTAGTTTATAACGAGGTTAATGTTAGGTCATTAGGCTTAAAATCTTAAGAATATGGAAAATTTTGAAAAAGATTGTATGTATCTTTGTTCTGGTAGATATAATACCACCTGGGGAAACAGACCAATTGGAGGCAATATAGTTATGTAATTGTAGCCTTTTAAGGCACGTGTGTGTTTATGTAATTGTAGCCTTTTAAGGCGCATATGAAATCCAAGTGAAATAGTGAGTGCTAGAAATCCTACGTTAAAGCCCAAATATATGTGTCAAATATACCAAGCGTTGGACTCAACCACAAAAAATACTGCGTTACCTGTACCAACACAAAACAATTTGCCGTGAACAAATTGTACTGTCAGTACCCACATAGACTGCCTCAAATTACACTTTCTATGGAATAATTCATAATACAATCAAGCTGAAATTTACCGCAACGGTTAATCAAATTTGATTACCACTAATAGTCTGATAAAATAATTCCATTACACAAATCCACATTAGATTAGCATCTATATTACCTTAAAGAATCGTAAAGTAACGCGTTTATGATATTATTCTTTGTTAACATAATAATTATGATCAGCTAGGGTTAGCGGAGAGAAACTTGCGTTAGAAAAATGTTTTTGTTTTCAGATATACAACTTTATCTCTACAATATTAATGTTTACCGTTGGTATAACATATTTACGTTAATGCAGTAAATTTTTTTATGATAAAATTCCCTCACCGCGGTCTTGATTAAAATATAAATTATAATTGCAATATCTTCTACTACACGTATTCCATCATCATCAACAAATTAATATTTTAATCGCTCACACAATCCATTTATATATTTTTGGTCTTCCTCGTCCTTATTACCAACAATAATTTTCATCTCTTTTGGTCATATATTGACAGGAAATACACTATGATTGTTAGGATAGAAGAAAAGCTTTATTTGCTTAAAAGTTGGCACATCATGAATATTAATATTAACATGACATGATCTCTTCTACAATGAAGAAGAGTTAGGCTAAATAAGGTTAAAGTCGGTTAAGGTTTAAGTTGGTTAAAGTCACAGGAAGTCGCTGAAAGCCGGCCACTTCCATCAGGTTTATGTGGCGATATATGGCCGAGGCTTATGCTCAGCACTGGGCTTCCTGTGACTGGAGAGAGAGAGAGAGAGAGAGAGAGAGAGGCTAAATAAAATACTAAAATCAATATTGTTGTTTACTCTCTATAAACTCTTTATAAACTAATATGAAGCACGTGAAAGATGCCTTAAGCTAGTAGCCAGCCCTATAGAACAAGCCCTTGGGCGTCAGGCACAATTAACTGCGGTATCGCGTTCCCATCTAGATTGGTGCGCGCAAACATCCGCTTTCTTCGATGTTTTTTGCCGTTTACAGATTATAAATATAACAGTGAAATGCTGAATAGACAAGCTTATTGAACTTCTAGATGTCTCTAACAATTTAAAGCTAAAATTTTAAGGTAATTGTCACAGATTTTTGGATTTTGTGTTGTCATTTTTTCGGATTTTCTTTTAGATAGCTTTTCCGAGTTTTTGCCTCACATACGAGGAATACGGACGGCGTTATTATGAAATCATTATCCACATCTTTTAATATTTATTTTAGGATTTTATTCAATACTAGTAGTGACAAATACTTGAAACCGAAAATATCATATACTTGAACGGCTGACCTAACAATCGCAACCACTTGAATACAATTGGAAATATTCTGCAAAATCCTAATACATAATTTAAATTTCATATTTACAATACGTTGAAATTACTGATCGCGCGATAAAAAATTGTCAGAAGTTAATCGCAATAAGTTCAGTACATTTTACACTTCATACACAAGAATAAAAGTTAACTCTAACTTGATGTAACTTTGATAAGTAACGATAAACATCGAGTATTAATCAGAGACAAGCATTAAATTATGTTGTAATGAAAGTGGATTTGAATGCTAAAAGGATGAGTTGCCACTGAAAATAGTTATTTAAGTAAAATTGCATACATTTCAAATTCACTTTTGATTACCAGAACACTCTGCATAGCCCACATGCACAAATTACTTTAAATTTTTTTTTCTTTCAGGTCATCAAATTTCTCAGGACTTCTCTGGGTTCGTGGGTGTCGGTGCTCACATACCATAAGGTAACTTGTTCATTAATTTAAACTGATCTGCATACTTTGTTTTGGCAGTCATAACCACACAATATAGAGTTTTTATCAAATCAAACATTTTATACATACATACATAAACTCACGCCTTTATCCCCGAAGGGGTAGGCAGAGGCGCCACCAGGACACCCACATTTCGCCTTGCATGTTCTGTCCCATGATGTGATAGGGGGCGAGCCCATCGCCATATCGGGACAAATTCCTGACTCCGGGCTGATAATGAATAGAAAAATCCAATACCACTTTGCCCGACCCGGGACTCGAACCCGAGACCTCAGCTTTGTAGCCGTACCGTAATACAACTACGCCACCGAGGCAAACATTTTATGAATATAAAATAATACACTATCATTTCAATTCCGGACACATCATCAATATATTGGGCACACTGCACATCCGAAAGCAATGACAAACGACGGAACAAGAAACAGGATGTTACGCAATGCTTAGGAATTAGTTTGATTGTACTCTTTTTGCCAACAAAAGCAATTAGTTTAAGCGATAAACAATTAGAACAGTTAATTAACTACTAGATCCAATTAAATATCTAATTATGTTTCGCTAATTAATCGGTACACAGTTTGTGTGGTGGGCCGCGGTTGGTCGTTTTTGAAATAAACCTTTTAATTAAAATATTTTTTTGCGTATTGAAGTCACGGTAGGATGATTCTGTTGTTTTCAGTTTGAATTTAATTATTAAATATTTTCAATTTTGTTATGCAAGATTATGGAAAGTGTCCCCTTGTATTATTAATATAATTTTAAAACGCATGAAAAACATAACGTACAGTTGAAAATTCTTTATTTCACAAAAATATTGTAAAGCTTTAAATTGAATTCGCTGCAATTACTTCCTAAACTAAAGT
Organism: Deilephila elpenor; assembly: GCA_949752805.1. NCBI lineage: Eukaryota > Metazoa > Arthropoda > Insecta > Lepidoptera > Sphingidae > Deilephila > Deilephila elpenor. Next base: position 3,759,117 of record OX457098.1, read on the forward strand.
GAAAGGCTTAAACTATTTCCTTAATGACCTAGTTCATATCCTTTTCTTTTAACAGCTTTTATCTAGAATATCAAAACATACATAAAATGAATACTAAAGCTAATAGCCTTAACATACATCATCTCAACATCCTTGACATCAAATTCCAACCTTTTTATGTGTCAAGAGGAAAGCTGTCAAACTCGCCTTTCGGTACCCCGGAGGAGGCCGAAAGGGGTATGTTAGTGTCACTTGTCTTCCCGCCCGGCACGCTGCGTAATGCAGCCGAGCCCTATCAAATCCTACGCCAGCACACCAACTAAAACTCGGTGACCGTCGCGTGAGGTTTTAGTACCAAGTACCAACCTACCGAAATTACGTTCAAAAATTGCTTTATCGTAAAACAAAGCTGCACTGAATTAGTTATAGTTCACGAGCGGCTAGATTCGGATCTGCTAATGGCTGTGGTTGTATCTATGGCGCGTGAAGTGGCACCTGCTGTAGCATCTGTCGCACGCGTCGGTAATCGCGGTGCTTCGTTACTACACTTTTTGCCGGTGTTGTTCATTTTGCGAGGGTAAACAATATCATTGGTAATAATCATATTATTCATATTCATATCGAACCTTTAGAAGAGCCCTGTAATATGTGGGTATACTGCAGTTGATGATGACGATTAGGTTATGAATTTTAAGTTGCAAGTAATACCGTAAAAATAAAACCAAAAAGCAAAAGAAACTAAACATGAATTAGAAAAAAAAATGTATTTACTGTTGTATGACAAATCAAATCAACTAGAGACATATTCAAACCTAAGTTTCAGGTTATTCAGGTGTATGTTTGTAGATCGACGTAACCAGAATTGCTGTTAAAGGTTGCGTTTTGGAAGCTGCGGGAGGCCAGATCGTATTTTTAAAAATGCCATCCAAGTGTCAGTTTTCTTGCAATTATCAACGGAACTACGACAAGTCTATTAATAAAAGCGTATAGTAAAAACTCTCGAACAGTTTCAAAACAAACAAGTGCAGCAATTACGCAAATATTCTAACGCGAACATTAAAACACGGAGAAATTCGACGATGAGCAATTGACAAACGTAAAAACCAAATTAGACATCGTCACGGTTACTGATCGCCTCTTCGCGAATTATAAAAAAATTGTGTAAATTAAATAAAGCAATCAAGAAGTAGATTTTGCCGGTCCGCCGCGTTCTCTGTGAATATCGACAATATTATCCGCTGATTGACTCCCTCGACCGAATAATCGACGCATTGTTAGGCATACTTTTTTACGTTTTAATGTAGCGGTGCTGAGTTCGTTTGCCTCTAAATAAACCTTTGCTTTTTGCTCCATTAGCTTTCCAGTTTTAGGTAAAATTTCGTGCTTCTTTATTTCTATTTGTAAATCAAGTGGGCAGTGATGCTAATCACTTACCGTCGTTCAGGTAATAAGACCGCGAAAGTTAAATTAGCACTGATTACAGAAGCAAAAAGTTATTTGCTACAATCGATTAGGTTTAGAAAACAACAATCTGATAACAGAACTTGTAATGGATGCCCAACGTTTAAAATAGTGCACACAATCTCAAAAGGAGAGACGGTAGATGATATCCACTTAAGGAATGTAACTGGACTGCATATGTAATTGTAAACGGTAGCAAAGATAGTAGTGATTGAGATAAATATTCCCCAATATTGATTCACATAACCAGCTTTCAAACTGACAGCTCTAATCGATTCTCCTTTTAATAGTGGTCCGTAACAAGTTCCATGTAGTCATTTAAGCTATAAAAACAAACGTATTTAAAACCAATCATCTGAAACATCGCAAACAACCGCAAGAAATTGAAAATCATTACTAATGTGTGAATTGTAAATTTAATAGTCTGTCCATATGGTTTTACATTGTTACTGCTGAACCAACGGCTAGATTTTTTCAATTGACACGAGTCTTCACAAATAATTTGAAATATTTGCGTCAATAAACAGCTGATTGATATTTTTCCGTTGTTTTTCTATTATTTAGACAGTGAAGTGTGAGGATCTGGAGATGTGAACATAATTAAGTGTTAGAAAACAAATCTGAACATATTGTCTGTTTAAATTAAATCTAAGTTTTACGGATTATTCCGCGGATTTGGTTTATTTTTTTATAGTTTTATTTTTAAAATGTGCAACATTCGCGTAAATCTAAAAAACCATTATATTGCGTGTTTTATAACAATTATGGTAAAATCATGTTTTTTGCTTGGATTAACTATGGTGCTGAAATGTAAGCAGGGGAACTACTTACGATAATGGAAAGTATTGAAAATAGTGAAATGAACACGAGCGGTAAGTACATATTTATGCAAAGATCGAGTCATCAGTTTAAGAAATAAAAATAAAATATACCATCTTAATAACAGGAGGCATAATAAATATAAGGTAGTAAATGCCAGATACATATAAATGTACAGATTGTAGTACAAGTCGCTTCTGAATTATCGAGCACATAGTGTAATAACAATGCGGTGTTATGATTTACTCGATTTGACAATTACAATTACACGTAGATCCTTTATCACCGCGTGTTCATAAATTAAACTTGAAAAGAGGCAGAGTAGCTCTCATACCAAGTAAAATCAAGGATAATCCAAACATTTTCTGGATGGCTTGTAGTATTAAGCATCTAGTAGGGAATAGAAATACCATCTGTGAATTAATTAATAATTCAATTACTAGGGCATCAGCGCTAGTCGCAGCGGTTGGAACGGTTGCGTACGTACATTCTAGTGTTTCAATTAATACAGGGGCAATAAATATTGGCAAAGATCGTAATAATTTAATACGCTATTGAATAACACGGCCTGTTGTAAAGAGTGTAAAAAGTTGTAATGCCCGACTTTACTGCCTTAAATGAACATGCTTTCGGAATATCTAATGTTGTTTTACGAGCGTTCTGTACGAGGCGCGTTGATCGCAGCGCTGTGCCACGCAAATTTGCACTCTAACTCTACGAAACAAGGGTTATTCCCCACACGCTCCTTAAATGGCATTTCTTTAATCGACTCACGTACACGTTTATAATTTTAGCCTGCATATTTTTTGAGGACGAATTGAAAGCTATTCATTCAAGTCAGTACAATTGTGTGTTTCTTTGTGTGAAATTATAGCGTCCGCATAAAAAGTATGATATGAAAATGTTAATAATCAATAAACAGAATAATTTTATGTTCTACTGCCCTTTGATTGCGTTCGCGTTGGCGCCGACCATAAATCTTGTTCAGTACGAACTGTATGCTTCGATAACAATTTTAATTATTTCGTTGGAATTACTCGGATGAGCATTATTGTGTAAAATTTAGAGAGAATTCTTGTATTTGTTTTTTCTGTTACATAATATGTACATATACTCAAGCTAATATGGTTAAAAAGATAGACAAAGGGCCAACAGAGGCAACTACGGGTATTTCTTTTCTACAAAAAAGTAAAGTAGTAGGTAGTTATCGGACAAAAAAATTTTGCACTTCACGATTGTAATATATGTTTCCACCAAAGATATTTGTTCTACCATCATAATATTATTTTTCGCAGCAACATTACTGTCCAATACTTAATGTGCTGGATAATATAACTTTATAGAGCTCGATAGTAAATTTGCTGATGCCATAAATATCGGCACCATGTTAAAAGCTCTTAGTCATAATCGTGTTAAGCTATAATGGGTACAAGGCATTTGCCATACTGAGCAAAACATTCTGTAATAATTAACCGATTTCAAATGTTTTTTTCTCTACTTATGATTGTACGCTCGCATCATCAAAAACTGCTTTTGTGTTTATTTCTCTTGTCTTAATCCTAAAGGTATATAAAGTGCCAATTGTACTGTACTAAACTGTATCAGCCCATATACGTCCTACAGGGCACGGGCCCCTTCCAAAATCGAGAGAACAATTTAGAGGGGTTAGGCCATATATGCATAGTGTCTAACTAACTAATGACCCATTTTGATTAATAAGCCTTTTTTGGCTTTTCAACTGAGTTCAAATCGCAACATTTTCGCCAAGTAGTCGACTAATGTATCAACAAGACATCTTTAAACCATACATCTTCAACAATACATTTAAATTCAATACCGAGAAACCCGAAGTAGCAACGCTTAAGGCTCACCTTGTCAGCGATAAGACAAATTCGAAGTACTAATGCGTGTTTAGTCAAAGTATTATAATAATAGGATTATAGAGCGATAGGTCAGGCGCCTCCGGGATTAGCTTTGTCTTGGTGTTATGTTACCAACAAGTTTCTTATCGTTATCGCTGCTTGCTCTTTGAATTGTCAATGTGTGTTTCGTCGGTAATTAATTTTTGAGTTGATTGTTGGTATGAAATATTGTGATTAATTTCACGGAACGGCAAGACATTCCAAAGTGATATAGTTGAAAAATAAGAGTTTTTGTGTACACATAATTGATACGACTGTCGATTGCCAATAATCTAACAATTAAAGGAGTACTTAAATTATGAAGCGATGACGTATCTGATAAAGTATCAGATCCTTACATAGTTCGGAAGAGCATCAGATAAATTATCATAAAAAATTATCGCTCTATGTTGGTGGTTGAAACGAAATCTAAATTTAAAAGTATCTTCACCCGGGCAGAGCCGGGTCGGGCCGCTAGTAATTTATAACACAAGCATGAAAACATAGAAACCACAATCTAATCCATTTGAACAATACTTTGAACAAACACCCTTCAATCAACAAAAACAGGACCAGCCAGGAAAATATTGCGAATATTCCTTCTGTCAAGGATTTTATTATCTTCAAACACGTGGAGCGATTTACTAAAACACAGGATTCCCCATTTTGCACTTTATCAACATCTCTAAGAAAGGATTAAACGTTTTTGTCCATTAGTGTGTAGTGTTAATGGCGTCTCGGATTATATCGCCCGGGCTTTAGATAACAACGCGTTGGCTGACTCATCCGCCTCTTGACTGATGTCTGTCTCCCACTTGATAAGAACCATCCTCTAAATCTATCGCATTAGGTTCCAAAATCACCGTTCCAAAATTTTCGTTGAATTCCACAAACTTCTGTTTGTTGTTTGAAAATTGAGTAGGTAAACCTTAATTCGGGGACATAAGATTTAAAATGTTTAGCTTTTCTCGTTCTTAGGTGTTGATAAGTTTGCTTCTATGACTAATTATTCTTTTGTTCCACTGTATTAACATTCAACACTTTGAGTAACAAATCTTTGTTACTCAAAGTGTTTGTAAGTGACTATTTATAGACATAGTACGTGGAATACTCCACGTACTATGTATAAGTATTTATAGTTTGATTGATAAGTTTAATATATCAGCTAAATATTTCAGTGCTAGTTTTCGGACTACACCCTTTCTAAAACTGAAGAGCTATGTGACACCAAGCCTAAAAACCAAACCACGCAATATTTTTAATACAAACGTGCTTTTTATTTTCAAAACTGCTCCGTTGCCAATAGCAACAACCTGTACCGCAGACATGAAAATCTTAAGAAGGACTTACGCTTTTTTGGCATAAAACACACGGTCCAATGCTGTCGTATATTACAAACAAGCATTGTAACTTCACTTCATCTACATAACATTCAATATGTATATTGCTTTCTATAATATTTACTATCACTTTAATCTATATGAAACACATTTCCATCGACATGTAATGAACTAAAAAAACACTTCGATTACAATAAGCGAACATTAAAAAATATAATCAAGATAGAAGCCGTGTGGATTTGAATCGACTTTCCTATTACTGGTAGCTCCGAGTAGCGTGTAATGAGAAACCAGAATGTTAATTAAGATCTAATTAAGTCTAATACAATCAACAATGCTGCTCGCGTTTCGGAGGCATCCGCAAGTCATCGCGAGGGCTTCGAGCATCCATTCTACAATGAGCTGTGACCTTCGGAACATCTAATGCGCTCCGTCGCGCCGAAATCGAAACACGGCGGCTCTCACAGGCTGGTAACATTAATCGAATTGAGATCGGCCAACCCTTTAGTAAAAAATCGGTTAAAATCACTCATTCCAACGGCCATTGTGATGTGAGAACTCAATTTAGAGTACATTGTAGCGGCAGACGTGAGTCCACTTGCAAGGGTAATGAAGACATCAGAGCTGTTTGTCCTGTGTAATTACGGGCCAGATTTCAGCTGATAGTAGCGCATATTCTAAGCAAATTAAATGATTTTTTGTAAAGGTCCTTGCAATGGAATCGAGGTTGATTTTGTTGAGGATTATAACTTGTTTAAGTGTTTTTGTAATGTTTACAAAGATTTTTGTGATAAATATTTTAATCATGGGCTACTGAATCCTCGACTTATGTGAATGTTTTTTGCAATTATGCACCCGATGGTAAGTTTGAATGTTATCCAAGTAAGATGTCTACTGACGAGAGATGGTGATTTACCACGCGACGATGAGCACAATTATGCCGGCATGCTTAGAACAATATATGCACAGGCTATACCCATTTTGGTTTTGCTACCATTTATTTTATTTTATTTATTTATTTATATTCTTTATTGTACACAAAAATGTAACAACAGATATATATAGACAACAAAACAACAAAGTACAAATGGCGGTCTTATCGCACTAAGGCAATCTCTACCAGACAACCATTGGATGGATTTATGAGAGGGAGAAAGAAAGGGCAGTGTACCATGCAAGGTACTTGCTGCCCGGGTCGATACGGATATTCGGCAGTAGCAAAATACGATTCGATCAATCGAAATATAATCTTTAATTTGATAATTTTAATCAAGATTTAAGATTATTAATTTAGAGTTTAGACAATGTATTTTAGGCGCGTTTTTAAGTTATTCTAGAAAAAATGTCCGGAATTAAATTCATGCAATTATCGTTAAGATCTATGTCATCATTGGATATAAATAATAATGAAAAACTTTTGTCCTGTTTTGATAGATTTGCAAACTTTCCTACTTTGGCCAAATTAAGAGACGATAAATAATTTAAAATCAAGAAATTATATTAATTACGATGGAAACATTGTCCGATAAAATATGATTTTGAAATAGGTACATGAATTGGCAACCATGATGTGATAGAAATACACTGGCTATGTACCTATATTAGATATACATGGTAACCGCAAATGAAAACTTGAACTAAATATTTACTGTACAAATAGACACAAAATTCTTGCAAATAATAAGTATTAAAAGCACTTCGATCAATGTTCATTAATTCATACCTATCATTCGATTTTTTTACATTAGACGGCAATTTTTGAAATTAATATATACATTTTACTGATTAAATATTGAACATTTTCAGTTCATATTATACTCCATGGTTAATCATCTTTATTCAAATATATTCATTTATCTTTTGCTCGATATTGTCTTAAATCGATTTTTCAAATTAGAATTAAACTTCACACAAATCTCTACATAATAAGTCTAAATACACGAACCTCATTAGAAAACAAGTTTTAATCGATTGTGATTAAAGACTAGGCCGAAATTAACGGACCTCCGAAAACAGCTATGCAAATTAACATTTAAAATGATTGATACAAATAAAATTTTACGCAAAGTCCATTCGGCTTTGACGCCGCCGTCGGCATTCCTCGCTTAACAAGATCTAATTTGTAGGAAAACGTTATTTTATAGTTTTTTAATTAACCCACATGCAAATTAGTCCCGCGTTTTATTTATAACTCATAAAATACGTGTTACAACCTACGCGTTCCTTAAAAAAGCTAATAAAAACGAGATCAATGAATAGGCTATTGTTGTCGTTGTGAGTTTTGAATTGAAATATGGCTTATAGCGTTCAGAACTGACCATAATACATGTAATAAAGAAAATTAACAACAGAGGCGCCCCACTGGGTTCAATTTTGGGTGTGACATCGGCCCTAATTCAATAAAGCTATAAAATTCACCTAATTATGCAAATGCCCTTGGAATATGGTGTATTATGCGTTCTGTGACTCCCACAGTATGTTCCAACTCGGGTTACTGTCATAAGGTAAGAAGGATTGATGTGTTAGCAATTGTTTTTTAAAGAATCATTGATAATTCACAAGCTATTTAAAAAAAATAATACACTGCAAAAATATAGGTATTTTAAGTTTTTACTATAGGTACTATATTACATACATAAGTTCGTGCCATCGTTTCCCCAAAAGATAAGAAAAGATGTCACTAGTTCCACCATAATGGCCGCCACAAGTATAAAGATATAATTGTGCAAGTCTGAGTTTGCACCAGTATACTAGAACGTGTATGGGCAAATAACTACGCAAACTTCATTCAGTTTGCGATTCGAGACTAGTGCAAACTCGAGTTTACGCAAACGCACTTAACGCGTGTGGTAGGCTTTAGTTTCCTAAATTTATTTCCATCCTTTGGTTTATTTTCGTCCATATGATTAAGGTAGAGTCAAAATACAATTTAGGGAATAGTTTTAATATAATTACAGCATTATGCGTATGTAATAATTGTAATACAATTATACGTATTTATTTTTTAAGTATTAGTACAAGTGCTGTTCTACCATGTTGCTTATATTTATATCATTACCTGCACATAAGTTAAAGTAAACAGCGATGGTTAAAATTAACTTAACTTTCTTAGAAAATCTCAGTTCATACAAAATACGAAAAAAATATTAACGCGTCGCGAAATTATTATACTCATAACTAGACAGAAATAAATTACTTTTACATATGAAAATTACCCGACTTTTCCTAATTATAGTGACGTGCATTCCATCTCGTACTTTTTTTAAGAGACAAAACTAATAAAACGTTATTCATTATTTCAAAATACACATGAAATGATAAGTCTAATTTTTGCAATATACTACTTATTTTCGTTTGTGTTTAATAGCGAATACAAATTACTGCAATTAAAAATTATTATTGGATAACCATTTAATCATGGTATGCGAAGTACTATCGACATACTTTTAATCATTTACTTTAAAATATTTTATAATATATATTTTTTAAACGCGCTATTAAAAAAAATATCAAAACAAAACAGTTTTTTTTCCATTTACAAAAATCAAATTTAGTAAATATGTGAATGAGACAGAAATAACTATTTATTAAATTGAAAAATATATTCATAAAAGTTATTAAATTATAAAAAAATGATACAACTCAAAATTAATATCAAATAATACAAAAACAACCTTAACAATATTGTTGTATCGCACGAACTTAACATCACAGTGCAGTAAAAAAAAGAAGTTATCATTTAATCAATCTTATCATCAACGAAAATTTAAAAAAAAAACTCACCTCGCACTTCAAAACTCCGTCAACAACACAACACGTATGTCACAAGCAATAAACTACAGCAGTCCAACGCGAACAAACGACTGGCAGAGAATAAACCGAGCTCGCCTACGCAGCGGTGAAAAAAAAAACACATCCAACACCGACCACTCCCCTCGCCATCCCACCAATCAGGCGACACCATTCCCACCACCACTGGGTGGGCCTTATGTCCCCGCTCCGATACTAATTGACTTTATCAACAAACCAACTTTACTGGTCGGTATCACGATATATGCGTTTGTCCGCCGTGTCAAAAGACTAACTCGGCTCCACGATTTGTAATTAAGTACGTCGAGAGTTAATGGGTGATTTGAGTTGCCCAGATTATTGTTAGAATGTTAAAAGCGCATTCGGCATTGTAGATAGCCCCGCGGGTAATGCTTGTTGCAGTAGCGTGTTTGCATTTATTTCAAGCTTGTTTTGGCGTCTCAATCTTGCTCTAGGACTCGTGTGGTCATTGACAATTATTGTTGTAGAGAAATATAACTAGTACCTTACCATAGGAAGTTAAAATAAAATTTAGAATCGGTGTAAAAATATATAATTGATTAAAACGACATTTTTAAAGAAAGAAGAAAGAAAGAAAGAAAAATATTCATTATTTCAAACATTTTTACATAACATATTTTTCATATGGAATATAACAAATGAACCAAAAATCATTTACTGTATAAATATCATTGATTTTTATGTGACTTGTATTTTAACCTGGTTAAAATTCATAATATAATTTACAGAAAAATCCCATAGGACTATACTTCTTACTTTTAGTAAGTAATTTAAGTTGTAAAATAATAAAAATATATTGTATTTATTAATAGGTACATGATTATAAATTAACCTCAATTTTATTCTACCTTTGATTAAGAATTGATTTTAAATGTTTACACTGAAAGAAAATGTTGCGTACTACGTCTAAAAAAAGTGTAAATTATTCTTACATATATTTCAAGCCATTTCAAGCTCATTTTATGAATGTCGATTTACTAAAGTAGCATTCAATTTTCCAAAATAAAGTCCTTATTCCCTAATTCAGACTAATTTATTAAGTTGTCTTGTAACTTTTGGAAGAAATCGTAAAACATGAATATAATATGTTTCATGTCCTTCTGTAAAACTTTATTTGCATGCCTTTTGAGTCAGGGAACTACTAAATTGTCACTTCGATTACTAAGTCACTGTGTTGTCTTGCAAGATTCAAAGCAATTTGTGTCTACTTTCATACTTTCTTTGTACCCAAATCATCTTCACATTCCCAATTTAAACTTCATAATTACAGAGACTTTTTCGCCTCACGACTCCACCAACATACTATTCCTATTGTCCATTATGAATAAATAGTTTTTATCTATGGCTTTAAGCCCTTATTTATGAAGTATCCTCATTGTCATGACATGTAGATGTCATGACAATGAGGATACTTCATGTATTTTCGGTGATTGTGATTTTTTCCAGTTTATGATCTAATCTAATCATGTATATATAATATTTCGTTGTTGTGTGATTAAACTATGTATGAAAAATACTTTTGTTAACTGTATACTGTTGAGAAATATATACGAGTAACGTCACGCCAAACAATATTGAACGAGACGAAAAAAGTCGCAGGAACTTGTATCACACCCAATAGGGTATTTGACTCCATTTTTTTTAATAAAAATAATACAAAAAACCGATCATAGTCAAATATTCTATTATTTTGTTCTCTGTAGAAACCCCTAAAGCTGACAAAAAACAAATGACAGCCTCAGTGGCGCAGTTGTTTAGACGCCGACACTGACACAAGATGCCGCGGGTTCAACCTCCGCATCGAGACAAATGTGTGTTTGTGAGACCGAAAAGTCTTTCGTAGTTCCTGATACCCACGATACAAGACTATCTTAGTGTGGGGTCAGGAATATGTATGTGACTGTTGGGTGTATGTATTTATTTTATTTCATTGCTTATGATTTCAGTACCAGCTGATATGATCCCATCTGTAGCGGGAATACCAAATTAGCAAATCACATGATTTTAATGAATGAGTAATACAACGTAAATTCCTCATTTGAGTAATGTCGTCAATAGCCAAATTACTAATACTATTGTCTATAAAAATATATTTTTGTTACATTTTCCTGTTTATTATGAATTCTCAATGGGTTATCATCATCACAGGAATCATCGTTTATGGTAGACCACAAAGGTGTCGTGGTAGGATGCTTGGCAGTATGGTCAGTAGCTTCATGTATTTATATTTTTGTTAACGAATTTGTAATACAAAATAGTATGTGCAACTGCACCAAGCTTTATATTGATCTGTGATATTGATGAAGAGTTGTCTTTCCTTCTACCGGCACTTGGCCTTGACACAAGTATTTATTTATTTATTTGCCACATAGAACTACTTTACAGGTAAAACCCCAATACAGTAACATCGATAATCTTATTACAACTTATATTAAAATTAAAGGCAAGAAGAAAAATAGTAATCATAATATGAATTTGATTTTCGACCATATAATGCAGAAATACTTGGCTAAATGCTCTAAAAACGAAATATACAGAAGCATTGGAAATTATATGATAAACTTAGGCATACATAAGTTTTGTGATGATGTTTTTCTTACCTTATAATCTAGCTTTAGATGCAAAGCTTTGTAATTCATGGTGTTGTTTTCTACTGTCAATGAGCCGTCGTATCGCTTACCATCAGGCGAGTGGCATGCTCATCTCGCCATTTATCACAATAAAAAAACGTTATTAACATACGGAATAAAATCATATCTACATATTTCAAATACACAACACGCATGTATTCGTATGCAAAGCATTAGATATCCAATTAAAAGCCATGAGATGATTGCGTCGGCTCGCTATATGCGTTTGTGGTCGTCGGCGTCTTTGCACTAATGCCTAGGTCATAAACCGATCTAGATGCTTGAATTACCCGCAACTTAGTCTTAGATGAGCGCTGTGTTAATTTTGATAGGTTTTACTCAGAAATTGTAGATGAAGAGTAACAACATTTTTAGTTTTTGTGGCGTCTTCATATTCCGAAAACAACATGAGACAAATTCTATTAGCACATAGAAATAAGTTTCTAGGCGACCTACAATTGTGTGGAGTGAGGAGATCGTGAAACCGATACTTCCCTATAGGTTAGGTTTCCCTATTAGGTTATATAGCTCACGACTCAAGATATCTGTCCTTGTATAGGCACGGAATTTTGTGTATTTATTCAAACTATTGATTACTGTACTCACAATATAAGGCTCAAATACATGTAAAATATTATGTCGTTGGTTAAAGGAACTTGATAAGTTGGAATGCAATGAAATAAAGTTTTTCAGATAGGGTAAGTTCGAGATAAAGGAACAAACTTTACCTTATTTTAGAGAAGAAATTTTTATCGGGTCGTAACTTCACGCCGTTAAACGAAACTGGCAAAGGCTCGCTTCAGAAAACTTCAAAGGAAAAGCGGTATATATTGCGTTGCCTTATAAGGTATCAAACTTAAAACTGAAAGAAATAATCCCGTTGAAATTAAACTTACAGCTATATCCGTCAGAAAATAAGAACAAAGAGGTACACGACGCACAACAACCAACCATAATGCATGCAATTAGCTCCCTGCCACCGTGATGTAATTAAAACTATTAAAATGACATTTGGCGCACTCAGACCGACGAGTAACAAGAATAATGATATGAAATCGCTTTACGGATTGTTATTCTAAACACAATAATATTTTGAAACAATTTTAAAATACTTTCCGAAAGGAAATTGCGTAGAAAGTATGGCGGTTTCTAAATGCACTAATGTGGGTTTGAGTGAATTTTCCACTGTTATATGAGACGCCATTAGTGCTGCTTCTGAGTTTTAGTGAAATTGATAAAGTCTTTATACTGAATACGGTTTAAAAAAATTTATCAGACCATAGAAAAATTGCTGAAAATGTTAAAGGAGCTACTCAAGTACCAATCGCAATTGATATCCAAAGATTTGATTGACTAGATACGTATAATTATTGAAGATTAGGAAATTAAAAAAAAGCATTGTTTTTGGAATTTCCAAATGAAACCAAATTTTAATCCAGTCTAAAATGTTACTAGATACCTAATCGCACTGATCCTCAATTGCAATTAAGGTTTATCACAACTCTGCAACCTAGCCACGAATTGTTTATCAATACTACATATAAGCAAGCTCTATAAAATACAAGTACCATAATTAACAAACTTTTCAACGAAAACAATAATTTACATATTTACGTGTTTTCATCAATTAATTTCAATATAGAAAAACTTAAAAATGGCATAACAAATATATTTTTGATAGACCTACAGTTTCAAGGAGACTGTCTTATTGTAAAAATAACACCTTTCAGATATAATAGATTTATAATTGGTAAATATTTTTTTGTTATGTTTAATTATATATTTTAAAGTCCATGTAGATTTTTATAAGAAGTGTTTATAATTGATAAAATATTTGTGATCTAGTCTTCTTGCCATTTTCAAATCTTAATTTAATTTCTATACAGAATATTTAAGCTTATCGTTGAAGCCCTACACTCCACATTTACTTGAAATTGGTTTTGTAAACTCTACCAACTTCTCGATCAAATAATTCCCAGTTTTAATCGCGTTTATTAATTTTAATGTCTCTTTAATCTTCATCAAATTGTAATTATGCTTAGTGTAATTAAATTACTAAAAAACTTATAACAATAATTTTTTACCCGCAGTGTTTTCATACCTAAAGGTAGTCTTGTCACACTCTGTCTAAAAATCTAACACAAAGAAAATATCAACAGTTGCATCTTTAATCCGGCGTAACAACCAACCAACCTACAAGTTCTTAATTAGTATTAAAACAAATAAAAACAAATGATTTTAAACCAATTACCGCATCACCCACACAACCTTTGTTCAGGATCATTTTATTACATTTACGTACGTACATTAATTTTTTTGCAACACATGGATGTAAATGTTTTATAATGAAACACAATCATGGTAATAACTTTAAATGAACGCCGCTGATTGCGTACAACAAGTGATTGCAAAACAACGCAGATTTCCTCCCACATGTAATTATACAAACGACATAATGCCATCAGCGTAATGGCTACAATATATGAATATAATTTGACTTTATTTAGATTTAGGTGTTGGGTGCACACTTCGGCCGCACCTGCCTGAAATTACAATTTTCAGGTAGTTGCGGCAATGACATATAATAACCTTAAAATGGAAAAAAATAAAAATGTCAAAGGTACAATCAAATTTTCTGGCACAGACAGTAGGTTTATTGACACAAAAATGCCGCGACACAAAATTGGACACCCAATCTAGTGGTCAATTACTAGATGTAACCTAAAAAAGTTTTTCTCAAGTATTTCCATCAGTGAAGCCAGTTGAACCTTTTATTTCCTTCAAAAACAATTGGTAGAGTTATGTAAAATATTTTACAAACATTATGTACAATAGTAGCAAAATTAAGTGTATATTATTGGTTTCGGTTTGAATGTGTTTAGCCGGTTGAGCTTTAATCTAAACAGCTTGATGAGAGAATGCAGTCAGTTTCGCGAGCCCTTGCATAAAAAGAAGTAAAATGTATAATATCCAAGTGCCAACGTCTTTTGCGTCCTCATCTAGTTTCCTTGCACCACACCAAACCTCCCTATTCAAACACATCATCCATTCAAAACTCTCAAATGAATATTGTATTCCATAGCTGTCATTCTAAAATATCAATTGGATTAATTTTAATATCTGTGGCACACTCTTGGCGGCATATTTTCGTGAAATCTTTTGTTAACCTACTATATAAGTACTTGCTTAAAATCTATGAATTCATTCAAGTTCATGCGCTTCAAAGTACCTAAGATTGCGTTATTAATCATAGAATGCCATTTTCTATGTAAATTGCCCGCCACATTACAGAGCGCGTGAAACATTTCTTAGCAGCGAAACAAAACGTAATTAACAAACAGCGTAATAACCGACGTCCGAGCAAATTGGTCCATACTTAATTTTGGGAAAATGTAAAAATAAACGTTTTTATTTGTGTAAATAACACAATAAAACTGCCGCTGTTATTACGTGCCGCGACATGGCCGCACCAAATTACTCAGATAAGATCTGTGTCGCCCGGTAATTGTTATTTTGCCGTCGTTAGTTCCCCGGATCGTGTAAATTCAGTTAGGGGCAGTCGATTTTTTTTCAAATTTAATATACAGGTCTTTGTGGCCGCCGGAAACGGACGCGTTAGAAAAAATTACGCACATCCGCCAATCAACTTTCGCAGTAACGGTAACTCTGTATGAATGTCACAAAAACGTTCTATTACGATGATTTTAAAAAGCATTTAATACAACAATGGTGTTGCAATTTTGTTTAATGCGCGCGTGTTTAGTTAATGTCGACGGTTTTTCTAGAAATTGTTATGGGAATTATTATTGTAGTTGTGATTTGCCGTTTCCTGACACAGCCTGTTTATTTAGTTGGCTGTAAATCTGATTACATGATTTATATAAATACAGTCAACTATATTTTATTTTAAATAGACAAGATTC